>JARJHM010000059.1:0-723254 GCA_033356055.1 Carex pumila | reverse complement strand
ATGATTAGGGTCGGCTGAGATAGATTTGAAAGTGATCCCTTCAATCTATTTATAGTGGCAGCTCAAAAATGAGCTGTTTGATATAAAACGTTACCAACGTTTTATCAAACGTTACCAACGTTTTATTCAAATACGATTTAGGGTTTTAATTCTCTGACAGCTTAGAAAACGTTACATAACGTTTTATAACCGTTGTAACGTTTTACAAACGTTATAACGGTTGTATAACGTTATAACGTTATAACTTGATTCTTTTGAGGCTTCTTATTATTTTAAAACGTTACCAACGTTTTAAAAACGTTCATAACGTTTTATCTCAATTTAATCAACCTCACACATACTTTACCAAGCATTTGATTTTACAATATGTATTCTTGATAAAGGTCTTCATGATTTCTTCAGTCCAAGCTTATTATTCAACAGTTCTTACTCTTCTTGGACCTACATATTCTCAAAATAGAAGAAATTGTAAAATTCAATAATTGTATGTTTTTGCAAATTAGTCAAATAGACGTAAAAGATTATTGTACGAACAACAAGTGTCGGCTATTTATATATAGGCGACACTAATAACTGAGAATTAGTGTCGGCTATTTATATATAGGCGACACTAATAACTGAGAATTAGTGTCGGCTATTTATAAACAGCCGACACTAATTCTCAGTTATTAGTGTTGCCTATTTATAAACAGCTGACACTAAAGCTAAAAAAATTTCATTTTAAGTTCCGCGCACCTCTTTCAAATGCACGCCTAGGGTTTAAAAACGCACGCTTCTCTTCGATCTGATCTTCTCAAATCTAGCCGCTTCTTCTAGGCGAATACCAGAAGATGTGACAGGAACTCCACAAGAGCTTCACTTCGCTTCACGCTTCTCTCCGATATGGTCCTATGCATGCTTCACGAAAAGGGGTATAAATTTTGATCCGTCCGTCGGATCGGGTTGAAATTTTGACAGGAACTCCACAGCCCAAAACCGGATCCGAAACAATCTATAGATTCGTTTTGCCTATTCACGGGCTCAGATTCGCGATCCGAGTCTTCCTTCATGGAGTTTTGGATCTTTTTTTATAATTTGTGAGTTTTTAGGGTCTTTTATGCATCTTTTATGTATTTTCTGTTTTAGGGTTTGTATGATATTTTATTTAGGGTCTTTTATGTATCTTCTGTTTTAGAGTTTGTATGATAACAATAAATGAGCAATTTGGATGATATTTTATTTAGTGAGTGTTATTTGTAAATTATGATGAATTATTTGATATTTTTGTTTTATATATAGTTCAACAAAAATATATGAGCATTCCAGAACAAAAATTTTCATTTTTAGAATTTTTTATGATTTATAGTGAATTTTTGAAATTTATTTTTAAAAAAAATATTAGTGTCGTCTATTTATTAAAAAGCCGACACTAATAAGTATTAGTGTCGTCTATTTATTAAATGACCGACACTAATACTTATTAGTGTCAGTTTTTTAAGAAATAGCCGACACTAAAAGTTAGTATTAGTGTCGGTCATTTAATAAATAGTCGACACTAATGCCTTACTTTTAGTGTCGGCTATTTACAAAGTATTAGTATCAACCCGATTAGTGTCGCCTAATGTCCAGCACTAATACCCATAAACAACTGATAAACATTTGAAGAGTGAATCTTGCACAAACATTAAGGCCAAAAATGATAAACTCATATGGGGATAGGGATAGTTAGCACCCCTCTGGCTTCTAGTGCATACTTGCATAAATACCCATTTTACCATGTTTGCATCTTCCATGTATCAAAATGACCAAGAATAAACTAATTCTTTTAATGTTTAATACTTAAAAAAATTATACTTGAATCTGGTACAAGTATAATTCAAACACTAAAAGCAACAATAGAACCGCTACAATTTACATGCACTTATATAATTCACCACAGTATGTTGTGGTGCAATTATTAACCTTTAAACAAAAAATACTTGAGCAATTATTAATTGAGCTGATAAAATGATAAATAATTAAAGGTGCAAATCATAGCCAATGTTTTTAAATGCAGTTTTTATGCGGTATGTAGAAGACCACCGCGTACCGTATATGTGAATTTTTATGCAGACTTATATATACAAATTTTAAAGTAATAATTTATATATATAAAGAAGTATGAGGTAATAAATGGTATGCAATAATATGCAGTAATATATAGTAATATGTGACTGAATATGCAGTAATAATATGTGGCTGCATGTGCAAAATCGCATATATTGACAGCATAGAGATATCTGTACAGATTACAACCAAATATGCACATGCAACCACATAGAAACCAAATGAAGCCACAAAGTCAACGCCACATAGGATCCAATGCAAGATATTCGTTCTTGGGGGAATTTCATGTATCCCCCTCAAAATCTTCAATATTATGTATTTCTCCCTCAAAAATTTGTAATATCATATTTACCCCTCAAAATTGTAAAAACTCACATATTTACCCAATTCATCAACTTTTTCATTAATTTTAAATCAATCATCCATTTAAATTTAGAATTCCTATTTTACCCTTATTAGAAGTAAAAGAAACTAAGCACAGCTCGCACACATCTCCCCCACCACGTCTCAATAGTTCTTATTTTGTCTATTGTTTGCATCTTTGCATCTCAAATTCTTGATGTAATCAAAATGTTAAGCTCTCTCGTCAAGTGAAATCAATCTCTGACAGCATAATCGAATAGTTACTCTAGGCTGGAGAGTGTATCGTACCATGATGTGGTCCATCTTATCAATGAATTTGGACTTCTTATCTGAGTGAAACTCAAAGACTCTATAAGAACTATGTATTTTTATGAAGTCTTTATAAAATTAATGAATTATTGATACATATACACTACTTTGAGTACTTTCTTAGTATTTAATCACCAATTTGTTTTTGTTTTTTCTTTCTATTTTGGAATCCAGAGAGAACCTTTGAGAATCTTTTATGAAACAAACTCCAACTAGTGAAATGACTTAATTTTGTATTTACATCAGGAGATGATATGCCTGCATCTTTTTTTATTTAAAACACGTAAGTATATATCATTGAAATTTAAAAGAACATAGTACAGAGTTGTTACAACAAAATCTCTAGAAAAAAGAACAACAACTAACTACCGGTACTGGTAATGTAAATCTGACATTAAGCTAAATCCTAAGAAAATTATTTATAATTAAAAATGTTAACTACCGGTACTCCATAAGTTCCTCAGATCTACTTATATGTTGTAGATTCAAATATATTGTGGTTTACCAGCACATTGCAGTCTGAGAATATAGTCCCCCTAAATTGAGATTCTGTCTGAGTTGAGATTCTATCGCCTCTACTGGATTGCATTGCGCCTTTACCAGTATTCTTGATTGATCGGATTGCATTGCGCCTTTACCAGTATTCTTGGTTGATCGTATACCACCATCCCCACCCCCACCCTCCTATTTGTGTCCCATGAGACATGAATGAGTACTGTTATGGTGCCATGTGATATCTTGCTTATTGCATTCAGTAAGGTGTGATGTAAGCCCTGCCTTTCTTCTGATACTCTCATTGCCCTTGCTCGCACCAGTATAGCTGAGGGTGTCGGTTTTGCTGCTGAAAAAGATAGCCTCGTTTCTAGCCCTCCATAAACACCATTAGACATTACAAAATAGTACAGTGAGGTGTTCTGGCAGGATGTTCTTGATTGCTCGAAAGAAACCTCCATATTTCAGTTTTAATTTGTACCTGGATGAAACTTGCCAAAGATTTAGAAAAGACAATAAGATAAATTAGTGGCTTAAATTTTTAATGGCTTTCTAGAATTGAACAAGGAAAATTACAATAGTTTTCTAAACAAACAATTTTGAAAGTTTAAGACTATTTCAAGGGTCAGAAGTCTTAAATATCAGAACAGGAACACAAAAAGAAAAAAAAGGAAAAACACATAACCTTGAAAATTCTTATTTACCAATTGATGCTTTGATGCTTTGATGCTTTAATGCTCTGTGATCAAAGTTTTAAAATTACAACACGGATTTGAGTTTTTAATCGGATAAGGATACTGCTATGTGATCGCTAATTGAGTTGCCAAATGGATGTTCTAAACATAATACTGTAATTACTTCTGAACCTATTTATTATTCAAAACATACTCACTACTTCCAAACCTATTTAATATTCCAACATACTCATACGTCTAATCTCTTGGCTGAAATTGAAATTAAAGAATCGTTATTGAACTCAAATTGAGTTCAGTTCAAAACTCTGAAATCGCTATTCAATTTTTGGTATTCGGTTTGATTAACATATATTCGTACTCATTCAGTTGTTTTGAATTGAAGACGTACACAAATTGAGTTGCCTTTCATTACTTAATCGAGTGGTGAACGATTTGGCGCCATGTTTTCTCTGGAGCGGTACTTTTTTTTTGGCGCTGTAGAATTCTTTGGAACGGGAGAAAGGGGAGAAGGGAGGGAGGGGTACAATAGTCATATTTTATTAATGAATATTGTTTAGTAAATTTTGAAGTGTTAAATATTATTATTTTATTGTTTTTGGGTATATTTGATATATTATAGAGTTAGTATGGGTAAATATATGAGTTTTTACAATTTTAAAGGGTAAATATGATATTACAAACTTTTGAGGGAGAAATACGTAATATTGAAGTTTTTGAAGGGGATATATGAAATCCCCCCTTCATTCTTCTTCACAAAATTCAACCCTTGATGGTCAAAAAGCATGACCAACCTCTCTGGTCTCTGCCATGCTAATAAAGCACTTGTACGTTTCAATCTTTATATTTTTGGGTACAATTTTAGTATAAATGCTATAACACATAAGTTCACTTTTGCCTCTTGAAGAAAGGTATCTGAATTGAGAGTACAATTTATACAGAAGTATATCAAGTGGGAGAACATTCATTGGATCGAAATACTACATGAGATATACAAACAATCAGAAATATCACAATACTGCTAAAGGCGAAACACAAACTTCTCTAGAGTTAAAAATTATGCCAAGAAAAATTACATACAATAACATAATCAGATGCTAAATTCTATAAAATAGGTTCTCTTTATTTAATCGACATTTGCATCAGCAGCCAACCTCAGCAAAAAGAATTCAATCCAACCTAAAATAAATTAATATTTATGGATAAGGGCTAGAACATTATTCTTTGCTAAAAAAATAGCAAAAGCTAAAATAGGCTTTGCCTTTAGCTGTTGTTTTCTCAAGTTGAACCTATCATTTTTCATAGGACATGAACCAAATGTACGACATCATATCTGGTACCACTGTAGTGTACCAGCCAGGCCATATTCAATACACTACATGATCAGTTACAGCTCGCACGAGTAAAAGTGTGCCAGTACTGCATACTTACAAAAACAGTTAAAAAAAAAGAGAATAGAAACAGAAAAAAAAAAAAAAAGTACATGCAAACCTTTTAGATAGAAGCTTGGAACAGTTAATTCATTTGATACCCTTCTTCTCCAGCTCTAGCATTTATTTCTTTCTACAAATAAATAAGTGCTTGAAAAAATTACATATAAATTTCACTGCTAGAACCAAAAAATTCAAGTACAATATGCATGGTTGCAAGTTTTCCTTTTCTTTTCCTTATATTAAATAAGCAAAATAATTACCAGTAAACAAGAAAATGGTGAATAAAGCAACATGCTTGCCAGTAAAATGCTAAAAAATACTTCATATCATATTTCAATCAAGCTAATGTATTTGAGCAATTAGTGAAGAAATCTATTATTGGCCCATCTTTCTTCATAAGCAGCACTATTAAAGCTATTATGTGTAAAAGTTCATTCATACTTCGCATAGCGTTACTTTTGTTATCATACTAACATTTTTAGCAAAATCAATGCATGAAAGTTCTATGGAAAAATAACTAGTGGCATGCATTTCTAATTTAATTACAATATAGCAGGTATTCATATCGCAGGAAATAAAAACAATAGGGTTTCACTACTTCCCATAAAAAGCAATGCTCGGTAAAAGAAAAACCCAACAAATAATAAAATATAGATATCATTACTTTAAATAAAGTGTACCTGTATCAGTGTGGTGATACGTCCTGGACCCTGGTACCAATTAATAAACATTTAGAAATAAAATTCTTACGTGACATCCTCTTTACTAAAAATCATAATATATAAAAAGTGTATTATTCTACCTCAAAATTCTTTGAAATCCAAGATACATCATCCCATGTTGTCATTTGCAAATCTTCATACGAAGCTGGAGCTTGAATTGAATCGACATATTGAACAATTCGCAAACTACCTACAATAGTTTTTACAATTTAGTCTTCTTGTCATAAGTAGTGTTCAAACAGAATTAATATAGTCAAACAAAAATTTTATTCTGTTTAAAAAATGTAATCGAACCAACCAAATTAAACTTGTTAACCGAGTAACAACAAAACAAAGAAAAACCGAACTAAATTTTGGTTTGTTTGGTTGAACCAAAATAAGAGAGATTAGACTGAACCAAATATAAATAACCAAAGTTATTCAAGTAAATATGAAGTAAATTTGGATTTGTTTGGTTGAACCCAAATAAGACAGATTAAACTGAACCAAATAAAAAAACCAAAGTAATTAAATTTTTTGACCGAACCAAACCATTTAAACTGCAAAACAGAACCATTTAAGCCGCAAAACCAAACCATTTAATCCATAATTTATCGGTTCAGTTGAAAACCAAATAAATTAGATCCAATGAACACCCCTAGTCATAAGCTATCGGATTTTTTTTTTTTAATGTAAATCTTTCAACAAAGCTAAATTTAAACCACTACCATCCAAACTCCTATTTTAGAACAGTTACGCAAATGAGAAAAATTCTATAACAGGTTTTTTTTAACTAAATAATTCAGTAAACCCATTTGATTTACAACACATCTCAGCATGATATCTGCTGTATTGCAAAAGGAATGTTTTTATATATAAACATAAATGAAAAAAAAATTAGAAAAATCAAACATTGTATCATACTTGTAATGAACGCTTCCTCCCAAAAATTTCTCTCAGACCATGACGGGGCAATCTCCCTTAGTGGGATCCCTTTGTCAGAGCATATCCTATCAAGCAAAGATATTCTAATAAAAATAATATAAAAAGAACAATTGCATCATCCTACACAAAAGGAAAGATTTCACCAAATAATAACTATCTAATTATCTTAAAAATACTAAAATAGAAACAAAATTGTGGTTGGCAAGGATATTTTACAGGTATCTCATTAAATGACTGGATAACCACAAGACAATAAAAAAAAAAAAAACAAAGACACCTAGGTGCTTCACATTCACATTAAATGAAAGAATACAAAAAGTAATAAAGGAAGAAATAGAAAATCACAGACTCACTATTAGTTACATGCCTGGTACCAGCATAATATATTTATTTGAGTGAGGCTATGGTACTATGCATAGTGCGGAAGGGTCCATACTATGGATCAATATCTAAACCCTCAAGTAATTCATCTCCATTTTCAAAGTCCAAGAAGTCAATCTGAACCGTTCAACATGATCTCCATATTAATATGTACCTATAGATCCAATTTTACATTTTTACAATTTTTTAGGTAGGTAGAAAATCATTTGATCTAAAAATTCTACACCATTAATAGTAGTGATTTTTCTAACTATATAAACAGTCAAACAGATAGGAAAAAAAATTCTTAAAGATGTAAAATTTAGTTTCATATGGGGATCATGTTAAACAGTTCATATCGACTGTGCATAGTACCATAGCCTCACTCTATTTGTTTTTAATTCAAAATATGCACACTATCGTGCAAGAAACATTGTGAGGGTTGTATATGTGTGTGTGTGCTGGTGGTTGGTGGGGGAGGGGGGTGGGGTGGGGGGGAAGTTGAGCATACTCAATAACTAATTGACGTACAATTCCAGGAAGTACACCCTGTTTTACAGGAGCTGTTTGTACTTCTATCCCATAACTTGATGTATTTGGCACAGAGGACTTGTCAGTGACCTAGCTTTTCATAATAAAAAAAAAATAATGTTTATATCAATAAACTTCTTGAAATACAAACGATTTCCATGTGGAGGTAACCAACCAAAAGTAACACACATCTTAGGCTTTCAAATATGTAAAAGAAATTAAATAATGCATTTGCTGTTGCTCACTATGGAGTTAAACAAAATGGTAGCTGAATCTCTTCCCAATTATCACATACAACTATCATCCTAGCGCACAATATATTTTTTCTTTAGCTAATGTATATATGATACTTTGAGAACCTACAACAGAATGTATAAAACTGCAATACTAATAAAAGTTTCTTAAATGTAACATCATATAAAAATGAATTACTGATGCTTTAGCATGCTTTTTTTTCTCCCTTTACTCGAGAAGTAAGTTTGCATCAAAACGATCAGAATAAATAAAAATTGAGTAACTAATCCTTAATAAAAAAAGCAAAAGAACACAACCACTGGAGCGTGTATTCCTATACTCTCAAATGCCACAAGTTGCTACCACAAGAATTAAATAATGAAATTTAAGAAAATTAACACTAACCTTACAGACAACAAAAAAGTTTGTTATTGAACCCTCAAGTAATTCATCTCCATTGTTAGTAAGTAGTAACTCAGTTACATTAGGCGGCCTCATCTTTTCCATTTTTTTTCTCACCCTACCAGTCAGGAATTTACAAATTACCTCTGAGGTTAAAACATAATAAAAGACACAGCAACGAAAAAAGAAACAGTTTAGTGCGGTAACTCATTTGCACAAGTTTTGACTAGATCCTTTTTAGGAATTCTCATTTGCGTTGCAATCTATATCATGTATAACCTGGAAAATTGAGAAATCTCATTCACCCTCTAAACAATTTATAACTTCTCCAAAGATCCCAAATTACTCATTTTGTAGATAAAGTAAGAATGAGGCTAATTAGAATATTTTTGGAGAATAATATGGCAAGGAAGGATATATATGAACCTTGCATGTTTTGTCACGATCCCTTAGCAATTTCGTGCTTGAATGGGAAATCATGAAATGTTTACATTGTGCCAGGTAGACATAAACTTTTTACTTAAAAAAAAGAAGTAAATAAAAGTAACAGAGCAAATAAGTCACCTAACCCAATCTGAATATTTGGCAGATGCCAGATACCTGCCAGGCCCAGCCACTGCCAAACGGGCCCCACTAGAACCAAAAACAGAGGGCATATAAAACCCAATATGGAGATAAATATCCAACAACCAGCCAACACCCTCTTTGCTTCTGACCAAGGCCGTGATTGCCAGCTCATCAGTCAGACCATACTGGGTCCGCTCATCATATGCAAGCCTGTATCCAATTCTCAAAGAGTGGTTCAGTGATTTGGCAACTGATGACATGCACAGTTTGGTTTGGTTGGGAGCAGGTCCGGGTTTAGTCCCAAGTAGATCAGGCCGGGTTTCTGACAGAATCTGAACTGATTCACTGAGCCGTCTGACATGGCGATCCCAGAAAAGGATGCATGATGCACCGCCATGGGTACGAGTTGTGGTGTAAGCTCCTATTTAACCAAAAGAATAATTATTTCTTCACAAATAGTTGCTTTTCATCTCATTTGGTACAATAAATTTGGTACATAACTAGTCATGTCAGACCAGTATCAACCCGTCATATGCTGTCAAAATGGACAAACTATGGTGGAATCAAAGATTAGTTGCTAAAAGAGGGTTAATTGAGGAATGTATAGGTTAAACTGAGGATGAAGTGCATTGTGGATTACACTGAGTAATTACAAGAATTCACGGGGTATATGCGAAAAGATGAAGCAAAAGAGGAAATGGGAATGGGAAGTGAGGATATACCAGAGGTGGATTCGAGGAAGGATGAGACGGAAGGAACATCTCCAGTTTGAGGAACGCCGTTGATCAGCAGTAATCGTGTGCTACCAGCGGTCATCGGCGGAGGAGGGGAGATTGGAGAGGTGATGCTCGGGCGTCACAGATGAAACTGGAGCGAGCGTTTTCCGAGAAAAAATTTAAATCGAAAATGATATGTTTACTGGTTATTAAGGGACGAACGTAAGAATTCGTGTCCTCTGAGATATCTCAAACTTTGCGTGACTTTATGGAAAATCCCAACCGTTTAAATACATTCTACACGAATCTCGAAGCACACATAATACTGACCCCTACATCACCCCCGAATAGCCACCGGACACGTCGGTCATGCGAAAGTTGAGATATCTCAGAGGATACGCACTCCGAAGTCCGAACGTAAGAGGTGAAAGGGCGGAGTCCATATCCAGTGAGGTAGCATAATATTTCTGTTTCTCTGTCCGTCCAATCAGAATCCGGGAAATTCTGGCCCTAGATGCAATTCACGTGACCCCTCTGGATTCTGATTGGACGGTGAAGATCAAAACAGAAATTATTTGTTCCCTTAGGGATTCAGCAGAGCGGGGGCCAGATTGGCCCGGATCCAATATTGGGTCCGAGCCCAACCGAACTGGCTCTTGTTAGATTCACTTGCTGTGCCGGACAAAAAGTCAAAATGTATTAGATAATGAAGCCCAGCTCATAACGTGACCCAAAGGAATTCTTTACACAAAATCATGCTTCAAGTATCATTGATATTTCATGCAACCCCTCCCAGTATATCATCGATACAACAATTAAGTAAATTTTATAAATTTTGTAGTAAGCGTCTAATTGTTCACAGTTAATTTACAAACAAAATTATTATTTAATTTGCACGAATCCTATAAAATTTTAATTATATACTGTAATTTTATATAACGAATCATATACAAAATGCATTTTAAAATTCTAACATTCATCAGCGAGACCACTTTGTATACTTACAACTTGCATAATTTGTCAAACTAACTATACTTGTTGCTGGACCACTTGATGTACTTCTCTAACTTACAGTTAGTGACAGTTTTAAAATCTTCTATAACATTTTAAATCCGAACCACCACTCAAACTTGCAGTTTTTTTAATATAACCCCAAAAATTATGCAAAATTATTTTTTTGCATCAAAATTATTTTTTTTGAATTAATTTTTTTATTATTAAAAATTATTGTTTTGCAGACAAATCTAGACCATAAAAAATAGCGATTTTCAATAAATCTAAAAAAAAATGGTAAATTTTTTTCAAAAAATATAAAATTTGGTCTCCAAGCACATATTAATATGAAGAACAAGATGAATGATTTGGATCGGTTATTTGAACTTCGAATCTGATGATTTATAGTCCAATATACAAAAATACATATGCATTGCAATGTATGGTAACCTTACTCTCTCTCTCTCTCTCTCTCTCTGTGTGTGTATATATATATATAACATTTTTGTACATTGGACTATAAATCACCGGATTCAAAGTCCAAATAACCAATCCAAATAGTTCATCTTGTTCCCCATATTAATATGTGTTTGGAGACCAAATTTTACATTTTTTTGGAATTTTTACTATTTTTTTAAAATCACTGTTCTTTAGACAAATATGGACCATAAAAAATAGCGATTTTCAATTAATCTAAAAAATAGTAAAAAGTTTCCAAAAAAATGTAAAATTTAGTCTCCAAACACATATTAATATGAAGAATAAGATGAACGGTTTGGATAGGTTATTTGGACTTTAAATCCAATAATTTGTAATTCAATATACAAAAATGCCTATACATTGGAATGTACCGTAACCCATCTATCTATCTCTCTCTCTCTCTATATATATATATATAGAGAGAGAGAGAGATAGAGAGTTGGGCTACGATACTACCTGAAGTAAAGCGAGAATTTTACCTCACATTTGTATCTTTAATTTCAAAGTTTAAAACATTGATCCGAACCGTTGAAGTTGATCTTCATATTAAATTGTGGTTGGAGACAAAATTTGACATTTTTTGGAAAAAAAATTATTGTTCTTTTAGAAATTTTGAAAATAACTATTTTTCAAAAAAATCTGGACCATAAAAGATAACGATTTTCAAAAATTCTAAAGAAATAGTAAATATTCTAAAATTTGTTTTCCAAGCATAATTTAATATGGAGATCAACTTAAACGGTTCGGATCAACATCTTAAACATTAAAATTGCAAAATATGAGTATGAAGTAAAATACCTCGCGACTATATTTATAATACGAAGTTGGGACACACTAGTGTATTAATAATACCCGGGTCGAGTATACCCTACCCTACCCGCCCGTGCCCGCTACCCGGGTATGGGTCGGGTACGTGGATAGGGGCAAAAATCGGATAGGACGGGGTTTCTTGGACCCATACCCGACCATATCCTACCCGATCATATCCATACCCGACCTTACCCGTACCCGACTTTAACCTACCCGGGTACCTGTCTACCCTTACCCGTACCCGTATGCCCTTATACCTGACCCAATAATTCAAACCCCAAATTCAAATTTTGCCCCCCAAATTCAATTTAATTTCTGTTTTTAAAATTCTGGTTTTATTTATGTTTTTTAATTTCTGTTTTTAAAATTCTGTTTTTATTTCTGTTTGTTAATTTCTGCTTGTTAATTTCTGTTTTTTAATTTCTGTTTTTATTTCTGTTTTTAAAATTCTGTTTTTAATTTCTGTTTTTAAAATTCTGTTTTAATTTCTGTTTTTTATTTATATTTATATTTTATTGTTTTAAAGTAAAAAAAAAACATAACAAAAACAGAAAAAAAAAGGAAAAAAAAAAGAAAAAAAAATGGACCTACCCGGACCGTCCTACCCCTCAAGGGTACCGTGGACACGGATATAGGACAGACATGGCACGATTTTTGAAAAAAATACCCGAGATACCCGTATACCCACCATATCCGTGTCCGACCTCTACTCGTGCCCCTGCCCAGATATACCCGGCCCGCCCGTGCCTTGCCCGAAATTAATACACTAGGACACACAAACCAGTACTATGTAAAGTTACTAGACACATTTTGGATAAACACGACTTAGATATTCACGTTAATAAATTAAATTTTGGACCCCGCACTTTATTGCAGACTTTTATAAAATCAAGAGTTTCCTGATTAACTGCGAGATGCGAAGTAGTTAGCTTGTTGAATATTGTGTTTTAAAAAATGGAGACTATATCTATATATATACACACACACACAGAACATTATAACTTGATGATTTAGATATTTAGTTATTTACCCATCA
The DNA here is from genome assembly GCA_033356055.1 of Carex pumila. Classification (NCBI taxonomy): domain Eukaryota; kingdom Viridiplantae; phylum Streptophyta; class Magnoliopsida; order Poales; family Cyperaceae; genus Carex; species Carex pumila. The sequence continues at coordinate 710,105 of JARJHM010000059.1, read as the reverse complement.
AAATTTTGCAAATTAATTATTTTCTCATATTCTAAACTCACTTGCTTTATTCATATCCTCATTATTGATTTAATCAATTTAAAATACATATAAATATTAATAAAAATATAAAATGACACTTGTACACTTCCCTCCAAGATAAAATTTTTCACAAGTAGATTTTATCCCAAGCACTTCAACTAGCTCCACACCTTTCAAGCCCGGTGTTGCAGGAGTGCGTATCCTCTGAGATATCTCAACTTTTGCGTGACCGACGTGTCCGGTGCCTATTCGGGAGTGATGTAGGGGGTCAGTATTATGTGTGCTTTGAGATTCGTGCATAGCATATTTAAACGGTTGGGATTTTCCATAAAGTCATGCAAAGTTTGAGATATCTCATAGGATACGAATTCGGTGTTGCAGGCCCGCTCGACCCACACCATCAATGTTTAGATCATGCTTCCTGAATAAGTCAACATCTCTTCCCTTGCTGTCATTCTCTCTAACAATCTACACTCAGCCTACAAGGTTTCTAGAATTTTGGTTGAGGTTGTATAGTTTAGAGGTTTGTGGGGTTTATTTCAGATTTTAAACCCATCCTAATTAAATATGTAAATTTGAAAATGACAGAATTGTGAGAGATTTTTTTACTGCCTAAATGAAGTTTGAATCAGAATTTCCAAGCACGTTGTAGTATTTGTGGGAGACCTAACATTTATGGGTGCAATTTGAGTACAAATTAGGTATTCTAATCAATAGCAAAGGAGTGATCAGAGCCGTTGGATCTGGATCGATGATCCAGATTGAGGAGAGGAAGTACAGATTCGTGTGCGTGATCAGTGGCACCTCTCATAGATAGGCAGTCCCATCACATGTAGATGATCCCATCAGAAGCTACAAAACTGCAGATTACATAAGCATGACTATATTTTCCTTTTTTTAATTTTCGTATGAACTACCACTGACAACCACTGTCAGCATTTTTGAAAAACAGTGAATTTTAACATAGATAGGCAGATGGGCAGTTCAAAATTAAGATGGTTTTCAGTCAGATGGGCAGCTCAAAACTATGATGAGGAGAGAATTTTAGAAATCAATTAGCCTTGCTTTAACGCTGCTAAAAAAATAAATAAACTAAAAGACCATTGAATTTGGAGAATTTCATATTTACTCATTCTTGGATGCCGCCATTTGTCGTTGTGCCTCCACAAAAACCAAAAATTTCAGCTTAAAATTCACTTTATTTTTTTTGTTTCTGTGGAGACCGCAACAACAAATGGTGGCCCAGTAAGAATGAAGCTGCTATTTGTTGTTGCGATCCTGATAAATATGAAATTTTTTTTAAAATAGTAGTCTTTTGGCTTTTTTTTTTTTTTTTTTTTTTTTGGGGGGGGGGGGGGGGGGGGGGGGAGGTTTAGGGTCCAAAATAAAACGGGAACGCACTTTCGAAAATAAGTTTGAGATGTGCAATTTCGGTCAAACGGTGTTTTATTTTAATAAAAATACATGCATAAGAAATCCTCTCTTCTGGTTTTACATGCAATAAGTGGACATGATGTTGAAACTAATGTCAAATACAAATATAATCGAGAATGATTTGTCTTATTGCGTCCATATTGTTGCTACATAGTTGCTGATCAGCACAGATATCTAGGACTGACAATTATTCAATGTATTTAGTAACATTTGACTTTAGATTAAGCTTCAAATACGACGATAATGCCAAAACTAACTTATATCTCACATATCAAATATTGTTGTACTGGGCCTTGTACCAGTGGTACATATTTTGTCTGTCTGTTTTGCAAGTAGTATGCTCTAATATATTAACGAAATGCCTCAGTTAAAATTACCATTATTCCAATTCAAAAAAAAATTATATTAGTTTACAATTACACGAAATGGTTATTAGCATAGTATTGACTATGGGGCTGCTTAACATTTTAAGATCTAAATTATCAGGAATATTGGATAGGCAATTCTCACACACTTCTTTTACTTTCGAAGGGTCGAAACTCTAATACACCCACGAAGGATCATATCATTATGAAGTTACTAACTACTTAAGATGTTATTGTAAAACTACTGCTTGTGAAAAAAAAAATAATAATATTCTGATCATTGAAAACTGTAAGATCAGAGAAGGTTGGTGCGTCATATTGGGGGAACAAGAAACAAGATTCAAGAATTTATATCACTTTTAAAGCAATTCTCACAATAGTAATAAGCTCAATTAAAATTCTCTGATCTGAATTGCACGCAATTGTCAGAACAGGAATATTCCAATAAAAGAAACCAAGAAATCAACTCATTCCTTTTTCAATTTTGTTACATCACAGATCACACATCAACAAAAACATAGTAGTCAAGAAACAAGAACAAAAAAGAAACCAAATCAAGAAAGGTCAACACAAAACCAGTTACATTTTGGACAAAGCTCTTTACATACACGCCATACTAAAAAACGCATGCTAAATTGCTAATTCAAACTTGGGTCGACCACAGGTGAGGCAATACCCTAATGTGAAGCAGCCGGGTCGTCACTGTTGTGCTCCTCTGTCTCATTTGGTCCCTCAACTGCAATGGTGTCATTAGACGAGGCAACAATATTATGCTCCACTGTCACTTCTGACACAGGTGAGGCCGGTGATGCATCGGGCTTCATTGCATTGGTGCGGCGGGCCACTGCCCGCTCCAGTTTTGGGAGCATGAAATCCAATGAACGAGTTAAATTTGTGCATGCTGAGAAGAGGAGCTCATCCTGGCGTTTTTTGTTCTCCATGGCCGAGTTGCGCGCTTTTCCCAGGGCTATTATCGCATTTTTTAACCTTAGAGAACTGTCTTTAGACGAGGCAGAGTGTTCATCCTTATCCATGATTATAATTATTAGAACAAAGGGAGATCGATGGTGATTTTGGTATCAATGATCAGTGGGCAGAGAGATCAGAGATGGGTTTATATATATACTGTAACAGAAAACAGTGTTTAAGGCTAGGTTCAATGGATCGCAAATATTGCCATTCCAATCAGGCGATCGATTACTTGTTATTTTCTTTAATTTTCTTTCTTTTTTTCTTGTTTCAAGTTTAGGTACTCCAGCAATTATTGGTATAAAAAATTTGCAAAGATATTTAACGAGTTATTCCAGCAGCTGCTTGTGCACTGGAATAAATTCATTTCCCTAGGTTGGTTTTTACTTTCATGATTTTTTTTGTTGATGTCAGCACTTTCTTTGTGGGTGCAATATTGGAGGCGCATAGCAATGAGAAGGATGGGAATGAAATCTCTTGGTAAAAGGAAAAAGAAAAAAGAAAAATTGATAAACAAAACTCACTGTCTAAATAAATATAAAAAAAAAAAACCTCACCGTATAGCCAGCCTCCATTATAAACTGTCGAAATAAATATAACAAATCTACAGTTCTAACCTAAATAAATATTAAAAAAAAAATCCCTCACCGTATAGCCTCCATTATAAACTGTGTTACGTAAACTTGGATTAGGATTTTGGCCTTTGAATACACAACAGCTTCAGTATACACTATTACATAATCTAATATTTTTTTTTGAAAAATAGTGGTATTACCACCGATTTTATAGAAATCAAAGCATACCTGATATGGTACCTAAAATAGATACCAAAATCAAATATGAAAAGTCTTACATCAAGTTACTATTACATAATCTAATATTTATTGCTTAATAAATATTAGACTAAAATTGTACAAGTTTGGACTAATTCTGAGCAATAGATGCGTGAACAGACTACAGAGGCTTAACTGGATTGTAACGTAATGGGCTTAAGTCAGATAAGCAGCCCAAAACTGAGATAAGGATGTACACGGGCCTGAATTAACTGGATAGGCTCCCAAGTCCCCACCAAATACTAAAAATATTTTGTCATATGCTGGTTAACATCCACAGACAGTACAGGTCCCACTTGTCATATGCAGGCCTGTGTCCAATTTTGAAGGAATGGTTCAGCCGTTCAGTGATTTGGCAAGTGGCAACTAATGACATGTATAGTTTGCCTTGGTTCAACTTCAATTTCGCAAGTGGAAAGTGGCAGTCAAAACACATTTTCTCAAACTTGTCTCTAGCTTTCGATGATTGGGTTTGTAAAGGCCATAGAGGGAGATGATTGGGTTGGACAAGTAACACAAGTTTCAATGAGTTATCTTCTCCATGGCCTTTCTTGGGCTTAAATTAAACGGGGAAGCAATTTTGAAAATAAATTTGAGATGTACAGAGTGCAATTTCAGTCAAATTAGACAACGGTGTTTTATTTTTATAATGATACATGCATTAGATTTAGAAATCCTCTCTTCATTGATTTGGCATGTAAAATAAGGTATAAATTATATGTATACATACTTACTAGTATCGTGACCGTGCGTTATAATGGAAACATATTATAAAATTGAATACAATATGAATAGACCTTTTGGTTTAACATTCACACAAAATTAAATATATATATATATATATATATATATATATATATATTTAAATGAAAAAAAACAGAAATCCAAATAATAAATAGCAATAAAAAAATAAAATAAAAAAGATCAAATATAACATAAAAAAATATTCTTGAAGTATCATTGCGATTTAATATCTAATTTTCTTCAAAAAGAAGACAAGTCACTAAATGATTTAGAAGAGAAATGATCAGCTTTTTTTTTTTAAAAGATATAATTAAATGATTCAAATAAAAATTTTCTCTACATATATATTCTTGATGAAAATTATATTAACAATGAAAATTTCTCTACACGAAAAGTTCTAGATATTCTTCATTTTCTCTTAACATTGGAAATATATGATTGTTTCCATTAGTACAAAATATTGTATTCATCTATTCACAGAGATACAATAGTCCTAAACAAAATTCGAAAAGATATAATTATTTTTATTATTGTTGTTGAAACTACAGAGAAAGAGGAGACATCTAGCTTTTGATTCAAAGCTGCAAAAGGGGTGACAGAATTTTTTTTAAAACAACTGTTTACTCCTTTTTTTTTATATAGACTTTATTAATAATAATAAAGTATATTCGATTGATATTCTTTCTTTAATTGACAACCATTCTTTTTTTTGTTGTTGATATTTTGGATGAAAAAACTTAAGTTGCTAATGAGAAAAAAATTCCACTTTAAATTGCATGTAATATTTCTTTCTTTTTCGACTATTCTCAATTTTATTTTCAAAAATAAAACATTTTAAATATCACTTTTTAACAATATTTTCTCTGCCACCTGACCTTTTAGATAAACTTTTGAAAAATAAAGTTAACTTTTTTAATAATAAAATTACAGTATGACATTAATAGTAAGGCCACACAATTTTTAATATTTGAAAATGGTTCATCAAATTTAACTGTTATTTATTTTTTGTTTTATTGATGAATTGGTAATTTCATTCGAACAAGAGGCCGAAAAACTTGAATGCTCAATTTATATTATAAAACTCGTGAATATTTGCTCAATGGTATTAGAGCATTTTATTCGATTAAAGGATACACATGATCTATCAGTGTTAAAAACCAGAGAAATATGTGGTTTTACAAAGTGATAGAGGTGGTCAATATTGTGATGCACATAGAGTCTGTCTTTAGTTTAATTAAAGAGAAAAGATAGTAGAGACGTGTCGAATTAATTGTCCTTTTGAAATTAAGGATAAAAATATGAATGAAAGAATTTGCATAATTGAAGTACATAACTTATCACAAAATTATGAAGCATTTGTCGGTAACTCTAATCATCATTCTCTTTGACAACTATCACAGTGAAGCTTCTCAAACCAACAAAACAATGAATGAAAATGAAGACCTTCGTATGATCATTGAGAATAATGCTATATGCTTAATAATTTCAACAAATTTTCTATTTTTTTTAGAGAAAAGGTTTCTATCCACTGGCTTTTGTCCACCATCTGTCCACACTTTTTATCCAGCGCTATCCACTTTGTGCTTAACTAATTTTAACAGACACTGATCTCCATTTCTAACTGACCACTTCAACTATTTAACCTTCCTTCTGTGTCTCTATTTCATTTTTTGAATCTCCTTTTGAAAACCTTCATTCTCCGATCAATTTGTTTCTTTTCTGAAACAATTTGTTTCCAGTATTTCTTTGTCGCTTTATGGAGACAGAAATTTTTGGATCTACAAATCGTTCGAACTCTGAAAATTCATAATGTCGAAGAAACTCTTAACTTCAATCGCGCAACTATTCCAAACTATCAAACTCAGATTTTGGGATAATAAAGTGTACTGAACTCAGATTTGATGGCTCTTTACAGATCAGGAAGATGACTTCTGTCTACGCTGTTTTTGCACATTACATTATCGCTTCGGAAGAGTATGTTTTCTCTGACATGAATTCTTTATTTTAATAAACTATTCAGCGATTCTGACATGGATTTCTTTATTTTAATATAACTATTCGCTTGTTTTCCTCTAAGTTTGTGCGAGATTTTTTTTTTGTTTTAATTGTTAACTTGTTATATGATAATTCATTTTTTTTTTCTTTGAAATATGCCGCAAGTTCGTTACTATATCCTATTTATTCGGTAAGTTATATTGCTATCGATTTACTGTTTCTTGCAAATCCTAATCTGATCTAGTAATGCTTTAAGTCTGATGTGATCTGATCTAACATGTTAGTTGTCAATTTCAATATCTGATTTGAATTTTTATGACTATTTAACCTTCCTTTTATGTCTCTATTTGGTTTTTTGAAGAGGAGTGGTAGCAACGGCCGCAACGGCAACAAGATGATGTTTTATGGAGATTCTAGTTGGTCTTGATCCGATCTGGTAATGCTTTGAGTCTGATCTAATTTAATCTAATATGTCAGCTATCAATCTGGTCTGATTTTCTAATTTTGGATGGATCGACAGTCCATCTTGTTATTTTACAATATTGACCTTGCTATTTTACAGTATTCATCTTGTAACTTTACAGTATTCATTTTATGGCTATACAATATTTTACAAAATCTGTCAAACAGGGAGGCTGAATTCGTAATGTCATCGAGTTGAATTTTCTGATTTAAGAACTTACATGATTTGATATTTTATTTTACAGTATTCGATTTCACTTTTGAAAGAAGAACACGGCGATATGGAGCATTGATCTATTAATTTTACTATATTGCCCCCGTTAATTTTACAGTATTCATCTTGTCATTTTACAATATTTAACTTGTGGAAATCTAGAGGAAAGAGATGATAGAGATGCGATATGAAATATTGATCTGTTAATTTTACAGTATTGCCTTGTTAATTTTACAGTATTTATCTTGTCATTTTACATTATTCATCCTGTGAAAATCTGGAGAAAATAGATGATAGAGAGGTGATATGGAGTATTGATATGTTAATTTTATAGTATTCATCTTGTAATTTTACAGTATTCATCTTGTGAATAGTTACTAATGTTTAACAATGTGGTTGTGAATATTTAATATATTGATGTTTTATAGTTTGCATCTGTTAATTTTACTTTTTACATCTTTTAAATTTATATTTTTTAAGTTGTATTTTACTCGTTTTCATCTGCTAATTTTATATTGTTGTAAATTTATAGTTTTTACTTTTTATTTTCATAGTTTACGTTAACAATTTTACAATATTGAAAATTGATTTTTTTTTTAAGTTTTATTTGATCTACTAATTTTACAATTTTGTAATTTTATAGTTTTTATCTTTTGATTTCGCAGTTTAATTTGATAAATTTACAGTATTGAAAATAAATATTTTTTAATATTATATTTTATTGTTTTCATCTGTGAATGTTGCAATTCTGTAATTTAATAGTTTGTATATATTTTTATAGGAAAAGTGGTCAATTTTACAATATTCAATATTTTGATGATTTATTTGTGTTCATTAAATTGACAAAAAAAATCAGAAAATTAAATTTTGCCTTTTATCACTTCTTCGTCAAAATAACTACTAATAACTAACATTAACTGCCAATAACTTTCTACAACTACAATTTCTGAAAGTACAGTTTGAAAGTACAATTTTTTGTCATGTAGTGCAAGTTGCAATATATTTTTAACTATTATGGGACCATTTCAAATAGTTGTTGGATGTTTTGTGATTAACTGATATATTTTATATGATATATTGTATAATTAGACAGCATATAGAAGTAATTTTACAGTATTCGCGCAAGTCAAAGCTATGAACAAATGATGGACAAAAGTGTGTGGACAATTAGACGCTTCCTTTTTTTAAGTTTTTAGTTCTATTATTGAAATAAAGTTAATTGGAATAATAATTTTTATTTTATGCTTATATTAATATATTACCACGGATATGAGTTATGACATGTTTAGATCATATTTAATTTTCTTTTTGATGTATTTTTTGTTGCTATATTCAATTGGTGGTCTATTTTTTTGGAGATACGCACGAGGGCGTCATTGCGTAAAATAAGTAATAATTTATTTCATGCTCCATGTTAAAATAATCAATTTATAGTATATACAAAAATATTATAGATTTTATATACTGTCATTCGTAAAGAATCAACCATTTAAACTTGTACATCTTTCAAAATGACAAAAATATATTAGAAAGATACATGGGTGATGCCCAATAAATGCGGATGATCCACAGTATATTATTTCTAATTTTTCTACACTGCTTTATATGTTTTCTTTCTGAAACTTGGATATAATGGTTACAAATTTTCTCTCACCTCTTCGCTGCTTGGAGCAAAAAAAATACTGTTAAAATAAGAAAATAATTTAATTGCAATAATCAAAGATAGTTGTAAAGAAAAATTAGGAAAAATATCGCTAATTATTTATTCAATTTTAATTGTAACAACTTATGTAGTAGTCTATATGGCAAGTATATTTTAACTAAATTTAGACTTCTACACATAAAATAAATGTATTTAATCAAAAGACGATAAATTATGTGATTGAATGGCTAATATTCAATTCGAAAATTCATATTTCAATCTCAGCCGTTGACAGATTATGACAACTACGTGCATAATATAAGAATGAAGATATATGACAAGTAAAGATTTACTTTTTCAATTAGTTGGTCATATCTAAACACAAGATTTAAAGTCAAACTAATTAAAAAAGCATTAATGCTTTGCAAAACACAGTCAGTATATATATATCCATGGTTCTCTCTGTTTGCGTTAAATTAGATAAGTGTTTTAGTCAATAAGGGCAGCTTTGAGCACTCATGTATCCAGCAATCAAATTGATTTTATGGGACCAATATTATCTTTTCCGATTTTGAATTGCGCACTCATGTCCAACGACCAAAGTGATTGTATGGGACCAATATGTATTTTTTGTCAAGTAGCATAAGCGCTCTAATGCCCTAATGGGTTAGAGCCATATCATAATTATATATTAGGAGCATGATATGTTATCAAAAGTTAGATCATATGTTGCAGAAAAAAAATCCTCGGTCCTATGTTGTACTCAGTTCCCATTAATTGTACCGTATCGGATTTCACTCCTGATATATATCATGTAACAACTTATTATGGTTTGTTGGTCAAGTAATAATAGATTTATAAATTGTACCCTTAATATATAAGTATAATTTAATTAAATAAACATTTGAAAAATTGAACTAGCAGATATTAAGAGCATAATATATATCATCAATGTTTTAAAATGGAGTTTTGTTCATATATGCAGAAAGATTACTGCATACTACATATGTGAATTTTAATGCAGATATATATTTTAATATGAGCTGTAAATATCCACAGTTAATTTGTATAGTCATGAGTCATGACAAGTTAACAAAGTAATATATGTCCATGCATGTTACGCATGTAGTATTATGTGTCCGCATATCAAATCTGCATATATATGACTGTATAATATTTTGAATGCGGCAATAGACTACATACGCATATGCGGCTGTATTTAAAAACATTGTATATCATAGTAGAGGGACAATTAGCTAGCAAGAGACTGAACCATTTCATCAAGAAAATATGGTTCAGATGGTGATGAAAATATGACTATGAGGCTGGCCATAGTGTTTTGTCAAATAATAATTATTTATTATGTATTTGGGTTCAAATCTTGACTTTTAATATTTGAGATGGCCGATTTGAGCTATTTAAGTTGATATCTATTTCACAATTTTGTAATTAAGAAATTAAATTTTCACTTTTATTGAAATTAATATAGATTTGTTAGTTAAAATGATTAAAATATATGAGTTTGCTTTTATTGAAATTATATATATTTTAAACGAAATATAAGGCTTGATTAGTTTTCTATCAAATTTAAGCATGTATATCATGTGCATAATTATAATTGGAGCAATAAACGTACACGTATAAATCACATGCATAATTATAAGAGGACGTACACGTAGGTACGTATATACACATAGATGTTGTTATCGTATCAAAACGGTGCGTTAATACTGAGGATGGGGATAGATTCTGCTCTTTCCATTTTCCTTTTTTATCAGATTTTTACTTGAATTTATCCGAATTGGTTTTAGATATTTTGTGATGGAGACTTCCACATCCAAAAATGTAACGGATAATAATAAACATATACCCGCAACTCGTTTTACAAATAATCAAAGAGGACGACCACAGTAGAATGACATGTAAATGGCGGGTGGTGTCCACGCGACACGATCAGGTTTCACCTAAGTTGGATCTGCCAATCAGCACGATAAAGAGCAAGAAAACTTTGTCATATTCTACTCACATGCAATACGTGTACTAGAGTTGAAGCTCATAATTAGATAATTAATTAGGGATCAACTAACAGTCCTCCTACTTCAGTCTCCTATCTGTTTCCCGCACTAAAAGACAAAAAAATTAGTTAAAACGTGTTAACTATCACCAAAGAGCAAGATTAATGTTTTTTATTAATAGTCAAAACGTATAGTATTCATACTTATTATCAGAACCATTCGTTATATGTAAATACAAGCTAGAGGGGACTAGTAACGACCAGGGGGACCGCTGACGTCTTATGACAGCCTGGATTGGGGACTGCAATCGTCTGAAAGCGACATTTGCCAAAATTGGGGACCACTACAGCGAATCTATATATTTATCATATCTAAATAAAGAAGTATTTATATCTAAACAAATGAAGTATTCATACTGACGATTACGAAGTATTCATACATGTTTGAAATAAGATAATTTATACAATTCAAAATTCAAAGTCAGATTCATCTCTCTCACCCCACTTCTTTCAAGAAGTATTCATACATGTTTGAAATAATTTATACAATTCAAAATTCATTGTCAAATTCATCTCTCTCACCTCACCTCTTCCAAGAAGTATTCATATCTAATATGAAGTATGCATATCTAACAAATAAAATATTCATATCTAACTAATGAAGTACTCAATATCTAACAAATGAAATATTCATATATATAACTATGCATATCTAACTAATGAAGTATTCACATATGACACTAACAATATTCACATCTGATACTAATAATATTCACACCTGCTCAGATTGGGACAAAAAAGGAAGGTTGTTAGGGGGACAAAAAAGAAAGGTTGAAAATGGTGGATTTTGACCACATGGGGAAACAAAAATGGAAGGTTGTTAGGGGGACAGATAGGGGACAGATTCAAGGAGAACAACATCTTTACTCAATTAATTATTGACATCTCCTTGATTCAACGCACACACTGAATTAAATTTAATACATTTTTGTCCAATCGTTACTAACTTTCCAAAAATGCCCCACCTTTATTTAGAGTGCGTTTGAATGGAGCAAAAATAGCACTATTCTTTTAAGCTATTCGATGTTTGAATAGGGCAAAAATAACACTAACTCACTATTTTTTATGTCTTATATGAGTTGGCTCACTATTCTACTAATCTAACCAAATGTTGGGTAGAGAGTGGTTTTTAAAACATGCTCGAGTTTAATGATTTAGGATTTAGGATTTAGAGCTAACTCACTATTCTCTATTTGTCTTATATGAGTTTTCTCTGTTTAATGAATTTTAGAACATGCTCGAGTGGTAGAGAGCACCAGAATGTAATGAATTTTGTGCCTATGGGCCTGAAACATGCAACAACAACAAAAAAAAAAATATTGGGTTAGCTATTATTTTTAAGCTTGAAATTAGCTCTATTCTTGCTCTATTCTTTGTTTCATCCAAACTTGAGATTAATATCTTTGAAGGGAGTTGGGGGTTTAAGGTCAGAAAACAAGATTTGATGATGGGGCTAGGTCAGCTCTCGGATAATTACGTACCTAATAAGGAAACTAAAAAATGCTTAAGAAAACTAAAGAAAGTGTTGTTGAATGGAAGACTTTGTGCTTATTTTTTTTTCATATGAGACTTGTGAGAAGTGTTATCAGAACCATATCTTACTGGTTGGTTGGACTGGAAAAAATCATAATCGATTTGTCCGGTTTGGTTCTTTTATATTATCGCTTAAGCAATTGGATCGGAACCGATTTAATCGGCCGATTCGTATTGAAAATTTGTTGAACAAAATTGTATAAACCCCAGTTCAAATAAGAGTTCGCAAATTCTTCGTTTCTTCCCTAGTCTCCCCGCTAAGATGGAATGAAATGATAAATTAGCTCTCCTACTTCCTTAAATTTGATCTTCTTCAATCTTCTTATATTTTAATGACGTGTATCTAATTTCAAACTAAAGTGCAAAACCCACTGAGAAAGATATGAACCAATCTGAGTTCCCCAGACCACTCTCGTTAGATAAATGCAAATAGGCTCAATCTCCTTCTAAAGGCTAGGCTTAAAACAAAATCACTAAAGAATATGCATCAAATATTATAAGTAATCTCCTTTAGTTTAAATTCGAATTTGTAAAACATGTATTTTAAAAGTTAAAATTTTTGAGTTGATTGTATTGCATAGATAAATGCACTAAAAGTGTTCCATGAATTAAATGCTCAAATCAAAATAAGATTTAGATGAGAGTAGTGGATTTGTGAATGATTGTCTCTAAAGTGTCTAGTAATAAGTCTATACATGTTTTTCTCTCTATCAATTACTGCGAGTAAATTTTTTAGTGAAAACTGACAGTAAGCATGACTTAACATACTTTTATAACATATGCTAGTAAGGCAGTAAGCATTACCAAACTTGTATTCTTTAGAAGAAAGATAAGTATTGCTAAGCACTAAATAGAGGAAAAAATATATATTTTTTAATTCAGACTATATGATATACAACAAATGCACCAAATCAACTTTTTGGCAGCATTAAAGACCAAATTCTAAATGATGAATAAAAGACTTTATTCATCATACGACATGCTTATTCACCCACGTATATTCCTATTTCTTGCTTTTCAACTTAGAAATATATTACTGTTAAATATTGATATATAACGCCAAAACATATAGCGAAAATCATTACTTTTTAGTATGAAAAATTACGAAAAAGCGTATGCAAAGTATCTATTTTTCTGAATTATTTACCACAAACGTGTTTTTAGGCTATTTTGGCAGGTTTTGGAGAAAGTTGAGAATTTATGCCAAAAACATAGCAAAAATGTCATATTTTGGTCAATTATGAAGGAAGCGTCAAAATAGGGCATCACATGAAGTATGCAAACACCTCGTACAAAGTGCACAACATACAACATGACAAAATTCATTGAAATTCAGCTAAGTACAGTGCTATGCGGCATAACCTATATCGTATACGGTATAAAGCCTATGCCATATGGGCACAAGGATTGAATTTGTGGACTGTCTAGTTTGGATGAAATCTTGACCATTGGGTAACAACCTTCTAGAATGACAAATCCCTAGATGTGGCAGGCCTTGCTACGCAGTGAAGTCTATTTTTAGCGCTCCAAATATAGCATGAAATGCTATATTTGACACTCATGTTCTCCCATGATCTCCATGACTCCACACCTTTAGGAAAACTATATAAATCCCTTATGTAATAAGAATTAGTGTGTATGTTTTAGTTGTGTAAGTCCATAATTTAGAGCATAATATTACATGTAATTTCTCGAGTTGATTGTATTAGAGGTGCTCGAAGTATAAGGCAGAAGGAGTCATCCAAGGAAGAGGTGTTATAAGTTTTAGGTTATGTCTTTCTTTTATTACTTATTTTATTTTGTCATAACTTTGAGTAGTTAGGCTCCTCCTCTCTAGGGATGGATGTAATAAATTATATATTATCTCTTTACTATAATATTTATTTTTCTTTTATGTCTATTTGAGATTTAATTATACTTAGAATAGTATTGAAATATGTTATTGCATACATAGTTATGTCTACTATATACCAATGTCCTCCACATACCAATAGGTGTTAAGTCATTATACTTCGGTGTGAGAGGGAATACAAATAAGTACTATAAACACTTCGACTAACAAGGCTTGGCAGGGGTTCAAAGATTAGGGTTAAAATCCAGTGAGCTCCTTTGGCAGGATATAAATTAGATAGCATCTCGAAGTATAATTAGGAATTTATTTATTACTTGTAATGAATAGGGTTTAGGGTTATTACTTAGAGAGTAATAGGGAAATATAATTAATTAGGTTGGTGTGAGTGATTTAATTACATTATATCATGTGATAATCTAAATTGTCCTCCACAAGCCGACCTTAGAGTCGAAGAACCTTTCAAATACGCATAGAACTGAACCCAAGCATCCGTAGGAAATAATAGTATGCGGCTCTACTCTACGGAGTGGTCTATACCGTATGCGGTAGTGATAATATACGGGCCATATGCGGCAGTGACAGACATGAGTACTATAAATATGTATTGAGATAATTAGAAGAATTTCATTTAAAACCCTAGAGGCTCCTTAAACTTGGTTTACAACAATTAGCATTTCTATCTATATATTTGCCAAAGTAAACTGTAAAATCACCATATATCTTTATTTTATTATTTATTTTATTAAGTATACACGCTACCCAAACAAATCCGAAGAACCTAGACTAGTGCTAAATTGTTAAGCTACTTAATATCTATCCCCGTGGATCGACATCTGACACAACTACACAGTTGGATTATGCATTTGTAATCCGACAGAATAATATTAAAGAAACTAAGTATATATTTATATATGTTAAAAGTTAGTAGTCTCATTTAGAGTCATCAAATATCAAAATTGTAAACATAAGATACTAAAACCCCTTAATTGTACTGTAAGAATGATGAGAATTTTGCCAGCTTATAGATTTAAACCTCTTTTTTTTAAACCTCCCACTGGTGTTAATTTATAACATTTTGACGGTCGTACTTATAGATTTATAACATTGTTTGTGAGACATGTTGATGGTCGTACTTATAGATTTTTTAATTAGAGTCGATTTTGTTTCTACTTATCATTTATCTTTTTTCCATCATGTATTTTCTAGATAAATATATAAAACATATTTTAATAAAAAAAATAGTTTGATTAGAGAGAAACAAAATAACATTTCGAGAGAGTATTTGTAAAAAGGTTTTGAAGTACAGGGATTTTTATAATAAATTTAACCTCACACTGGTGTTAATTTAGTTGGAATAATTTTTATTTTAAATTTTAGCAGAGAAAAAAGGAATCAGAAAATTTATATTTGAAGCGTTAAATGAGCAATGATAGTGTAACTTTATTTTATGAAATTTGATCATTCAAGCCCATAAAAATTCAACTGTAAAACTTATAAAAATTAAAAGTTTAAAATTTATACTTTTAGAAAAAATTAGCCACCTTCGGTATAAATGTGCAAGATCTATGAGGTCAAATACATGCAGAGGTGATAGAGACGTAGGTTGGAATTGCAACACTTAACCGTGTAGAATGAGATTGGAAGGCATACGTGAATCTCAAGATGGACACTTAATTGACAGAGCCACATTAGGACTGAGATATTTATTTCTAGATTTTAGAAATCAAGTCTCTGATATTTAAAAGTTAAATTTAGACTAATATGTATGTGGTCTATTCAAAATTCAACTTTGTACAGTCCAATTTTTTTTTTTTTTTTTTTTTTTTTTTTTGCAGAGTATAGTCTTTAATTTTTACCTGCATTAATTGAATTTTTGCCTATCCTTGTATTAATTTCTGACTATGCCCTCACAACTCCTCCCTCCACAATATTTTATATTGGTACTGAATTGATTTTTGATTCGGTTGAGATTATTTTATCTTTTGTCTTCAGCTACCTGAGAGGATATGGATTCGAGACTCAGAGAGGTCGGCACTGGAGCTAAATCTACGGTCAATGTGGATGCATCTTAGTTGCAGACGATGTGGGTATATAATTAAGCAAGTGACAGGTCAACACGCAACGAGCCAACGACAATCCCACAGTGAAGTCACGCAGGCTTATTTTGGAAATTCATCATTAGTTTGGAGCAATTGAGCAAAAGTGAGTCAAGCTGGCTTATTTTGGAATAAATTAAAGAAATGAAACCAGTGGGCGGTGGCATACTGGCACCTTGTTTTTGTTGGGAATGAAGGACCCACATTGCCACTACCACGCCAAAAACGACCACCCTCCCTGTCATTTCAGCTGTCCTTGCCTTCGTTCAGTGCTCTACTCATTTTTTTTCCCTCTCATGTATGATGTATGTAGTGGCAACTAGCAAGGGCACAACAATACTTCCACAAAATTTGAATTCAGTTGATGTCAAAATGAACTGAATCAAGTTGAGTTGTTCAAATTTTTAGCTAAGTCAGCTTCTTAACATCTCATTTATGTTGCGAGTCGCTTCCAGCACATTAACATCAAAGATTTTTATCAATTCGATATTGTAAACCATGCATAAATCATGAGCTAGAAAAATAAAATGATATACAAAGATTCATCTCATAGTGGACATAAAGATAAATAGTGAATTAAAGTACATGTCGGAGAAAAACTCTTCATTTTTCTTCCAACAAACTGAGAAATAAGTCAAGTCAGTATGACATGAGCTGAATCAAACATAAACTCGCTCATGACAACTTAAGCTTGAATCGAACGAGCTCGTAACAAACTTTTTTAACGACTTTGTAACAAACTTTTTCAATCAGTTCAATTTAAATTTCTTGTACACTGTATTAAATAAATCTTCCATGCATGAGAAGAATAAAATATTCTTATAAAGTGGATGTGGCATGTATTAGATAAATCTTCCGCTGCCAAGGTTTTTACAAACAAAAAAAAGTGGGTGTGGCATGTCATCAGTGTATATCTTTACTAGGCGATCTTGTAATATAAGGCCTGTTTGACAATAATTCTAAAAATATTATTCACGTGGGAAAAAAAAATTCACTTAGACTGAATTTTTTTTTTTCACATAAACAATAAAATTCTGTTCAAAGTATTCAATTTCTATATCTTTTCATATTTCCTACTGGGCTGCCGAACAGGCCCTAAACAGTTGACTACGGATCGACTTGTCTGCCAACAAAACAAAAAAAAAAATTGGTGAATTGAATCATCTAGAAGAGAATAAGACAGATCCGTATTCTCTCATATACCGGACTCAACACAATTGAAGAAGCACGGTTCAGATTTAATTTCAACCAGGTCTTGCTCAAAATGTCTAAGGGGCAGTATTATTTGTGCTTTGAAATTCGTGCCAAGTTAAAAATAACAATTTTGGACCATTCGATTCAATTGTACTTAGTCCGGTATCCTGAGAGGATGTGAATCCATCTAAGAAATGGGGTCTTCTTTCAGACTTCCACATCAAATTGGCAACTTGAGATTATTGGTCGATTTATATTTCTCTTTGTTTTTGGCGGTATCCTTTGATTTGTTTCTAACTCCATATATATATACAGTATATTTGTGGTCCAGACCGCGAGATTCGGTCTTAGTTGGTTTCATATATTAAACAATATTTGTGTTTAATTTTATTTAGTGTGGGGGTCCGGATCCTCCAAAGTAACTCAATTTTTGAGTTTTAAATCGGAACCATTCAATTCAAATCCGTTGCTCGAGATCGTTTTAGAATTCGAATTTATTATTCGGAAAGTGTGTGCTCCACTTCAAATATATTATTGTAAATTCAAATCAGACGGTCTCCATCTAAAATTCAAAAATTGAGTTACTTCACTCGATCTCAACCCCCGGAGAGGTCAGTAGTCAATACCGTTCCGGTCCATATCTTGTTCTTGCATCCTTATCTCGTTCATAACATAACGCGCGTAGGACCCACCGATGAATTTATAGACTTCCAATTGGAAGCAGACCGTACGGACACAATTTTTTATTCGTATAAATAAACAATTAAATTCACACATACTTTTATAACATGTTCAAAATCTATAAAAAAATCTCCATGATTCATTATGACCAAAGTTTTAAATAGCGCGTCATAGTACCGTTATAGTATTGCTATAAAGATTTTGAACTATAAAAAGCTATGACACTATCAGCACTATAGCATGCTATTTTGCGCTGTAGCGGCATTATATGATTATAGTGCTGTTTTTTAAACCATGCCACTATGGCGCTATGATGCAATAAACGTTATTTAAACCTTTGGTTTTGACTTAAAAAACTGAAATATGAATTATTATTTACAGCCTGTGAATCACTACAATTTTGTTAATATTGAATATTTTACGGAAATAATTTCACTAATTGAATTTTTTTACTTTTGTAATGTTATGAATAAAAAAATCGGGTCGGTTATGATATTTAGTGGGAAAGAATGGGATATCCTTTAAAGAAGACCTTTTGTATTATTATTGTAGTTTAGTTTGTTGCACCTGATGCAAAATATATTCTTCCAAGCGAAGAATAGCAAGGTTGTTATTATATACTTCCTAGTCATTGCATGCCTTTGACATACTTTTTAATTTATTTTATTGACATTTTATGTTCAGAATATTTGAAATATTTTATATCATTAATTTTATCAAACAAAAAGGTTACCCTTCCCTTGAAGAAAACAATATGTACTATACAACATTAAAAATAATTAATTTTACAAACTTTTTTTATAATTTATAACTTATAATGAGCGAGGTTATTGGATGGATTTGTACTATGGATCAATGCTTTTGTTTTGAAAGTTCAAATAATCTATCTCAATCATTTGACATAATTTCCATAAGAAAAGCCAGTATGACTAAATTTTACATTTTTTAAATTTAGTTACTACTTTTTTAGCTGGATAAAAAATCGCTACTTTCGAATGATCTAGAATTCTTAAATCAAGTAAATTTTTATTTATCTAAAAAAATTATAATCATATATAAGAGAAAAAATATTTTTTGTTGAAAATCTAGATATAAGAGAAACGATGATTAATTTTTAAGCGTAAGAAAAAAATCTTAAAATTTGAAAACAGAAAATGAAATAAACTGTCACATAATATCCTGAAAAAAATAAGGTTGGTGGCGTCTATTCCCTAATAAAGTAATATGGGGATATATTATTTTATATATATTTATTCGTTGTGCAGCATTATTAGTAATTACAAGATTCTTAACCACCACGTGTGAAGTATATAGTTTATAGAAATAAAGAGAGAGAAAGAGGGAGAGAGTCAGTCTTTCTTTTTTTTTATCACGGGAGAGTCAGTCAGCAGCCCTTAGCCATTGCCATGTTTTAGAGAGAGAGGGGGGAATGGAGAGTTCATCATGTCTTCTGGTTATTCTTCTACTAGTATTTCTAGTGTCGGTGACAAAAGCTCAAGTACCAGGTGCATCATCATTTATTACCTCAGAAATCTATATTTTGTTGTATAATTTTTCTTTTTGGGACATCTCTTATTTCCAAAACAGGAAGATCTCAGCTCTGCACCTGTTTCTAGTGCCAATTAATTCCTTAAAATACCTTTCTCAAATTATTCTCATATTCTCTTCTGTTGTCCAATTGCCTTTGCTTTTTTCAAGCTCCATTTTAGTCATCCTTTCAATGTATTTCTTTTAGTTTTATTCTGTACATATACAATCTTAAATTCTTAATTAATTTATTTGTTGAATTTTGCAATTAAATTAAAAAAAATCATCTTTTCTTAAGAAACTCCTTTGTGAGTTAATCAGATAAATATTCACATAAAAGTACATAAAAGAACATACACTGGATGCTCTGCTCTATTTTGGTGATTTTGCATTTTATGGTGATGATATAAATATTACAAGTGTAGGTTTTGTGAATATTGATTGTGGTGGAAGCAGGGCACACACGGACGATATCGGTCTCCAATGGATTCCTGATACCAACTACCCGTTCGGGCAACGTGCCAACACTTCTTCACCGGTAAACAACAACAAAACACAGTACAACACGTTGCGTTTCTTTCCGAACGATGACAGGAAATACTGCTACACACTAAATGTAACAACACGCCTCCGGTACCTTGTCAGAGCAAGCTTCGTTTATGGCAACTTTGATGGCACCAGCGTGTACCCAAAATTTGTCATTTCTTTAGACGCGACATATTGGGACACGATTGTGATTGATGATGCCACCACACCAGTGGTGAGTGAGATGGTGCTGTTGGCACCGTCTCCGTCTCTCAGTGTTTGTTTGTACAACGTTTCGTCAGGTGTGCGGTTTATATCGACGATTGAGCTTAGGCAATTCAATGGATCTATGTATAATACCATGTTTGAGGATCAGTACTTTATGTTCATGGCTGGTAGAGTAAACTTTGGGGCGCTTAGTAATGCATCAATAAGGTAACATTTTTATGTACTTGTTAATTAAGAACTGGCTGCTTCAGTATACTTTATAGGGGATGAACTTTGTAGGACAGTCGATGGCTTAATCATTAATTGTGTGTGTGTGTGGGTGGGTTGGGGGGGGGGGGGGGGGGGGGGGTGTATTTCATGTATATCCCTCAAAAACCTTGATCCATTAACTTACTATTAGAACTCATCTTAAATTTCAAAAATACCCATTTACACTTTATCAAAAAAATAAAAAATGTGTACCTTGTTTAAGAGAAATATTTAGTCTTCTAATTGGTCGGTTTTCAGAATAAATGGTTTGTTTTCTTACATGTAATATATTCACAAACATATGTCTAAATGTCACTGTGTATGTAACAAGTAGAGAAATTAACTATTTGTGCAATGTCCTGTATTATCTGATAATAATTTATGCTTCTTTTTTTTCTTTAGGTACCCTGACGACCCGTTTGACAGGATCTGGGAATCTGATGCCATTAAAAGACCGAATTACCTAGTTGGTGTGGCAGCTGGTACGGAGAAAGTTTCAACCACAAAACCAATATATGTTGATCACGGTGAGTTCCCCCCAGTGAAGGTCATGCAAACTGCGGTAGTGGGAAATAACGGGACGTTAACATACCGCATGAACCTAGATAACTTTCCAGGAAATGCATGGGCATTTACATACATGGCAGAGATTGAAAACTTGGGCCCAAATGAAACAAGACAATTTAAGGTTGTACTTCCATATGGCCCACCTGTCAATGAAGCCGTCGTGAATGTGCAGGAAAATGCAAACGGGAACTACCGGCTTTACGAGCCGGGGTTTTGGAATGTCTCCTTGCCTTACATTGCATCTCTCTTGTTTCAACAAACCAATGATTCGACACGGGGTCCAATTCTTAATGCATTTGAAATTTTGAAGTATGTGCTGATCAATTTTGGATCTCTCGATGGTATGATATGGTACTCTTTTCATTGAGCTGAAAAGCTCCAACAGATATTTAGTTTCAAATTTTTCTGACAGTTTTCTTTTTGAGTCTCAGCAACTGCAATGTCTAGTTTAGTAGCAAGCTACCCACAAGCTTTGTGGGCCAAAGAAGGTGGTGACCCGTGTTTACCCGCTCCATGGTCTTGGGTTCAATGCAGTTCTAATAGCCAACCCAAAATAATTTTAACGTATGATATCTTTTGTTATGAATCTTATTCTTTTCCCAATCCGACCATGGGGAGTGGCGCATATGATATTTGTTTTAATGACTAATTTCCAAACTAAGCCTCTTGTTTTTCAATTTTCTATTTCCAAATTTAAAACAGAGATCTGTCTGGGAAGAATTTAACTGGAAATATTCCTCCGGAACTGACAAGCTTAGCAGGCTTGGTTGAACTGTAAGACTGAAACATTTATTCTCCCTTTTTTATTCCTGTTTTTCTCTAAGTAAACATGTATGCTTAGTTATTTATATCTCTGTCTTTTGCAACAGATTGTAAAAAAATTCCTTTTTATCTTTGTTATTTTTTTAGTTATTATAAGAAACTTTATTTGGTCCTTTTTCATGTCAGAGAATTACATATTTGGAACTAAATATTTATGCGCTTCAATTTTAAAATCTGCCTCGATGTATTTCTTTTTATTTTTCAGCTCACTGGATTTGAACTTTTAATGCAGATACCTTGATAACAATTCACTTACCGGTTCAATACCTGACTTCAGTGGGTGCCCAAATTTACAAATTATGTAAGAGAACAGTCATTTCAAACTTTGTTTGCAAATAAGATCATAATGGCATCTTATACTAATTTATATATACATATATTTTGTTCTCTGTTACAGTCACCTTGAAAATAATAAGCTTACTGGTTCACTGCCTTCATCTTTGGCCAACCTCCCAAATCTGAAGGAAGTGTAAGTGACCAAGTTCTCTTACTAATTAGCAACTTCTATTATGTTGCAATAGAAGGAAGTAATTAATATCTTTACTCAATACCCTTTTGTGTTTAATAAGAAAAGAACAATCTGAAAAATTAAGCAATTGAATTAATCTTTTCTCCAATAACTGGGTTGTCAAAAGGGAAGGAACAAAAAAAAAAAAGAGGAAGAAGAATTTTGCTACCAATAATTAATGTTTTTAATATAATAATTTATCCATTTTGAAATTATTTTAGCACCTTTTAAAATAGTTGTGTACAATCTCATAATACATAAACATTTGCAGGTATGTACAGAACAACAATTTGTCTGGAGTAATACCAAAGGGACTTCTTAGGAAAAATGTTGTTTTCAAGTATGCACTTCCTTTTTATTACTTGTTCATTTTGTTTTTGGTTATTTTGTTTTACCAGGAGGAGGAAAAGGAAATATGCACCTAATATTGCTAACATTTGTACTTCTCATTTATTGAATAGCTATACAGGAAACCCAGGTCTCCATCTAAGCAAGGCAAAGAGAAATTTTGTTATTATCTTCTCTATTGTTGGTGCTGTATTGCTGCTACTTTTACTTCTCGCAGCATGCTATTTGTGTAAATACAAGAAAAAGGGGAGGAAAAAAGGTATCATTTTATAGACAATGCAAAGTTCCTTTTATTGTTTGTAGTGCTTGCTTCCAATTTTATTGTTAAATTAAAGAGAGTTAAGTCTCCAAGTCATCCTGATTATATTTATTCTTAATTGGGGTTCTTTGTAATATTTAGTGTTATATAAATATTTTTCCTTAACTTTATATATCTTAACACTTACGAGTTTTTTTTTAAACTCAAATGCTTCTGTTATTTAATTCATTTCAGGTAAAACTGGGCGTTTGCCGATTTCCCAGTTAAATTTACTGAGTGATTTAGATAGTGAACCAGCACATAGATTTGAGTTGTCAGAAATTGAGGATGCAACTGATGATTTTGAGAAGATAATAGGAAAGGGTGGTTTTGGCTCGGTTTATTATGGAAAACTAGATGATGGCACTGAGATTGCAGTCAAGGTTCACAATACTGAGTCTAATCAAGGGATTCGTGAGTTCATAAATGAGGTATGTATATGTTTGAGATTGGATACCAGTTTGATTTTAACAAATACTGGTACAATGATTTTGGTAAACTGCATGGTACGGTTTAATGATATATATGAAGTAACCTTTACATTGGTATTGTACTCCACTATTATGACAAAAAAAAAAAAAAAAACCTTTACATTGGTATTGGATCTGATGTCACGCAATTTTGAAACAAAAAACTTACAAGCCCAATAAAAAGAAAAAAAAAAAAGTTTAGTAATTATTAATATTTATGTCTAGGTAATGGCCAGCACAGGGTTCATCTCTCTTTTGTCTGAATTAAACATGCTAGTCAATATGATTAATAGACAGCATTACATAACTCTAATTTCTGGCATGCTCTGTCTTACTCTCACTCTTAAGGTAACTTTGCTGTCAAGGATACATCATAAGCACCTGGTGAAATTTTTAGGATATAGTCAGCAAGATGACAGTAATATACTTGTTTATGAATTCATGCACGAGGGAACCTTATCTGAGCACCTGCGTGGTACGTCACGTATATCACATCGTTATTTTACATTTCATCGATAAATAAATATATTTTTATAGATTATCATTCTTTTTGTTTTGATAAAATATATAATGAAAAATATTATCAGGTCCTCCAGAGAAGAAGATCTCTAGTTGGGTCAAACGAATGGAAATAGCTGAAGATGCGGCAAAAGGTTTGGTTCTCCAATTAAGTTGTTACTTTGGTGAAAATTAATTTATAACAGAAAAATAAATATTTTCATTCTCTTTGGCAATGATCTTCAATCTAGTGGCTAAAACAATACCTTTTGTGTAAAAATTCGCAAGATTGAATATCTCTTGTGAATATTTGAAGTTGAAAGGCTTGATCTTTATCTTAACCTCAAATAAAAATACACACTTTAAGAAATTATTCTTTTATTTATACTTTTACATCGTTTGTAGTAACTTTTTTTTTTCTTAATTCAGGTATAGAGTACCTTCACACAGGTTGCTCGCCAGAAATTATACACAGAGATTTAAAGAGCAGCAATATATTATTAGACAAGAACATGAGAGCTAAGGTTTCTGATTTGGGTCTATCTAAACTCATGGCCGATGGTACCTATGTTTCAAGCATGATTAAAGGAACATTTGGATATATGGACCCTGAGTAAGCTTAATTAACTATCTACTTACTTTCCACCATATAAATTTATTTGTCAATTGAATTTTCAAATATCCATTAATGCTAAATTGTATGCTTTGAAAATGGATAGGTACTATGCTACTCAACAATTCACTGTGAAGACCGATATATTTAGTTTCGGGATTATTCTTCTTGAATTGATTTCGGGTTTTGGTCCCATATCCAGGGAGGATTTTGGTGATGATTTCCAGTATATAGCTGAATGGGTTAGTTTCTTTTATACCATTGACAACTGTCAATTATTTCCTCCTTAATTCTAGTTCTTTGGACCAATAAAATTGTTTCATAATACCAAATTTCTTTTTTGTTAAATTTGTAATTTAGCAATTTCCTACCAGCAACTTTGCATAGTAATGAAATTCCTCCTTTTACTTGTTAACCAATAACCTTTTACAGAAACTACTGAATAATCCTTGGGTTCGGTACAAATATAATATTATCAGGTACACACTGTTATGTACCATGATCATCAAACCTAGGTCCCTTGAATAGTAAAATTCAAAATTACAAAAGTAACTTATGCTAATTGGAAAGCACTTTTTTGTCAGGCAAAAGAACATATAGAAAACGGCAACATAAACGCCATTATAGATAAGTCCCTAGAACCTACCTATGATATACAATCGATATGGAAAATCACGGAAGTTGCATTGATGTGTGTAAAACAAAGAGGAATGGAGAGGCCGTCGATTTCAGAAGTCTTGAAGGAGATCCAGGAGGCTATTCTAATCGAGCAAAAGACAGCAACGAGCAGAGTTGAATCAATTGATGTATTTGGAAGAAGCGCCTCAGAAACTTCTTCAAAATTCGACATATCCAACTCTTCCTTGTATACTGAATCATTTGTACAGCCTAGCCTTAGGTAGGTCTGAAATTATCAAGCTTTGCAATCTGGATACATGTGAAATTGTACCCGAAATTTCATTTCATGTAAAGATTGCTTGTAATTTTTTTTATACATAGTTTAAAATTTTAATTATTGCACTGAGCATAGTTAATGATACATCTACTATGTAATTCAGTTTTAATATATGTATTTTTTTTTCTGATTTCTTGGTTTTTCTTATAAGTATGACTCAGGTTTCAATGCAACAATAAAAATAATTGCAACTATCAAAACAGCTACATTTTGCAGTTTTTAAGAACTCAGTTAATGAAATATCAACTATGTAGATTCATTTTATGTATGTTATTTTTTCTGATTCATTGACTTTTCTTGTTAGTGTGACTCAGATTTCAATGCAATGATAAAAATAATTACCACAATTAAAAAGCTACTTCTTGCCGTAACTTTGTCCAGAATACACTTTGCTGTGTATAAGGCCAGCAAGGCCCGGCCCAAACTAAGCTTCGCAAATTCTCTCGTGTTTGGGCCTACTATTTCACGCATAAAGCTTATAATGTTCAAATTACTATTCTTTTTTTTCTTTTTCTTTTTGCAAGTTCACTACTTCGTTACAGCCATTTTGACCGGAGCTCTCTTTCTGGCGTAATACTTAGGGTTGCAAACGGATTGGATAGTGGTAAAATTATATCTATATCCGCTTTTATTTTTCGGATACGAATACAAATTGAATATTTGACGGATACAGATCGGATATCGGATATCCGTAGATATATATAAAAATATTTTCATAATATATATTAAATTATATGATATATATCTAATATTCGGATACAGATAATTAAAATTCAAAACCATATCCGTATCCGCACGAATATAGATATCAGTATCTAAATTTCCGGATATGGATCCGGATACAATTGGATATTATCCGATCCATTTATACCCCCAGTAATACCCAACTTCTATAAATTCGCAAATATTAAAAAAAAAAAAAAAAACTTGAAATTTCAGCTAGAAAAACATCTTTATTGGCAAATAGAAAGATGGAGAGGGTTCATATGAATTTATTTTTGTGTCACCATTATATAAAACTTAAATGTTAAAATATAATTATTACATATGATCTGTACTATTTTTCTCTATAATCATGTGAAAGATCGTGATATTTCAACTTTGCACTAAAGTGAACAATTCTTGGGCATTGATTTATAAATTTCTTGATTCATATAAAAAATCAAAAAGGGTATTTTTTGTGTATGTAAGGAAAATAATATAAATCATATTAGTAGTTTTATTTTAACATATATATTTTAGAACTTTTGTTAATAGAAAAATAGAGTATAATAGAAATAAATAATAAATAAAAAAGGATATTTGAACCCTCTTATAAAAACTATTTTATTTTATTCAAATAAATGCTTATCAATCATCTTGAAATTTGAAAATAGTGAACCCATAAATTTGTTGCCATCATCTTCGGCCAGCTACCTTTTCATTGCAAAACAACATAGCTCAAAAATTCTACACTAAAGATGTATAGAACCCAAAATTAACTGAAAATCTATCCACACACACAACTAAATGTAAAAACATCTTAAAAGAATTGTATGTTTATTTATGCATAAATTTCTGCTAGAATGCAGTTTTATCTAATGATTTTTTTTAATAAACAAGCAGATTAATTTTGTGTTTTAAAATAATTTGACTGTGCATGAATGAATTTATGAAAATTAAAGCTACATGGGTTAGAGCCAGAAAGTTGTGAATTTTGGATCGTTAAATATGGCCAAAATTGAAATAAACAAGAACATACACACTCAAATACATTGCAAATTCATTAATTATAGCAGTATTTTATGCAAAATATTCGATCTATTTGTTTTTTATTTTTTCCGAATATTTTTTTGTATAAGAAAATGACACGAGTTGCAGACTATTTATAAGTTTTGGTGAATGTTGGATCATAAAAAAGACACACACTAGTTAACTATAGTTTTTGCTTATAGTCAGAGATTAGCTTACATACTGTAGAGAAAGTTTCAATCATTATTTTGAAGAAATTAAGATATAGTAGGGAATAACTAACATTAACAATGTTTCAGAATCTCATACTAATTTCTTCTCAACATGCCACGCTGTATATTGGCTTTCATGTTATTCGGGGAAATGAGTTATTACAAAATTGCATTATTTAAATAATCATGCGATATTACATCATTTCTCTAAGGGTGAATTTCTTGTCCGCCCCTCAAAAAACTCAAAATTACGTATCTAAAACTCATAAGATCATATTTATCCTTTAAAATTTCACAAACTCACAAATTTCACCAATTTATTTACTTTTCTATTAAAACCCATTTTAAATTTATAAATTATCCAATTTACAGATTGACCCAATCGATCGCCTCTCTAACCTCCTTGGCGTGTTGCTCATCACAATCATTTCGTTCCTTCCCATTCTTCATAATCATCTCGTTCCTTTCCTCCCATTATTACCTACAGTTCTAAAATGATATTATGGGGTTCTGAAAAACATAATATATAGTTCATAAAAAAATAAAAAAATAAAACATGATATTGTGGGGTTCTGTTGATTTTGAGAGAGAGGATAGAGAAACGGGGTTTTTATAGTGCAAAAAATAAAAATTAAATTCCAAACCGTAATATTTTATTACGGTTTGGGTATTTTTAATAAAAGTTCAAAAACTTTTGGTTATTTGTGGTAAAATATATAAAAAGTTGGATATTAATAAAAATATCGGCAGAAGAGAAACAAAAGTGCAAGAAAGAAAGCAGCCAAGTCAAGTCTGCAGTCTCAATCCTATCTTTAGATGTGTTTCACAAAAAAAGAGTAAAAAATCATTAAAGAAAAAGGGAATGAAGGGTTCCATGAGTGAGGCTACCCTTCGAACAATAAACTTATATCTCGATATGAAAGTGAAGAATTTCACCTAAAACGCACACGGCTCCACTCCCTCTCTGTTTTTCTCCTTCGAAAATAGGTGAATTTGTTCTAATTGGACAATATGAGATAAAGCTCATCTCCACAACACAGTGAATCTCACTTCCTCTCCCTCCGCATACTTCCAACTGGATTGTTAAGCGAATTTGGTCTAATTATTAGTTTTTTTTTAAATCAGACTTTTGATCTGATCAGTATCCAACAACTTTGATTGTCCATTCAGCCGAATTTGATCCGTAGTCCAAAACAGTGTTGTAAAAAATAGTTTCAACACTCGATTAAATAGCTGTTTAATCGTTAACGGTGACCAAACTGTTACAAATACATTTAACAAACATCTGTTCGTGGATGAAAATGATTAATCAGTCATTTTACCATTTAATCGTTTGTTTATTCCAATTTATTGCAATGAATTCTTTTTTTCATATTGTTTAATTTCTTTTAAATAATATGCTAGTAGTTGAAAAAGCTTAATTTTGCATTTATTTTTTCATTAAATAAATGTGTTATCACATGTAAAATGTTTATGCATTAAGAAAAAATAAGCGTAGTATTATGTTATAATAACATAACTATGTTAAATTAAGTTTATTTGATATGTTTAATGAGTTAAATAAATTGTTTTTAATAAATAATAATATATATACATATATATACATAAATTTAATAAAAACGTTAAATTGTCTGCATAATTCTGATTAATCAGCCGCATATCGATTAATTGCTTAGTGGTACTCCGTCCGTCTAACAATCGCATACCGTTATTTACAACACTGGTCCAAACGAATTTAAATTTTCTTAAAGTAACACAAAATTTGAGTTTGGATCCTGATCGTCTAATTTGTTCTGTCACGAATAAAAGAGGCTTTGTAGGCTTTGTACATTTCACCTCGTGTTAGATTGTCTCGGATGTGTAATTTTACAAATTGCCCTATCTTCTAAAATTTTCAAACAAAATACCCCTCCTCTAAAATAATTAACAAAATGCCCTTGTGCCCGGCCCTCATTTTCCCCTCTCTCCTCCTCTCTATTCCTACCTCCTATTTACTCTCATCATGTTTGACACCTTCTTATATGACTTTAATGAGTGCATAAAAGATTTTAAAGAATATGTAATTCAAGCAATATTTTTTTGTAGACATGCAACAAATTTTCAGTTATATAACATATATATTTAATACATTTTTTTAAGTATTTATACTAATTTGCGTCACGATGAAATTATTTACATGATTATATAGTACATTATTAGAAAGATAAACTCTTAAGTTGATATTTAACTTATTTGATATTGTTTCATTTAATTAAACTTTGTTATATTCATTACAAAAAAATAGTGAAAGTTTTAACTTAAAAAATTTAAATATTTTTGAGATGTAAATAAGAAGTACAAAATATGAGATACAATATCATCAATACTGATGATGTCCAATTAGTAGATAGAAATGGGAATATATATTAGTGTTTAATTCTTGCACTCGGGACAGAATCATTTTTTTAAAACTTGAATCACAATACATCAAATTAATGCATACATGCTCATCAGTAATCAAATAATGTAAATTCCTCAAAATATGATTATTATAATAAGACTTAATGGTTTAAATAGCGTTTATCGCGAAATAGCGTATGGGTTAAAAAAATTGCGCTATGCTCAAATAGCAGCGCTATAGCGATGCTATTTGGACATAGCGCCATAGCTTTTTTGGTCAGAAAACGCTATAGCGCCGCTATAGCACACTATTCAAAACACTGATAAGACTTTTTTAAAAATTAACAAATATATGATCCTATTCATCAAACGATTAAAATATAAATTTAAGAGTTTATCTTTCTAATAACGTACTGTATAATCGTGTAAATAATTATATCATGATACATATGAGTATAAATACTATAAGAAAAAAAATGTATTCGATATATATATTATCTAACTAAAAAATTTGTTTCATATCTAAAAAAAAATTGTTGTTTGAATTATATATTTTTAAACAGTAAAGATGTTGTCCCCCTTGAATTTGTCCCCTATCTGTCCCTCTAACAACATTCTTTTTTTGTTCCCTCATGTAGTCAAAACTCACCCTCTTCAATCTTCTCTTAGAAAGAAAAAAAAAATTCAACACAACTCAAAACTCACCCTGTTCTTTTCCTCTACTGCTCGCCACCATCTACCCACGCCGACAGTTGTGATGGCGATCGAGATCCGGCGAGACAAGCGTGGTGCACCGTCGAGATCCGGCGAGGAGAGCGTGGTGCACCGTCAAGATTCGGCGGGGAGAGCGTGGTGCACCATTGGAGAGGGTCCATGCAAGCCCAGCGAAGATTGTCACAGTGCAACATATGAATACTTCATTAGTTAGATATGAATACTTCATTTATTAGATATGCATACTTCATGTTAGATATGAATACTTCTTGGAAGAGATGTGGTGAGAGAGATGAATTGACTTTGAATTTTGAATTGCATAAATTATTTCAAACATGTATGAATACTTCATTTGTTTAGATATGGATACTTATTATTTAGATATGAATAATATATAGTTTCGCTGTAGTGGTCCCTAATCTTGGCAAATGTTACTTTCAGACGATTGCGGTTCCTAATCTAGGCTGTCACAAGACGTCAGCGGTCCCCCTGGTCGTTATTGGTCCCTTCCAACTTGTGTTTACATATAATGAATGGTTCTGATAATAAGTATGAATACTATAAATTCGTAGGTATGAATATTATACGTTTTGACTATTAATAAAATAGCATAAATCTTGCTCTTTGATGGTAGTTAGCACATTTTAATTATTTTTTTGTCTTTTAGTGCAGGGGACAGATAGGGGACAATGAGGGCTCAATAAGAAAATTTTATTAATAGGAGATAAAAATAAAGAGGGGGGAGAAAATGGGAAATGAGGGCTCAATAAGAAAATTTTATTAATTATTTTAGAGGAATAGTATTTTATTTGATAAATTTGAAAGGTAGGACAATTTGTAAAACTTTCCGTCTCGGATTCCGATTGGACGGTCCAGATCCAAACTCAAAATTCGAGTTACCGATTGCCAATTTCGACCTTCGGACTCGGACCCCATTCTCCCCGTTTGCCAATTTTGCTCGTAAAGGTATCTTCTTAATTATCTTCTTTGGACCAAAGTGGATAAATCACCGACTTTTTTAATCCAACGATTTTATATTGAAAAAGGTATGAATGGACTGAATGCGAATCCTCTGCATTAACTTAAAAGGAAATCTTTTGAGTTAATAAATCTCAACCGTCTGATTTTAAAAGGAGCTAATCAGACTGCAATTATAACATAGGGGCTCTTTAATATTAGTGTAAATTAAGTCTACACGAATCTTAAAACATATTGGATGCTTAAAATTCATTCACTCAAAAGATTACTTTTAAGTTAATGCAGAGGATACGAACTTGGAGATGTATTTTGAGTGCGTATCCTCTGAGATATCTCAAATTTTGCGTGACCGACGTGCCCGATGCCTATTCGGGGATAGCACGGGGCCAGTATTATTTGAGCTTTGAGATTCGAACGTTTTTAAATGGTCTAGATTTCCCAGAATGTCACACAAAAATATGAGATATCTCAGAGGATGATCCTCGAATTCATGTACATGTCAAACTTCACTTGTGAGTTCAATTGGTGAATGGTGAGAAGCACCGTCGGAGGAGAAGGCCGCCTTTATGAGCTGAAGTTTCGCGAGGTGAGTCTGTCTCTCATTCTCTCTCTCTTTGGATCGGACTTTTACCATTACCAGCCGCGGGTTCATTTCGTGCTGGACATCTCCAGTTGGTGCCCTTTATCTGAACCCGTTCAATCCATGTTTGTAATTCTAAGTTGTGACCTATTTATCATCTGATATAAATTTATTTCTGATATGCTTCTTTCTTTTGACCTTTTGTTTGCAAGTTTGGTAAGAGATTACAGGAGATTTAAAAAAAGAAAAAGAAAAAAAAAAAAAAAGATGAGTGTCCTGTATAACAGATTGAGGAGATTGGTGGAGCAGATAGACCTGTATAACAGATTGCCGAATATCGTAATAGATATGGCGCTTAGTGCAGCAATTAGCAAATTGACAGCGTATGTCGCAGCTATGGCAAATTTTGGTTGGAATCAGGCAACGGTTCAAGAAATGCATAGAAAATTTCAGGGGCTTTTGTTGATGGCAAAGAGGGTTTTATCCAAGCTTCCAAGACAGCTATCAAACACTGCAAATTTGTGTGCCCGGTGATTGCTAAGAGGACTCCAACAATTTCTGAGAGCACTCCAGAATGAAGCTCGGCAAGGTAATTATTAAACCTTTTAACCAATGATATCATAACCGGACCGAACTTCGATCCGGTAAAGTTCTAGGTTAATGGTAACCATTGGTTTTCTAAAGATATATTTATATATTTATGAAGTATGAGGAATGTATATAAAAGAAAATAATATATTTTACATATATTTGTGAAATGGAGCATACATATATATTGAATGGGATATGAAGAAGGTACAGACCGTTTTAAGTTTGCACAAATCATAAAAAGGAGTCCTATATTTCAAATCAGCTCTTAAAAAAAAAATTTTGCGGACTATGATACTCCACTCAAATGAATCAAGGCAAGCTAATTATTAAACCTTTCAACTCTTTTACTATATTGTCTCCAAGGAAAATTTATTTTCCTCGATTAACAGGAGATGGTTCGAAGTCTCACTTCCACCATTTAGGCCGATAGGAAGTGAACTGCAATGCTTTTTGGTAGAGTCACAGCCATTGGCTTCTTTAAAGCAATGTTTCATGCAAAAGCAGATACAGTGGCAGATCTACTTAGATCCAATGGGGGTCAATTGATCCCCATTTAATTTAAAAAAATTTGTATTTATATTCATTTTTCTATATAATTTAGCACAAATTGTCATGATAGTGTAACATTGACCCTCATTCTTCGCATAGATTTTTTTTATATAATTGACCCCAATAGTTCAAAATATTTTATATGAATGACCACATATGTATTTGACCCCCATTGTTCGAAAGTCTGGCTCCGCCACTGAGCATATGCACATGTATCCAACTGGGGTCAATTGACCCCTATTCGTTTTCAAAATTTGTTTTTATACATTATTTTATATACAGTGATCTTCATTCACATTGCATATGACATGACAACAGAAAATTCTGGCTCCGCCCCTAGTTGCATGGATAATACACAAATACTGTCTGATATGACATGACATGCAATAGAAAATTTTCTAAAATCTTAGGATAAGATATGTTTCATCTCTATGCATATTTTATTACTTGATATTCAATTCATTTTTCTTTGCCTCTAATTTAGAAGTATTTAAATTCAAGTTACTAAGTAGTCATTTGGGTGAGTGATAAAATTAGCATAGTTTTAGAGTAAGATCTTTTGAAAGAAAAATAAATCCATAGATGTCAGAGGGTGTACATGAAAAAAAAATTCAATTATGGTGACTAGGATCCATCTGAACTCGCAAAAAATTGTCTAATGAGGAAACTCATAATGTGTTCATGTATTTTATTATACAAGAGAGCTTAATTAAAAGCCTTGTAGGCCATCAGAGTGGCTTTTTGAGAGGCCGGAATTTTCTTTAATAAACTTTTGCCAAGAATTACTGGGATTAAATGTGTTTGATTCTATGGAAATAGACTTCTCCTACTTGTATACGCCATGTGTCTTGGTTGTATTAATATGACTTAACCTCTCAGGCTATAATGCAGCATAGCTTCAAGGATCTGTCTGTTCTAATTTTTACTTTCCCTCAGCTTGGAAAAACCTGCTTTTACTAGCATATGACCTCTTATCCAAACTTGTCTAATAGGTATACAACTACTCGCTGGTCTACAGACGCATGTCCTGCACGCCAGGGAAAGGGTTGAGAGAATAAGAGCAATTGTTTTAGAGTTAAATGATTTCTATCTCAGGAATGGAGGAGAAGCTGGTGTTCATCCTAGGATCAATCGGCCTCCATTCAAACCTCGCTATCTTCGTCGTCAGACCAGGTTCCAAGGTCTCTCTCTCTCTCTGTATCTCCTCTCTCTCTCCACACGAGAACAATTGCTGTACATGAATATGGTTCTTAAGCAGTGATCTGTATTGTGCAGTTATTTTCAGCTGTAATTATTCTTAAAGATCAAGATGGAAGAACAGCTATCAGGTTTGTAATTATGACTAATCTATTTGAATTGTTAAACAATTGCTTTTGTACATAGTAACCAGTATTACCAACACCGCATTATGTACAATGCTCTACAGGTTCAGAAGAGCACTTGGGCCCTCTTTGATTTGTATTTATGTTTTTGGATATTATTAAATATTATAATTTCTTTTTTCATGCATCACTCCCCCTATAATTCAATCACTTTTGGTTTCATGATATATGGGTATTTGTCACCAGTCACCACTGTCTTTTAGTGACATCAGGTGGGGTGGAACTATGAAATTTAGATTGAGTGCGCTGAAATGTAAAATATGAAAATGTTTAATGTGTGGTAGATGGGATTTGAACTCAAGTTTCCACGGCCGTTATGTGGAATTGTAAACACTAGGTTACAAGCACACGGTTACTATTTTATGAGAGAGGGCTGAACTTTAAAAAAATATTAAAAAATAATAATTTAATTAAATATCAATATATATAATTAATAAATTTAAAATCACTGGAGTGGCTAAGTGCCTAAGCACCCTTTGGGTTGCATTAAGATTCGCCTTCTAGTGCAACCAATTGTAGATACTACTTACTAGTTCTCTTATCACAATCACGATAAGGTTTTAGATCAATGAAATTTCTTTATTATTGTCGAAGTAATGGAGTTTCTCGTTAATCCAAAGTGGGGAAGAGAGGAAAGGAGAGGAAAAATAAGAAAAACAGTGGCATACAAAGCAATCTTGTTTATTTCTTTTTGAGTTTGATCCTTTATGTTTGTTGTTATTAGTTTTTGCCTTTTGTTTGACTTGTGACTCACCCATGGTAGTTTTCAGGTACAGAAACCAGGATCAGGTGTGACGTCTTCAGGAGCTGTGGATAGGATGATGTTACACTTTGTATCTTTTCTATTTAAGACTTTGTTTCACTTTGACAGTTATTGATATGTTTGCGTTTGTTAAGACTCTTTGGATATGGATCATATTTTTTTGGGTGAGTCTATGGTACTATGCATATCACGGATTGTTACTATACTACGGTTCTATATTCGAGTTTTTAAATCCTAACGGTCAATTCTAACTGTTTATCTTGTTCTCCATATTAATATGTGTTTGGAGACCAAATTTTACATTTTTTGAAAATTTTTTACTATTTTTTTAGATATTTAGAAAATTACTTGATCGGAAAATTCTGAACCATCCAAAAACAGTTATTTTCAATAAATTTAAAAAAATAGTAAAAAAAATTTCAAAAAATGTAAAATTTGGTCTCCAAACACATATTAATATGGAAAACAAGATGAACAGTTCGGATTAACTGTTAGAATTTGAAAACTCGAATATAAAACCGTAGCACAGTAACAAATCGTAATATGCATAGTACCATAGACTCACTCTATTTTTTGGATGTTGTATTATATTATATTTGTAACAGGATTGTATTGATATTTGAGTGAGGTTATGATGCTTTGAAATATAACAATTGTCGGATGCGTTTCGATTTTTCATCTAGCGCACATTTTAGCACAAATTCGATGGTGCCTGGTCTATTGAATTTGAAGCGCACTCAAGGGCTGAAAAGGATACGGATCGGTCTGATCTGTATTTGCTTCAGACCTGAATTCTGATTCGGATAACTTCTATATACTCAGAAGTCAGAATAGATCCGAATACGCATAAGAATAAATTCTCACCGAAAACGAATACGGATAATTTCTCAGACCCGAAAAAGAAGCGGATATCCTCTATGCAATTTTAAACAAGTCCATTCTCAGTCTTCTTTGCGCAAAGAAGTCTTTCCTAGATATTACAAATTGTGGGACTAACGTTGCCAGTCATCCGGACACAAGCTTTTAATTATTAAGATTATATTGGGCCAAACCCAGTTCGCTAATGGGCCGAAGTTTTTTAGTTGGCACCTCAGAAAATTCAAATTGATTGATTAGGACCCTAATGACTAGATCTGAATTCCTATCACCCACATGTACTGAGTACGCACACCAAATTGGACTGGTGGGTGTACTGGGGAGGCGCACCACTTGGTGCACATACTGAGGAGGTTCACCCTTTTTTCGGTTCTGTTTTTGTTTTGTAATTTTGGAGTTAAAATTTTGGTTTGGAATTCTAAATTTTATTTTGGAGGTTGAATTTTTGTTAAAAGATAGAAAAATTAACAATTAGCTAGTTTTCACTAAAAAATAGTCCAAATAAAATCACAACAAATAAATTATACTACATTAAAACTAATAAATTCCACTACAACATAACTAATAAATCCTACTATAACACAACATAAAAAAATTCGGCTCAAGCACACCATAACCACATCTTGAACGATGAAACTACAAGAAGAAAATATCTATTGTTGCAACAATTATTAATTTTTTTACATGTAATATAAAAAAAAATACCTTATTGAGTACAGTTTCTAGATCCTACTATAACACAACATAAAAAAATTCGGCTCAAGCACACCATAACCACATCTTGAATGCTGAAACTACAAGAAGAAAATATCTATTGTTTCAACAATTATTAATTTTTTGACATGTAATTTAAAAAAAAATACTTTATTGAGTACGGTTTCTAGCATCCCTTCTTCTTCTCGCATCCTTCTCAAGGATTGCTCTATTGGTCTGGTGACCCTTTTGTCTTCCTTATAATATATCCATCCACATTTGGATTCAGTTGTGTCGTCTCTTACCTAACTTCACCAACCAATACTCTGGAACTAAGATCGCCCCTTCGTGCGCCGGCCAATCACTTTAATTAGTGTTCTAAATAGCGCGCTATAGCGTTTTTGGACCCTAAACGCTAAGCTATACAATTAAAACACGCTATTTGAGCTACAGACGCTATAGCGGTAATAGCGGTCCGCTATAGCACCCACTATGCAACATGCTGTTTTTTTTTTCTTTTCAATTTATATGCGACCATTTTTATTAATATCCCCAAAAAAATAGATAATTTTA
The DNA here is from genome assembly GCA_033356055.1 of Carex pumila. Lineage (NCBI taxonomy): Eukaryota > Viridiplantae > Streptophyta > Magnoliopsida > Poales > Cyperaceae > Carex > Carex pumila. Next base: position 672,367 of record JARJHM010000059.1, on the reverse strand, counting down.
AAAATAACCTCGTTTTTTTTTTTTTTTTATTAATGCCCTAACCGCTTGGAAGTGGAGCGGTCCAATATCAACACCAAACCGCCCGTATAGTGGGCGGTCCACTTTTTTTTTTTTTTTTTTTTTTTTTTTATAAGTTTTTTTTTATAATTTTTTTTTTTTAAAAACAGAAATTTTTTATTTTTTTTATTGAAATATTAGAAATGTTGAATATATTTCTTTAGAAATAGATGTAATACAATATAATTTGATTTATTAGAAAGACTACAACAAATAACCCGGATCAATATTTTTCAGGCCGGATTTTTCGCGGCTGTAAGAAAAATTAATATATCTCTTTATGTGTTATTGGACAAAAATAAAAATGCTTAGATTCTGAGTTATTGATCCCGGTTCAAAAGTCACTTCTATGTAATCTAGAAAATATTATAATCCTTCTAGGACATTTAATTTATAAAAAGTTGTATCTATTTTGAGAATTCTTTTTGAATAACAATTATTAAATAACTTAAAGTTTTTATTTTTTTTCAAAAATAGATACAACTTTTTATAAATTAAATGTCCTAGAAGGATTATAATATTTTCTAGATTACATAGAAGTGACTTTTGAACCGGGATCAATAACTCGGAATCTAAGCATTTTTATTTTTGTCCAATAACACATAAAGAGATATATTAATTTTTCTTACAGCCGCGAAAAATCCGGCCTGAAAAATATTGATCCGGGTTATTTGTTGCAGTCTTTCTAATAAATCAAATTATATTGTATTCCATCTATTTTTAAAGAAATATATTCAACATTTCTAATATTTCAATACAAAAAATAAAAAAAATAAAAATTTATGTTTAAAAAAAAATTCAAAAAAAAAAGAACCGCCCTTGAATTGGGCGGTCTGTTTTTTTTTTTTTTTTTAAATTTTTTTTTTTAAAATTTTTTTTTTTTAAACAGAATTTTTTTTTATTTTTTTATTGAAATATTAGAAATTTTGAATATATTTCTTTAAAAATAGATGGAATACAATATAATTTGATTTATTAGAAAGACTGCAACAAATAACCCGGATCAATATTTTTCAGGCCGGATTTTTCGCGGCTGTAAGAAAAATTAATATATCTCTTTATGTGTTATTGGACAAAAATAAAAATGCTTAGATTCCGAGTTATTGATCCCGGTTCAAAAGTCACTTCTATGTAATCTAGAAAATATTATAATCCTTCTAGGACATTTAATTTATAAAAAGTTGTATCTATTTTTGAAAAAAAATAAAAACTTTAAGTTATTTAATAATTGTTATTCAAAAAGAATTCTCAAAATAGATACAACTTTTTATAAATTAAATGTCCTAGAAGGATTATAATATTTTCTAGATTACATAGAAGTGACTTTTGAACCGGGATCAATAACTTAGAATCTAAGCATTTTTATTTTTGTCCAATAACACATAAAGAGATATATTAATTTTTCTTACAGCCGCGAAAAATCCGGTTTGAAAAATATTGATCCGGGTTATTTGTTGCAGTCTTTCTAATAAATCAAATTATATTGTATTACATCTATTTCTAAAGAAATATATTCAACATTTCTAATATTTCAATAAAAAAAATAAAAAATTTCTGTTTTTTAAAAAAAAAAAAAATTATAAAAAAAAACTTATAAAAAAAAAAAAAAAAAAAAAAAAAAAAAAAAGTGGACCGCCCACTATACGGGCGGTTTGGTGTTGATATTGGACCGCTCCACTTCCAAGCGGTTAGGGCATTAATAAAAAAAAAAAAAAAACGAGGTTATTTTTAAAATTATCTATTTTTTTGGGGATATTAATAAAAATGGCCGATTTATATGGGCTTTAAATAAAGGCTCAGATTGAATTTTAACTGTGATTTTTTTTATAATTGACGTACTAAGCTTTATATTAAATTATTAATTATTATTTTGATAAAAAATATTAATTATTAAATGAGATCAAATAAGGAAGCTACAGTGCGCTATGCAACATGAGCTGTTTTTTTTTTCTTTTTTTGATTTATATGGGCTTTAAATAAAGGCTCAAATTAAATATATTAAGATATTTCTTGAAGTAACAAAATGATACTTACTATATGGTAGTTTGAATATTTTGAATAGATTAAGATAATTAATTATGCCATGATGTCTAGGTTATTTTGAAATTTAAATAGAAAAAAGATAGATTATGTCATGATGCTGAATATATTTTGAATAGAAAAATATCGATAGTTTATGATATTAGTAATACTATTGATATTTTGAGTCGCAATTTGGACTTTGTATTGGTTCAATATGAATACTATAATTTTTTAATCAATTTGATGTTATTTATTATTCTATGAGACTTAGATAATTAATGTTGATATTTAGTACAAATATATGATATAATTTATATAAAAAAAAAAAAAACGCTATGTGGCATAGCTTTCGCTATAGTGACGCTATTCACTATAGCTTTTTTTTTCGGCTTCCCGCTATGATGCGATAAACGCTATTTAGAACCTTGACTTTAATTATCATATACATAAAATTCACCACTCCGTGTGTCGATGAGCATTTGAATATTGTAGTATTAATTTATGAAGATATTTGGATCCAAGTTCCTATATTGTTCACACATTTGTAAGTAACGTCATCCTCAATATCAAGTTATGAAATTATTAGTATAGAATTGTACCTTAGACAACACACCGCCATCACATGAACACATGGTATTCTGGCGAGCTGAGACTCCTAGCACGAACACGAACATTCCACCATATAGTCACTCTTCATAAGGACCTTGTACCTACAGTCTTGAGACATGTACACCCATATGCCTCTCTCTATATCAAATGAGATATTTTTACCATGTGGGATCACCATAAATTCTCTATGATGGCTGAATGCAAGCACGGATATTTTTTAATCATCTCGATGTGCTTCGTCAACTTTTCATGCACACGAGTGTAAAAAAAGACCTGCTTGCATTGCACAATCTTATCTCTTCTTTCAACTAACTAATTGACACACTTGTAAAATGTCTCCTCAAGTGTGTCAATAGTTATGGAAGGTGGACACTTGAAGAAAAACAAGAATAAGTATAGCAATTAAACAAGAATAAGAATAACATACAAGGATTACAAATTACAAACATGCGAGAAGTTTTGAAGACATTGTTGAGCGATTTAGAACCATTGTTAGTCATTATAGCCCAAGGAACCCCGTCGTCCATAGCTTGATGCACCTTCCATGACTTAGACGGTTCTTCCTCGTTATTTTCATTATACTTGCCACATGTATCTAGGTATGGTAACCAATCAGGATTTCGCATCCCGATTGCATCAAGGCCTTTTTGTAATCTTCTCGTTTTCTTCTTTTTAACCCATGATCTTGAAAATTTTGAAAGCAATTTTATCCTTAATGTGCTTTCCAAAATTCTCAAACACATGTTGAGAGCAGTAGCGGTAAGAAAACTTTCCTTTCTCCTCACACCAACCCAGATCATCTTGTACGAACACCTTTTTTATGCCCTTGTACTAGTCAGATACCACACAGATGAATCTTTTTGGACCAATTACAAACTCATGAACCATCCTCAATTCTCAAAATTATCGCTCTCTGCCAGTCCGTCAACAGGATCAACTGGTTCTCCGCATCATATCCAATTACAATTAACAACTTACCCTTGTATCTACTCATGGATTTTGTAAAATTAATATATTTTCAACCATGATGAGTTAGGAGATGTGTAATATATCAAAATTCATGATTATTTGAGTAGAATTTAAATATGAATTTTATTTTGTGGAATTTGCCTCGTAATTTGTGGTTTTGTACCATTAACATATGATTGACATATTAATTATGCCAATTTCATTTAATTAAATTGCATCTTTGTCTAGATAATTACTTTCCAACCTTTTAGGGTTCAAATAATGCCTAGTCCTAAGAAGTATGCATAGCCACGGAATGACATTATTACAAGAGAATAGAGGTGGGATAAAACCATACGAAGTACCCATCTAGATCTCTACACAATCCTCTCAATTAAATTATGAAATAAAAATACAAATTGATCTAAAATGGTGTTCTCTTGTCCAAAGGGTATATATAGGAGTGAGGGGGCATCTGGAGATGAGTGGAGTCCAAGAAATCTGATCTGGATACACATGGAGCAGTTATTCACCAAACGATGCCTTTGGTTACAGTCCGTATGGATTCATATGAGCCGTACTCAGGGGCAAATTCAGGATTTATGTCAGGGTAGGGCACTAATTATATTCAAATTATTTAATCGAGTTCAAATCCATTAACTAATCGGATATGCTAACTGATTTCTTCTCGCAAGAGATAGAAATGGAAGATCGTTAGATGAGCGCTTCTTCAGAACTGAGTAGATGCTTTAATCAATCCAATCAAATTTTAAATCACCTTAGGCTAAAAAAAATAGGGGTTAATTTCTAAGCAGTTTTTATTTTGCCAGTTTAATTCTTTTTTGTTGCAATAAAATAGTGGCAAACAAGAAACTAGTATACCATTGCCCAATTACCCTTTTTTTCATTTGCTCTCTAGCTCCAGAGACGCAAGGGTCTTTGTTTTTTTTTTGGGGGGTTTTGCTCACCTTTCCTAGCAGTCAATGAGAATTAAGCGACTTTTTTTTTTATTTTGTTGCAAGTGAGTTAATCAAAGCCTCAAAGCAGGGGAGCAGTATTTTATTTATTGGGCCAGTGAATCAATCAAAGATTCAGAGTACTATTTTATTTAATCGGAATTAGGCAGCATAGTGTAGGGATTTCATGTGTATGCCTATGGTGAGAATTAAAAAAATTTCCAATCACCACTTGGCTCAATACACAAAGGACGTTATTTATATGACAATAGCAAACAAGAAACTTCTTAATAGTTTCATTAAGCACCTAATGTGTACTAAATAAAAATAAATAAATTTATTTATTTCTTATACAAGATGAGATAATAATTTATACCTAAAGAGATTGTCAAATATCTTGTTAGAGGGAAATTGATTTCCCTTCTAGATCTCTTGGAACCGCCGTTCTCTTGGAATCACCTCTTGGTTCACCTTGAACCTAAACAACGAACTACCACACCTCTTAGATAGATGGATGTGAAGTTCAAGGCTTAGATACAACCACCTCTTGATCTTTAAATCAACAGACTATTTGATTTCTTGGTGGCTAAACCTAACAAGAGAAGATGAGAGAGCAACCTTCTCAACTTTTGGTCAAGGAGAAAGGAAAAACGTGGCTGCTCAAAGGAGCTAATTTTGGCAAGTGTTATAGGCAGAAAAAAAAATTTCTCCAAAATGAGCCCCCTTAAATAGGCAAGGGTTAGGGCAACCCTTTGTGTAAGGTTTGAATCAATTACACAAATGCCACTAGCCTTGTTTAGCCATCTCATGCTCTCTTTAATCTCATCTTATGGTTGGTTCAATAAATTAATTTATGAACAAATAATATTATTCATATTATTCTATTATACAATATTTATATTATTCTTATAATGTATTCAAACATTATACCAAATAATATTTGCATAACTTCATAAATTTATTTATGGTCTAAGCATGTCATATTATGACATTTTATTTTAGCATTTCATCACATGTATTTTATCTTATACATCATTATGAAATGTAAAATACTTGTTATTTCTCTTCAGTTGGTGTGACCGTATAGAGGATCTATGTCATTTTGGCAATAATATAAAACTTTATATTATTGACTATAAGAGGTTCTATCATTACATTATAGTTATCCAAACGACATAGTAAATCATTTACTCAATCCACTAATTTTGTGTCTATCCTTGTCACATGATATTATGAATAATATGCAAAATATGATCGTGTCATTTTTGCATTATATTCGTTTTCTTGGTCTCTCAAGTGAATTATAATTATAACTACATCAGTTATATTGCATGCGATATAATTCTACTTTACCAAGGGGCCCAGTACTATCATAACTCAAATTGAGGGACAATGATAATATTAACATATAGATTTCTCCCGCACAAGTTGTACACAACGAACTGCTATTTTATTCCCATCATAAGATAGTATTTAAATAGCAATCACATTATATGCTTCTCATGTGAAAAACCTACACATCTCATATATAAGATTCTAAAGATACAATGGAAACATTAATGATACAAAACACAATCCATATAATGTTACATTCATTTAGGTCATGCTCAATATATAAAATACACATTTTATATATTCATGTAATTAAATGATAATCCTTTATCAACATTTATAGAACTTCAATGTACTTTAATCTACATGACAATCTTCCTCGGTAATTAATGTTCCTACTTAATTACCACGATTGTGAACTTATTTAGTGATTAAATATTTCTCATCTTAGAAGTTCTATGATTCAAGACCAAGAACATCTTCTTGAATACTTTCAAAGATATAACATATAAATCTCAAGGAACAAGAATAATAATATTCGTAATAAAATCATGAACAACACATAAATTATTATTAAAAGATAACTTTCAAAACACACATCCTTCAAAAACAAGACAAAACTTAAGCTAGAACCCTACGTTATTTACTCACAAATGTGCTTTGATCATGCCTCCCAACTTAGATTGTTGCTTGTCCTCAAGCAATGATTCGGCTGGTCAAAGGTTCAGTCTAAGGGTAAACCATGTTCTCATGGACTTGCTAAAAATTAAATTAAAACCTTGGTATGGTACTAATGATATGGTCATGCAAAAATTTTGAATTAAAAAAAAATATTCATGATCTCTCCCTTGAACAATTCATTCACCTCATGATTGATTTTATTATGCATCCCATAGAATAATACTTTGAATAATTTATCCCGCAATTATCCTTAATTTGAGAGTGTCAATTTCTTCTTTTATTGTAAATTGATCCCTTCCAATCAATAGGAATTCTAATGATATAATTTTTTTTATTTTTCTTCCCAATTGATTAGAGCAAAATACGACAACTAAGTGTGTTGGTACATGTGACAATTTTTTGGAAATATAAACTATGTACAAAAGTTAAAATTTGAGAGGTTTTGTCAAACCTATTGGTAAGCATTCTTGTGTAGGCACATGCACTCATTTTTCTATCCTCTATCTTTTTATTTTTATTTTTTTTCTTTTTCTGATTTTTCTATTTTTTTTATTTGTGTAGTTTTCTGAAAAGTTAAATTTGCAAGAATAAATTTTTTTGGTTGTCATAAGCACCATGATTACACACAATTTCAAGTATTCACTCATACAAAGAATTATTGCATAGTTTTGCTAAGGATCTATCCATAACAAATGGTTATGGATAGAGTGGTACTTTGGAGCATGTTTACATGCAATGACTGCACCATAGCATTCCATCCTCATTGTGTTCTCATTAAGCCTACCAATCTTATCGATCCAAGGTACCATTCATTTGTGTGTGCCGATTACAAGTACTTATGTGAGATGAGCAACAAAAAGAAGAGAGAGCCAAGCAAGGAGAACAACAAGGAGAAGGTTGAGAAGCCAGATGAGAAAATATAGGTCAAACCTAAGGAAATTGAACTCAAACCTAAACCTAAGGAGAACTAGTTTATTAGGGTTTTGGGAGAGTTTGAATCTATTTAGTTAGAGTTTATTTATTGCCATCTTTTAAAATTTCATGCATGATGTATCCTAGGATTTAATATTAACTTCTATATTCTATTTAAGAATTGAGTCTCCTAACGAACATCATTATTATTGACTCAACCCTCTAATTTTAATATTCCGCCCACTTAAGAGGCAATTCAAATTGATCATTACTAAAATTTCAACATATTCTTATATAGAAGAACAAAAATTATCGAATTATGAATTTAATTTCAATATTCAAAATATTAAAATACTTTAATTCCAATATTTCGCCTAATTAAGATGCTAATTCGTTTGATCATTATTTAAATTACAATATCCTCTTGCTTAGAAGACTACAATGGTCAAAATAATTTCTAAATTGATATTTAGAAATAAATATATTAATTTCAATAATATCATGACTAAAAAGAGTCAAATTTACATATTTGCACCTTCTTAAGTACAATATTTAATTTTAGTGCAAATATGCGTGTTTTTATTACAATATTTCATTTTTGTGCAATTTTAGGCCTTAATTTATAATTTTACCAAATTGAGAGGGAGTGCATGAATTGAGGGGGAGCCCTATCTTTGTTTGAGCATAATTATGTAATATTTAGTCCATTTTGACAATTTTCAAAAAGGGAGAGAAATATTACAAGTTCATACTATATTGGTGTTCCATAACACCACACACACAAATACAAGAAAAAAGGAAAAATAAAAATTTCGAACTTTGTGGGAATAACCAATTTATGAACTCACTTGATATATGTGTTTTGTAAATCGTCAAAAGGAAGAGATTATTGGATTGAATCATAATGTACTTGTCTGTTTGACTAGATTTGCAAAACATATATTTATTGAAATTTATAGTTTTCTTGTCTTGAGATATTGTGCAGGTTCATAATTATAGAGAATATGATGATATATACATTAAGGATGAATGAATAACTTCAATATATATACTTATTAACGACACAGTCATGAAGCACTGGACATTGGACAACAGAAGTATCATCTCCAAGATTATGAATCAATATATGTAAAATTGGTAAAATAAGCTTGAGATTGACCTAAATAAGACATATCGTTGTAACAGTCCAGTGACTATTGCAACGATCAATTAACCCATCGCACAACGAATAAAATAATCTCGTAATGATGAAAAGCAATTGGCACCCTCAAAAAGGATTAATGTTCCTTATTTTTTATTGTTTAACCATATATGCATATTATCTCTCCTTCTTATTAAGAAGCTTAATGTCTAGATCTTACAAGGGTCCTGATTTACTATATTTTTTTCGGAATGATGCTCAGCCGTTGAATTTCCAGATCGCACATAGATGAATTTTCCAAATTATGAGCTTCAACACTTACATATGCATTGGTTGCGCCGCATATGATCCTAGTGCTGTGCTGCATATGATCCCAGTGTCCGTAGATAGCGTGCCATACTCGTGGACCGCGCGTCTGAACCATGCATGGCATCTGCAGACCAAGCCTGTGCACCGCGCACCCTTTTTTTTTTTTTTTTCTACTAAAGGCGGGATTCGAACCCAATCGGATTCTGTTGATGCCAAAATTCATACCACTACACTAGAGTTCACACGTGTTGTCTTGTAGATAAATATAGTATTTAACTATTTTTCTCTGCAAATTTGATTTAAATTATCTCTCCTCCTTATTAAGGAGCTTAATGTTTTCTACTACATAATTTGCTCCCGTTGTTATACACGGGCACGATTACTAGTAATAGTATTGTATATGTAACTTTTAGGGGTGGTAATGAGTGGAACTCACCTAAAATCTGATTCGGATGAGCTCAACTTTGAAGAGTAAAGTCTGATTCAACTCGGTCCATTGAATTTTTTAAGCTCGATCCGAATTCGGCTCAAACCCAATTGACAGTAGTTTATTTCAAAGGACCGAACTCATGTATGGTATTTTATTGCTTGCTGCTTGTTTAAAAATTCGGCCCGAACTCATTTATTTTAAAGTATTACTTGCTGCTTGTTCAAATTATAATACGGAACTATTTTATTACCCAAACTCATCTAACACGAATCTCCACCACAGAACAGAACAGAGATTCACCAATTGATCATCCCTATGGAATTTCAGGATAAAAATAGAACATATTAGAACATACTAGAAAAGGTGCTAAAGTTTACCTTCTATTCTCCGTAGAATGTAAGATGGCGTTTGTGCAGAGAGAGAGAGAGATCCAAAGGCAAATCCAAGAAGAACCAACCACAGAATACATACAAATTATTCACTTTCAACAACCACAAATTACATAAGAAAGAATCTATTTTTCAATTTTGGTAATCAATTTTGCTATTTCTACACTTTATCCTTTGTGGAAGGGAAATGATTGTCTAGCTACACGGCGTGGTTAATGGAATAATTATCTGGCTACACTATCTGTGTTAGGCTTATTATTCGTGAACATACACACATAATTAAGTACACATTATCAAAGCATTTTAACACAATTATATGCACAATGTTTATTTAATTTATTATAGATAAATTTATGCACATGTAAATGATTTAGCGTAGACATAATATAGTCATGAATCACTCCGGATATATAACAAACTTGAGTTTGATTAGTATAACATCAATGTCATTTCAACATATATAACATCAATTTTAAAATCTATCAAATCAACTTCAAATGACTAATCCAAACTGTTCAAACCGATTTACATTATGAGTGATGCGTTTACATACAAAATTTTTATATTTTTGAGTCATTTTAGTATCAAATCAAGCGATCAAAATATTAAAAACTTAATGTATTAATGTATTAAAATTAACTTAAAAACTCACATATTTGACCGCTTGACTTAATACTAAATAAATTCGAAAAGTTATAAATTTTGCATGTAAACACACAACTAATTATGAAGTATATCAATTTGAACGATTTGAATTCACCGTTTGAAGTTGATTTGATAGGTTTTAGAGTTGGTGTTATATATATTAAAATGACACTGATGTTATACTAACCAAATTCAACAAACTGTCATATAAATATACGAGATGTTTCTCAACATGCCATGTTATATATTTTGGCTTTCATGTTCATGACAAATGAATTATTACAAAATTACATCATTGAAAGAATCATGAAAGATTACATCATTCATTCCCTTAAAGCAAAAGTATAGAAACAAATTAAAGGTCAGGCATGCATGATGCCCCCACTTACACCCACAAATCAAAATCACAAACACAAACTAATGCTTAACGCTGAAGAATCTGGAGTCTGGACCAATCTTAACTCAAATTAAAGATAATTTGTGTGTTCAATCATCTCCGGTCAATACAAAACCGGAGAGTCAGAACCTCACTTAATATTTGTACCTTGGCAGCAATGGTACAAGATTTGCCTCCTCTATATTTATTTTATGTAATATTTAACTATCAAGAGTGTTTATTAGGAAAACTAAAGCGTTTTGATGGGCATTGGATTATATTCGATCTAATGTATGATTGGAGTTGTTTGATCAGCATCAAAATTTATGCATGTTTAGATTTACGGGACGTATTTTAAAATATTTTGTTCGCATGAATCTTAAAAGTGGATCGTATTGCTCCGACAAAATATTTGGTCTGATGCTTGGTTAGAGTCGTTTCGATTCGCATACAAATTCTTCCATCCATTTAGATTCACAGTATGTATTTTAAAATATTTAGATCAAACTGTTCCATTCAGACATTCCACCTCAAGATTTCTATATCCATTTAGATTCAAATAACTTATTTTGAAATAAATTGCCTGCACAAATCTTAAAGCGGATGAACTGTCTCAAACGGACATGATAACCAATTTGGTCCATTGTCCAGCGAACACCACTTGATTCCTTTTTAAGAAGAGGCTATCAATCTTAAATACAATGCATTTGCAGCGAACGGAGGATAGGATGAGACTGGAGAAGAAACAGAAGCAAAAGCGCATGAGAGGAAGCAACTAAAGGGAAAGCGAGTATATTCCTCTTTTAGGAGTTTGCCAATTTTGTTGTTTAAGCTACCTTCTTAATATCTTATTTGGATGAGGTTATGGACGGGGATGATTTTTATATGGACAGAGTCATATTTTATTCTTTCTTATAAATAGACAGATGCTCTTAATTAACTGCCATATCTCCATTACTAATGAAATTTTATATTATCAACCCTCCAATTAAATAGTCTTCCTTCTTTTAATTCTATGCATTTTTTTTAATGTTTTTTTAGTGTAGAAACCTAAATTTATTTAGACATGTAGGCATCATATGCAAATTGTATTAACTTTCTAGTTGGTCATGATATCTTTATATTTTTTAAATGTCATTTAAGGAATTTTTAGATTGATTGATAATTGATTTGTCATGCCTTGCCTTCTTTTCATTTTTTTTATATTTTTAAAGAATATTATTTGTCATTTAATATATTATTTTATATAAGATTTTTGTATGAAAATATGTCAAAAAAATAAAAGGACATGTATGTTATTTAGGGTTATTTACGTGTAGATGTTATTCAATATTAAAAATAATTACTTGTCAATATGTCTGAATTTTTCTTTATAAAAATATATCATTTTGTATAAGATTTTTTTGTTCTCCTATAATATATTTCCGTTACAATGCACATACACAATACTAAGTAATTAATAATCATCATTTCCTATATTAGTTCATCTCATTCTCATTAGCCACCTCTATAAATTAAAATTAGCGATCTTAATTTTATAATTTATATTTTTTACAAGTACAAAAACCTTTTAGTCTCCTTATATTATAAAATCATACCATATTAACTTATTCAATTTCTAATCTCAATTTTCTAGTTCTGCCACGTATAGTCAAGTAAGATCAGAAGAAAAACCAACTTTTTATTTGAATGTACAAAAGACTAAAGGAAATACAAAAAGAAAAAGAAAAGGATGAATACAAATATTATACGAAATTGTAATACGCATGCAGATTGACATTTCATATATGAAAATAGTAAAATTTTAATCATTCGAAATACAAATATTTTATAATAGCTTAAATCATAAAATATAATAGTCCTTTAAGTGCTATAAGATTAAAAAAAATAGTGTTGAAATTTGAGCTGCTTTAGATACAGGGTGCCTCTAACTTTAATTTTTTTATTAGCTTAATTGATTGTGTTGATGTACGTAGTGTTTTGAAAAAATTCGGCGGATCTAGATCGGAACCGGTCGAATTGTGGACTAGATTAGATTCGATTCTTGTTAGATCCCAGACTAGATTGGACTAACTCAAGGGTCAAGTCTAGCAAAACTTTGAACTGGATTTTTTCACTAGATCCGCCTAAACCTGTCTTGCACTAATTCGAGACCTGCCTAGATCCGGACCGGACTAATCCAAAATCCTCCTACACCCAGATCAGACTAAACGGAAACAGTCTACTTCTTTTTTTATAAAAAACAAAACAAAAAACAAATCCAAATCAAACTCGGACCCAGACCAGAATTGACCCATGCAAATTTTGGACCATGAATTTAGCACGGATTTGAACCAAGTTCTCCAAATTAGACTCGTGCTAACCCGTAAATACGCCAGACCCGAGGACCGTGGCCTGAGCGGGTTCAGACCGATCCGACCGACCCGACCTGTTTTCAAATGCCTAGATGTACGTGTTGAAAAGGAGAGTGCTCTACGAATTAAATTAGAGGACAATTGTGTCCACAAGCTACCAATTGTATGAACTAATTTTTGTTCTGCCCATAAGCCATAGATAGCCCTGCTCCTCGACTTATCCTTTTTGTTTATTTTCTTTTTGTTGGGGGCTGATTGCAATCACCATTTTCTCTCCCGGAAATAAATAGATGTAGCCAGACGGAGTGGAATTTACATCCTCTGAGGTATCTCAAACTTTGAGTGTTTTTTCTGGAAAATCTCAACCGTCCAAATAAATTTTGCACAACGGAGTGGAATTCTCATCCTCTGAGTTATCTGAAACTTTGAGTGTTTTTTTGGAAAATCTCAACTGTTCAAATACATTTTACACGAATCGTAAAGCACAAATAATACCAATCCTGCGCTATTCTTGAATAAGCACCGTACACGCCAGGAACACAAAAGTTGAGATATCTCAGAGGATACACATTCGAGAGTGGGTGTTTCTGAGTTCCAACTGTCACCATATGAATTTTCATTGAAACTAAATTATTTATGCGAATCTCAACGCGAATCAAACAATTTAAATTGAACATCAAACACATTTCGATTCAATGCTCATCGGAACTCTATAGTCAAATGAAGAACTTTCATTAGGTGCTATGGGTTGCATAGAGGGCCACGGTGCTACAACTCAATATTCGAGTTTTCAAAATTCAAACGGTCGATCCGAACCGTTTATCTTATTCTCCATGTTAATATGTGTTTGAAGACCAAATTTTACATTTTTTTTTGAAAAATTTTACTATTTTTTTCGATAGGCAGAAAATCAGTTAATCTAAAAAATTCTGCACCATTCAAATATTTGATTTTCTACCTATTTAAACAAATAGTAAAAAAAATTTCAAAAAATATAAAATTTGATCTCCAAACACATATTAATATGGAAAACAAGATAAACGGTTCGAATCGACTGTTTGAATTTTAAAAACTCAAATATTGAGTTGTATTACCGTAGTCCTCTATACAACTCTAACACCTTAGCTTTACCCCTTTCATTATTAAAAAAAAAAAATTAAACAGTCTGTAACAAGAGAATACTAACATTTTTTTATGATTATAAAAAAGTTTTAAAGTATATGTATTAAATTAAAATCCTATATTTTAAATATTGACTTTCTCGAGCCAAACAACTATATAGAACAAAATATTGATTTAAACCAAACAATCAGTAGTGATCGCTGGCTGGTGGCTGCAACTTTGGCTATCTTAATCATTTTTTTTGGTCACTTCAAATTTCAAAATCTTGACTAAATAGTACCCAGTGAGATCAAGTAGCAGCTCCCAAAGTCTGCAAACAAGAATGATTAAATCCACCAATAAATTAGCTCTTCTGTGGCAGTTTTAAACCACTAGAACATGTGGCAGGTCAGATACGAACCTATACTGTTGGGAAAAAACGGTTCAATGGCATCTGACCAAATTCGGTTCAATGCTTGAACGGAGCTATTCAATCTACTTCAAAATTTACACGGATCATTAAAATTCACTAGCAAATTTAAATATAAATTATCTGCACACTCTTAAAGCGGATCAAACAGCTACAACTTAGCATCAGACTGCATTTGTTCTGATGTTAATTTGACCGCCTCCGAAATCCTTTACTATATCCATATTATATTTATCTCTTTATGAAATTGAATGAAGTTTGCTTCAAAATTTGCATGACCCATTATAATTTACTGATGAATTTTAATATAAATTGTTCATACACATTATAAACCCATTTATCGAACCGCATTTGGTCCGATGCCCGTTGAACTGAACCGAGAGTCCGATACATCCACATTTTATTTCTTTCGAAACTGAGTGAAATGTCACATGTTAGTATTTAGTATTTACTGATGGTCCCAATTAATCCGAAGATTACAGATTCGGAGTTGAGCGGTCGAAGACAGTGGTCTACGCAATAAATTGACTGCTGCTTTAAAGAACGAAACCTACACTATGATGTGGGTCCCACGCTCTGACCATCCGTCCTTGGCTGAAAAGAAAAGCAAGGTGAATAGGTGATGAATGTCTCTATCTCCATTAATTGCTCTCTGCGTGCCTTCACTTTTCCACAACTTTCCTTTTCTCACCTTTATCTTCTCCTAATTCCTTCTCTGCACCTGGTCTATACCCCTAATATGTGATGGGTCCTATAGGACAGAAAGAGTATTGGTGATCCAGCTGCATCCAGAAAAGAAATTCTCTCTTTTCCTGCAATTCGCTTTTCTTCCTTTTTCTCTTTTACTTCCACACTAACCAGACAGTGTGCGAGGGAGAGCGCTTTGATCCAGCTCACCCCTCTGTCTCTCCTCAAAACGACAATTTAGAGCGCACACTCTTCTCTTCTCACTTTCTTCAATACCTTTCGAGTGTTGGATGAATACCAGTTTAATTACCACTCAAATCGGATGATTTGGATGCTTATAGACACGCTTGATCACTGATGAGGGAACGAGAGATGGGGAATTTTGTTCCTTGGTTTCTTCTCCTGGTTTTTCTCTTGCCATTGGTTGCAGCTCAAATGCCAGGTTTGTTTTCTCAATCATTCTTTACACCATTATTGAATTTGGATTACATTCTCGCAAGTTAAAAAATTCATTCTATAGTGCAAATTTTAAACTAGGAACAATATACTGCTTTTATTTTATGCGTTTATTTGGAAATTCATGTTAATTTTTATAAAAAAAATTAATATCAAAAGAGAGTAAAAAAGAAGCATATCATTTGATGAAATATACTCAGTTCTACTCATTTTTTTTTCAGAATTATGTGCTTGAAATAAATACATCAATATAGTACAGTTCAGTAAAATACTACGCAATTTTTGATAGACTATTTTTTTAGGAAATTTTGAACTAGGCACAATATACTGGTTTTATTTTTATGCTTGATGTAATAAGTGCTCAGTTTTACTCAATTTCTTAAAAATTATGTACTTAAAATAAAATGCATCATTATGGCATACTATGCAAATGTGAATGCATCAACTCTTTATGAGCAATGAAATCAAAATTTCTCAACCTCTCTCTTATCTTAAATTCTGGCAATAGGTTTCATAAGCATGGACTGTGGTGGTACTGATTCCTACACTGACAATACCGGCCTTGAGTGGTCCCCTGATGACAAATTCCTCTTTGGACAACGTGCCAACATCACGGCACCGGCCCCTACCAAACGGCAGTATTCGACAGTACGGTATTTCCCGGCTGACAATCGGAAATACTGCTACACCCTCAATGTGCGTATCCGTACCAGGTACTTGGTACGAGCAACATTTCTTTATGGCAACTTTGATAATAGTAATGTTTACCCCAAATTCGATCTCTCTCTTGGCGCCACTCCCTGGAGCACTATTGTAATTTCAGACGCGTACACTCCGGAGATTGTAGAGTTGGTGTTGTTGGCCTCAAAACCCACTCTTAGCTTGTGCGTCTCTAATGCCAGTACCGGGTTGCCTTTCATATCTACACTTGAGTTGAGACAGTTTAACGGGTCGGTATACTATACCCAGGTCGAGGCTCATTTTCTACTTAGTCTCGCCGCCAGAATAAATTTTGGTGCTGAGAGTAACGATTCTATAAGGTATCCTTCGTTTATTTTTTTTATAATACTCTTTTGTCAAGGGTACTGCAAAATATATTATGAAAGTGGTACAAAAACCACCTTGTTGCTTCTCACTAAAATCTAAACAACTAATAACCTGATTGATTGTAATTTAGCAGTCAAGCATGCAGTTGGCTGGTGACTGGTACCATACCATAATAAGATGCACCGATGAATGATAACACCTAAGAAACTAGTTATAGAGCACCTCAGTTGCATCATGGAAGTACTTTTAAAAAAATATATATATTTTATTGACAAAAAATAATTTGCCAGGTACCCAGATGACCCGTTTGACAGGATATGGCAATCAGATTCTATTAAAAGAGCAAACTACCTAGTTGATGTCGCGCCTGGTACAGAGAAAATTTCGACCACGTCCCCTATATATGTAGGTTTTGACGAAATGCCGCCTCAGAAGGTTATGCAAACAGCTGTTATAGGTCAAAATGGAACCCTAACGTACCGACTAGACCTCGAAGGCTTCCCTGCAAATGCTTGGGCATTTTCGTACTTGGCTGAAATCGAAGATTTGCCACCTGATGAGATGAGAAAGTTCAAGTTGTCTGTACCGGGTCGACCCGAGTTCAGCAAACCAACCATAAATGTGCAAGAGAACGCTGGGGGGAAAAACAGGCTGTACGAGCCGGGGTTTTGGAACATTTCTCTCCCATTCGTTTTCGAATTTGGGCTTAGAAAGACAAATGATTCGTCGAGGGGCCCCATTTTGAATGCCTTGGAGATTTATAAGTATCTGGATATCAATTTGGGTTCTCTGGATGGTAAATAATTGTCGTCATTATTTAAAAATTACTAGCATCGGATATTTTCTCCACCCTTTTTTTAAGAAATATCCCTAAACTACTATTTTCACATCTATTTATGAAATCATGAGGGTTATTCAGGAAAATATCGTAGAAATGGGCATATTAAAGGGGAATTTATGTTTTAAATATTAATTCATTATAGTACCTGAAATGATATCATAAAGTTCACTCCACTTAAGATATTTTGCTTTTGAAAATTGTATAGCAACTACCATGGCTAGCTTTGTCTTGAACTACCCACAAGCAGTGTGGGCCCAAGAAGGTGGTGACCCATGTCTACCCGCTTCATGGACTTGGGTTCAGTGTAGTGCTGATCCACAACCCCGAATTGTTTCAATGTATGAATATTTTTGATGTCTTGATATCATCTTTGCCTATCTGACTTTTTAGAAAATACCAATCAATTTAGTATTCATATCCTCTGCATTAACACATGTTTGAGTTTAGATCTGATCGGATGGTCTCGAGCTAAACTCAAATGGTGTGTTAATGCAGAGGATGCAGACTCATCAAATTACCTAAGTGACATATTATATGTTTGCTAGGTGTCTTGCATTAAATCCTAATTTTTTTTTAGGATTGAAATGATATTTTTAAATTTTGACAAGTAGGTTTTGCCTATTGGGTGCCTTAAGATGAGTTTGTTTTTTCAGTATATTATCTGGGAAGGGCATAACTGGAAATATTCCTTCTGAGCTCACAATGCTACCTGGCTTGGTTGAACTGTATGTTTTTAGAACTACTTGTTCTTATTATTTGTGTTTATGCTTGCATAATTACCCCTACAAGTACCTTATTTATTTCATAACCGAGGCAATTTTCTTTTTTTACATAGGTTATCAGCACACAATAAATGCGTTAAACAACTTAATAGCAAGTAATGCTTTACCATATGTTGGTATATGGATACTAAATCTGTAAAATAAAAGTGCGCACCTCATATGTACAAAAGAAAGGGGCTTGTAGGGGCATATATGAAGAACTTCATTATTTTATTAATTTCTCTGATATTTTAAATCAAAGAATAAACACTTCAGATAAATTTTTGTTTAAATGTAGACATCTTGACGGGAACTCATTTTCGGGTCCAATACCAGATCTCAGTGAATGCCAAAAATTGGAGACCATGTAAGATGCAATTTTTTTTTTTCTTTTCTTTTTTACCATAGATTTTGAGTGATTTTCTGTTTTCTTAATTTAACATGTATGTGTGCAGGCATTTAGAGAATAACGATCTTTCCGGTGGATTGCCTTCATTTTTTGAGGACCTACCAAATCTAAAGGAATTGTAAGTCTTAGTTCTGAAAATTTTCTGGAAGGTTTGCTCCTAATAAACTTGACCAGCAGTTTTCTTTGTGTTGATTACTTGTTTGCAAGTATATAAATTCGATAGAAAGTTCTATTGATATAAGGAATAGATAATTTACAGGAAACAATGAAAAAACAAATTATATTGTTTATAAGCATTTTATGTTTGCTGTAAGTCTGAAGGAATTGTAAGTCTTAGTTCTGAAAACTTTTAGAAGGTTTGCTCCGAACAAACTTGACCTGCAGTTTCCTTAGTGTCGATTACTTGTTTGCAAGTACACAAAACTGGTAGAAAGTTCTACTGATATAAGGGATAAATAATTTACAGGAAAAAATGAAAAAAACAAGTTAAAATGTTTATAAAATAAATATCAATTCAGATTTTTGAGGGTTGGAACCAGTCTTTAAGCATTTTATGTTTGCTGTAATTCAAACCTAAAAGCATTCTATGTTGTCCAGATTTATCTATTTAACTGTTATCATCAATCATCAATTAACTAACTATTTGATAAATTTCTATTAAATAAATGTAGGTATGTCCAGAACAACAAGCTGTCTGGAGTAATACCATCAGGTCTAATCAAGAAAAAGATTGTGTTCAAGTGTGTTTCTTATTTATTTTCTTTATTTCATTTTAGTTCAACAAAAATATTTAGTTTATCTTACATGAACTACCTTTTTCCTGTATGTGCATGTGTAGCTATACAGGAAATGCCGATCTTCTTACAGAAAGCAAAGGAAAGAACACGGCAGTAATCATTCTGTTTACCATAATCGGCATCGCTTTGCTGCTTGTAATTGGTATAGCATGTTGCTTATTTTCACAAAGGCGAAAGGAGACCAAATCATCAATTGGTAAATTACAGAAACTGTTTTATTACTTATTCCTTCTCAACAGCCAGTTTTTTTTTTTTTTTGTTGGATTATGGCACCCATTAGTTTGTTGGGTTTTTGTTTAATTAAAGGTCAGAAATGGCTTTGGTGAAACTGCAAAAACACCCAATTATTAGCCCTTCTTGTAGAAAGCATTCACTCTATGTTACCTAATGACAAATCTTTAGTATATGCAACCTCAACACAACCCTAAATGTGAACTTACTCTTGTTATTATTTGTCTTATCTTCTTATTTGTTGTATCATTTATCTAAATTTTAATCATATTAATTTAATGAGAAAAGATTTGGAGTTATGTAGCCCTCCTAAAGGTTCAAAATTCATGCAAAAAAAAAAAAAGCCACTGAGGCGGCAAATGGAATACTTATTTGGATTATACATTCTCTCTCTATATTTGTGCTTTTGTTAATATAAAACATATGGGCAGTCTATGTGCAAATGTGTAGTAGTAGTGTTCTTTTGCAGAAAGTACATTAGATATATTGAGTGAGACTACGGTACTGCGTATGGTGTGTATAGACCCGTCCTATGGATTCATATCTCCATTTCCAAAGTCAAACTGTCAATCTAAACCATTCATAATGATCTTCATATGAAAATATATTTATAGATCAAATTTTACATTTTGTAGAATTTTTTACTATTTTTTATATGTATGTAAATTACTTGATCTCCATTTTCTAGACCGTTCAAAAGTAGTGATTTTCCGCCTACCTAAAAAAATTTCTAAACTTTTTATGCATGTACATTTTCAAATGGAAATCATGTTGCACAGTTTGGATCGATTATCCACTTTGAAAATAAAAATACTATGGATAATTACGGACCAATTTGCACTATGCATAGTACCATAGCCTCACTCAGATGTTTTTATTACCTTTAAATAAATACAAATCAATTATACAATAATTTTTTACTCCAGAAAGTAGCTGTAATGCTGTGATAGTTCCACCACCACCACCACAGGCAAGAAAACTTGGCACGTACTTCAGTGAAGTGGCGACAGAATCAGCGCACCGGTTCGCATTGTCAGAGATAGAAATGGCAACTGATAAGTTTGAGAAGAAAATCGGCTCTGGCGGCTTTGGTATTGTGTATTATGGAAAATTGACTGATGGAAGAGAGATTGCAGTGAAGGTGCTTACAAACGAGTCGTATCAAGGGATTCGTGAATTCTTAAATGAGGTGTGTCTTTGCAATGTGCAGTTGCTACTTTTCAGTGTACTTTTGACTAAAACCCATATGTTGGGGGCGTCTGGATCCCTTAGTAACCCAAAATTGAGTTTGGGTCCAGACCGTACAATCAAAATCTGGGGTAATCCAGTCTGAGGTGGAATGCTGGGGGCCCCTTTAATATTCATGCCAAAACAGATCGGACGGTCCGGATCCAAGTTCAAAATCTGGGTTACTTTGGGGGATCGAATTCTATTTTGGGAGGGGCACATAACTATTTATGTGAAAGAAATGTTTCTTTTTAGGTTATATTTGGCCTGATTTGCAAGGAAAAAAGGAAAAAAAAAATGATTGCTCAAGTGTATTCTATGGTACATAAGGAATTATTTTTTGTTTCTTAGATTCTGTCAAGTTAATCTTCTTTTCTGTTGGGTTGTTAATTCAATTGTTAGTAAATAATCTAGCCTCCAGTTTTTATATGAAGCGTCTATATTGGAAAACTCAAATTGGATTTGTTTGCTTAGATTTTTCCTGTATTACACTAAGTTACTAACAATTATCATTTATTGGTATAAATCAGGTGACGTTGCTTTCGCGAATACATCATAGGAATCTGGTAACATTTTATGGTTATAGTCAACAAGACGGCAAAAACATACTTGTCTATGAATTCCTACACAATGGCACTCTAAAAGAGCACCTTAGGGGTATACACTGTTTTATCTTAAATACATAGCATTTTTGTTGTTTATTGTATTCTTTATGTTTATTAATTAATACTTTCATGAGTTTATCCATGCAGGGCCTTCTCAAGATAAAATAGTTAGTTGGCTTAAACGCCTCGAGATTGCTGAAGACGCTGCAAAAGGTATTAATTTGAAATTATAATTTGACTTCGATAATATATCAGTTTTTTTTAACAAAAGCAAGAGTGATGCTATGGTACAATGGATAGGGCATCATGGTCCGTATGCATAGTACTGTAGCCTCACTCCAAAAAAACAAAATAGATATAACTGTATTTACATTTATTTATTTAATTTATTGGAAATAAACTGCTACTCAGGTATAGAGTATCTTCATGCTGGTTGCTCTCCTACTATAATACACAGAGATTTAAAGAGCAGCAATATACTGCTAGACAAGCACATGAGAGCAAAGGTCTCTGATTTTGGGCTCTCTAAACCAGCTGCTGATGGGTCCCACGTGTCAAGCATAGTTCGAGGCACAGTTGGGTATTTAGATCCCGAGTAAGTTTTCTTTTTCATTTTTTTCGGGGGGGGGGGGGTGTTACTTGCAATCAAAGTATGTTAAGTGTTGGGAACTTCCCCCTTGATTACGTACTGGGATAATTTAGTAGATTTATTACTATTCCATTAAGTAGAGCAAATGTGAAAAAAAGCTTTGGGTAATTCAGCCAATTTCTGCTTGACCTATCAATTGCGCGTAGAAAATGTTTGAAAATTGGAAACAAATATGAGAAACTTTCGGTGTCAATTTCGAATACAGTAAAGCAGGGGGTGCAATGTGTAAAAGAACCTTACCTCCTTTATAAAATTTATCTATTTTTCTTTGCACATGTGGGCCCACTAATTGTCTGACCATTTTTCTTTTTGGATAAATGCACAGATACTACATATCTCAGCAGCTTACAGAGAAAAGTGACATATACAGCTTTGGAGTTATTTTGCTAGAGTTGATTTCTGGTCATGAACCAATATCCAATGATAATTTTGGCATCAACTGTCGCAATATTGTTGCATGGGTTAGTTGTCCTCCATTATTTTTTAGGTTAAATTTTTTTAGCTTATATTATTGGAGCAACTTTAGGTAACTCTTACCACATTGGAAATATTATTTTTACCATACAAAACATGAAATATCAAACACATCTCACACAGAACATTGGATTTCTTAGGACATCAGAGTATAATTATGAGATTATAATGTTTTAGAGGGACATTTCATATATTTCACATATTAGCGATAATCATACATTGCACTTTGATGTTCGGATAAGAGCACATGTGAATTAATTTCTTTGTTTTCTCCGAGTAATCAAAGCCCAGCGAACATTTTTTTCCTGTACTCATCAGCAACACGTTGCTTTAAATTTTTTTATCGGGGCATTTAATGATCTTTAAGGATGTCTAGGCTAATATAGAGAGGTCATAATAAACCCGTGAATTGTTGGGTGGGTTTTCTTGAACCAGAGGAGTGCTAGTTTTCTAAAACTACTTAATACTGGGCCTTAGTGATAAAACTGGGCGCTATTCATTTTTACAAGTTTATTCTGTTTATTTGGGTGAGATAAAATTGTCCTAT
The DNA here is from genome assembly GCA_033356055.1 of Carex pumila. NCBI lineage: Eukaryota > Viridiplantae > Streptophyta > Magnoliopsida > Poales > Cyperaceae > Carex > Carex pumila. The sequence continues at coordinate 648,944 of JARJHM010000059.1, read as the reverse complement.
GTTGGATTGCTAATTTCTGCAAGAGTGACACTATGGTACTATGGATCAATATCTCTATTATAAATTCTAAACAACCAATCTGTACCGTTCAACATGGTCTCCATATGAAAATGAACTTGTAGATCAAATTTACATTTTTCAGAATTTTTTTACTATTTGTTTTAGATAGGTAGAAAATCGCTTGATCTAAAGATTCTAGGCCATTCAAAAGTAGTGATTTTCAACCTGTCAAATAAATTAAAAAAATATATAAAATTTAGTTTGTAAGTATATTTTCGTATGAAAAATCATGTTGAATGGATTTGATTGACTATTTGGACACTGAAAATGAAAATATTGATGCAAAGTATGGACCAATTCACACTATGCATAGTACCATAGCCTCTCTCTTTCTTTCTACAATGCCTATGATCATAAACTAGAGAAATAGTAGGTCCTTTTTAGTCAGTTGAGAATGCTATATATTTCAACTAAAATTATGGATTCTAATTACTCACAACGTATAACTCATCTCAACACTTTTCCAGGCAAGAGCACACATTGAGAGTGGCAATATACATGCCATAATAGATCCGGCACTCGAAGTAACCTATGACATACAATCCATTTGGAAAATAGCCGAAACCGCTATACTCTGTGTAAAACCAAAGGGGATGCAGAGGCCGACTATATCAGAGGTTTTGAAAGAGATACAAGAGGCTATTTTGATCGAAAAAAGGATACATCCGGATGCAGAATATCCACTCGGATCAATTTCAAAAAAGTCCATGTGTTCTTCGGTTAATATGGATGCTGCTGACTTGGCGCTATCTGATAATGCCTCCTTTGACGATTTGCTTTTGCGGCCTGGTCTCAGATGATTTAGTTTTATTTGACCATTGATGTTTGTATTTTTTTTTTTTTTTGGAAAGAATTAGAAAGGGGGTTTTGTTCATCAGCTAATCATGTATTGTTATTACAAGTCTTAGTTTTTACATATTAAAGGTTACACAACTTACACTTCATATGTTTTTGTGAGAATCTAATTTTGAAATGAAATCGCTATAGTTAGCAAGATGGCATCTAACTAAATCAACTGTTCGTTGGTCTCGTTAATATAATCGTTGCACAGTTATTGTTTTCCAGTAATAAGTATTACAAAACGGGGTTTATAGAATTAACTGTCCACAGATAAAGAAAGCCGTTTTTTTTATTAATGCCAAAGATAATGAAATTATCAAATATGCTCTCGTTTTTTTTTTTTTTAAATGCCTTTACCGCACCAGGGGGGGTACGGCCAACTCAAACCACTAGACCGCCCCCCAACTGGAGCGGTCACCAACCAAAACCAGGCTATTCCCAGTGGGCGGTCAACTATAAAACCTACTATAAATTAATTTTTTCTCACTTGCTCACTCAAAATTCATTCCAATATTAGAGAAGAAGACAGAGAGAGAAAGAAAAGAAGATTCATTCCAATATTAGAGAAGAAGACAGAGAAAAAGAAAGAAAAGAAGAGTAAGGCGATTTGGGGCGATTTTTTTGATGACTCAAGGTATTTTTTTTAATTATTTTTAAAATATTTTGAATTACTCTTTAATTACTTATTAATTATTTTTTAATATTTTTAATTACTTTATAAATTGTTAGGAATTGTTATATATTGTTACAAATTGTTAGGAAAAATTTATAATCAATACCAGTCTAATTCATCACTGTCATTTGAGACCTTAGTTACAATAGCACCCATTGTCGAAAAAATTAAAGGAAGAAGTGAAATTGAACATGAGAAAAAAAGAACACTTATTAATAATTTTTGGAGGAGTGAAGCCCTCGCGAGGAGGAATTTGCAATGTTTTTGCCTAGAGATCCCAAAGAAGTCCTAAGCACTCTTGATATGTCAATTAAAGAAATGTGCATGGATGGCTGGAAAGACAAGAACCCTATAATTAGATGGGAACATTGTGGTTTAAGTCAAGTGAAGGGAGATATGGTGGATATGTTCTTTTGTTTTCATTGTGGTATAATTGTTCACTCCAATTGCATTGACAAGAATGCAGATCCAGTGAATGACACTCGTCTCACTAAGTAGGAGTGTCATGCGTGCATCTGTCGGGCTGAGGATAAGAATGGAGCAAGTTCCTCAGCTCGTAAGCCATAGTTTGAATTGAATTGTATCGTAGTATTTTATGTTTGAACTCTGCTGACTTGTATAATTGTTATGTTTGAACTGGTTTTTAAATATCTGGATTTTATGTTGTTTTATGTTATGAACTCTTCAATATTATATTATTGTATTGTATCTAGATTTTATTAATTTATGCTGTAGTATTTATATTGTATATGGATTGTATTATCTTATGTTTGTTTTGTTGTTGAACATGATGAACAATAGCAACTAGCGAGGTAGATCGTCCAATCATGGCATAGCAAAAGGAGTGCCAATAAATGGTCGAGGTAGGAATGATGAAAAAACATGCCCCTGTAAAAAATATGTTTTGTAAATTTTTTTTTTGTAGACAGCCAATTCGGTTTGAAATTTCAGACGATGATTTTGTGAAAAATCCATACGGGTATGGTTTGAAAGAAATTGATACAGAGCCTCCAACATCAGACGATGACTTTGTGTCGTGTACTTATACTAGTATTGCTAGCACTTTGTCGGGTGTTACTGATCAGAAGTCACCTTTTAAGGAGTAGGATTACTTGTGCACAGATTAGGGTTTAAATTTGATCAATTTAGTATTTATATTGTAAGATGAATCTTAATGTATTTTAGAAGATTATTTATGTGTTTTGTTAGTATGTAAAACTAATATACCATGATAAGTTTGTCACGTTGATTAAAGTACATTGTAGTTCTATAAATACTGATAAAAACTTATTGTTTAATAACATGAGTATATGAAAGATTTCATATATTAAACAGACTTAACAAATGAAAATATTATATGGGTTGTGTTAGTATCATTAATATTTTCATTGTCTCAGAATTGTAAGATATGAGATGTATTTCTTTTTCACATGAGAAATATATAATGTAATTAGTATTAAAAGCTACTTATCATAAATAGTGCTAAAAATATCAGTTCCTTATATGTAACTTATGCAAGAGAAAGTTATATGTCAATAATATCATTGCATCTCTTTTATAATGAGTGATGATATTTTATGTCCCCCTTGGTAAAGTAAAATTATAATGCATGCAATATAACTGAAGTGCAGTTATATATTTATAATTTACTTCAGAGACCAAGAGACAAATATAATACAAAGATGACACAGTCCAACTTTGTATATTATTCATAATATCATGTGGCAAGGAATGGACACAAGTAATGTTATTTGTAATGTTACTTAAATGATCATATATTGTAAAATAATACCTTGCATCTATGTTATTTGGATAACTAAAATGTATAGATAAAATACTACTTATAGTTTATGGTAATAAAATATTTTAATTCACACCAACTGAACGAGAAACAAGAAGAATATTTTAATTTATAAGATATGTACTTGTTTCATATGAAATGAAATAATATATATGTGATAAATAAATATCATGACTGCTTAGAACAAAAATAAATTTATGAGAAGTGTGCAAATATATTATTTCGTATAATATGGTGCATATTATATAGCATAATATACATAACACATAAATATAATAATGTACAAAACATTGTTAAAATATAAGTTTATTAAAACTCAAAATTAATATGAGTTGAACCTGGTACTGTAGGAGTTTCTCTCCCTCCAAGCCGTCACTCCCTCTTCCTCTCATATTATTAGTTTCTTTAATGAAGAATTAGTTTCTCTAATGAAGAATTATTAGAAGAATAAGAAGAATTATTAACTAGGTACTAAGCTTAGATTAAATTAAGATCTCTAGCAAGGTCTTTCTAATCCTCGTTTAGTTCAAAGTGAACACTAGAAGGCCGATCGACAAACGAAGGTATCTAAAAGACCTAGAAGAGAATACAACTTCTCTCTATTTACCAAATTGATATTTGGTAGAGGTATATCCAAATCACCTTTAGTAGATAGGTTTCTGATGAATGAATGAGTATATAATTATTTATGCATATGAATTGTTTGAATAAAAATTAGCATAATAAAGTAGATCCATAGATTCTTGTAAGAGGGTTATAATTTTTTATTTTACCACCTTGCCGTATCATGAAATCATTCATGTAAATGCCCTATTATCTTGCCATCTTGATATATTACTAGAGTGCTCCAAACACATCCAATTAGAGTATTGTACTAGGGTTGTAAATGCCCAATTATCTTGTCATCTGGAGAGTGCTCCAAAAACCTTCAATTGGAGTGTTGTATTAGGTTTGTAAAAGCCCTATTATCTTGTCATATAGAGACACTACTAGAGTTCTCCAAACACCTTTAATTGGAGTGTTATATTAGAGTTGTAAATGCCCTATTATCTTGCAATTTGGAGACACTACACAAGAGCTCCAAACACCTTCAATAGAAGTGTTGTATTAGGATTGTAAATGCTTTACTGTCTCGCTATCTGGAGACGTTACTAGAGTTCTCCAAAAATCTTCAATTGAATTATTGTATTAGGGTTGTAAATGTCCTATTATCTTGCCATTTGGAGACACTACTAGAGTGCTCCATACACATTCAATTGAAGTGTTGTATTACGGTTACAAATGCCCTATTATCTTGTCATCTGGAGACACCACTAAAGTGCTAGTGTTATATTATGACTGTAAATGCTCTATTATCTTGTCATCTTGAGACACTACTAAAATGCTCCAAATACATTAAATTGGAGTGTTTGTACTAGGATTGTAAATGAACTTTTATCTTGCTATATAGAGACACCACTAGAATGCTCCAAACACTTTCAAAATTGAAGTGTTATAGTAGGATTATAAATGCCACATTATCTTGCTATCTAGAGACATTACTAGAATGCTTCAGAAATATTCAATTGGAATGTTGTATTACAGTTGCAAATGCCCTATTATCTTGTCATTTGGAGACAGTACTAAAGTGCTACAAACACCTTCATTGAAGTGTTGTATTAGGGTTGTAAATGCCCTATTTATCTTGCCATCTCGAGACACTACAAGAGTGCTCCAAACACCTCTAATTGGAGTGTTGTATTAGGGTTGTAAATGCCCTATTATCTTGTCATCTCGAGATACTACTCGAGTGCTCCAAACAAGTTCATCTGTAGTGTTGTATTAGGGTTATAATTGCCCACTTATCTTGCCATCTGGAGAGTGCTCCAAAAACCTTTAATTGGAGTGTTGTATTAGAGTTGTAAATTCCCTATTATTTTGCCATATAGAGACACTACTAGAGTTCTCCAAACACTTTCAATTGGAGCTTTGTATTAGAGGTGTAAATGTCCTATTATCTTGCTATATAGAGACATTCTTAGCCAAATTTTACATTTTTTTTTAAATTTATTATTTCTTTAGATTTATTGAAAATCGCTGTTTTTTTATGATCCAAATTTGCTGAAAACAACGATTTTCAATAAATCTAAACAAATAGTGAACAAATTCCAAAAAATGTAAAATTTGGTCTCCAAACACATATTAATATGGAGAACAAGATGAATGGTTTGGATCAACCATTAAAATTTTGAAAAGTTGAAATCCAAGCCGTTGCACGGAGGAGCTCTATGCTACGTGTAGCATGCTAGCATATTCCTTCTTAGCTACTGATTATGGTATTCAATCTATTTAATTTTATATGTTTCTTTTATTGCAGACATTGCAGATTCAGGAGAAGTTAATTGCTAACTTCTCTTATTTAATTTTATAATCTTATACCTTACTAAACTTAATTGCTAATATTGTAAATAAATAATTTATTATCAAGCTCTAATGTTATTCTTAGCCTCTGTTACAGATTCAGGAGAAGTTATTAATGTGTTTTATATTTAACTTTCTTATTTAAATGTTTTTTATAAATCTAGCACAAATTGAATCATGTATGAAATTAATGTAATATTGTCAATTTCCAGTGCAACGCGTGAGCACTTAACTACTGATAACAAAAAATTGACCACGTCCTGAATTTCCACCTGCAAAGTACATAGATGAACTGAACACGGTGCTTTCTCTTCTTTTAACGGGAACAAGAGAGAAAAACAAACCAGAGATGCAGCTTCGCGTGCAAAATAGAGAAAGCCAGAATCAACTTTAAAACCGTGCACCAAAAAGAGTGGGGACGTCACAACTCACAACTCACATGATCACGTGACTACACCATTTAAATTTTAAATAGTCATTTTACTCAGGCATCCATTAAGGATTTCTTCGGTAAAACCCGTGATCAGGTGGGATCCGTATTCTCCAAGTGCGCATCCCCTGAGATATCTCATATTTTGCGTGACCGACGTGTCCGGTTCCTACTCGGGGATAGCGCAGGGCCCAGTATTATAATAGCTTTGAGAGTCGTGTAGAATGTATCTGAATGGTTGAGATTTTCTTAAAAGTCACGCAAAATATGAGATATCTCATTGGATGGAAATTCGTATTCTTCCAGGTACCTCAACCTGACATAACACAATTGAAATGGACGGTCCAAATTTATTCTCAGCCGGTGCTTGCTAGGGATGGCGCGGGACTGTATTATTTATGCTTTGAGATTCGTGTCAAGTTAAAAAAAACAATTTTGAACCATCCAATTCAATTATACTCAATCCGGTAACCTGAGGGGATGTGAATTCGATCAAGTGTGGATAGAAGTGTTTGTAATTGTTGGTTTTTGGTTCTAATGCAGATGTTAGTCTCTTTCTAAGGAGAAGAATCAGGTTAGGAACTGAGTGCCTTCTAAAGAAGAGAAAAGTAACAAATTACAAATCACATGAAAGTGTGGGTCATCATATCAAGAATTATAAATTATGATGATATCCAAGATTCCTTCAAGAGGACGAAGATAGCTGATTCCAATTAAGAGAGATTATTATCTAAACCCTTGTCCTGACAACCCTTTCTTCGTCTCTTCTTTGCACAGGAATTAATTCGTGATGATTTTGATAGCAGCCGGAGTGCGAAACTGAAATTTTAATTTTAGGTTTTGTCATCGTATCATATATTATACCCATTCAAAAGTATTAAATCTTATCATGCAGCTAAATTTTATATTATTTAAAAAAAATTCCGTAGCAGTTTTCACAAATTCTCCCAACTCCAGGCAATTTAATTTAGTATTTACTTTATCAAAACAATAGGAATATATGTTTGAGCTTCCCAAACACATAAATAAATAGAAAGCAAAAGTAGAGCTTCACAACTGAGTCCCCATTCGTCAGATAATTTACCAGTAGCTGATAAATTCAGTCGTTCATCTGCCTTGAGATCCCTGCATAAAGTGTCCACATCCACTAGATAATTCAAGTGCTATCTGACAAAATTCAAGCCATTTGTCTGCCTTGATATCCATACATGCATGGATCTCAAGTCAAGTCAGGCTAACAACTGAAGCCCAAGCATGGATCTCAAAGTTTGATGAACAATGGTAAATTACCAAGTAGTGGTTGGGTATCAGAGATGATATGGCTCTTTGTGAGGTTTCTATTCTTGCTTTTAAAATACAACAGAAGCAATATCACCTCATTTTCCTACTGAAAAGATGAAAAAGGAATACTAGTAGTTAACAAAAGATTAGTCAAGGCAAGACCGGAAGAGAAACTTTGGACAAGGAAAAGAAGCTGACATTGTCGTGATTAACATGACAAAATTTAAGAGGAACTGATTTGCATCTCTTCTCCAGATCCTCTACTTCTTTTCTACTTGGGGGCCTATCCCTAGAAAATATGAGTTCAATAACAAATCATATCAATGTCAGTCACTAAATTAACACAACTCATTCAAATAGGCTCAAAACACCCAAATCTTAAAATAGAACCAAGTGTGGACAGAGAAAGAGAGATTGCTTATTTTGATATATACTAACCAGATAGTGAAACAAATTCCAACTGTATAACAACATAGATACCTAATTCTACTGGACAGTACATTACAGTTTGCATAAGCTTGTTATGCTTGTATAAGATATAAATGATCAAGCACTATAACAAGGTGGCTCCATGGACCAAACGGATTAAAAAAATAATTGAGAGTCAAAATCAAATAGATGTATAAATTAATTACCCAACAAGACAAATGACGAAGCTGGGAACCCCTGGATCGGTTTTCTTAAACCTGCTATTTGGTCGATGAATGTCAAAAATCAGATTAGCTGCACCTATATGCAATTCCTCTACCAGACCTGCTATCAAATCTGGATCTGTATCAGCTGTGAGATCTGAATTAGAGTTTACTTTATCAAGTTTTAAGCTCCAAGGCTGGCCATGTCTCCCTACTACATACCCCAATGATTTCAGGTGCCTGAAAGTGTTAAAATTAAAAAAAAAAAAATTGTCTCTGTATGGGTGTAAGACGATAAAAGTTTATATATTGTAATTTCTCGCAGGTTAAAATCATGAAACAAAAAAATTAGAACCCTAAATTGGATCCAATTGTGATATGATGTTAATTTAGCAGAAATAAAGTAGATATCCGAGCCAGATAATGGAATCACGGAAACTTAATCCAAATACAATTCCATAATGCTTGCAGATAGTTGGCTAGTTTCACAATGTCTAGTTTTAGACAGTCGAGAAATAACAAATAAAATTTAAGCAATAAACATATTACGCTGGAGGCTTCTAATTACGGTTTCATATTGTTGAGAAAGTATCAGGTAACATACACATGTTGATGTAAGAAATTATAATCATATTAATTCAGAGTTATATCATATTCAGGATAGAATTATAATATTTCATTGGAGCTTAATCTAGTAATTAAAACAGCTATTGCACATTTGTACATTATTGATTTATTTACTTCTCAACTCGGCTTGATTCAATGAACCAAGGGTTGTAATCAGAATTCCAGCACTAGTGCAGAACAAAATACATTTAAAGCATAAATCCTCATCTCATAAAAAGGGTACCATACCGATAAGCCTCAAAAGAATCCCAGGTGCAGCCATACCGCTTGTTGGCACACTTTCTAAAAATATCCTTCAGATCCATTATATTATTATCTCCTTCATCAAGGAGTACTAGCGCTCCTATTTGAGCCAAAAACCTGTAATTGATCATGCAAAAGATCATAGATAATAAGATTGCGGTGGATTACCACAGAATATTAGGTATATGTATTATTGTACCGTCCCAGTCACCAGTATTAGACCTTTACCAGCACAAACAATGTCTATTAACGTGCAGTACAGTATTTCTAAAGTGTGGAAAATAAAACAAAATAAAATAAAAAAATACAAGAAAAAAATTTGTTAGGAATAGTAACACTTACCCAATTTCTTCAATATGACAATAGAGCTTGCTATCGTGAATTACACCAGTAGTGTCCCACAGGCTACCTTTCTTCTCTATCACTTCCCCCATCCCAATTTCTTCTATCCACCTAGCTCTTGACACCTCCGTCCTTCTCTTAGTCAAATTCACACGAATTAGTACAAAATAGCAAAATATACAATCATTCGCAATTTGAACCTTTTCTGAGGGCTATTTTATAAACCATAAGTATTGATTAGTTTGGATAGAATGGTAACCTGATTTGGGTTTTGGGAAGAGAAGAATTGCTAGAATTAGGAGAAGAAGGTAGAAAGGGGTTGAAGTGGTGTTCTTCTGACTCATCTTCCAGAAAATAGTTTTTCTGTTGTTGATTTCTCTCTTGGTTCTCTGCTCTTTCTTTTCCCTTTCTTCGTCTCCTAGTCTCTCCTTCCATTTTACACACTTCACCATCGCCATCCATGGCTGCTTGCTCTTCCACTTCAAGCTCAAGCTCCTCTCTCCATATCCTCTCCGATATCGTGCTGTGCTCTATACAATTACAATTACAATTACAATTAGCTCCCAGCCGGCCAATTCGGGCCAAACCGCCAAAGGGAATTTGCTTTGCTGCCTATTGTAGGTATAGGAGTCGTTTTAAGATTTGTGTTTAAGTTATAACTGATGGCTCAGATCTCATTTATACTCAGTCAGAGTTAGGTATTGCACTTGACCTGAATTCCTGAAAGACAGGACGGGGTAGTGTTTTAAAATGGAAGGACCGGATTTATAAAAGAAAAGATGATTTATTGGGGACTCGCAACATGCCAGACGGGTGGATCTAAAGACTTAAACTCTACCAATATCATTCTGGTACTAATGATGTAGCATGTAAATACCATTACCACAGTAAATGTAACTAATCAAAATCAAATTTACTTGCTTAATATTACAAAGAGGAGGGTTCAAATGCACCCAAATGCACCCTATTCTTTTTCTTCATTTTCAAAGTCCGAATAGTCAATCCGAACTATTAGATGCAATATATATATTAAGATGTGCTTGGAGACCAAATTTTACATTTTTTGGAATTTTTTTACTATTTATTAAGCTACTTTAAAAAATCGCTGATCCAATGGTCCAGAAAATGTAAAATCAGTGATTTTCAAAGTGACTTAATAAATAGTAAAAAAATTCCAAAAAATGTAAAATTTGGTCTCCAAGTACATCTTAATATATATATCGCATCTAATGGTTCGGATTGACTATTTGGACTTTGAAAACGGAGAAAAGAGATTTGAAAGATAGAGTGCATTTGAACCCTCCTCTATTACAAATACTGACTATTTTGGTGCTCACATGGAGCACATAATCAAACCAGTAGCAGAATTATACTGGATGTACCAGATGCAATTTGTCTAAAAGTAGTTAAATCATAGTTAAATCTGTTAACTTTTCACAATTTGGGGCTTAATAGGGAACAAATGAACAGACTGATATCAGGACCAAGTGCAATTTGATCAAGTAAGGCACCGGTTGATATAATATGGTATGAGAAAAAGGTAGAAATACTGACGAAATGACATGTGGATCTTGATGAGACGAAATTCCTCTTGAGTGATCCCTCTCTCTTTGTCTAGTGGGTGCACCGTATCCACCTCATCTGGCTCCAGTAGCAGCCTACAGAAATTAATAAAAATCCAAACTAAATTAATTTAATTTAGTGTCATTTCACTCGTTTAGCGATGTTTCTGAGACTTTAATGCATTAGATCAATGAAATTTCTCTGCCTCACTTCTTCTTCAGATTTTTTTTTTTTTTTTTTCAAAATTTACTGCGGTTTCTCCTCTAAATCAATCATAAAATTCAAGGAAATCTGACGGATTGATCATCGATCGAGTTGATGGAGAAAGGAAGAGATTCAGAGAGAACGTACTAGTGAGAAGAGGTCCATAAATTCGCCGCCAACAATCTTCAATCGGACAGGAACGAAGAAAAAAACAAAAAAAAGGCAAAGAAACAATCTTTAACGAATTTGGGTGACCTCTGCGCAAACCAACAGTAAATTCGACAATATAAATCTCGAGCTCGAAACCAATAACAAAAAGAATCGCGAACTCCGCGCACGAATCTCAATAACAACGGACGGCCTTATTTTTTATTTTATTTTTTTGTTTCTGACGGCCTTATTCCGTTATTCGACCTTATGTTTTCAATTGTGATGGAACCGCAAAGGAAATTCATCACATGGCCCGAGAAATTGTAGTACTATACTACTATACAGTATATATTTGAATCAGTGTTTTAAATAGTTAGTTATAGTTTTTTTCAGATTATAAATGCTAAATTATGAGATAAAACTAATTCGGCTACGACAGTTATAGGTGTAACAATTGACTGCTATTACCGCTATGCGCTATTGCTACATGAGCTTTTTTTTTTTTGCGATTTACATGGATTTCTGTATTTTTGTTTCTATTTCTAATTCTACATGGTATGCTATGATAAGTATGCTAAATTAAACTATGTGTTTTCAGTGGCTTCGCCACTCTTCTACAGGGGTAGGCAGCTGCCTATCCCTGAAAACTTTTTTTTAGAGGATCTGCATCTGACTAAAGACTTGCCTACTCTTAAAAAATGATCTTGCCTATCTCTGCCTATCCCTGAAAACTTTTTTTTAGAGGATCTGCATCTGACTAAAGACTTGCCTACTCTTAAAAAATGATCTTGCCTATCTCTGAATCAGTTCTAACGATTTGTGGCGATTCTCTTCTAGCTAGACAGATTCTACTATTTTTTTTTCATGGTGAGTCGATTGAATTTGGGAGGAAATATACGTGTGAAAATGGTGAGCTGAAGGGACTTGGGAAAGAAGATAGTATAGCTCAAAAAAAAAAAAAACATTTCAGCATTATAAATATTAAATGGACCTGGTATATGTATGGTGTAGTGTATTGTTCTGAAGATATGAATTGATTCATAATGAACCATGTTCGATCAAATATATAAATATTAATGTATATCCCCAACATACAAAAGAACAATTGTCCAACCTAGTGTATTAATTAGGAGATAGATTTTTACTAGTTTAGGCTGATGTTCTTCTTGTTCCTTTCTTTAATGGGATAATTTTATATTTGCACAATTCTCCCTCTACTTATCTTCATAGTCATATAGTATTAATTTTGTAACAATAATAAGGCAAACTTTTATCTTTTATGTAAATTGTATGTTATTCAAACCCGAACCTGTTAATTTATTCGAACACAGACTTGATTTCTACCTGCCTCTGACTCAAATCATGGCTTCTCCACTGCGTGCTTCTATTCCTATCTATGATTTAATCTCTCATTTTAGAATTGAAAAATATTCAAATAATAATTATTTCTTTTGCTTACTCTTTGTCTAGTATTAATTTATAAAATTATTGTCGTTCATTTCATTGAAAGTTGATTTTGATTATTATAATATATAAAATGTTCAAATAAGTATACTTACTTCATTTCACTTGTAAAATTAATTGCTCTTCGTCTATTATAATCTGTACTATGTTGTGTATTTTGGGTCAAATCAGTACACTTTTTCGCTTTAAATTTATAAGACCTAAATACACAAAGAAGATTAATTGTGTAATGGGAGGGCGGGGAGGAGGTGCAATGGGAGGGCAGAGAGGAGGCCAGGAATAAACCCTAGCGAGAGTTGGGGAAATGGTTTGGTCAAGGAAGGAGACGGTTTGAGAGTGATTTCAAAAATTTTCATTTTCCTTAACTTCAGAATCAGCCTTCCTTTCGTGCACGAATTTTAAAGAAATTCAACGTAGGAAAATACCGTAGCATATATGCACATTAGCTACCGATAGCATGCTAGCCAATTCCTATATATATATATATATATATATATATAATTACGAAGCATTATGTAATATGACAAACAAAGAAACATAGTAAAATATAGAAAGTGATGAAGTTTTCAACTAATAAAAAAAATACTTAAAAGTGGAAAAACATCAAACAATTTATATTTATTAATAAAATTTTTGATGTACCCGAAACTAAAGTTGAAAAAATAAATTAACCAATTAATTTCTACGATACCAGCAGAGGTCGTTGTTTCAAACAACGACCCCTGACAGGTGTGCTATTTCAAACTGCGGTACCATTTTTTATTTTATTTTGTTCCGAAATTTGAACTTATTTTTTACAAGCAAATTGTTTTAAGGGTGGGCCTCATGTTCAAAATAATTAAATGAATTATATATGAACAACAATTCAAGGGTGGGTCCCATGCATGATCAAAACCAATTAAATGAAATTCTAATAAAAAAGGATTCAATCTTGCTCTCTGCTTAATTCAATAGCTGTTATGTATCCTTACCTTTAGAAGTTGTTTTTCTCATTCAATCCGAAGTTGTCTTGAACTTTAAAAGTATATTGTGGGAAAATAATATTGTTATGTAATTGAACTCAAAAAAGAAAGGAAGATATATAGTTCCTCAAAATTGCAAAATGTCTCATGTCATTCTTTACTTAATTTGTGGTGATTACTGTCATTGTGCAATATAATCTCAGTTCTTTTATTTTTTTATTTTGTGTCTTGTTTTTCATGAATGTTGTTATTTTTGTATACATATTTTTAGATTTTGTTGTTTTTCATCTTCCATCTGCACAGTTCTCTCATGTATTTCGTATATATATTATTACTTTTTGCTGGAGATCATGATAAAAGGTTTAGATCAACTATTTGAACTTTAAACAAAAATATTGATTCATAGTATTGACCAATCTGCACTATGCATAGTATCATAGCCTCAGTCTTTGTTGTTTGGGGTTTTGCATGTAAACATGTGTTTGTTTTCAGTTCGAGATACTTGTGACAGTTGTGGTGCTATGGAAAATAATCTTGCGTCAAAATGTACGTGTTTGACCATAAACTACTAGTACCAGAAGCTATCTAAAGTGGTATTTGTACCTGAAGCATATATTTTCCAAAAAAAAATCAATCACTCTAAATTCCATATTTTCTAAAGTTTCTAAATTCCAATCTGGTGTATTCAAGAGCAGTGCATACTCGATTCAAGCATTCTTTAAGGGTTTATTGGTTTGCCAACGAGTCAGTACAGTCTCTCAAGAAGTATGAGGTATATCTATAATAACTGTATTCTCTTATGTAGTCTGAAGCAACCTCAATTAGACAATTAAGGGATAAACAAAGATGTAACAAAAGTTGTGGTTACTTTACTTGAACTGTTAAGAAAGGTTTCCCTTTGACCTGTACCAGTACCACGATTGCTGCTTGTACAAGAACAAAAATTTTGGTGAGTTATAGTGAATTGGTTAGGTTACGAGGATTCATCGTAAAGGGATGGATGATGTTCATTACAATTTGGCTTTTTAGTAATTATAGTCTGAATCAGGAAGACGGTACCTTAAAAGAATATCATTTTACTAACACGGTTGGACTACTTTGGTACATGTCCAACCCCCCCCCCCCCCCCCCCCCCCCCAATCAGTTTTACCGTCAGTTGTCGAGTTTTATAAAAAATTTAGCTTGCTTAATGTTTTTGCATGGGTCAGAAAAGTTTATTCATTTTTTTGAAAAATAATTCTTTATTTGGTATATTGTTTGTTTTATAAATTATGTGCAGCAGATATGGGTGTGGAGAGATGTGTGCGCTTCAATGGTCTTACAGCAGAGTATATCAATGCTAAGCTGGAGGAGAATTTGACAGCAGAATCTAATGAAGATTTGTTATATAGTGGAAACATGAATGTGAATATTATATACTTGTCTTAATATTAAATTTAATGCTTCTAAGTTAAAAAAAGAATTATAAAAACTTATTATTAAACTGTTGCCTTGTCACTCTATTTATGATTATGTTTTTTTTTTTTTGGATTTTGTATGAGAATGGTTAAACTGTTATATATTGAAAATGTGTCTTATATGAGAATTGTTTTTTATTCTCTTATAATATGATTCCGTTGCAACGCATGGACACGATATTAGCCTAAATAATAGCCTTAAATTACCCCTAAAAAGTATAGCTGCTTAAATTATACTAATTTCACCTATCAAGCCACAAGGGCTTTCATTCAAGCAATTGGCAAGGGATGCATGAAACATGTATTATCATTAGAGTATTAACAATACCCTTAACGGGTATATCCGCCCGTACCCGCTGCCTAGAGTACCCGTACCCGAGCTAGGGTATGGGTCGAGTACTCGGGTACGCGGGTACGGGCAAAAATGGGGCCAAATCCAATTTTTTGGACCAATACCCGACCATACCCTACCCGAATTTACCCGTACCCGACTATACCCGTACCCTAGTACCCGAGTACCCGATACCCGAGTACTGTTCATCCGAATTCAAAATTCAAAATTCAGTTTTTCCCCCCCACCCAATGCCATGATTTAATTTCTGTTTTTTTAATTTTTTTTTGTTTCTGTTTTTTTATTTCTGTTTTTTAATTTCTGTTTTTTAATTTCTGTTTTTTTGTTTCTGTTTTTTTGTTTCTGTTTTTTAGATTTATTTTTGTAAATGTTAGATTTATTTTGAATATGTTAGATTTATTTTTGAAAATGTTAGATTTATTTTGAATAAGTTAGATTTAATTTCTATTTTTTAGATTTATTTTTGTAAATGTTAGATTTATTTTGAATAGGTTAGATTTAATATCAGTTTTTTAGATTTATTTTTTTAAATGTTAGATTTATTTTGAATAGGTTAGATTTATTTTTAAAAATGTTAGAATTATTTTGAATATGTTAGATTTATTTTTAAAAATGTTAGAATTATTTTGAATAGGCTAGATTTATTTTTGAAAATGTTAGATTTATTTTGAATAGGTTAGATTTAATTTCTGTTTTTTAAATAAATCTAACATTTTCAAAAATAAATCTAACCTATTCAAAATAAATCTAATATTTACAAAAATAAATCTAAAAAATAGAAATTAAAAAACAGAAATTAAAAAAACAGAAATTAAAAAACAGAAACAAAAAAACAGCAAAAAAAAAAACCAGAAAAAAAAACAGCAAAAAAAAACTAACAAAAAAAACAGAAACAGAAAAAAACAGCAAAAAAAATAAAAAATAAAATACCCGTACCCGCCCTACCCGTATCCGTACCCGCCCTACCCATCAAGGGTACACGGGTACGGGTATAAGATGGGTAGGGTATGAATTTTGAAAAATATACCCGAGATACCCTTACCCGTATATTCTTGTACCCGAGTATATCCATACCCGAGTTATACCCATACCCGACTCGGGTATACCCGGAGTACCCGTACCCGCCCGAGTATAAATACACTAATTATCATAGTAGGTGAAAAAAAGTCAACAAAACAACACAAAAAGAAAAAAGAAAAATATTTTGACTTTGACAAAATGCGGTTGTCCTTTGACCAGATTTATAAATCTTGATTGGATTGTTGAGTTAGGCTGGGGTGTTATGGATAGCATAGTGGCCTCTCGTGCTACGGTTCAATATTCAAGTTTTCAAAATCCAAACGGTCGATCCGAACCGTTCATTGTTTAATCCATATTGAAATGTACTTGGAGACCAAATTTTACATTTTTTGGAATTTTTTTGCTATTTATTAAGATGGTTTCAAAATCGCTGTTTTTATTAAAATTCTGCACAACTGGAAAACAGCAGTTTCAAAAATGCTTAATAAATAGTAAAAAATTTCCAAAAAATGTAAAATTTGGTCTCCAAGCACATTTCAATATGGATTAAACAATGAACGGTTCGGATCGACCGTTTGGATTTTGAAAACTTGAATATTGAGCCGTAGCACGGGAGGCCACTATGCTATCTATAGCACTCCAGCCTAACTCTGGATTGTTATAGTTCATATATATAAGACCATATTTACAAACAAGTCCACGTTCGCCGAACCCATAAATCTCAAATCTTATATAATTTATAAATTGATTCAATATAAATGTTTCAAGAGGAGGGATTTACTTACAACATCTTATAATAATTTGGTTTCGCGATTTTTAAAATTCAAATAATCGATTCAAACCGTTTAATATGATTTCTATATTAAAATATGCAAGAAGATCAAATTTTATATATATATTTTTTTTTATTTATTAAGTATTTTACAAAATTGTTGTTTTTAGACAATTTTGGACCACTAGAAAACAACAGTTTTGTAAAATACTTAAATTTTTTTTAATAATTTAAAGTTTGATCTCCAAGCACATTTTAATTTAGATATCATGTTGAACGGTTTAGATTGACTATTTAGACTTTGAAAATTATAAAATTGAATTGTTGTAATTTTCAAATATTGTAAGTGGATCCCTAATGAGAAATTAAAACGCTAATTCAATTTATTTCATATAAATTTACTATATTATTGGGGGAACTTTGTTCCTCTTATTATTGTTTTCCTACATATCAAGTTTGATTATGGCTTAAAGTGAGATAATACAGAGTTTGTTTCTCACTAAAAAGGTTAAATATGACCTAACTATGAAATAAGTTGAAATTAAAAAGAACTTATGAAAAAATAAATTAACCCGTCTATAGAAGTGGATTAAATTATTCAACATGAGGACCCTGATTGCATTGGTGAAAAATAATTTGTATCCCTGCCTATTTCTCTCTCTTCCTTAAAACAAACTCTTCACTATTATTATTGTTGTTTATATCATCATCATCATCATCATCATTTTATCAATATTATTGTTATTAGTATTAGTATTAATATTATATTTTTACTATTATGATCATAGTTATCATTATTCATTGTTGTTGTTATTATTATTGTTATCATTATTAATATCAGTGCTATTACTATTATTTTATCATTTTTGCTGTCGTGGCTTAAATTTTAAAATTATACCCGATATTATATTAGAAGTTGCGGCGTAACTTGAAGTTACTTTTGAGGAGCAACCAAACATCACCATAGATCTAATGTCTTCAAAATTAATTATGAAGAATTTCTGCCTAGAATCATTGCCAATGGATGCATAAAAAAGTTTATTTTCTCGATTTCTTTATATTTGGAAGTACAAGCTAGATACAACATTGTTTGGCTTTTGCACCATCTTTGGTCCGTCTCATTCCATAACTTCATTGTTTTGCAATATATATATATTTTTTATGGTTGGTTTTGCAATATATATTATAAACTTGTAGACAAAAGAAGTCAAACTTTTTTTTTGTACTCTGAGATCATTCAATTTCTCAAGAAGGAGAATTTTTCAACACAAAAGTTAACAATTGTTTTTCTATTTCTTTTGTTTTATTATCATCATCATCAGTGGTAGATCTACAGTGTTCCAGTGGGAGCAGCTGCTCTCTCTGGATTTTGAGTTTTAGTAGAGTTCGAGATGTTTCGATTGATTGACTTTATTTTTCCCTGAAAAATTTTTGGCCCCCTTTGAATGTTTGAATTGTAATTCGGGTTAAATTTACACTTAAAATTAAAATAAATTTCTTGAATTATGATTGATAATTAGAATTATAGGTTAGAGAATAAGAAATTATAAGTCAAAGTATTAGAAAGTACAAGTTAAAATTTTATTGAGTATCTAATTAGTTAATGGATTTAAACTCGATTCGATATTTTTTTTACTCCTAGTAAAAATCCTGGGTCCGCCCTATCATCATATCATTTTACAAAAGGAGAAAATATCCAGCATAGAGCCCTATTTTAATTCTAATTGATGTCCTTTTTGTAATGCATTATTTATTGGAGTTTGCAATTAGGGACGTGATATGAGTACCCGCACTCTTATCCTTCCATTATTCCCTCGATTTTATTTGTTCAATCTCATTTACATTTTTCATAATTTATAAGGAATTTTGCGAATCTAAAATTACGAACGTCTTCTACGCAATTTTATCTTTCAAATGAGATCCATGATGACATACTTTCGAGCTCATCATCACATAAGTATTTATACCTAGTATTTTTCACATATGACATTCCTGACATTTAAAAGTATTAATATCAAATATTACAAGTATTTATACCTATGCACGGAAATATTTGTACCTATGTGGTCAACTATTTTTGTTAGAGAAAGGTTGACGCAGGGACGATTAGGGAAATGTGATGCGGAGATGCAGGATCCACGATTAGAAATAAAATACTTACAAGTATAGGTATAAATACTTGCACGATGAGGTATAAATACTTGTGTGACGATAAATCCGAAAGTACGCCATTATGGATCTCATTTGAAAGATAAAATTGTATAGAATACGTTCATGATTTTAGATTCGCGAAATTCCTCATAGAATGTGAGAAATGTGAAAGATATTGAAAAAAAAAAACACATCTCTAAAAATGTATATGATTCTTCTCTCATATAATTTGAGTAGTTCTTTTATATAGTTATATCAAGTTAGACATGCAAGTATTAATATCTTAATTTGTAAGTATTAATTTATTATCTTTCAAGTATTTATACCCATGAATTTAATTAAACTTGAAAAATCACAATGTTGTAAATAAATTTAATTAAACTAGTCAGTTAAGTTAGTTTATGAAAAGTTAAAATCTGTTTAAGAGATGGGTGTACAATGAAGGTACTGGAGTGTGGGGATTGAAATAATTATTCTTGCGATTAATTAACAAACCAGAAAAAAAAGGTGTTTTAATTAATTATTTTTTGACGAAATATTTTAACCAACTCCAAAACAATACGGTCAACGCCTAGCAGGTGCAAGCAAGATGTGCAATAAATATTTCTTTTCTTTTTTTAAAGAACAGACAATTGAATACACAATTAATTATAACCGAAAGTAACATTATCATCTAATTAAAAACACCCAAACTAAGATACAATATCAGAGCTTCATTAGTCAATCGCATAATAGTAAATAATACACAATTGAGGTTTAACGGTTTACTAATCTCCTCTCGGGCAACCAATGACATATTGACAAATCATCATTTCTGAAAGAATACTGAATTCTTTGGTGCTTCTTCCAGGCTCTTTGAAAATATAAAAAAATTGTTTATTTTTTGATAACTAAAAAATATTATTAATAGGAGTGGATAAAAGAGGACTAGGAAATTAAAAAAAATAGATGAAGACAAAAGAACACATTATAATATTGGTTACATTAGAAAAGTTGACCCAACTGCCCATATTGTATAACCCCCCCCCCCCCCCCCCAATCAAAAAAAAAAAAAAATTCTCCCCTTCTGTTCTTCTCAGACAACCGACAAACACCAAATGAGAAGAAAATAACAAACAAATGGCCATCTCAAGGTACAAAACAAAATTAAATAAACTACAATTAGGAGCGGATAAACGAGGACTAAGAAAAGCAATTAACAAAAATAGATAAAGAAAATACTTTTTCAGGCTTTGAGCAAGTCCAAAATAATCCAATAAAATACACATTGTTATATTTGGATATATTGCCAAAGTTGACCCCAACTACCCCTATTGTAACCCCCTTTCCCCCAAAACCTCTCTTTCTGTTCTTCTCATACAAACAAACACTAAATAAGAAGAAATAGCAAACAAATGGCCATGTCAAGGTAGAAAACAAAAACAAACTACAATTAGGCAAGATGAAAGCTAGTGTTAGACTTACTATCAATCATTTGGAGAATTTGAATGTCTCTGGGGTAGAAGAAGGCTACCCTTTGATGATCAAAATAAAGTGGATTGGAAGCCAAAGGAAGACGAGGTATCTCGGCAATAATGCAAAGGAAAACCGTACATCTGTGAAGCCTGTTCAAGCCGATGGAGTCGTCCGTTGGAGCCAAGAATTCGATCACACTGTCAAGCTCCAGAGGATCAAGCCAGTAGGATACAAAAGTTGGTTTCTCCATCTAAAAGTTGGAGTAAGTTTGATTATTTTTGTCATGTTCTGATTCATTTGTTTAAGTTGCTTGCTACATTATGTTTGCTCATTGACATTATATGAAGCTATAAAATATTAATTGACAAATCTAGAAGTTGAAAAAAAATTAACTACAGAAATAATTCTTCAATAAGGTACTGGTTATTATGCTCCATCATTTCTCATTTTTTTATCTTGGAAATTCTAAATCTTTCTTAATTTTTTGCAATATAATGTTTTTACTTTGTTATATTTTGAATAGAATGGCAAAAAAGATTCGAATGTGAAATCATTTATTGCACCAAAGGCGAAATTTGATATCACAAATGATCTCGTAATGGGTATCAAAAGAACCGTTAGAATTCCTCTGGAATGCAAAATTGGAGGAAAACCAAGTACTGTTATTCTTGAGGTAAATCTACTAAACACAAAACATACTTCTCGTTAGAAAAAAGAAATACAAGCTTGTTTTAGAAAATTAACATATACCTCATCTTATTTATATAATATATAAACAGGCTACTGTACAAATTACTGAGCTTCCAGCCGATCCAAGAAGCAAATTTTCATTCAAAAGAACTACCAGCTCACTTTTATGTTCATGCTCTGGTGTCGACAGTTGCGTCCCGAGTTTTCAAAATGGCCAGTCAACATTAAGAGAAAGAAGTTATAGCATCACCAACAGAGAAAATTTTGCTTCTAGTTCTCAGTTGAGAAATCAAGCAATCGACTGCTCATCATCCGAAGGTGAACCTGAGCCTAGTTACAAAAACCTACAGCTATGTAACTTTCTCATCAATCAATTTGAGTATAAAGAAGAAGAAGAAGATGATCATGACGACATTGCGTTGTATGGAAGTGATCTTTCGCTAAGCCCGGACTTATCTCCCATTGAGAAGCTAGAGGAGCAAAACCAATATCCAATTAAGAGATTCCTCTCTAGAGTGCTTAGTTCTAAGAGAGATGAACAACCGAAAGGTGTGCCGTTGTTGAACAAGTCATGTTCTGACATAGGCGGGGACGACATCGACATACAGAGGCACAAGGAATCGAACATCTCTCTCATTTTGGGGAACCCAAGAAGCAATAAGGTCCATCCTGAAGAAATGTTTCGCATTTCTGGATTTGGTGAAGATGAACCTTTTGAGATTGGTAATTGGGAGAGGAGAAGTGTGTTCAGCCGAGATAGGGAACTCGAGCTCGTGACCGATGTATTTCTAGCAACAATCGATCAAAGAAGTGAGAAGGCGTCTGGTGGAAGCGCATGCACAGTATTGGCAGTGGTGATAGCTGATTGGTTGCACAAAAACCCAGGCATTCTACCGTTACGGTGCCAGCTGGATCAATTGGTGCGTGAGGGATCGTTAATTTGGAGAGAACTTTGTCAAGATCAGAACCTTAGAGAAAGGTTCTCTGATCAACATTTTGATCTCGAAACGGTATTAGATGAAGAGATCATGCCGTTGACTGAGGTTGTTGGCTTATCATATGTCGGGTTTCTCGGGATGGATGAGTTGCAAGAAGGCACCGAGATTTTGGAAGGAGTAATGTCTTTTGATTCCATTTGGAATCAAATTTTGCTTGACGGTATTAAGATGGAATACCAAGTGTACATTTGCAGCTGGAACGATCATTTTTTTGTCATAAAGATCGAAAGAAATGCCATCTACTTGATTGATACATTTGGGGAGAGATTGTTTGAGGGTTGCAACCAAGCATATATTTTAAAATTCGACAATGATAGCATAATCTATAAACACAAATCTGGTACGTCTACACACACAAGCAGTGAAGGGAGCACCAAGTCTTCTCCGGTGTCGACCAAAGATGCAAATTGCAATGCACAAGAGAATGATTCCCATAAAGAGGTCACTTGCGAGGAAGAAAAACCCTGTAAAATTGAAGAAGAAATTAATCATGAAAAAACTAACCAGGATTTGGCAAAAACAGTCGTTTCACATAACGAGATTACTTCGGAATCGAAATCATCCTCAAATGAAGAAATTGAGAGAGATGAAGAAGAGAAAAAAGAGGCAGTCAGTTGCAAAGAGGCGATTAGCGAAGGGATAGATTCATGCAGAGAATACATAAAGGGGTTCTTAGCTTCACTGCCAGTCAGACAATTGCAAGTGGAGATGCGGATGGGATCGATCCGAGAATACACGATTCATCAACGGTTGCAGATTGAGTTCCACTATGTAGCTCCTTGTGTCATGGATTGATATAAAACACTATGTAACTCCAGTCTCCAGAATCTAGAATTACTCTAGTGTCAGTGTGGTTCATCTTCATTTTTCTTTTTTTCTTTTTTTCTTTTTTCTTTTTGCTTGATGAATTGTTAACTGTCAGTATTTCCCTCTTTGAGTAAATTTCTGATTTATTTTATAAACAAATGAATTTAATGTTTATTTGTACATCAATAGCAAGATTTCCATTAAACCAGCACGCCAGTCCTATATTACAGTACTGGTATGATACTGGTACATTAGCAAGTCAACTATTCCAGATAAAATAAGTACAAAATTGAAGTAAATTCAAGAGAAAATTGTCGACTCCTGAACCTTTCTTCAGCCAAATAATTTTCAGATTACCCCTACAAAACCAAATAATTTGCCGATACAATTCCATAAATTTTCTTAAGCAAATTTCATTCTTCAATATGATGCAGACAGAGAAACAGAGGACGAAGAAAAAAAAAATGCCTGAGAGAACCTTTCTGCTATCTCAATTTCATGGAGAATTCAAAGGCATGACCGCGAGAGTGCTATGACCTTGATCAGACAAAGATCAGAGAAAATTTCACAAACAATGGAACAATTTGAACTAATTTCAAAGAAATCATATCTTGGATATAAGAACAGTAAAATAGAACAAGAGAGAAACAAGTACACACTAAAAAAATTATAATTTATATACTATAGTGATGAGGCCAAAAGTTAAACATGCTAAATTTATCAATTGGCAAGTGTTGTAAAAAACAGCTGTCAATATTTGACTAATCCAATTAATTTGATATTCAGTGGATCAGACAATTAATTGACTGTTAAAAATGATTAGTCGGTTGTCTAATCCAATTAATTTGACAGTATGCTCAAGTATTACATTTTTCATACAAAAATATAGTTTGATGATATCAGATAATGGAGAAACTAAACAAAGATGCTTTCAATTTAATTGTTTCTCATTAGGATATTCATAGAAACTTCTATAATCCATTGGATCAAAGTTGTCTGATTCTATTCAATGCAATTAATGATCATAAAATAGGTCATGTGTGGTTGTGGAAAGTTAATGAGGCCTAACTTGATTATTCCAACTTAGGTCAATCTAAATTACTATGTTTGGTTCCTTGTTTGATAAGAATTTGATGGCTTAAGGCATGACATTGTTGAGATGAGATAATTGAGCAGTTAAAATTTTTAACAATGATTTTTATTTTTTTAACATTTTTTTCTATAAAATTTATAAACATAGTTACTAATAAGAGCTAGAGCGAACAACAACATAGATGAAACTGCAGAAAATAAATCAAGCATATTTTTTTTTAGGGAAAACTAATAACCTGTACATTTATCGCACTAAATATAATACTAACCTGTACATTTATCGCACTATTCACTACAAATTATATGCTGCATTCTTTTTTAATTTCATGAAATACCCAACGCCTATACTAGTGCACCTAATATTGCAACGTGTCAGCGTCATCACAGAGACAAGTTCCTAAAATTTATTAATTTAACCAGCCACCATCATTTTTTTAAATTTTGCAATCAAGTTTAAGATGTCAGGACACTTAAATCAATTTTGGGCCTTTGGCCCAGTATAGCCTATTAACAGAACTTAAAAATAAAAGCAATTTTCTATTCTAGCCAACATGCAAACAGAGGAATTACGATTTTCGCTGTTCCACTTTACAGAACCCAGTGAAACAAGGGTGCGTATCCTCTGAGATATCTCTAATTTTGCGTGACCGACGTGTCCGGTGCCTATTCGGGGCTGACGTAGGGGGCCACTATTATTTGAGCTTTGAGATTAGCGCATAACGTATTACAACGGTTGAGATTTTTCAAAAAGTCACGCAAAATTTGAGATATCTCAGAGGATGTGAATTCGTGAAACAATCCAGTCTTACCATTTTTAAGGTTTTGAGTCTTTTACAAAAGACAGTAATATTTTGTTCACAATAAATCCACAGAACCACAAAATCATCCAACATGCAAACAGCACTAAGAAGAACTAGGATCTTCGCTGCAATCCAATTTACCGGATAATTGTGCAACAAATCACATCGTACCATTATAAAGTTTTAGAGTCTGTTATACAAATGAGAGTACTACTTTTTTCACAACAAATCTGTGGAAGCCACAAAATCATCCAGAAGAAGAGAATCGCTGATAGAGTGGGTTTGTTTCATTTGTGTAACAAATGAATTCGGACCATCACATAAGATTTTCAGTGTATTATATAAAATACGGTATATATTTGTTCATAATAAATCTGTAGAAGCCACAAAATAATCCAGAAGAAGAGAAGCGACGAGAGAGTGGGTTTGGTTCATTCGTTCTCGACCCCTGGTTCCTCCTCGCTTCCTCTTTCTCTCTCTCCGTCTCTCTCTATCGAATCGAGCTTTGTGGATCGCGCCTCCATTTCTCCAAATGTAAGCTCGTCGCTCTCTCTTCGATCCCTCTTTATCATTTCTCCTATTCGATCGCTCAATCCGCCGCAAGAGGATTCTCCGATTGGTTCTTCGATTAGTCGGTTGGATGGATGCGCCGACATAGGATATATTAGTATATATGTCAATTTTCGGGTTCCTAGTTTGATCTGGAATCGAGGTTTTGAGATTTTGCTCTTGGATCTGTGGATTTAGGGGCTAGAGACTGGGCCTTGACTTGATTAGGGATCTAATCCTTGCGAGATTATCTGTGCTCTTCTGTTTGAATGCTTCAGCCTTTTTTCTTTAAATGAAAAAGAAGTAGATTCTTTGTCTTAAGGTTTCATCTAGGGTTTCTAACTTCGGATTTTAATGAACGGACCTGCTCTTTACTGTGGAGTTGTAGTAAAATGATGAAAAGCTCCCTTTTCTCCAATAATTCTTGCTTCCATCATATCAACTATTCTATAGTGGTTGTTTAATTGTGGATTGATCCAGTAGTAATTGAAAATTCAATCTCTTGCTTTTTTTTTTCTTGTAGGACGACCATGAGTGATGAAGGAGATAGAACCTGCCCACTCTGTGCTGAGGAGATGGACCTGACCGACCAGCAATTGAAGCCTTGCAAGTGTGGTTATGAGGTAACTCACTGAATTTTTTCTTGAATTTTTCAAGAACTTGATCTGAATGCATTGATTTATGAGTGAATATATTTGTGTATTTTTTGTGTTTTGTTTGTTCAGATATGTGTATGGTGCTGGCATCACATAATGGAAATGGCCGAGAAGGAGGACACCGAGGGACGGTGCCCCGCGTGTCGAACTGCTTATGACAAGGACAGAATTGTCAAGATGGCTGCCAACTGTGAAAGGTTCTCTTCTTCTATCCAAAATTATTAATTAGAAATGAGTGGGCTCCAGTACTATGCATGCACAGATTGGTCCATACTATGGATCAATATCTTCATTTTCAAAGTCCAAACAATTTATCTGAACTGTTCAATATGATCTCCATATGAAAATATACTTGTAGATTAAATTTTATATTCTTAGAATTTTTACTATTTTTCTAGATAGGTAGAATATCACTTGATCCAAAGATTCTAGAGCATTCTAAAGTAGTGATTTTCTACCTATCTATAAAAATAGTAAAAAAAATCTAAAAATGTAAAATTTATGTTGCAAGTAAATTTTCATCTGAAATTCATGTTGAATGGTTCAGATGAACTATTTTTACTTGAAAATGACAATATTGATCCATAGGATGGACCAATCTGCTATGCATAGTACCATAGCCTCACTCATTATAAATTATCCTTGCTATTGAATGTTTTTCTTTGTGTGTCTATTTATTCTTCGGTGTGTTTTGCAGAATGGTGGCAGAGATAACTGCAGAGAAAAAACAGAAACCTCAGAAGGTGAAACCAAAGACTTCAGCAGATGCAAGAAAGCATCTGAGTAGTGTCAGAGTTATACAGAGAAATCTTGTCTACATAATTGGGTTGCCTAATAATCTCATGGATGAAAGTGTAAGCTACTATAACAAAGTTCTTTTTTCAAAATTTTATAAAATAATGCCAAGATTACCACCTCCTTATCATTAGTTTTGGGTCCTTGGTTTTGTGATACACTCCAGAAATGAGAGGCTCATGCACGTAGATATTTTGCCTTTTGTAGTACTGCATGTTGTTACTGATAGTCACTGATAAGGAATCAATCTGAATTAGTGATTATATTATATAATATATATATTTTATAAATGTTGCATCATGGAGTATGTTAAGGTGTACTTTCTGTTACCATTTACAGTTACTGGAGAAAAGGGAGTATTTTGGTCAATACGGGAAGGTGATGAAGGTGTCAATTTCACGGCCCACTGGTGCAGCTGCACAACAAGCTTTAGTCAACAATACTTTCAGTGTGTATGTCTTTTACAGTATATATTTTTGAACTTTTGCACAAGTCATTTGGTGATGTTTGTATTTTGTGATTGGGACTAAGAACACTGAATTTTATGATAGGTATATTACATATTCGAAAGAGGATGAGGCCATAAGGTGCATTCAGGCTGTTCATAACTTTGTGTTGGAAGGAAAATCCTTGCGGTAAATCTGTCTTTCTCTGTTATGATCTCATGATTTTTCATTACAAATGTTTGACCTCTCTTCATTTTTTTACCCATTTACTCTTCCAGAGCATGCTTTGGGACTACTAAATACTGCCACCAATGGTTGAGAAACTTGGTATGGATATGTTTCTCACTCTTAAGAAATGTTTTTAATACTTTTAACAGTGTGTAGGTACATATGCTCGTTGGTTTGATTAATTTTTTTACTGAATGATGCAGTCATGTAACAATCCGGATTGCCTTTATCTTCATGACATTGGCAGTCAAGAGGATAGTTTTACTAAAGATGAGATCATCTCAGCATACACAAGGTGTTTCATTCATTACCTGTACTTCTCAAATTGGCCATTGTTAACCTACATGAGTTGACTCATTGTTTGTACTATTGATGACTTGTTTTAGGAGTAGGGTACCGCAAATTGTGATGAATGCTTCTCTGAGGCGTGCGGGAAATTTTTTACCTCCCCCGGCTGATGATTTCTCTAACAACATCACCTCTGCACCTCCAAAACCACCTCTCAAGAATGGTTCAAATGTAATTATTTTTTATTTATTCACTGTACATTTGTTCTAAAATGAAGGTTATGGTAGAAAACTTGAACTTTCTAAACCCTGCTTCTACTGGTACTTCTGAAACCCTAAACACAAGAGAAATGAACAGTCATAATGGGTATTGTAAAATCCAGCACTTAATAGTGTCCGGCATGTCATGTTCAATACTATGAAAACCTTTGAATATCCCTTCTCTATGCGTTATATTTCATCAACTTATAGTTTCCTTATGTTTTTTTTTTTTTTTTTTTTTTATATATATATATGAAATATTTCAGTATGTTTCGAGCCAGACAAAATTGTCACCTCCTAACAGTAGTTCTGGAAAGTCTTCTACTTTGCCTGCTGGTGCTGCTTGGTATTCTTTTCTATTCTTAATTTTCCTTTGTAATATTGTTCTAATAATTGACAACTTCTATCTGCAAAATAACACCTTATGGTTTGTATTATATGCAATTTAGTACTTTGCTTTCTGAAAGGATCTATTGCTAATTTCCTCCAATTTTGCTTTGGATCACACAGGGGATTACGTAACTTGAATTCCCGGCCTCCGACAGCCACTTCTAGTGCAGCGCCATTACAACCCCTGGCCAAATCAAAATTGGAAGGGGCACCCAGCATAAATACAAAACAACAGACCCCTTCGGCGTGGCATGATGACGTAACAACTACCTCAAGCAGTTCCAAGTTACAACTTGAGCAGAGCAGTAGAAATTCAAAATCCTATAAGCCCGGTAATTC
The DNA here is from genome assembly GCA_033356055.1 of Carex pumila. NCBI lineage: Eukaryota > Viridiplantae > Streptophyta > Magnoliopsida > Poales > Cyperaceae > Carex > Carex pumila. The sequence goes on along the minus strand of JARJHM010000059.1, from coordinate 619,727 downwards.
AAAAGAGTTAGACATTGATCTCACCTGTATACCGTCTGCCTGGAACGATGATCCTGTTGTGGCAACACCTTCATCCTATGAAGAATGTAGAAGTGATAAAGCTAGTAGTATGTTCCCTCAATCCAGTCAAAACCCTAGTTTTGAGGCCTCTACAAGTAGTTTATCTATAGCAAGTTCTCCTTCTGGAGTCGAAGAAAGAGATTTGATGGTACCTGGCAATGATGCATTTGCTGATGTGGGTACTGATGATTTGACCGCAAGATTGTCTTCAGTTTGTTTAGATACTGATGCTTATACAGCTGAGTTGGCATCTGCTTATCCAGCCGAGTCAGCGTCTGGGTCCATTATTCAGATCTCAAGACAAGGTGGCACTACGCCTCCTATAAAAGATGTTGTAAGAGAGGATTTGCTATCCACCAATGACCAGAGACTAGGAGCATTCGATTCAAATTATAGCAGTAGCAGTTGGAATAACGACGCAGGGATGACAAAGTACGATCCATTAGCATTGAGGGATAACTCCTCTATCTTGCCAAATGCACACCAGGCTAATGAGCTTAACGGGTCCGGGCTATACAACAAACTTGGTGTTTTACATAGTTTAGGAGTGAACAATTTGGAGACAGCAGCTCCAAGTGTAAATAAAGAGGAGAGCAATATAATATCAGAAATGCTTGCACTTGATTTTGACCCGTGGGATGAATCATCTCTCCCAAATAACTTGTCATCTCCTTGGAGGTGTAAGAGCACTGGCCAGTCTAGGTTTTTGTTTGCCAGACAGGATGGCCTGGGGGACATTCTAGATGGTTCTGGAAGAGAAAGTGGATCCGAGCAGAGACTTGGCTTGGGGCCCATAAATTCATATCAGAACGGGCTTGGATTTGAGGGCCTGGACGGGTCAAGTGGCTTTGCCAGAAGTGGATCTGGTTTTGGGCCTGACAGGATTGCCGGTGCGTTGTTGCCCTCTTATTCTTTTATTTTCCTTTACAGTTGCATTCAGATGCTTTTTTTATTTTAGCTTGAATCAGAAATTTTCAGTTGGTACAGCAAATACCAGTTTTGAGCAGTACATCGTAATTATACCAGATGTTGCTGATTTGTTTCCAGACCAGGTAAATAGAGGAATAAGACCATCTCAAATCAACCTTTAACCTTTTTGGCAAGGACCAAGAAGACAAAAAATAAAAAACAAACCAGTTAAAGAGAATTAGTTGTTATCATATCCAAAGTTAGACCAGGCCTGACTGATTTGATCTCAAAATTTTGTATTGTATAATCATGTTGTTACAGTGTTCTCTTATCTTGTACAAGCTTTTCTTATATTCTCTTAATTTCTCTTTTATTAAACTGAAAGGTAATTCAAGAACTAAGGTATCTGCTCCACCGGGATTTTCTGCACCGAATAGAGTAGTTCCCCCTCCAGGCTTCTCCTCTCAGGATAGATCCTCTAATCATTTATATGATACTTCTTATTCAGGTTAGTCAAACTTTCTTTTTATACATTATATATCAGTTCCGTTGTTATCCTTCTGGTACAGTACCGATAGACTTAAAGTGCACATGATTTGGCTTTCAATTCCATTTAAAAAAAAAGAAATACATAGATTTTCTTGGTAATGGAATATATTATAAAATAACCTTCTTGGAAAATATAATTCATGCTATTTTTACATTCAGAAATATTGAAGTTATTTTTAGTAGTCAAGTAGAAAAGTACATTTCCAACTAAGAAAGTTATATGCAAAGATGCATATAAATTTATTGCACATAACATTTTGAATAATAGAACAACTCTAGTGAGTCTGACAGCAGTTGGGGCTTGTGAAAACAGGCCTGAAGGTATATTTTAAAAAAAAAATTGTTATTTTAAGTTCTTAACTTTGTCATTTACGAATGAACAGATAACCGCCAACATGACAACATTCCAGCTGGCAATCATTACCAACAACCCAATTTGACCCGTAATTCATCTGACCTAGAATTCATCGACCCAGCCATACTCGCTGTAGGCAAGGGGCGTATGGCGGGTTTAAGTGAACCAGTATTAGACCAAAAGCATATACCGGTCTCCTCGTACCCGTCCCATTTCAGTCCATCACCTACAAACAGTGACCCGAGGATCCAGCTTTTAATGCAGCAAGCTCTCTCTTCTTCAAACCAGAATCTTAGAATGGTACCAGACCATGTCAGAGACCCATACCTCCCGTCGTTGAGTGATAATTTAAATGGAAATTACGGAGCATCAAGGTTTATGGCACAAAATTTCACACAGGCTTCACCACATCAGCAGCAGAGGAACTCTCACATAGCAAATGGAGGCAGCCAGTGGGATGGATGGAGTGATCTGAGGATGGGGGGTAATGGGGAAATGAACGAGATTTTGAGGAATGAGAGAATTATGCTCAATAGTAATAATTTGTTTGCTGGAAATGAAGAGAACAGCTTTCACATACCGGGGTCTGATCTATATAACAGAACTTTTGGGTTGTGACAGCTCTCTCCCTCCCCCTCCCTCTCTCTCTTCCCCCCTGACATGTGAATTTGAAACTGCCATCGTGTACAAAATGGATTGGTTTGGTCTGGATGGATTTTGTTTGATGATACTGGTTGTGTCCATTTTTCGTAATTGGAGAGATCAGAGACTTAAAAGAGGAGAGTGACCTGGCTCTTTTTTTAATTCAGGTCAGACTCCTTCGTTTCTTTTGCTGATTAGTTTTCTTTTCTTGTTCTTTTTTTTTTTTCTGTTTTCGGCCAAATTTCTTGTGTCATTGACTCTACTCCTTTTCGCCTAAATGTCATTATGTCAATAATAATGAGGTGCATTTTACCTTTAGTGATACTGTTTGGTTAATATATATTTTGCTGAATAAACAAAACGAAAGAATTAACTGCTTATGTGTCTGATTTAGATGCATAGATTCTGCAGTTTTTTTGTGATGTGATTTGAACTGTATTGATGTTTTGCTATTTTATGATGTGAGGGACTTGTTTTGGGGGCCTTGGTTTCTCATCATTAAGTACAGAGGCTGGGGTTAGGATGTGTTGCGAGGGGAGGGGGGATGGATTTGTGAATATTTTGTTTATATGTGATATTATAGAAGTGGTTTTTAAGACAATTTTTCTGAAAAAAAGGAGCTAAAAATATATGGTGGTAGAACTTTGATGGGGGGATGGATTTAGGAATGCTTTGTTTCTCTGTCTCAATACACGAGTGGTGGTTTTTAAGTCAACTTTTCTAGAAGAAAGAAAACTAAAAATGTATGGTGGTAGAACCTGGTTAAGATCAAATATATATATTGGTTTAAATTTTGCACTGATCAGCATAGTTTGTTCTTGCTATTACAGGGTAAATCTGCTGTGGACATTACTTGGCGTGTCCTGCAATTCTTGGTGGGTGGTTGGTTTGGGGCACAATGTATTGTGGGTGGCTGTTTAAATTCTGATCATGTCAACAGTGTTGGACTGTTGGGTCTTATAAAAAAAACAAGAAAGAAACATTTTGTTGTGTTATTTTTTGTTGCCTCTGCTGCTGCTACGGCGCCTTGAGAAAAAAAAAAAAACCCTAAAGAATGTTGCCTGTAAAGTGGATGTGTAGCTCCCTTTTTTTTTTTTTTTAGTTAGCGGCTTGTGATTTGCATAGTATCTCTTTCTGGTAATTGCTGCTCTGTGCTAACAAAGGGGTGAATAGCAAAGCAAAGATCATTATAAAATAATTCTCGGAAGTTCATTTTAACGTGTCAGGGATGTGAAATGTTGTGCTGATTTTTGTATGATACCAAAATCCAATGCTGCATAGTGCATACTAAGGCATTATAGCTAAATCCACGTTTATTGAGTTAGTGACAATTCACTGACCCAACAAAATATTGAGTTAGCGATTGAGAGGTTAGCTCGGATTAGTGATTATTCTCACTAACCAACACATCCAAATGCATCTGATGCTCAAATGCACTAAGAAATGTCTTAATTCTGCCCCAATATCTAGACCTCTCCGCAAATTAAGATAAATGCAGAGTATTGGATCAAAGCTCACTCTTGATCATAGTGACAAACGAATAGTTTGGGTTCAATTCGGTGAGGTCAAAAATTTGTGATTCGGGTTAATATCTAGACCTTTGATACACAAATTAAGATACATGTAGGAGAGTACTAGATCATAGCTCTCTCTTGATCATAGTGACAAACGAATAGTTTGGGCTCAATTCGTTGGGGTCAAAAATTTGTAATTCGGGAACAATTCGGGTATGATTCTATAATAAAATAAAAAACATAATTGTTTTTGCCTTTTTTTTGTGTCTTTCTCCCGAATAATTTGTTGCTTGCATTTTATTCGCGAATAAAATATATTATACATTTTTTTTTGCGTTTTATTTAGAATTCGGTTCAGTAACATAAAAAAAACAAATAATATGCAAATTTCTTGCGAGCCTTGTCACATTCTCTTGACCACTCTCTTTCTCTCACTCCGTTTCGCTTTCTCCACAATCTCCAACTACCTTCGGTTTTCGATCCCTATCCCAATGCAACCCTTCTCTTGCCCCTCCCACTCCCTCGACACCAATGATGCTCCCCTCCAACCTCTGCTGACTCCTCAGTTTCGCAGTCCAGATCTCCCCACTCGCAAGCTAGAGTTTTATGATGAGAACATAGATCTGTCTTCATGGCTGGCTGCTGCCATCACCGCCAACCCCTCTTAACCAATTTGATAGGCCAATATTAGCACCCAAAAGCACTTTCATTGATCTTTAAAAATTCATTTGTAACTTTCATTTCTGATGATTGTTTTTTATGGGTAATCGGCTAATCACCTGTTAATCATGCAAAGTGCTCATTCTTTGTGTTTGAAACTTTTATATATACAAAGTTTGAACTCTAATATTTTATTTATTTTTAATAATATATAGATTAATTTTTCTTTAATATATACAAACTAAAATTTTCTTTTCGATCCCCCTGGATCTTTAGGCCTGGGTGGCTGGGTGCTCGGCATCAGGGCTGAACCTGCATGTGATTGATGACTTGATGTCAATAGAAATAGCACTCCAGTTAGTGTTATTCTTAAGTTAACACTAACCCAAGCCCATCCAAAAGTAACGCTAAGCAAACTGTTTTTGTACAAAATCAAGTAATGCGAGGAAAACAAATTTTATATAAATAGAAGTGATAAAAATTTGGATAAGCAATGTCTCTTCTCACGAACTCACTAAAATATAATTATGTTTCCCAGTAGATCTGGGAAGGTCGAACTTCCTGAACTGGTACTACATATTCCTATATAATACTAAGATTATTGTCGACAATTCAATCTCTGTTTTCAGTTTTTAACCATTACTCGCAGGAATCTTAATTCTCCCCAAAAATCAAAATCCTAGGTTGTTCTTATGTTCTAGCATTACTACCAAAATGAAAAATCCACTAGTATGGCAGGTCAGATCATTTGCCATTTATCAACAATAAAACACAATCACACAGATTATATTATAAATTTGCACAAAGGATAAATATGACTAGATCCATTTCAATCATAGACAAAGAAATACACGATACCATTTGAAAAAAGAAACAAAAACATACAGGATTCAACAATTCATGTCACCAAATTTCCACATAGTACCAACGTATAACATATGAAGCCTAAACAGTTAGATGGAATTTAGCAAATACTAACACAAGAACAAATCTTGCACGAACCCAACCCCCAGACAACTAATCTACACCTCAAGCTCTCTCACCTCTGATCCTCCTCGCCAGTTGGATATCCTTAGGCATGATCGTAACCCTCTTAGCATGAATCGCACACAGATTGGTATCCTCGAACAATCCAACAAGGTATGCCTCCGCCGCCTCCTGGAGCGCAGCTACGGCGGAGCTCTGAAACCTCAGATCCGTCTTGAAATCTTGAGCGATTTCTCTTACCAGCCTCTGAAATGGGAGTTTCCTGATCAGAAGCTCAGTGCTTTTTTGGTACTTTCTGATCTCCCGGAGCGCAACCGTGCCTGGCCTGAAACGGTGAGGCTTCTTCACCCCGCCAGTCGCCGGAGCAGATTTGCGAGCCGCCTTGGTGGCGAGCTGCTTGCGGGGAGCCTTGCCTCCGGTGGACTTGCGAGCGGTTTGCTTGGTACGGGCCATTGAAAGTTCAAATTAAATTCCAAGTGTAAGTATAAATTACTGCTTGATTGCGAATTTGTAAGAGAGGTTTGATTTTTGGGTTGTGAAAGAAGACGAGAGGGAAGAGGGATTTAAAGGAAAATCGAGAAATGAAGGAAGTGTTCCCCCAAAGTAACTCAAATTTGATTTTAGATCTAAACCGTTAAGTCTGTCTTAGCACCAATAATAAAGGATCCATTTTGGCCCAGATTCTGATCGTACAGTCCAGATATGAGCTCAAAATTTAAGTTACTCTAGGGATATGGACCCGGGAGAATGAGCGCCAAATGAACTTTTTTTGGGAGGTTTAATTATTGTTTTGGAGCGTTGGATCGAGGATAGAATGGACGGACAAGATTACGAGAAATGGCGTTAGTGCGGATCGGATCCGTGGGTGCCTCGTTTCTGGATTCTTATTGGTTGGACACTTAAACAATGAGTGGTCACGTGTGTTGTCACGTGCTATTGACCTGATGGCTGATGCCGAATTTTTTTCATAAACCATAATTAATAAAACAAAATTTACCGAACCAATATAGTTTTTTTTTTTCAAAAACTACAGGGACCATGGGGTTCCACGGTGTCAATTTTTTTTTTTTATAAAACAGAATTTTTTAATTTTTTTCTATTAAAATATTAGAAATGTTAAATATATTTATTTGAAAATAGATGAAATACAATATAATTTGATTTATTAGAAAGACTGCAATAAATAACTCGGATCAATATTTTTCAGGTTGGGTTTTTCGGGGCTGTAAGAAAAATTAATATATTTTTTTATGTGTTATTGGAAAAAAATAAAAATGCTTAGATTCTGAGTTATTGATCCCGGTTCAAAAGTCACTTCTAGGTAATCCAGAAAATATTATGATCCTTCTAGAACATTTAATTTATAAAAAGTTATATCTATTTTGAGAAAAAAAAATTAATAACAATCATTAAATAACTTAAAAGTTCTTGTTTTTTTCAAAAATAAATACAACTTTTCATAAATTAAATGTACTAGAAGGATTATAATATTTTCTGAATTACCTAGAAGTGACTTTTGAACCGGTATCAATAATTCAGAATCTAAGCATTTTTATTTTTTTTCTAATAACACAAATAAATATATTAATTTTCCTTACGGCCACGAAAAACCCGACCTGAAAAATATTGATCCGGGTTATTTATTATAGTCTTTCTAATAAATCAAATTATATTGTATTTCATCTATTTTCAAATAAATATATTCAACATTTCTAATATTTTAATACAAAAAATAAAAAAAATTTAAAAATTTTGTTTTATAAAAAAAAAATGGAGACCATGGGAACTCCATGGTCTGGAGAAAAGACAATTTTGAGACCGTGGGAACTCCACGGTCCTTATGGTTTTTGAAAAACAAAAACCAATCATATTGGTTCGATAAAATTCGTTTTATTAATTATGATTTATAAAAAAAAAAATCGCTAATGCCACCCGAGTTCGAAGATTATGTGAAAAATAATGAAAATATTATTAAATATCCACACTCATTATTTTTTTTGGGTGAATTTGTTAATATATTTTTATGAAATGTGCCTGCATTTTTTGTGAGGAGCTGTTCAGCGCCGTTTGATTTCTATGGCGGGTCAGATTTTGAACCAACGCCTCAGATGTTAGGTGCCAGACTGCCAGTGGTGATGGGCCTATGGCAACACATAACTGTATAAGATGAGGAGGGATCAAATTACATCGTAAAAATGTGATACCGAATTACATTTCATATTTTCAAAGTCCAAACACGGTCAACATTGAACCTTTCGGATTCGGACACTCAGAAAAGAACGGAACCCGACATCATGCGGTCCCAGAGGAACACAGTAATGTGTAGTCTGCTACTGTGCTACATCAACGTGTACTAATCAACGTCACCCAATCAAATCACACCTTCTCCTCTTATCCCAAGTCCCAACCACTACCAAGCTCTGACACCGACCCGGCGACACCTCTCCTCCTTCCTCTCTCTTCTCTCTTTCAGGCGCGGTTGCGCGCGCACCAAATGCTACACCAGACTGCCGTGTCTCACCTCCAGTGCTCTCCCTCCCCCAATTCCTTCTCTCACTCTCGCTCTTGCTTTCCCTGCTCCTGTTCCACAACACCACGAACCCATTCCCTGCTTTCTCTGACCCGTCACACCACTCTCCACGCCACCGCATCCTCCACATCCAACCCCGACGAAACCCTTCTCTCTCTCTTAGAAAGCCGACAAACCGACGAAGCCTACACCTTCTTCTCTCGCCTCCCTCGCCTCCCCAATTCAGTCTGTCTGTCCCGCCTCCTCGCACAACTCTCTTACAATGCAAAGAACAAACCAGAGGCTCTCTCCCGTGCAAAAACTCTCTTTAAAAGGGTGGTCTCGGCTAGCGAATTGCACCGCCTCGATTGCAATTCTCTTGGATTGCTCGCATGTGCAGCTGGACGTGCTGGACATGCTGAGTTTGCTGCCTCGGTGGTGAGATGGATGCTGAAATCGGAACTGTTGCCACATGTCAAGGCATGGACAGCTGCAGTATACGCACTTGCCAGTAGAGAAGCCTCCTCTGATGCATTGAAGATTTTTCAAATGGTTATGCAAAGGATCAGACGAGAGCGTGATGCTGAAATGGCCAAGTCTCGTTTAACCATGAACTCAGGTAATTAAATTGTTGTAAAAAGTCTTATTACTTTTTGTACATATGTATACCGGTACACTATATACTAATCAATACCAGTTCTGTTTTTGTCGCAACAGAGCTTTCCAATTCCCTGCCTGACACGACTGCATTTAATACTGCATTAAGTGCTTGTGCAAACATTGGCGACATCAAATCATTCTTGCAAATATTTTTAAATGACATGCCTGAGTTTAAATCCGAGCCTGATATTGTCACCTACAACGTGGTCGTCAAAATGTGCGCAAGGGCTGGGAGAAGAGACCTTGTTGTAGCCACTCTAGAGCGTGCAATAGATGCCGGGCTTAATCCCGATATGTCAACTTTTACCTCGATAGTGGCAGCCTTCATAGGATTCGGTGATTTGACAACGTCCGAGAAAATTATACAAGCCATGCGAGAGGGCCGTACCGACATTTGTCAACTGTTAAGAGAACAAAATGTCAAGAATGAGGAAATGTACAGTTCCTTATTAGATGACGAGTCGATTGCTCTTGTTGAGAAGATAGTTAAAAGTGAAGGGGCTTTAGAGGGGCCAGCACCGGTATTGTCTAAGGTGTACCAACCGAATGCAAGGATTTATAGTACACTCATGAAAGGTTACATGAAAGTGGGACGGTTAGATGATGTGGTTTGGACATTACGCGCCATGAAGCAAGAACCGAACCCGGCAAGCCGTCCTGACCATGTCACATACACCACTGTAATATCCGCGCTTGTAAATGCTGGTTCCATGGAGGAGGCCAGTGAGGTGTTAGATGAAATGAAACAAGCACAAATCCCAGCCAATCAGGTCACATACAATGTGCTCATAAGAGGCTACTGTAAAAAGCTTCAACTCGACAAGGCAAAGGATCTCATGCGTGAAATGGAGGCAAGGATTGGTGTGCTCCCGGATGTCGTAACTTACAACATCTTAATAGATGGTTGTTTACTTATCGACAATATTGCTGGCGCATTGGCCTACTACACTGAAATGAGAGAGAAAGGCATTGCACCGAGCAAGGTAAGTTACACGACTTTGATGAAGGCATTTGCTTTCTCGGGCCAACCAAAGGTCGCACACAAGGTATTCGATGAAATGAAGAATGACCCACGTGTTAAGGTCGACCGAACAGCCTGGAACATGCTTGTATTTGCATATTGCAAAATGGGTCTGATATCCGAGGCCAAAAGCATAATTGAACAGATGAAAGAGAACGGCATTATGCCGGACACAATAACATACGGAAGCCTGGCAGATTGCATAGCGGCTGCACGAAAGCCAGGGGAGGCTCTACTGTTATGGAACGAAGTTAAAGAGAGGTGTGAAGGTTTGCCGGCTTTGAAGCCCGATGAACAGCTTTTGGCCCCGCTTGCTGATGTGTGCGTAAGAGCCGGGTTTTTCAGAAAAGCATTAGAAATTGTGGCATGCATGGAGGAAAATGGAATAGCACCAGATAAAATCAAGTACAGAAAGATTTATATACAGATGCATTCTAGGATGTTTACGAGCCCGCATGCGTCACAGGCTAGAAAGGATAGGAGGAGAGAGCGGGCGAGAGCGGCAGAGGCATTTAAATTTTGGCTCGGTTTGCCGAACTCGTATTATGATGGTGCAGATTGGACCTACGAACAACCACTTGTAGACAACGAAACCGATTCGGCACCATAGAAATTATCAGTTACGAGATCATAGATGATGCTTTCTAACTTGTTGAAAGTTTTCGAAGGAACAAGTTTCTGAACTACATAGATTTTGTACTACTAATTTGCAAATTCTTTGAATTGTCCTGGACAAATCTAGGCCGTTGATGGCCCAAATTGAGTATACAGCACACTAGTAATAAATCGTATACATAGTAAAGTTTTTCAGTTTTCATTGAGCACCTGTATTTTTTGCTTCTATTTGTGTGTGTGGTGGGGAACGACGGTTCGGGTAGGGATGTAAATACTAGAGTCTATGTGTCGTAAGAGTCTATGTGTCGTACAGTAGGTCAGATTATCAAATTGAAATGAACGATCATGCCGTAGGTACGTCGTGTTCAAACACGATCAACTACGTCTAATTATTATTTTTATAATCTAAGTTAGTTTATTCAATCACTTTTGATAACACTTAATTTTCTTTTTGATAATTTAAGTGAATTTTTTTTTTGACGGTTGAAGCCCTTAGGCATATAATTTAAGTGAATTATTCAAATTCACCATTAGATCTAAGGATGGCTCAGATGTAGAGGTGCTACTTTTACCCGATTACCCGGATCCGATTAATTTGGGTAGGGTATGGTTTAATAAATATAACCGATTAAATTATGGGTATGGATACAAAATTAATAATTTAATATCCGATCCGAATCCGAACTGAAACCGATACTATAATGGGTAGGATATGGGTATCATTTAATTATCCGACCCATAACCGAACCTAACCCGATATTCGTATAAATACCCGATAAAATATATATTGATGACAAACGAGCAAGTTTGGAGGCATCAACAATTAAAGCTCTCATTTGTTACATCGATTGACAAAATAGTAATTGAGATAATGTACTTGTAAATGTTGAATCAATAGGATAGTTTTTTTTTTTTATTTAGATAGATAACTAATAATTTAGAGTTATTATTTTTATTCATGCTATGTAGCATGATATATTTTATTATTTATGAACATGATCAATGGTATAATTTTTATTTTGCAGTAGTTTTTAATTTTTGTTGTAATGATTTATTATATGAGATGTTTAATAAATTATAATTATATTTAAATGTAAATAATTTCTCGAATATTTTGGAGTTGTGACCTATACCCGCTCTGGATCCGAAACCATTCCGTATTTGAATTGGACCCAATAATCCACAAACAAGTTACGGGTATCTATCTACTCGGAATCGAAAGACCGGACCCGAAATATCTACGGATAGATAGGTATCCGGATCCAGACCCAACCCAATTTGAAACAAATAAATATATGAATCGAAATTTGAACCCGAACACTTTTAGAGTCTGGATCCAAATATAACACTACCCGAACCCAACCCAACCCAATAGCACCTCTACTTAGACGTTGACTTGTATGATCACATACTATGACTAGACCAGTCCATGTACTGTACCATGCTAATTTTTAAATGAATAGTCACAAAACTCACATCACGCAAATGACCATGACACAAGACACACAAGTCACGACACAACCAACATACGAGCCACGTTGTACAGTGTTGTACTGTTGTGACTCACGACATGATTTTTTTAAATGCCTTGGGGTAAAAAGCGATTCTTATAATGGTATAAAAAATAATAACTATTGAGCTTTTATTCCTTCATGGATTACATGAAAAACGTAGTGCCATTATTCAGTTTTGCTTCACTGACAGGAAACTAGAATTAGCATGAAATTGATTTTGTTAGCCTATCTAAAAGTCCTAACCATACAACAGGCATGAGCTGGAGGGAGAAAAAAAATATTCTTCTACCGATTTAGTATAATCAACTAAATACAAATTCAAAATTTATCCTGCTAATTGTCATTGAGCATCAGAAGGCGGTGTGGTTTTGGAGTACTTGGTACAATCATACGGTCCGATATCTTGCGCTTTCCTTTTAACCTGAAACAAACGACCAATTTTAGCATTGCTGATAATCAATGATTGTAATGTCAGTTGGTACCAGAGTCATGTCAGAAGGTGCATTCTGGTACCAGAACTTAACAGCTTGGCACCATCCTGACTAAAACTATTGTTTAGAGAAAAATCACAGCCAAATGTTGATTCTCCATACTGTAACAAGCCTAACCACTGAATAAATATTTCATTTTGTTTTGGACTGTTTTTTTATGTGGAATTTTTTCTTACTATTTTTTAGATAGGTACAAAATCACTGTTTTTGGATTGTCCAGAATCTTTTGAAAAACAGTGATTTTGTACCTATCTAAAAAAATAGTAATTTTTTTTTCAAAAAATATAAAATTTGGTCTCTAAGCATATACTTTAGTGGAGATCATATTGAGTGGTTTGGAATTTGAAAACGGAGATTAGGATGAGAGGCATGATTGGGGCACAAAACAAATGGGGCATTTTAGCTCTACTCTAAATAATTTTTGGGGAAAATAAGGCAAATGAAAGGTCCTCTATGTATATTTAGTACTAATACTGCCTGAAATTCATTTTTCCATCACTCCTAAAGAACTTGAGAATTACATGGTATGTCAGGTTATTTTTTCTGTCTAACCTATGTAAAATGCTAGCGCATTAATAAAGGATTTACCGGTGACCAAGGGCTAGGTTCTGGAGCGGTTTTATCTGGGGGTGAGTTTTGCACAGGGCCTGTTTTCTTTTCTAGAATTTCCTGCATTAGCACACAAGTAAATAAGAAAGGATACAACCATTCATATTGCTTTTTTCTAATATAAAACTGAGATGTAACTTTATAATGTAGAAAAAATGGGATCTTTGGAAAAAAAAAAAAATATATATATATATATATATCTGGCCCAAGTCACTCACAACATATATTAGATATTTATACACTAGCATGCAACCATTACTCAAGTGCTTGGACTTACTGTGAAGTAATATAATCAACTAAATACTTTGTAATTTTGCCCTAATGCTTGCTATTCTCCTTTTAGTTTTTGCACAAACACAAACCAAACTTACTAGTCATGAAAATATTCGATCGCATTGATGTTAAAACAAGGTATAGGAATAATTTAATCCTTTGCTTAGATTACTCGTGGTTTGCAATTGGGACACTACTCGGATGTGCAAATACAGTACAATACAGATAATCGTATCAGGTGTAGCAGAAGAAACATAAAAAAATATTAAAATACTTACCTCCCCATAGGCCTCAAGAGCTGCTAGCCACTCCTCAGAAAACGGGACCAAGTCCGTCTGAAATTTTGGAATAGTTCTACCCTTGCTTGACTCCTCAGAACCTGTCTCTTCTCTGTACACCAAACAGTATGAATGTAATCTCTAGCTCATAAATTTAGCTTTCTTAATTAAAGGCTATACACATTTATTGAAACCCCCTACCCCCGCCTCTCTCCCCCAGAAAAAAATAATAAACAAACATAAAAGATAAAGAAAGAAACATAATTATATTCAACTCATAAAAAAGTTGAGACCAGTTGAACCTCCATGCTTTGTTGGGAATTTGGGATGTATATGCGACATTTAACATTTTATATTTTTCTGTTTTACAAGGGTGAAATTGTAATGTTCTACAGTTTTGTCAGGCTCATATAAATGTCTTTCCTTGAAAAAAAAAAAAAAAAAAAAAAACTCAAGATCTAAAACTTACACTTTGCCTGCTTCAGGCTTCTCATCCTCAAAAGATTCCTTTTCCCTTGTGGCAAGTGAAGATCCCGAATCTAACTTGAACCTTTTCTCAAGTGACTTTTCCTTGCATGGTGAAAAGTCACTTTTGCTCCTCTGAGTTCTCAATGGTGAAATTGAAACCTTGGCAACACTTGGATTGTGTCTGGTTGTATTCTTATCCTTTGACGAGCATGTTTCAGGTGGAATGTGGTTGCATGTGAATGAAGTGACAGCAACTTTCTCTTGTCCTTCACAGACAATATCAGAATATCGCGTGTGCTTCACACCAATGGTATCGACTTTAGACTCAACATCATTTGACTTGTTTATAACCACATCAACATCCATATGAGACAAAGAAAACGGGACCAAGTCCGTCTGAATTTTTGGAATGATTTTAGCCTCACTTGACTCCTCTGCACCTTTCTCTTCTCTATACACCAAACATTATGAAAGCAATTAAACATTTATTGAATCCTCCCCTCCCCTCACCAAGAAAAAAAAATACTAGACAAACATAAACTATAAAGAAAGAAGAGTGAGTCTATGGTACAATGCATAGCACAGATTGGTCTGTAATACGGATCAATATTTTTGTTTTCAAATTCTTAATGGTCAATCCAAATCGTTCAATATGATTCCCATATGAATATGTATCTGCAGACTGAATTTTATATTTTTTAGAATGTTTTTTCTACCTATCTTAAAAAATAGTACAAAAATTCTAAAAAGGATAAAATTCGGTTTGCAAGTACATATTCATATGGAGATCATATTGAATGGTTTGGATCGACAATTAGGATTTTAAAAACGAAAATATCAATTCGTATTATGGACCAATCCGTGCTATGCATAGTACCATAGACTCACTCAAGAAAGAAACAGAATTATATTTGACTCATAAAAAAAGTTGAGGTCAGTTGAACCTGTATGCTTTAATGGGATGTATATATGACATTTTATATTTTCCTGGTTTTACAAGGGTGAAATTATAATGTTCTACAGTTTTGTGGTTTTCCTAAAAACAAATAAGGTACTTACACTTTGCCTGCTTCAGGCCTCTCATCCTCAACAGATTCCTTTTCCCTTGAGGTAATTGAAGATTCCTCTTGTTGTCTGTGCTTCATACCATTGGTATTGACTTTAGAGTTGACATCATTTGGCTTGCTGATAACCGCATCCACATCCACATCCATAAGAGAACATTTTTTGGACAAAACGGAGTTTTGTGTAACTAGAGTTGCGACAGTCTCCTCCCCTCCACAGATTCTATTCTCTTCCTCTATGTGCTTTACACCATTGGTATCGCCATTTGAACCCACACCATCTAATTTGGTTACAACTGCATTCTCATCTATAGAGGAACATGCATCCGTTAAAATGGAGTTGCTCGTATGTTGAGTTGTTTGCAATTCGTCTCTCTTGGTTGAGATGCAGCCAAGAGATGCGACCAATTTCTCTTTTGGTTCCATTGAACTTTTTTTAGACTTTTTGATGTGTTTTGTAGCAGTGGGATTAACCATAGGTCGATCAAATCTCATCCTTTGCGGGATCTTAGATTGAGGGAAGGTTCCTGCTGTAAGCTTTGTTGAAGTATCATAGCCAATGTGAGGCCGCCACTTGGAAAGAGGAGGTTTTGGGAGAGAACTAGGCATGCCTGTAAGGGTTTTTTCTTTGCTCTTCTCGCTTTCAGCTGCAGCATTTCCCTGTAAAGTATAAAATCTCAGTAACAATTTAGTATAAAGAGTGAGCTATGGTACTTTGCAAAGCGCACATCAATCCATAATATTAATCTGTATTTTTGTTTTCAAAGTCCAAATAGTTGACCCAAACCGTTCAATGTCATCTTCATATGAAAATGTACTTGGAGATCAAATTTGACACTTTTTTTTTTTAATTATTTTTGCTATTTTTTAAAATAAGTAGAAAATCACCTAATTCAAAAATTCCAGACCATTGAAAAATAGTGATTTTCTACCTATCTAAAAAAATAGTAAAGGAAAAAATCTACAAGTAAAATCAGGTCTCCAACTACATTTTCATATGGAGATCATGTTGAGTTGTTCATATCAACTATTTGAACTATGGAAACATATATATGAATCCAAAGTATGGACCATCTGTGCTTTGCAAAGTACCATACCCTCACTATACTATAAATATTACCATACAGGTCATTCTTGTAAATTCCTAACATATTACATCATACCTGTGCAAAAAATCCAAAAGAAGGAGAAGGCCTACGGAGTCCCGATGGTTTAATAGTAAGTGGTGAATTTATCGGTGCCTTTGGAATAGTTTGAGAATTCATCTGTGATTTGTTGAAACAAAGGTAAGGATATTATATAACAGAAATTAAGTATTAATCAACATAAATGAAATAACTTCTAATATATGTAACAATTATTATCGAGTTCTTTATTTTGCATTTTTCACTTACTGCAGCACTACTCTTGGCACCAGTTGAGGATTTAGGTGGAAAGAGAGGCTCTTTTTCATGAACTGGTGGGATGCATCTTGGACCATTGCTATTTTCCCCTTTAATAGTAAAAAATAGCGTATATATTATTAGAAAAAAAAAGAGGAGGCGAAACCAAAGCCCTAACAAGACATTAGAAATAGTACCTGCTCTAGCAACATTTTCTGTATTACTGGAAACTCGTGAAGTTGGAGTGGTACTCCCCTGTATGAACTTTTGTACCTTTGGTATGTTACCGGTTGCGCTCGGATTTGCAACCCTCTTTTGTGTATAGAAAAGGTTAGGGTACACACGCACAATAATAATATAAAAATTTTGTGAAACATCTGAAATATAATTAAAATTTTGAAATGTTAAAAGGATATTGACTTGTAGTTGGTGGTCGTAGCAAGGTTTTTGTAAAAGATTCACTTCGCTTCAGCTTCTTAGTGGCCTGCAAAGAATAAATAAATAAGTTCTATGGGTTTTGCAATTTAGCCCTCAAAATTTGGGTATTGCACTTTGCATGTATCCCCAAGATTAAAATCTGTTTGTTCAGCCTGGATGAACTTATTTTTGTATAACACCCAAAAAACTTACATTTTACTATACCCGAGAGATGAAGGATCAATATCAAGGGTTTAATGAGAACTTCCTGAAAAATTTGCTATGGCCCTAAAATGCTAATATAACTGCCAAAAATTACGACATTTGCAAAAAGCACCCTATGCAGTTCGGTATATTAGCTGATAGCACAAATCATTATATGTTAATCTGATGAAAAGGTGTGTTAAATTAAACTGTGACAAAATTATATTATTTTCCCCACACTATTGAGCTAACCAAAAACTGTGATATTTTGTTTCATTGGTCCTTGTGTTTGGAGTCTTGGTAATATTTGCTAATGACCCGAAAACAAATTGATTCCAAGAATCTATTATGGTCAAAACTAGATCCAAATTTGCAAAAAGAAAATGCATGAAAAAGAGTTTCACTCCACAAAAACTCCCTTCAAACCTCAGGTGCTTTTATCTCTCGCCTTCTGAGTGGCTCTGGATTAATGAACAGCTTTCTACCAGCATGACTCCGTAATTCTGATTTCATTTGTGATTTGCTATAGGAATTCTTAACTGCTTCATTCAATACGTGTCTTTTGCTTGATTTTGTGGACCTATTTGAATCCTCAACGGACCCACAAATGTGAGAAAGCTCAGCGGGTTCAAGTACACCTGGGATGTACAATCAAACAAACCAAGAGTTGACTTAGGCAGTTAAGCTAATCAAGGATTGTTCTACCACTGGAGATATACATTCTCTATTCTAAACTAAGAGAAACCATTGAAGAACACTACTAGATGGTACTCAGACAACAATTATTGGTACCAGATGTTTAACTAGGTACATGAGGAAGAGGTACCACCAATTTGGTTTGATGTCAATTAGTTCTGGTTTCAGGATAAAGTAAGAATGAGTAATTTGTGATCTTTATCTACAAAAATGTTGATAAATTCCGTATGAAATAATCGTCATTTGATATAAGTGTATCTCACTCATGATTTATGCTCTTACATTTAATGAGAACCTATTGCTTGTACAAATCTGTATGAATAGGTGTATCACCTCTGCTACCACATAATTCTGATATGTATCAAATCTGTAATTTGCACCAATTAGTTATGGTTTGATGCCAATTAGTTTCTGGTTTCAGGTAAAACAAACCATTAGGCGCTCATCATACATGTCAAAATGACTATGACAAATCTCTTGCTTTTTTCTTTATCTTTGAAACTACCTTCTTCGGTGAAGAAAGCTGGGTTCCATGCCAAGCTCTTCCGAAGGTTAAATCCTTTCTTTTTTGTTCTCTTTATCGATTGAGAGGCCCTTATATCAGACACTGATATATCTGAGATATGTTCGGGATATTCAGGAATATTTTCTTTATCTTCCATCTCTTGAGTTGATCTCAAGTCTTGCTTCCATGGCATTTTATCTGAAATTAAGCAATAACACAAGAAAATTACATAAATTTCAACATGATTTACCGTTTTACCGTTGCTCGTCCTATTAAGCAATATCAAACATGCAGTCAAATTCATAAATTTGCACAGGAATTTGTACAAACAAACTGGTGCAGTAGAACTAAATCCAAAATTAGGTCAAGAAACCTAGCAATGAAGTTAATTAGAACTTTGAAAAAATGTAAATGACTATACGGATTGATTATCATGCAGCCTATTTCACCAAACTAAAAATGCATATTGATTTCACAAATTTCCGAAGAAAACAGTAGCAACTCGGTCGCTCAATGAGACTATTCCAAGTCGCAAAACCCTAACTCACCATATCTAACTGTCGAGGGTTCAATGTCTTCTTCTTCCTCCTCTATAATGCATCGGAGGTTCGTCGAATTGGATTCCATCTCTCACCTCTTTCGCTCTCTCTCTCTGATCGAATCAGATCGCACAGCTCGGCGAAGCGCAGGGGGTCTTGTTCGCCTACAGCGACTAATTAACTTTAAAATTTCAAGCACCGATCGAGCGGGAGATGGTGTCTAGATCTGGAGAGACACGTGGACGATTGGGATGGCTCTTTAAGTGGAATTTTTCTGTTTAGATCCGAACCGTTCGATTAGAATCTGCACAAATGTTGAAGGCCCGTGCATTTCACTTCGGGCCGGATTGCTCGGATTCTGATTGGACGGTCCAAATCTAAACATAATAATTCCGTTACCGTAGAGATAAGGATTCTTAGCGCTTTCAGTATTCGGGATCGGTACAGAATTTATAGCGTCATCACAGGTTGTTGCCACGAGGGACCACAACGTTATCATTATATTATATAGTATTGAATTCGTGATATGGTTAAGTTAAAAATTTATGATTTAAATATAATAGAGATGTAATTTAAAATAATAAATTTTCGTAGTACAAATAATGTGATATATTAAAATGTAAATATTTTGGCAAAAAAAAGCCTTATTTTTCATAAATAATATAGGATTAATATATGATTTGTTAAATTCCCGAATAAATTATAAAAATGTAAAAAAGGAATTGTAGGGATATAATATAGGTATTGTTCAAGAATTATTATGATCACGTCCATATGTTTTTCGGAGTCTAAAACTCCAATTGTACATAATACAATATTTATATTATTTGATTGTGAATACTAAATTATATTTTATTTGATTGGGAATATTGTCATTTATCATAAAATCAAAAGGTTTGTTCTTCCATTTTCGATTTTCATTATATTGTTTGTTTTGTAATTTAATCCGTGGATCTTTTGTTTTTATTGTTGGAAAGAATATAACTTTTGTCTCAATTTTTACTATGAATACATTCTCTGTCTCATCTTCGTAAGCCTTTTAGTTCTTTTCTTATTTTAAATTTAGATTTAGTATTTTCAAATATTTATTCTTAACTGATATTTAGACGTGCATAAAATTTACATCTCATAATTAGAAGAAAATAGTTGAGATGCAATTCATGATTTGATTTCTCCTTCATCAAGACAAGTTTGAAGTAATATTAATCTGTTTTTTGCTACTTTAAGTCACTTAATTTCATATTCGGCTTAAGGAGAATTTGGATCATTTTTTTTATATCAAAATATTTAAAATTGGACATAACTGTTTAGTGTTTACTATAAAATTTGGATTTTTCAATAAAATTTGTAGATGCTATTTTTTTTAAATGAATAACACATGTATATATAATTTTCTTTAATAATTTTTAATGTTAGTTATCTCAGTTGTCAAACTTGTTTTAAGTGTTAATACAACCTATCCTTAATTTAAAATTGAGTAATTTCACCACTGCACTCCACAAAAATTTTATTTGTGATAAAAATATTTCTAAAAATTTAATTTCATAGATACGTGGCATACGCCTAGTGTTTACCAAACGGGTCGAATCAGGTTCCGATGGTCCGAACCTGCCCAAGCAACGGTTCCCACAGTCCTCGGGTTCGGCAGGTCTACGGGTTAACTAGGGTTAGGTCCGGCTAGTCTCATTTGGAGGAGTTGGATCAAATCCATACTAGACTCTTGGTCCAAAATTAGCATGGATTGGTCCTAATCTGATTTTTTTTTTTTAAACAGTGGACTGTTTTTGGCCAAAACTAGTATGTTTCTATTTGGTCCGGTCCGGGTTTAGGCAGGTCTCGAGTTGGTTTGGGTGAGTTGGGTTTTCAAGGGTCTAGTTTAAAAAACCAGTCAAAATTCTTACTAGACCTGACTCTAGAGTTATCTCAAGCTAGTCTGAAAATCTAGCTAGAATCGGATCAATTCGGAGCGGTCCACAGTTCGACCGGATCAGGTCTGACCCAATCGAGTTTTTTCAATTCACTAAATACGCCCGCTGCCTTGAACATCTCATTACACGACAATCACCTTTTAGCCCAAATTTATTGTCGTCATTCGTGTAATTAGATAACGAACCGCGTTAATATAAATTAACAATAATTTCGATTCGTGGTTTATTGTCCAACTAAAAGGTTTTGAGACGGTTAGTAAAATGTTATGGCATTACTCCTTTATATTTTATACATAGTGGAAGGGAGCATTTTGTTAAATCTTGTATTAATTATCTCAAGATTTGTTTAAAAATGAGTTTTTTGTTGTTTTTTAAAATACTGTATTAATTACACAGCGATGTTTAAATATATGTTTGTGCAAGCATCAGAAAAATATAAATAATTCATTTGCCCACAGAAACCGATCAATTATAAAATTGATATTGTTAATGAATCATGGTACATACTTTTATTTTTCGTAAAAGAGATAAATGATACTTCATAAATTCATGAGTTTTTAAATTTACAAGGCTAAATGGGATATTATGAATTTTAGAGAAATGCATAATTTCGAAGTTTTAAGGGTTTTTACTTGAAATTCTCCCATAAAAAATCGGTAGTCCATCAAAAAGTAATAGTGGGTCCAGATGGGGTCCAGACTCCAGAGGCAGAGTAATTGCAGGGCACCTAAACCCAAGTTTTTTTTTTTTTTTTTTTTTAGGGGAAAACCTAAACCCAGGTCAGAGGCTGGGAACTGGAGTCCATTTCCTCTGAGGTAACAGGATATTTCTGTTTAGGTCGTCTGATCATAACCGGACCAATTCGGTCCGAGGTGGAATGCATCGAACCCTTCAATACTCGTGCGGATTCTGATCGAACGGTCTGTATCTAGAAAAATATTCTGTGTTACCTTAGGTGATAATATGAATTGAGAGAGCTGAGACCTGAGAGTGTTGAGTGGTGTGCGCCTACCAGGTCTTTTCCTTACCTCGCTCCCGCCTCTCTTCTCCAAACCCTAATTTTTTGTTTTCGCAATAGCATGTCTCTTTCTTTCTCCGACACCGATATAGCGGCGGTGGGGGCGCCGCCTCCCTCCGCCGCCTCTATCGCCAAGCTCCTTGCCTCTCCTAAGTCGGCTGTTCGAAACCGCGGCGTGCGGTTGCTCTCCTCGCTCCTCCCTTCACTCTCCCCTCTCCCCGACTCTACTCTCCTCAAGATCTGGAAGGGCCTCTTCTTTTGCTTCTGGCACGCCGATAAATCCCTTTATCAATCCTCTCTCGCCACCTCCATCGCTACTCTCATCTCCTCCAATGGCTCCGATCTCGGTTACCAGTTCCTCGACGCCAGTCTCCTCACGCTGCGCCGCGAGTGGGGCAACATCGACTATCTCCGCATGGACAAGTTTTACCTCTTGGTACGTCGGATTTTGAATCATACTTTCCAGCTTCTCCAATCCAATTACTGGAATTTGTCTCTTGTGTCTCGAGTAATGGAGGTAGTCGAAAAGAGAGCTCTCGGACCGGAGGGTACCAAGGGGTTTAGTTACCATGCGGTGGAGATTTTCCTTGAGGAGCTCATAAAGTTCCTGCCTGTTACAAAAGAAACCCTAGAAGTGTTGCTTGCACCTTTTTTGCGCATATTGGAGAATTCGGTTGATTCAAGTTTGGTAAATAAGGTGAGAACTGAGGTTTTTGCAAAGTTTTTGGTTAATGGTGGGAAATACTTGGGATTGAAAAAGGGGGGAGATGAGATAGAGAAGGGATCTGAGGTTGAGTTGTTTGGATATATTGGCTTAATTATGGGATTTTCCAAAGATTTGCTTGATCTGGCAAAGAAGGAAGAGACAGTTCAGGAAAATAAAAAAATTCTGCATGAATTGAGAGATGGGTTCTTCAAATTAGAGAAGGATTTGGAGAAGAGTTGCATTGAAATTTCTCTACCTTCAACAGAGATACCAATTGAGGTTATGAAAATTGAAAATGGTGAGGGGTCAGGTGAAAAATTATCAAAGAAGAGGAAGAAAAACAAGGAGAAAAAGAATAAGAAGAAGAAATTGAAAACCAAAGAGAACACGGAGGAACAGCTCGTCAGAGGGAGTAATGTCGAAGAATTAGAAGAAATTACGGATTCTGGTACAATAGAAAACAAAGAGAATGAGAGAGGAAATGAGAACATGATAAATTTGGACGAGAATGTCATCTCTAACCTTCAAAAACAGTTTGAAAAGGTTGCGGCCGAAGCTGGAATGTCGGCTGAGAGCAAATATGAAATTGATACTCCAAAGATCACCAGGAAGAGAAAAAAAGCAAAGAGTGCCGATAAACTGGAGATGTCGGAACTGGAGTTGTCCAGTGAAGATGGCAACATGGGCACAAATGGAGAGAATATTAGCTCAAGTGTTAAGAAGGTTAGGTTTTCTATGAAGAGTAACTTGGTATGGAAGCCATCAAGCCCAATGCCACCACACGATTTAAGGTTACCTCCTTCGGCTACACCGAGGGGCAGTGCCCTTAAGAAAGGGGTCCCACCAGGACCCGTTAGGGATATATCTTCTCCAGCTGCGATGAAAAGGAAAAAACCTAAGGCAAAATCTGCGAAAAAAGTTCTTCTCAAGGGGTCAAAGAGCCCCTCTATGGCAGTTAAGAGGCTCCGGAAGTTGCAGAGTCTCTCGGCTTAAGGTCAGACATGCTTCGTACGGGTACTGGTGTCGGGTTTTATCTGGTACCGTAATGTGGGTATCAGTTTGTAGTTGTTTTGGTCCCTTTTTTTTAATTTGTGTTGGTTTTGTTTGTACTAGTTAGGGTAAGGTTTGGTTGTGTTGCCTGGTTCGTTTTAATTGAATCGATTGGTTCTATTTCTGTAGCCCTCAGATATAATCAAGCATTGTTTGTGGGTTTCAGATGACATATTTGTCAAAATTGCTAGATTCATTAAACTACACAATGTGATCATTTTAGATGGTAGAACCAGTGGTTTACCAGAAAAGGTTACAGTAGTGCACTAGACAGAATTGGTATATCTCAGTTTGAGTCAGCACAGCATTGAGCTTAACCTTTTCAATATTTAGTGAATTCTATTCCAATCAATAACAGGTACCTTGCAGAATTTTTTTAATAGAAATAGCATTAAAATAATATAGATTTCTAGTTGGATTACATGGGTTTTTGGAGTCGATAGAAAGAACCGAAAAAAAATTTGGTCCCTTAAAAGGAGAAAAAAAAATTCGGTCCCTTCAGATTTTATTTTTAATAAAGAAAAAAAATGCCTCACCATGCATGGATTCTAAAGAGATCGGAAACAAATTTGGTTTAGAAGTGATCAAAATTCTTTTCCCAAACTTTTTACCACATCTTATAAAACTTTGAAAATATCTCGAACTGAATTGTCATTTCAGTTTCGAAAAAAAAAATATTCAGACTGAAATGACATTTAAATTCTTATGGTTTATGTATAAAAAGTAATCATGTTGGTTTCATAATTTTTTTTAATTATGGTTTATGAAAAAAATTCCATGTAATCCGTCTAGAACCCCGTATTATTTAATATTATTATTTCTATTAATATAAAATACTGGTTAAAGAGATAGCAAAATAAATTATACGTCACTATGTATTGCTGCTAATTGAGTCTTTTATAATGTCTGTTGATCTTTATGAAGTGTATTGGGACCAAATATTGTACTTGCTCTTGTTTGTACAGCCTTGGGTTCCTACCAGTACTGGTACATGCATGCAAGCACTGGGTCAGATTTCTTAGGTTTAATGATTGGTGTTTGCTAGCATAAAAAATTGATCAAATTAACAGTCAAAGAGACAGAAAAAAAAAATTCAGGGAGTGGAACTACTGCATACAAAATTTTGAGCATATAAGTTGCCTGATTGAAAATTTAAGAGAGAGGAAAAAAAAAACTGAAGTCTGAAACTTCTAATTGGAAGAACATTTCTTTTCTTTTTCACAGCAATCATATAACCAAGTAATAATAAAAACACTCAATCCTAGAACAAAATTCCTAGTACCACTTGTAACAAAATCCTATGAGGAAAAAGAAAGTAGAATCAGATGAGCGATGACATCAACTAAAGACACAATCTTGCAAACAGACTTAAAAAAACCTAGTAGAAGAAGAGTTCTTGGCAAATAAAAGACAACCTTGAACCAAATCAAAGCATGACAGGTTCTGATGAATAATTTTCATATCACGAAAGCCGAACATTTTTTGAATCTATGTCGAATCGCCTTTTCATCCTCGTGTGTAAAGTTGGTTTTGATGCTGAAGTACTCACAAATCTCCTCCGGGCTCTTCCTCACCTTGTCGGCCATCTTTTGGATTGTCACATCCAGCAGCCCATTGATGCGCAGAAATATAGCTGCCATGAGAAGGTCATAAAGCTTCGACATATCGATATCTACGAACTGGTTGTCCCAGTTCCTCAGCTCCTCTTCAGAAATCCTTGAAGAAGCATGCGTGATGCTGCTACTTTCCTCAGTTGTCTCAATTTTCGACGCATCTGCTGCATCAACATCATGCTTCTCACAATACTGAATCACCATTTTAAGGGTCGATTCAGGGACGTCCAGTAGCGGTATGAAGTTAATGTTGATGGCGTATTTTCGTAAATGGCAGATCGTTTTAGATTGCATCGCCACTGTCTGGGGCACCTTGATTTCCTTATCATCGCTGCTCCTGAGTGTGATCATCTGGCTGGTTGTGCTAGCTGCCATCATTTGTTTATTGTGGAGAGAGATACCAAATGGAAGAGAAATAAGAAGATCAGTGATCTTTAGCTAGGATCATGGGTGAGTTTATATAGAAAACATGATAGTACCGTTGCGTCTGTATTTAGGAAGTTGAAACTTCTATTTCTTTTCTTGTTTTTTTTGTGGGGTGGGCCCGGTAGGAGAGGATGAACTAAAATATGTTAGCTTAGGATCCAACGTTGCAGCACCTATTGACTATTGTACGGCCATTGATCTCATCTATTTAATTCAGAAATTTAGGGAATAAATATTATTAACGCAACAGTTTTGATTTCATGCAGCGCACAAACTATAAAATCACAACAGCATTACATATGCCTAGGGGTGTCAATGACACTCGTTTACCTGTTTACCCTACCCATATTGTATTCAATAAGACAGGTATATAGGTAAGATTTTTTTTCGTTAACTTATTGGGTATTGATATGAATAAGAATTTCTTTTCGTTAGATAAATGGGTATGAGTACGGGTAAATGTTATTTTGTACCCGTTGGGTAACGAGTAATTATATAAAATAAATTATATCATGAGAATAATATTATGCTAAACATTTACTTTTTTATTTGAATGTTTTATTATTTAGTTAAGGAATTGAATTTGTTAGAAGAGATATTTGTGATTTGTGATTTTATTTATTTAATAAAAACTATTACTTAAAATTAATTGCATATTTATATTTTTATTTTATATTAGTAATTGTGATTGCATATGTATGACATGATAAGTTTTATGGTTTATTTGAAAAATTAATAAAATTATTATATTTGTATTATTCATTATTCGCCCACTACCGTTTTGTTACCCGCTAATCTTAACAGGTATGGGTAGGGTAGGATCAAGCAAATTCTTAACGGGTATGGGTAAGGTCAATTATTAGTGCGTATGGGTGTGAAAATGGTTCCACTCTACTCGTATCGTACCCATTGACACTCCTAAATATGCCAAATTGCTATTAGAGTGAGAAAAATGACTTGTTTTGTCACAGAACGGCACAACACGTATATTAGTTACGTGTCGTGATAATTGCTATTTGAAATGTTGGCACAACATATCATGCCACACGAAAGATCTAGTCACAGCACGACATAACACGTGGTCACACGTGTCACATATAATTAGGACCATTAGATCTTCGTCAAACAGTGAATCTTAAATAAACTAACTTAAATTATGATTAAATAATCATGCGAATCACATGAGTCACATTTGATCATGGCATGACCATTTGCATGCCGTGACTGCCCGTTGACATTTTGATCACAGCACAACACGTGAAAAATTAACTTGATCACAACACGACACGTTTTTCGTACTCTAACTGCTATGTTAAAATCAAAATAAAGAAAAAAATTTACATAATGTCCTTATTTTTTAAATCATAAAACAAAAAATTCATAATAAAATATCCTTATGGAACTCACATTTTTCTTCTCTTTCTCTCCTCCCTTACTTCCACTCCTTATTTACTCTCCTTAATTATTCTCAGATTATACGTTTGTTTTGTATATTCAATATTACTTACATGAAATATATATCTCTTATGTTCTTGGGACATAATCGGACCATCTAATAATATTTGTTTATTACATGTATTCATCTTATAAAATATGATACTTATTCAATAATCGTATAAATGACTTTTATAGAGACTTCTATCGACTCCTTGTCCGTTTCATTTGAACTCTAAAATATCAATGTAATTTATAAATGTAAACAAGAAACTATACAAAATATAAATAAGAAACTATACAAAAACATAGCAGGGTAGTGAGAGGTTCTATTCAAAATAAAATTAAATAATTGACTTTGACACAATCATCTCATGTGTTGCCGCAAGAGAATCGATATTTGATAGTTCAAAAGGCTTTTCACGTCCCCAATATGAAAAAGGCTTTATTTTATTTCCTGCCTTCTGATTTATTGCTTAATATCATTATCTGACGCTTTTTCATACTAATGCAAGTTCTATTATTTTTAATATCTTATCACTTTCAGACCCGTTTAAGCCACCTCCAGAAAATGACGATTATACCCCTTACGCCGCGACAAATATTATTTAAACTTATAATTTCTCGTGTCATCTAATCTATAAGCAAATAAAATGCACAGTGGATATAATTGACTGCGTATTCCGTTCTAATTGGGCCTTATTATGGGACCATAATTGGGCTTTGTTTGACCCATATTGGGTCGCATTTAGAATCAAAATGGGCCTACAATGGCCTTGACCACTAGAGATTGTTCAAAATTGCTATCACGTTCCCAATATGCCATGTGTTGTATACATTATAAAATATGCCATGTGTAACATGTGTTGCATCTGTGGCTTATCAGCTCAACTCGCCACTCTAGACTTCTAACTCGGATAGATCAACTTGCTTTCTAGCAAGAAAAGCAGCTCTCTGCTTTTCTCTTATCTCTATGTCTCTCTACAAAAAATAAAAAAGAGAGAGAATCAAGTGGGAGAGAGAGGAGGAGAGATAGAGATAATAGCAGAGGAAGAAGAGGGGTTTGGAGAGTACTGGATCTCGTTTTTTTGTTTCTGTTTTCACTCCATACAAACCCTGTCTTGTTGCCTTTAAGAAAATCCACACGAACGATGACTTTGACACACCTAAGCTGTACACCCTCGCCACTTAACCGATCACATCATCTCTCTCTGCTTTCAAAACTCTTTTCACTTTTGCACTCTCTTCTCTCTCAAAATTCTTCACTTTTTATTTGTAAATTTTTTAGAAAAAACTAAATAGTAAATACTAACTTAAGAAAAAAAATTATAGGTAGAAATTAATAGAAAAAAAGAAAGAGAAACATAAAAAGTTAGTTGTATTTTTATTGGTAGTAAGATCAGTACGAATTGTACTGATTTTAAAATATAAAAGAGTTAATGGTATATCTGACACTGATTCTAAAGAGATGGAAAAACTTGAGTTTTGTATAGAAGAAACCAATGTAATATTTAATTAAAATATTACTGTTGACCTGTTGTTTGTATCAGTATGGTTTATACCGATAAAAAATTGAATCAGATTAGTATAATATTTAATTAATATTCTAAGAAGGATTGGTGTTAGGATTGGCAGTAGCTACACCGTTTTAAAGTTTGATATTTTTAAAATCGGTACAATTTATATCAATCTTATTATCAATAAAAATACAATTGTATTCTTTCTCTTCTTTTCTACTAATTTCTATCAATAAAAAATTTCCCTAACTTACCTATGTACTTTTGTGACTTCATATGTGATCATGTACATATCATGTAGTACATGTTCGACGTGCCTCCTTTAGCTTCATTTAACTCTTAAATCTTGCTGAGCATCTTCTCCTTAGCTTGGATTAAAGCAATTCATTTAGATCAATTTTTAATCCAACTCAACCGTCTCCTTAAGAATCGAACTCCTTAAGGGCCTCCTTTAGAAGCCTTTTTAGCTACTTTTGGATGCTTTTAATCTCATCCGCACCTTTTCTAAGGACCTATTCGGCTGCTAGGCGGGAATAGGAATGGACTTGGGTTTGAGTCCAATTTAAATGGCCAAAACATTGTGTGCGTTAGTGTGATTGGAAGGGTTGCCAAAAGGAGTGTTCCCACCCATTCCCGTTCCCTTAAAGAGAATTGCTGTACGTGGTCTACCGAAAAATTGATAATAAAGAATGGCTAGGTTTTTGAATCCCTACAAATTGCTGAACATGGCCTACCAATTAATTTAAAAACCTAGCCATTCTTTATTACTGATTTTTTTTATAATAGCAACATAAATAAATAAAATATCAAAATAAGAGTAGATTTTTATGAAATTTTAAAATATACAAAAAACAGAATGATTTATCCGTCATGTTCACTGATCTCATTCCTAACAACACATACTCTCTAAATTTATTAAAAAAAATAATTCTGAACGGAATAGTCCATCATATTTACTTTATATATATTCTTTATTTTCTTATCATATCTATTCTCTGTATTCAAAGAAATATGGAAGTTTGTCAAGAGAATTTTAAACAATATTTATATAAATAGTACTGGACGGAATGTATATTATATTTTTTAGCAAATTTGCGTGGTTAGGCACGAAATTAGTTAGACTTAATTGTTTATTCAATCTAGTAAATAGAATTAATAAACCATTATGTTCTTCTTATATTTTGAAGTTTCATAAAAACCTACTTCCGTTTCAATATATTTTTTTTTATTAATAAAAAGATCGGTTCTTTATTATCTACTCTTTCATTTAAAGTAAAAAAAAACCTAAAAAAATGCATAGAAAACCGAATAAGTTGGAAACAAATTAGTTTTTTAGAAAGAAAAATAACAAGACGTTTTTTATCATGAATCTCGGTTTTAACACACTCTATCAGAAAGGTGTGGGAACTTCAACACGCGAAAGTGACTTGAAATTTTTCAAAATTCGCTGATCGGAAGGCAGGTAAATAGGCAATGCAATTTCAATTGACAAGATTCGACTGGAAAAAAAAAAGCACCAATTAAAATCTCGTGAAAATAATAGAGATTTGACGAGAATTAGATTTGGTGGAGTAATAATACATAATTACCCTTTATTGTGTGATCTAGCCGTCTAAAAAGAGAAGTGACATCCGTAAAATCTGGGAAATAAATCTGCTGTGATTCTAAAAGGATCGCAGGACTCTGTTATTCCATATTCATCTATTTATCTGTTTTGAGATTCGTGCATTAAAAATAAGCATTATTGAGATTTGCGCATTTTAAAAAGTTAATGGTTAGATTTGGAATCGCAGGTCCTGCGATCTCTTTAGAATCACAGCAGATTTATTTCCTAAAATCTGCTCTGATGCTTCAAAGTTTGCTTTGTGTAGAGTTGAATGGTCTGAATTCTGAAATCTTAACTAGAGTTTGAGTGGCAAACTTTGTAAATTAAAATAATAACTTGGATATTTTTTAACTCTTTATTAATAAATTCTAAGCAGTAGGTACTGTCTTTCGATCAGCAAAGTTTAATTCTATATCAACTCAATTGAATTCTCCTCTATTGAAATGAATTGAAATCTCATTTAATATGGTTTCCGATCAGAGGGACAATCTTTCATATAAACCGAATCAAAAAGAATGTCAAATTCGTTTTATTCCGACCATAATATCCGGACCTATCCAGATTTATTTTTCTTATAATATTTTGATAAATGCTACGCACAAATCAATTTATATTATTTTTAAGTTCGATCTTAGTGTTCATTTTTTAGATACCTTCTATATGTAAATACGTAATTAGTTAATGAATGTTTGAGCGCATTACAAGTGCATGTATAGGTAAGTTATATTTAGATATTCATTGTTTTTGGCTTCAATTTATAGAATATGATACTTATCTTTGTTGTTATTTTCAATCGTCTCGGATTAATTTAGATCAGATTAAATTTGGCCCGTAAACTAATTTTAAAGTAATTTTTTTATATTTAAAATAGGGTTTGAAAAAAAAAAAAATTATGACTCGATTCGTGCTCATCTGTCCACAAATTCCATAATGCATAGGACAAGTATCCTCTAAGGTATTAGACAGTGAAATCTATAATTTTACGGTTCAGATTTACTCAATCCAACGTCTATTAAAAATGTATGGTCTCCTTTAATATTTGTATCAGATTAAAAGAGAGACTAGAACGTATTTTGATCTGATGGTTCAGATCAAAACTCTATATATTCCTTGACGGAGATTTTTTATTGATAGTAATTAGCAAAAAAGAATAGAGAGAAACAAAAATAATACAGTTATTTTTTTATAGATAGTAAGATCGATACTATTCATACTGATTTTAACTTTTTTTTTATCTGTTTTAAAATACCAATCCAAACTTTAAAAAAAATAAAATAAATTAAAATCAGTATAAATAGTACCAATCTTACTATCCATAAAGTAATAACTATACTCTTTCTGTTTCCATCTCTTATTTTCTATTAATTACTGCCAATAAAATATTCCCTTCCTCGACTCTTGACTCTTGAGTCGGCTGTTTAAGGGACCTAGTGCTATATCTATATAGGCACCGACGCACCGTGTTGCTTGACGCCTCCGATCATATTTCATCTCTCTTCGAGTGTTTCCACTTTCCATTAATGGCGAAACCCAGCGAAGAATACTTCGACGACACGTTAATCGCGGCGCACCAACGGGAGCTCCTCTCCGCCTCCGTCGCTGTCTCCGACCTGGAGCTCGCCTACCGCATTCAACTCGAGGAGGCGCTCTCCGCCTCGCTCTCTATCACCCCTAATCCTAATCCTAACCCTAGCTCCAGTGCTTATCCGACCTCGCTTCATAGAGACGAAGTCTCTGATGAAACCAAGGATGATCTGGAGCTCGTGCTTCGTCTCCAAGCACAGGAACTGGAGAAGTTCAATACCGAGAATAAGGATCATAAGATGCAAGAGATGGAGATTCGCAGATTGACGCACGATGCGAGATTAAGGGAGTACGATGAGAAGTTTGCGCGAGAGATTGATGATATGCCAGATGAAGATTGGGACGAATATGGGGATAATTTTGAAAAACCCGTTGATCCTAGCCCCACTACAAACCCTAGTTCGATACCTCTCGAGGTACGTTTTCTAAGAAAGATACCAATTCAAATACCTTGAATTGAAGTATGCATTTGATATTTGTGATATATTTTTAATCTGACCGTCTGATTTGATTTTGTTTTGGACATCTAAGCAAACTTAATTATGAACCACTAAATAAAACTAAGCAGAAGCAAGATATGAAGTTGCTGTTGTTGAAACATTTGTTTTGAACTGGATATTTCTGAGCATCACTGTTAGGTGATTCCTTTCTAGGACCAAATCATAATCCTACTGGAGGAAACTTTTAGGAATCTTAATTGCATAGACAAGTGGGTCCAAGTGGGGAACTCATATGATTGTCAATAAATATAATTTCGAACAGGATGAAGAGAAGCCGTTCCGGGTTTACTTTAAGGGGATGGTAAACAGCGACTTGGTGAAGGGGTCGTTGGTCCAATTGGCGGCAATTGGGGTTGCAATTTGTGACCCGAGCGATAACTTGATTTTAAAGATACAGAAGCCGGTATCGGCAACTGCTATGAGCCGAGAAGCCTTGGAGGCAAAGGCGCTAATCGAGGGACTTAATGCAGCCTTCTCTATAGGAATCAAGAACGCTAATGTCTACTTTGATTACCGCGTTCTGTATAACCATGTGAGTCTCTCTCTCTCTCTCTCACACACACACACGTTTTATCAGCTTGTACCGGTATCAACCCCTAACTTCACTGAACCAAAATAGTTTGTTATATATTGCAATTCAAATCACCTTATTTCTTTGTTAATTTTGTTTAGAGAGTACAACTTAAGATCAAATAAACCACAAAAAAGAGATTGTAAAAACTAAATTTTGAAGATTGAAATTGAACTGTGGAGACGGGGCGGTAGCACATTTGGCTAGGAAAAAAGTTCTAAAACTGTGGCTACCCAAGTGCTCATGACTTTGCAGCCTCTGTGGAGATTAAAAAAAAATTGAGCTGTGCATTGTTCTTAACTTTTGTTTTTCTAACATGTTTTGTAGGTTGCAGGAATATGGACTCCAAAGCAAAGGAAGGTGGCGAATTTAATAAATCAAGTGTGGCTTCACCGGAGAAAATTTGAGAAATGTAAAATCTTTCTCCTGCCACGCTGTCACGTGCGTTTCGCATTTCGCCTGGCACGTGATGTCATTGAATCTCAAATTTCTTGCAGAGGTGAATCATCAAACAGCCACACGAAAGACCACGTGGAGACTTGCTTAATCTGCCTTGAACTTACCGAGTCTGACAAGATGTTCTCTATTGAGCTATGTTCGCACCGTTATTGCTTCCCTTGCATGAAGCAACATGTCGAGGTCAAGTTGCTTCATGGGATGTTACCATTTTGCCCCCATGAGGGTTGTAAGGTGAAGCTAACCCTAGATGGTGCAAAGAAATTCTTGACCCCAAAACTTTTAGATATTATGTCACAGAGAATAAAGGAAGAGTCGATACCACCTTCTCAAAAGGTGTACTGCCCAAACCCTAGGTGCTCTATGCTAATGTCATTAACTGAAACTATTAAACCCTCCAATTTTTCTAGAGCATCGACTTCAAAGGGAATTTCATATGACAGTTCGGGGTTGAGAAAATGTGTGAAATGTGAGGGGTTATTTTGCTTAAATTGCAAGGTGAATTGGCATGAGGGGATGTCATGTGGGGAATACAAGAGAAGGAACCCAAACCCGAAACCCGAAGAGGCAAAGTTACAATCGCTGGCTCGGCAAAGGCTGTGGCGTCAGTGTGTGAAGTGTAATCACATGATTGAACTAGCCGAGGGGTGCTTCCACATGACCTGCAGGTAAATTCTCTTTACTTGTGTGTATTATTTACTGTCTTTCCTGTTTTTTTACTGGTAACAAAATTACTAGCATTGAATTTCAGTGTGACCTGCATGGTAACCGTTCCAAACTCGTACTGTTGGCATATATACTTTGTATGTTTGCTTTTTTATTGATTCTTAGTTTTCTTATTTTCTTTGTTTCTTTTATCTCTCTCCAAACAATTTTCTTCCATTGTGGTTTGGAGTTTTTGTTCGCTGCTCAATGTGACCTTGCTATTATTCACCTAAGCATTTAAAGCTCAGAAAGGCTGGTAGTAGAATATTAATTAGAAGTATGAAGTACCTGAAAAGATAACATTGGTTAAAATAAGAGAAATTGACATATAAGCCCATTATTATTTCATGATTTAAATATTTGCCCACCAAAAATTTCAATTTAGATATTTCTTTCCCTATCTAAACTCACTTATTTTATTTATATCCCCATTTTTTTTATTTAATCAATTAAAAGTACAAAATGATATTAATAAAACAAATTACCAGTGAAGGGAAGGGGGTAGGGAAGGGTAGAACTATCATTATATTTTTATATTAATATTACTACACACTTTTGAATGACCAAATTTAAAAATGGGCATATCAATAAAATAAGTGAGTTTAGATGAAAAAATAACTAATTTGAAATTTTTGATGGGTATCTAAATCATGAAGTAGTGATGGTGTGTGTGACATCTGGGCCTTGGAACAAACGTTTTGGTTTTTACATATTCAATGTCCAAACAATCGATCCAAATTGTTCAACATTCAATTTATATTAAAATGTGGTGCTTGGAGTCCAAATTTTACATTTTTTGGAAACTTTTTACTATTTATTAAGCCAATTTTAAAATCACTGTTTTCAATGATGCACATGTTTTTCACTGTTTATTAAAATGAGCGATTTTAAAACTGGCTTAATAAATAGTAAGAAATTTCCAAAAAATGTAAAATTTGGTCTCCAATCACATTTTAACATTTTAATATAGAGATCATATCTAACGATTTAGATCGACTGTTTGGACTTTGAAAATCAGAAAACCTCCGGAACAAACGTTTTGATATTAGCCAATAACAGTAATACAATATGGTAATCAATCTTCCTTTTACTATACTGCAGATGTGGGTATGAATTCTGTTACACGTGTGGTAAACAATGGAAGGATAAGAAGGCGACATGCTCATGCCCGTTATGGGACGAAGATAACATCTGGAATGATGACTCAGAAGAAGAAGACGATGACGAAGATCTTTTTGATGATGATGATGATGATGATGATGATGATGATGAATATGGTGGATATTTCGACAGTGACCATGGTTACAATTTTAACCTCAATACCAGGTTATTTTACCGCCATGAATACCACCCTCATGGCCCTTATGACCCTGAAAATTTCCATCTATGAGACTAACCGTGCCTAGTTGCTTATATGACTATCAATAACAAAGACAAAACACACTCTTGTTGCTTATATGACTTTTAGTAGTGTGTGCTTGGTTCAACTGTTCTGTTGTAGAGGATCTTTTGTTTTGTAGAAGTTTGTTGTGAACCTGTGCTGATCTTTTTGTATATATTCTTGGTAAAGGTTGTTTAGATAGTTTTTAACAAATGAAATAGAGCTCTTTCTTTGTGATTGTTGCGTTAAAATGTGTCAATACCAAGGATTTTTTCAAGTCATTTTTTTTATGCGATCATCTGATTTTTTGTACAAATTCCCAGTAAAGCTTGCTTGTTTACTTTGTTGAAGTTGGCCATTACTTGTACTGATAGTTTTCTACAAATTCTTGGTAAAGCTTGTTTGCTTAGATAGTTTTTAACAAATGGAATAGAGCTCCTCTTTTTGTGATTGTTGTGTTAAAATGTGTCAACAGAAACGTATTTTTTGAGTTGATTTATTTATTTATTATTTTTAAATGCTTTGCTTGTTGAAGTGGGCGTTATCTACATCTGATCTTTTTGTACAATGTCTCGGTAAAACTTGCTTAGATAGTTTTTAACAAATGAAATAGAGCTCATTTTTTGTGATTGTTGTTTGAAAATGTGTCAACACACATTTTTTTTTTCAAATAATAAAAAACTTTGCTTTCTTAGTAGACGTTATTGAAAAGAAAATAATTAGAGTAATTTAATGTTTTCACTAAATTCTCATGGTAAAGCTTTCTTAGATATTAAGAAATGAAATAGAGCTCTTTTTTGTTATTTTTGTGTTAAAATGTGTCAAAACTAAGGATTTTTTTAAGAGTAAAAATGTTGTCCCTCTTGAATCTGTCTCCTATCTGTCTCCCTAACAACTTTCCTTTTTTGTTCTCTCACGTGGTCAAAATTCACCATTTTCAACCTTCCTTTTTTGTCCCCCTAACAACCTTTCTTTTTTGTCCCAATCTGAACATGTGTGAATATTATTAGTGTCAGATGTTAATATTGTTAGTGTCATATGTGAATACTTCATTAGTTAGATATGAATAGTTATATATATGAATATTTCATTTGTTAGATATTGAATACTTCATTAGTTATATATGAATACTTCGTAATCGTCAGTATGAATACTTCTTGGAAGAGATAGGGTGAGAGAGATGAATCTAACTTTGAATTTTGAATTGTATAAATTATTTTAAACATGTATGAATACTTTGTAATCGTCAGAATGAATACTTTATTTGTTTAGATATGAATACTTCTTTATTTAGATATGAATAATATATAGATTCGCTGTAGTGGTCCCCAATCTTGGTAAATGTCGCTTTCAAACGATTGTGGTCCCCAATTCAGGCTGTCACAAGACGTCAGCGGTCCCCCTGGTTGTTACTGGTCCCCTCCAACTTGTGTTTACATATGACGAATGGTTATAATAATAAGTATGAATACTACAAATTTGTAGGTATGAATACTATACATTTTGACTATTAATAAAATAGCATTAATCTTACTCTTTGGTGGTAGTTAGCACGTTTTAACTTTTTTTCTGCCTTTTAGTGCGGGAGACAGATAGGGGACTGTTAGTTGATCTTTTTTTTAAAGTCGATTTCAAGTCAAATTTTTTTTTTTTTTTGCATTCTGGTATTTTTTAATTTTTAGTCCTTCAAAAATTATAGGTGCGATTTCATACGTCCACCTCAGAAATGGTAATGGCATAGGAGATGCTTATACCATAAAACGTTATTAAAAACAGAATGAGATTCGGTGCTCTTCAAATCCTACTCTTTCTCTGCTATTTTTTTCTCTCCTCTTATGATCTTCTTTCTCTGATTCTCTCTCTTCAAAGAAGAGAGAAAACAGATAGCAAGAGGCTGCTTTTCTGACAAGCTGCAGTTGCTAACGTTTTATTCTAAGATACCGCACATTGCTCATTTTTTATTCCAACATTTGTTAGCAATGTGCGGGGAATGGGGTCCCAGCTGATTTTTGTGTCCAGATGGTTTTATATTTGTTATTCTGTACACAAACAATTCTCTACATTTGCAAATATATATTTTGGTCTACATGCCCAGAAAATAACAGGCGTAACTATAAAACAGTTTATCATGCTAAGCATCCTAGTAAAAATGAGATGAGCATAAACACAAGAGGAAATAATCCTGTACATTGTTCAACGTTGCACTAAGGCATTTTGTCAACGGATTACATATACAGCGTATAGTTCACTACCCCCAAAAGTTGGATTACAAAGACAGATTTCTAAATGAGAAATGATTGAAAAAAGCAGCTGTGCTTCATGCGAAAAAAAATGAGAAATGCACAGCCTCCGCACTTTTGACCCCGAATGTACATAAACAAGAGCTAACCTCTCTTTACAGAAATATTTCGGAAAACATCTCCTCGCTCTCTATTAGGTTAGTTATCCTAAGTTTATAACACCCTTTTTCTCTCTAACCTTTTAACCTAAGAACAAATTTTACTTTTAATGCAAGTACCCACTGCTTTGGAGAGAGTGCGCTGCATTTCTCATCCTATTGAAATACTTAAATGAGAGTTTCATGGATTCTAGCCACAAACAAAAAGAGATCAACAAAAATCTTGCAAAAAAACTTTTTTTTGCAAGGATCACCCTGCTACACCCACAACCTGTTTCTCACTCTTATCCATGGCCTTTTTGGCGAGTTCATACCCGGCAAAATTCATGGCACCAAGGGGAGCAATCCAGAAGAATCTAGGTACAGCACCTTTGAAGAGGCCCAATGGACCTTCCTTTCGAAGAATTGAGAAGGCAATCATTTGCATAGAGATCGGGATGCCTTGTGGGGCTGTCATCATACGGGTTTTCATCACATCAAATGGGGTCGTTACAACGGCTGCTAAGCCGCCAGATAACGCCCCCACAGCCACCGTCTCCCATGGCTCCAATTCACGCCTCAGCACATGTTGTACCCCCTAAATAAAAAAATAAATATACATCTTGCAGATTTGAACAATCCATTTTGCGAATTTGAATAATTTCCTTCTTTTTCTTTTTTGTGAATTTACAGTGCACGCATGCGCACACGCACACACACGCACAATCTGGTACCAGTAAAACAAAATAGAAGTTTTAAATATAATTAAAAATAACAGAGAAAAGAAAAGTGACCTTCTTGGCTTCGGCATAGAGACACATGCCAGCAACGTAAAAGGGAACCTCACGGCAGAGAGTGGCCCCAGTGCCTCGAAAGAAACCTCTCATCCCGTCCTTTCCCCAGGTACCTACTATTGCCTGTCCGACATTGTCATATAGACCGGCTTGCAACCTTTGCTTTAGAACCTCACATGGGATTCTGACAGCTGTCCCCAGTATCGTACTAGCAAATGACGCCATTGATTGCACCTAGAGAGAGATTGAGGGAGAAATTATAACTGTTACACCCATGGTTCCTTTCCCAATTAACCAAGAAGATGCCAAATTAGTCATACGTTTTTTTTTTAGTGAATCTATGGTACTCTGCATAACACGGATTGGTCCGTACTATGGATCAATATCTCCGTCTTCAAAATCCAAACAGTCGATTTGAACCATTCAACATGACCTTCATATGAAAACGTACTTGTATATCAAAATTTACATTTTTTTTAGAATTATTTTACTTTTTTTTAGATAGGTAGAAAATCACTACTTTTAGAATAGTCTAGAATTTTCAGATCAAGTGATTTTCTACCTATGTAAAAAAATAGCAAACCAATTATAAAAATTATAAAATTTGATCTACAAGTACATTTTCATATGGAGATCATGTTCAACGGTTCAGCTCGACTTTTTCTTATACAATTAAGAAAAAGTACATGTTGCTTTCTCATTTCGGGCACTAACTAGGTGATTACTAAAAAATTGTATATGATACAATAAATTAAAAAACAGGAATATTACCTGAATTTCAGGGAGATTTGGAGCGATATTAACAAGTAAGAGTCTGCTTGCTTCAAATATTCCTGTCCGCAATCCGTGACTATCAACCAAAAGAAAGGAAAATATTTAGCATTGCAAATTAATTTAAAATCAAAACAAATTTTTGTTGTTAAATTTTTTTCAAAAGTGATGTACAGTACAGACCTTGAGAATTGACCGAGAATAGCTGGAATAGAGCCCCGGTACAGTCCCTGAACGCCAATTTCGGGAAGCTTGGAAATAAGCTCCGGAAAAGAAAGTGTCGATGCTTGTACTCGTGTCTGCCATACAAATACAGTTGAATATTATGATCCCAAAAAATTAACCATATTAACCATATAGGGGTCTGCGTATAGCCCAGGCAGTGCTTAGCCACCCCCATGATTTAAATTTTTTTAATCATGTATATTGAAATTTTATTTTTCTTTAAATTCTTATATGTTCAACAACTCCCCCCCCCCCCCCCCCCCCCCCCCATGAATTGCTAAATGTGTGCTTGTAGCCTAGTGGTTAGAGTTCCATTTAGTGATTGTGGCTTGGGTTCAAATCCCAATGACCACACATTATGTATTTTCACATATTATGCATTCTACGTTTCAGCCCTCTCTAA
Source organism: Carex pumila (assembly GCA_033356055.1). Classification (NCBI taxonomy): domain Eukaryota; kingdom Viridiplantae; phylum Streptophyta; class Magnoliopsida; order Poales; family Cyperaceae; genus Carex; species Carex pumila. Next base: position 579,741 of record JARJHM010000059.1, on the reverse strand, counting down.
ATTTTTCAAGTTCCGCCCCTACAATTAGGTACCACTTGCAGTCATGTTTGGACAGCCTTCTAATATTTCAAAGTTGTGACAACAATTTTTTTTAGCATATCAGCCTTGGCATGGTTATTTTATCATTTTGGGGACAGTGAAATGTGATTCATTTATATCCTGTCTTTAGACTCAATACGCATTTTTATGTCACAGAATGCAAATTTGAAATTTTGAAGGATCCAAATGTAAATAACGATATCAGTTGGCAAGATATTCAAAAGATGAGAAGCACCTTCATAGTGTCAATGGGATGCATGACAGATGTCGAAAGCGCACAGGCAAGACCTCCAGCCAAAGCCGCTTTCAAAACACTACCAGCAATTTCCACTGGTGGCGGTACAGCTACAACCGTTGCCGCCTCAAACCATATACTCCTGTACCATCAAATTTTAGTTCCCACAGGGATCAAGTGTGTCAAAATTTGTCCCATATTATGCAAATTTCAGTCCTAATAGGCCAAGTTGGTAAAAATTCAACCTATATTTTACAAGAGTAGGGTTAAAATGCCCCATTGTTTGCGTTCCCCAATCATGTCTTACATCCTTATCTCCGTTTCAAAGTCCAAACAGTCGATCTGAAGCGCTCACATGATCTCTATATTAAAATGTGTTTGGAGACCAAATTTTATATTTTTGGAGTTTTTTATTATTTTTTTTAATAGGTACAAAACCACTGTTTTTGGATGGTCCACAGTTTTCTGAAAAACAGTGATTTTGTACCTATATAAAACATAGCAAAAATTTCCCAAAAATATAAAATTTAGTCTCCAAGCACATTTCAATATGGAGATCATGTTGAGCAGTTCAGATCGAGTGTTTGGGCTTTGAAAACAGATATAAGGATGGGAGGCACACTTGAGGCATCTTAACTCTACTCATTTTACAATCCATCTAATTTTGTAATGCACTGATTCTAATAGTGATTGGTAAGTATCCATATCCAAATGGTTAAGTATGGTACAAAATCTAAGACAAGCAAGCCTTGTATTCCAGAAATTGAGTATTTCACAGCAAATAGAGAAGCCAATTTAACAGAATTCTAACCTAGGATCTTCCTCCAGCCTCTCAGACGGCAAGAGCAGCATGAAATTACGAAAATGACCATATGAAATGGACCCTTCTTTATCCTGATTCAGGTACCGAATCATGGCTGCTGCATTATCCTCATTTGCCGGCAAACCGGCACTTTTCAGAGAAGTCAGAATCTGATTTTTTTGAAGGGTGCCAGATTTACTGAGGCAGAGAGTGGTGTAGGCTCTCAGTATCGTCGCCTCCTTTTGCTCCATTAGAGAGAGAAACTGCTTCCAGCCGATTGATTTAGAGAAAAGGTTGCTCCTGGTACGGTGCAAGAGGTCCTTTGCGTACCGCTTCGGGAGATTTCTCTTTCGCATCGCCACCTCTAAGTCATCCAGTGTAACATGTCCATCCCCGTCTCTGTCTAATTCTTCGAAAAATCGTCTCCCTTAAATAAATGCCACGGTGTTACATTTAGCTCATGTAACGCATATGATGAATGAGAACAGAGTAGGTCCGATGCCCTGTTGGATCCAATGAGCTCCAAAACCGTCTGATCCGCATTAAGATCTGTGCGCACAAAAATTCAAGCAGGCAAGCACGAATTAAAGCGGAGCGCACGCATCTTAGTGCAGATCGGACGGTGATTTAACCCATCGAACCAAGGTAGGCTGATGGGCATCAGACCTACTCTTCTTTGATGATGAACTTGCTATTATATTTGCAAACAAACATCAACCATTTCGCATTTTGGCAACAACAGTACAACTTTCATGAGACCTTGCAATCTTGCAAATAAGACCTGACTTGTATATTTAGTGAACATTAAACAAAAATCATGCAAATAGGATTGAATTTACATATTGGATTTTGAGTTTGTGTATACTGGCTTGATAACTATCTTGTTGAGTTAAGATGCCAAGCCAAGGGTCAACTTAAACTTCTTTGGTTCAATAATTGAAATCAATCGGCAGTCTGTTGAAAAATATGATAAATTTTTGGGTGTATTCCTAATGAAACCATCTTTTAATAGATTGAATAAATTGGGTGTAATATGAACCTGAGGAGGTACACCAAAAAGAAAGAAAGAAAAAATATGGCACCTTCGGTTTCAGTGTACCGAAAGAAATCTTGAACAGAGAAAAGCTTCTTCTTGTCAGGATGGTCGGTACCAGATTTACCCAAATTTGGTATGAACTCTACCAGTTCAGCCAGCGAGACCCCTGAAATCGTTGATCGAAGCTTCTCAACATTAGAAAGAGGTATATTCAACAATCCACTTGCAAAATTTTGCGGGAATCGACCATTTTCTCCCTCTTCTCTCTCATTACTTACACGGCCATCTGCATCATCACCCACTGGAGATTCTGTGGGTCCCACCAGAGTGGCAGTAGGGGCACCACCAACCCGAGCAAACAGTAGATTTGACATGAAACCATCAAAATCTACCTTTCTACCATTGATCAGACCCTTTATTAGACTCAAATGGTCAAACTGGGGAGAAGGAGAGTCTTCTGGTTTTGAAAATGGCGGTTCTTTGAGACATTTTGAATTGTTTGCCTTCAGACCATCATCCAAATTTTGCAATGTTTGAGAAAAACTTTCTATTGCAAGACACAGGAGTAGCTCAATTGATAAAAGATCAAAACTTGGACTTGAATTTGATGAGTTTGAATCGGAATCAACCCGGTGTTTCATGCCAAATGATGCTTTCTTAGAAACTTTTCCACCCATTTGCTTTCTCTCATCCTCGAATTGTTTGCCAAAGCATTTCTTAACTGATTTGAAAGGCCTTGGAAAAGATTGAACTAGATTTTCTACTAAAACCGACCATGTAACTGCAAATTGGAGACAGTTGATGCATTCTGATCCACCCCTCTTCACACCTTCTCTCTCTTTAGCATCCCTTTTGTTAGAAATCTGAAACAATGACCCCAGGAAGGATTTAATGGGGGTCTTAGAAGAGGCTGGAGAAGATGATGACGTGGCGACGGATAAGGTCGCCACGTTACAAGGTTCTAGTTTAGGTCTGTGCTTGAGCTTGACCATGTCGGCCGAGTTGACCATGTGGGACCAGCTGGAACTGAGAGGAGATAAAGCATCCTTCACTGATTGGAGAAATACTTCGATTGGATCGTGAGGCGACGCCATTTCAGTGATAACTTGGGAAGAAATGAAGAATAGCACTAGGCGATTGGAGAGAGAGAAATCCGCATTGGTCTCTAATGGCGAGGGACTGTTACATAGAGAAAGAAACCCTAGAGAGATAGAGAGAGAGATGAGACCTGAGAGTGGGAGGAGATGAGGAGAGAGAGAAGGGAGAGGAGAGGAATAAAGAAAATTTTAAAATTAAACTTTATTCTGAATTTCAGTGAATTTTTAGATTTATTTTTCGTGGTTGGATAATCATAAATACTACAACAGATCGTCTGTTTCAATATAAATGTATTTCTGATGTAACAGGTTACAAAAATGAGTAAAGGGAAGGTGGACATGAAAATATACTTTGTGATATTCACAAAAAATCAAAAAGTAAAATGCCCACCTAAGTACGAATTCGCATCCTCTGAGGTATCTCATATTTTGCGTGACTTTCTGGAAAATCTAAACCGTTTAAATACGTACTGCATAAATCTCAAAGCTATAATAATAGCCCCCCCGCGCTATCCCCGAATAGTCACAGGACACGTCGGTCACGCAAAATAAGAGATATCTCAGAGGATCAGTACTCCATAAAGTAAAGTACTGGGTCGATTAGCAGAGTATTATCTAATAAACGTCCAAAATAACATGAATTATTATTTTTAGATGACTCAGCTATCTTTCTTTGAGTTGAAGATAAACCACTTCAAGATTTTTTTATGATTTTTTTAATTATTCGTTAAGATTTCATTCATTATTTAATTTGCTTTTTATATTTTATTAAAATTTGATCCCTAAAAAATTTGTAACTCATATTTTATGAAGAATAGAATTGGGGTATTCTTAAGTTCACAGTGCTTCTTTGTGAACTCAACTTTAAAATCTATTGAATTGATTTCAAACGACAAATTTAAACTGTTGAAATTCTTCTATCTAACGAGTGATGCGTCAAATGATCAGAATTAGAAAGTTTGTAAATTAATTTTAATGCATTTATTTTTTTGGATGCATTTTGACCACTTGACTCTATACAAAATTAGTTTTAAATTTTAAACTTTTCACATGTAGATATATCACTCGTAAGATAAAAGAATTTCAACGGTTTGAATTCATCATTTAAAACTAATCCGACAAATTTTAGAGTTGAGTTCACAGAAAAACTTGGTGAACTTGAACAGTATAAATTCTAATCAGTACTATTTCTTATAATTGATCTAGAATATATACGCGGTAATTTAGTTTAGATAAAATACAAGTAAAATTAAAGGTACTATTTAATTACTTCTACTTATGGGGTATAAATGCATGTTCACGTGCATTATACATTTAGCCAAGTTGAGATAGAGATGATGATAATTAGCTGACGTGTCAAAATTAATATGGCCCACATTAATTAGACCTACTGCTGCATAGAGTTTATCTGTGAGAATAAACATATTATAATAGAGCATTACTGTTTGTTTAATAATTGAAGGGGCCACTCTTGTTTTCTCTAGTTCCATCATTTTTTTTCTTTTTTCTGATCTTGTGCCCCTGAGTTTATTTTATTCCGCTAAAATATTATATTTCTAATTTTTGTATGAGAGAATCAACATGTCGTTTATGTGAAAAATATAAATTAGAAACTAAGTTTTAGCTAAAATATATTTATTCTTTTATTAGAGAGAGATCGTCTGTATTTCGTGATCACGACAAATGTTTTTTGTTCAACAATTAACTAAAACATAAATAAAAATAAATAAAAAATTGATGTGAGTCCTCCTTATGTATGTTGCACTAGACTGTTAGATTTCAATTTGTTATTTATTTTTTGACAATCGTTGTGAACTCTCAAATCAAATTAAGATATTGTTAAATGGGTTTAGGTTTTACTTTGACATTTTTTTTATAATTGTTATTACTCTCAAGTCTCAATCAAATCAAGATATTATTAAGTGATTACATCTCAATGAAAATTTGAAAGATGGATATAAATGTATGCTTGTACATATAATTAAAGGTGGAGCTTAGGTGCCAATATTTTTTATCTTCAGCATTTTGAAAAAAAAAAAAAAATTCATAGAACCGAGTTGAAGAAATTTCGGAACATAATAAGAAACAATTCAAGGGAGGAGAAACAACAACCAATGTTTGCGTTTCTCATCATGTGAGAAAAATGTAAACATAGGTTTGTGTTCGGAGCTGTGTTTTAAAATTTCTCCAACTTTGATGCTACCGATTAAGAAAAAAGGTAAAGATAAAAAAAATGGGCTTAGTGTTAATTGCAAGAGGCCCAAATCAATTAAGATTTACGCAATTAGTAAGGCTAAAAACAATTACAAGGCTGTTCAACCAATATATAAAAAGTCCAAAATAGTCATATGGCCTATCACACGAATATGGTTCAAATTCAAAATCTAAAGGCCAGACATGCCCAATAAATACAGCTTTGGGTATTATTTTAGGGGGAATTTTATGTATACCCCTCAAAAGCTTCAAAATTACGTATTTCTCTCTCTAAATTTTAAAATTACATATTTCCCATCTAAACTTCAAAAACTCACAAATTTATCCATTTTATTACCTTTTATATTGAAACTCATTATAAATTTATAAAATACATATTTTATCCTTACTACAAAGCATAAAACATCGATCAGACTTAAATTTGAATCACAAAGACTTCCTCTACCATCCAAACTGTTTTAAGATATGTGCGCGCTAGATCAACATAAATCTTGAAGCAAACAAGTACAGATCTTCAAGTGACATGCGCATATCTTAATGCAGTGCATGCGGTTCAGAATTGCTTTAAGATATGTGCACATTATATCTGCACGAATCTTGAAGCAAGCACACACAGATTTTGAAGCGATGTGCACATATCTTAATGCATTGCCTGTGGATCGAAATTGCTTTAAGATATGTGCGCACTGTATCAGCATGAATCTTGAAGCAAACGCACACGTATATCGAAGCAACACAAATAGATCTTATTGTGATTGCGCACGGATCAAGCGCTAGATGAACATTTCAAATTCAAATTTGAGTCCAATGGACATTTTATGCTTGTAATAAAGGGTAAAATGGGTATTATATAAATTTAGAACGAGTTTTAATATAAAAAACAATAAAATGGGTTAATTTGTGAGTTTTTGAAGTTTAGAGGGGGAACGTATAATTTCAAAATTTAGAGAAAAAATATGTAATTTTGAAGTTTTTGAGGAGTATACGTGAAATTCCCCTTTTATTTTATCACATCTTTAAAAATAAAAATGAATAATTTTTTTTATTAAAATAAAATATTATATTTTGAAGTCATAATAGCTGGCGCCGTGGAAGCACGAAGAAAAACCCCACTTTTTTCTTTTGGGATGCAGAGTCAAATAAATTAACATGCTAATGCAATTAATAATAAATTAAATACGTCAAACAAAATTTACATTAATCAATCAATTAATTATAAAAGAAAGCCACGTAGTGGTTACAGATCATTATTTATTACATCCGATACATTAAATTAAACTCCAAATAGTTTTATAAAAGATATATATTAGTTATTACCATAATATAGAATTTTTTTAACTGCTCTAAAGAACCAAGTTTAATTAATTCTACAGAAAAATATATATATATATATATATATATATATATAACCGAAAAGAGAGAAACGTGGCACGAGAATTAGCTTTGGTGGGAACTGGGAAGCGACATTTCTGAAGTGGGCCCCACCATAACCCCACTCTCTTTCTCTCTGAATTGCGGGGCCCATAAACCAATTTCTAGATTGGGACAATTCAAGAGCCATGACTTCTCCATTATTATAGTAATGGATATATCCTTTTCATATATGCAATGTACATGTGATGCGGTGAGAGGAAACTCTTGTCTCTGGTTCAACTAAATGGAGAGAATTTTAGAAGAAATAAAAAAGTCAGCGCCAGGGATTGAAGCGTTAACCTCCGTTTCGTGCCTTTTCTTTTTCTTCGCCTCTCTCTCTTCGCTCTCTCTCTCTCTCTAATTTTTTTTTTGAAAGCGGTAGAAGAGAAACACCTTGTTTTCTATTTGGTTCTGATCTAAATCATGTAAGATCCCTTTCTCTGTTTATTTGGGTTTCTTTCTGTTTCTATCAAGTATGTTCTCTACATTTTTGTATATTGGTATCAAAGGATTTTGAATTTTAGTATTTTTACCATATTTTTTATGTATAAGATTTGATGATTTCAACCTGATCTGAAGTTAGTTATTACCATGAAAAAAATCATGATATGTAAAAGAATTGCTTATGATAACAATATATTGGTATCAAATATATTCTCTGCATGTCTTTGTGTCGGTATCAAAGGATTTTGAATTTCTACGCATTTTTTTTTGTACGTATAAGATATAAGATTTTACCATGAAAAAAATTCATGATATGTAAAATAACCGGTAATTATGTTCATATATTCTATACATTTCTTTATGTTGGTATCAAATATATTATCTACATTCTGTTATGTTGGTATCAAAGGATTTTGAATTTTACCACATTATTTTTTTTGTATGTATAAGATTTGCTGATTAATTTCAACCTGATCTGAAGTAAGTTACCATTAAAAAATATTCATGATATGTATATATTGGTTATGTTCATATATCTCTACATTTCTTTATCTCGGTATCAGAGGATTTTGAATTTTACCATATTTTTGTGTATGTATAAGATTTGCTGATCAATTTCAACCTGATCTGAAGTCAGTTACAATGGAAAAAAATCATGATATGTAGAAAAATTGCTTTCATATATTCTCTACATTTCATTATGTTGGTATCGAAGGATTTTGAATTTTACCACATTTTTTGTTGCATGTATAAGATTTGCTTATTAATTTCAACCTGATCTGAAGTTAGTTACCATATATCATATATGGGTTATGTAGTTATGTTCATATATAGGAAACAGAGCATAAAATAATATATGTTTGATTTTTTTCAAGTTCTGTGATTTTGCTTCTCTAAAAAAAAACTTCTTTTTGTTTCTTTTTTCAGAATAGCAATGCAATTTTGGTTAAAATAAGAAGGAACAGAAGGCTGTAATTAACTTACAAATGGGGAAGCATCTGTTATTTTGTGTTGATGTATTTGGCAGAGAAAACAAAGATGAGGTACATCCATTTATAACACAAAACTTCTCCTTTTTTATTATAATTGTAAATATATAGTTTTATACTTGAACAATCAATTATATTTATATTTCATTAATTATATTAATTATGTTTATATTCCATACAATTAACTAGATCAATTAGATTATTTGGCAGGGAACAATTAATTATGTTTATATTTCATTAACTAAATTAAAGTTACATCCTATAACTTAATTATAATGTTCAATGATCCCTAGAAACACAACAATTATTTGTCTGATTTACAAAAATAGATTTTTTTTTTTTCATGATGGATTCTCTAATGTCAAAGCCTAGACTATTTTTGTATATTCCAAATGATTTAATTAGTATACTATTACATTAGATAGACAGTCTTATATGATCAAAATGTAGATGAAAAGATTTTGGAAGCAAATAATATGTGAATTTTAGGTAGATATATGTACATGTATGTTTTGCAACAAGTATTGTCATGTAAAACTTCTAAAAATGTATAAAATAAAAAATCACCAGCTCTTTTTATTTATTTTCTGGTACAGACTTCATCAGGTCAGAAGCAAAAATCCAAGAAGAAATGGAGATTTGGGAGGTCTAAGCAGCATAGCCCCACCCCTTCCCCTCCAGTTGAAATAAACTCACCCTCTCCAGTTCCATCCCAACCACAGCCTCCAGTTGAGAAATTACCATCTCCAGTATCATTCCAATCCTCACCTCCAGTGGAAAAAATCTCTCCATCTCCAGTCCCCTCGCAACCCTCTCCGGCTCCTTCTCCACCTCCGGCATCTCCACCTTCGCTATCTCCGATTCGTGTAACTCCATTTCATGCAACCGAAACCGAAGAAACATTTATAAACCGTACCAGGTTGCCTATAACTGACAATGTTGAACAAACTAACAGTAAGCAGTTTGTCGAACCGGTACATCCAACAGTTACTATAGAATCAGAGGCTACTGCAACTGTAACTCCTCAATTTACTGAACTGGATGTACCGCAAGAGATCCTACTAGAATACCCGGATGAAGCCGAGGAGATAATTGCACCGATTGTTGATGTCGCGAGTTCGTCGAGTCAATCAAAAGAAGACATTGCAGCGATTAAGATTCAGGCCGCTTATCGCAGCTACTTGGTACAATTTTCTTTTCTGTTATTCTCTTTCTCGCTGTTACTTATTATTTTATTTTATTTTTGAAAAATACTGACCAACAATTTTTCACAAATATATTTCTCAGTATATGACTTATACACAACATACTCCTTTGCTATCATGGGAATCATATTTATATTCTATAATGATCTTATTGCTGTGTAACTTAATCTGGTATGATAATCATTTCCTGTTAATTGATGTATAATTACTGAGTTACATTTTGTACATAACCCGCTATCAATAATTAATTGATTGATTAATACACACATTATATATGCATGCTATTCTCAGTATGTTGCGGTATGAATAATCTATAATAGAAGTACGAGTATATTACATATACATATAGGCGAGGCGAGCGCTCAAGGCACTGAAATAATTTTATTTTCTCATTAATATATGATTGATATACTCTTTGCTTTCTTGGGAATCATATTTATATTCTATAATGATGTAATTATTGCGTAATTTAAGCAGTTATGTTAATATATTCCTGTTTTAATTGACCGATTAATGCACACATACACACTTTGTTTATGCATTCTATTTTCTGTTGCGGTAAAAATAATTTATAATAAAATTTTCGACAAAATTTATGTATACATAGGCGAGGAGAGCGCTTAAAGCACTGAAATCACTGGTAAGACTGAAGACACTTGTAGAAAGTGACTTGACGAAGCGCCAGACCGCAACTGCACTGAAATCGATGCAATCTCTGACGAGAGTTCAGTCCCAGGTGCGTGCCAGAAGGATGCAGATGCAGGAAGAGAACCAGGCAATGCGAAAGCAACTCCAACTTAAACACGAAAGAGACCTCGAACGCTTAAAGGTATGTATTTTGGTCAATTCTTTTGAAAATTTTGATGCGAATGGTACGCATTCATGATTTAATCTTGGCAGTTAAGTGGAGATTGGAACCAGAGTATACAGTCCAAAGAGCAGATTGAGGCGAATTTGCTGCACAAGCAAGAGGCCGCTTTGCAAAGGGAGAGGTCGCTTGCCTATGCTTATTCTCATCAGGTATATATACATTTTGAATTCTTTTATAATTCAACTCTATATGTCAATTAATTGATTTTGTACAAATGTTTAGATCACTATATATACTGTTTTTTTGTAAATTTTCCATCAAGGATTTCTCTCTATTTTTTAAAAAAAATGGAAAGGGTTTTGTATCTGCTCTCTCCTTCAAGTGTAGTTACATGGAAATATTTATTTTGAAAAAAAAATGAACACTAAAGCTAAATCTAATTAAGATGTGTGCATTAGGGAATATAAATTGCAATCAAGTTTCTTATGCATTTTAACTTAATTTTAATAAAATATTTTTATTTTTATGAATTTCATATATTCATTTTAACTTAATTTTAATAAAAATGGAAAGGGTTTTGTATCTGCTCTCTTTATTTTGAAACAAAAATGAACACCACATGTTCATTTCTTCATTAACCCTATGCAGTGAATCTAATTAAGAGGTGCAATAAAACAAAATCTAATTAATAAAACATTTTATTGTTTATGAATTTCATATATTCATGTTTTATTTTCTACTTTACCACATTATGTTGTACTTATAGAATCAAAATTTTTAATCCAAAGAAAACCGATATAACAGTGGAAAGCTCCGTCAAGAGCTGTGACAACCACATTTCTTCTTGACCCGGTAAACCCGCAATGGGGCTGGGGCTGGCTCGACCGTTGGATGGCCCCACGACTCAGTGAGAGCAGTAGCTTCACTCTGACCGAAAGAGACTCAACACATAGCACCAACAACCCATTCACGCCGAAAACTGCCCGAAAATCTCTTAAAACAAAATTTAGCAACCCGAACTTGTCACCAGAGCGCCCGTCATCTCCCGCCTCATCCGTCGTGTCCCATTCGTCGGTTGCTGGATCAGTCTCTAGCCAAAAGAATTCATCTGTTGGACGTAGAAATAGTTACATGCAAACGACCGAGGCCGCGAGGGCTCGGGTGAGGCTTCTCCAACAATCAGTTGCAAGGGTTGACACCGCGCCGGAAATTAAAGATGTGAAGGAGAGGAAGATCCCGGTGAAGAAACGAGCATCATTTTCAGTGCCAGATAACAAAACCAATGTGCCCGGGTCCCACCAACCGAGGGCGAGGTGGCAGACGGGCCCACATCGGCCATCCGATGTTGCATCAGTTAAGAGTGTTGCATAATTTATATACATATATTTACATATATATTAACTTATGTAAAACTATGGGTCTTTTCTGACAAGATTTCTGATTTGGTTTTTCTGATTTTATTTTTTGAGTATGTAAAGTGTGGTTTGTGAATGGGCTTTTATATATACCAAGAAGGCAAGAACTGAGTTTGGATTTGATCTCGTTGTAAATAACTACTGTTTTTTTTTTCTCTCTCTTAAACATCTGGAATCTGAATGTTGAGGCTTGAAATGTTATGTTTACAACAAATTTCTTACAATTTTTACTGTTTGCCTTCCATTTTATGTACTTGATTTCATCTTCTGACCAGAAAATATTCACTAATTCAATCCGGGCATCTGATTAAATTCGATACGATGCCTGATCCAAGCCGTTGATTTGCATTGCAGTTCGTGCCAATGATTTATAATATAAATCGGTTTGTAAAGTTGTGTCGAAATTTGTATCGAAATAGTTACATGCAAACAACCACACACTTGATTTTCGTCGGATTTTGCACACACGATCTATATTATAAGCAGAGTAGAACCGTTTATAATTAATGAACTGCAGGATGCATTCATGAAAGCCTAGCTAGGTTCCTAGCAATTAATTAAAAGCTGCAATATCACGCATGCTCTGAGCTGTAACCAAAAACTGCAAATATGCAATATCACTCCTGCTCAGGTGCATTTAATCTCTTCTTCTCTTTTCTTCTCTCTTGAAACCCCACTTCAAAACTTCATCCACAGAAGGAGAAAACAAAAAAAAGGTGTAGGAGAAAACAAAAAAGCTGCTCAGTGAAGAAAACAAATTTAAACATTAGATAAGGTAAGTATATATTTCATATGATCTCTGTTAATCTACTGTTTATCTAGTACACTTCTTGTTGATGTTTACATAGTAGACTTTTGTTTCTTGTTGAAAAAAGATCAAGATGTCTATTTTTGCACAATTGCTCTAGAACAATAATGCAAATTTGTACTAATTTTGCCTTAGTAGCTACTATGCAGCATCAGCACTAATATTTTAATTCAACAGAAACTCAAAACATTAGTACCACTGGTTCACACTTTGTAACAGCACATACCTTAGCAAACAACTTTTATTTACATCATCCGTCAAGCAAGACATGGTGTAAATTTAGTAATTTCAGCGACCAATTTTGTAACTCCCATAATTGTATCAATTGACCATTAACAGTGGTACCATAAACTCCCATAATCCTCCCTCATGAAGTTTACCTGCCCAATAAGAGACCAATGAACAAATTAGTATTACAATATTCCTATTAGATTTGAAGTTTGCATCAGAAAAGCATATGTCATTACTCATTTTTCCATAAACTATACCAGTACATATATAATAGACTTAGTTAAAAGAGTAAATCAAATGAAAAAAAAATAGTTAAGACAACAAAACTTCTAAAGGTTTCATTAGGTCAAACACTCAAAAGAAGCAGAGGAATAGGGAACACTCAAATTGACTATCTTTTAACCTTCTTTGTAGATTTGAGCTGACATGGCAAAGTTCTTCAAGATTTTACTCGCCGGAAGCTGTGAAAAAATGGTATTAAATTATTTAACATCTATTTAATTTATCATGTATGTTTTTTAGTATTCTCAAAAGACGATCCTATCCGGTTTAAGGTTTTAGAAATATTTGTTTTTATGTATTTATGTATGTTTTAGAGATATTTGTATTTGTCTTCAAAAAATCAATATTGGACTAAATGAGTCAGATCTTACTATAAATAGTTTTACCATTTATAGAATCACAAACAAGTTTGCAAGGCTACTGACAGATCAAACAAACACCGCTGCCAATACGGTCTCAATATCGAGTCCCTTAGAAAAAATATGGCATGTCGGACTCAGTATGGACAAGACCAATACCTATTTTACGAAGGAATGACCCGAGTTTGTTAAAGCTCACGATATGCAACTCGGTTATTGCATGTTGTTCTCTTATAAGGGGCAACGCAAGTTCTCTATTCAGATCTTTGACACGACAACTTGTCTCAAATAGTACAATGGCACTGCGCATGGAAATATGAATGCTCAGGCGCATGATGTTTCTCATGACAGTTAGTTCTATGGTTGTACACATGTTGGCTTGGTTCTAGTTAGTTTTATGAGGGTAATTTTGTTAAGAAATTAAACATAGGTGAAAGGAATTTGAGATCCTTTCAGCCCGATTATCGTACTTAATAAACTAATAATTTAATTAAAATTGAGAGCTAATTTAGAAATTTTGTCTGCTCGACCAAAAAACTGGCCAATATATTTTATAATTAGAGGAGAATTCATAATTCAATATTACGTATTTCCTCCTTCAAAATCTATAATTACATAATTGTAAAAACTTACATATATGTCCAATATAATTCTAGGATGTATCAAATATATGAGTTTTTACAATTTTAATTGTAGATTTTTGGAGAGGAAGTAGCAGATTGTAAAAACTCATATATTTGATTCATCTTAGAATTATATTGGACATATATGTGAGTTTTTACAATTATGTAATTATAGATTTTGACGGAGGAAATACGTAATATTGAAGTATGAATTCTCCTCTAATTATAAAATATATTGGCCAGTTTTTTGGTCGAGCAGACAAAATTTCTAAATTAGCCCTCAGTTTTAATTAAATTACTAGTTTATTTAGTACGACAATCGGGCTGAAAGGGTCTCAAATTCCTTTCACCTATGTTTAATTTCTTAACAAAATTATCTCCATAAAACTAACCGGATCCAAGCCAACATGTGTACAACCATAGAACTAACCGTCATGAGAAACATCATGCGCCTGAGCATTCATATTTCCATTTCCAGTGCCATTGTACTCTTTGAGGCAAGTTGTCGTGTCAAAGATCTAAATAGAGAACTTGCGTTGCCCCTTATAAGAGAACAACATGCAATAACCGAGTTGCATATCGTGAGCTTTAACAAACTCGGGCCATCCCTTCATGAAGTAGGTGTTGGTCTCGTCCATACTGAGTCCGACATGCCATATTTTTCCTAACGGACTCGATATTGAGACCGTATTAGTAGCGATGCCTGTTTGATATGTCAGTTTTTTTGCAAACTTGTATGAGATTCTCTGCATGGTAGAACTGTCTATAGTAAGATCTAACTCGTATAGTCCAATATTAGTCTTTTGAGAATAATACAAATATCTCTAAAACATGCATAAATACATAAAAACAAATATTTCTAAAATCTTAAACCGAATAAAATCGTCTTTTGAGAATACTAAAGAACATACATGATAAATCAAATAAATGTTAAATAATTTAATACCATTTTTTCCGAGCTGCCAAGGAGCAAAATTTTGAAGAACTTTGCCATGTCAGCTCAAATCTACAAAGGAGGTTAAAAGATAGTCAAGCTGAGTGGTTCTCTATTCATCTGCTTCTTTTGAGTGTTTGACCTAATGAAACCTTTAGAAGTTTTATTTTTATCTTAACTATTTTTTATTTATTTTATTTACTCTTTTAACTAAGTCTACTATATATGTACTTGTATAGTTGATGGAAAAATGAGTAATGACATATGCTTTTCTGATGCAGACCTCAAATCTAATAGGAATATGGTGATACTAATTTGTTCATTGGTCTCTTATTGGGCAGGTAAACTTCGTAAGGGAGGATTATGGGAGTTTATGGTACCACTGTTAATGGTCAATTGATACAATTATGAGCGTTATAAAATTGGTAGCTGAATTTACTGTCTTGCTTGATGGATGATGTAAATAAATTTTCATCACTATGTTATAAAATTGATCGTTGAATTTACTAAATTTACATATGTCAAAATATTGAACTTTTGAATTAATTTATTATAAAGTTAAACGGTCAAATAAATTTTCACATATAGATGCATCACTCGTAAGAGAAACGGATTTCAACAAATTCGTCGTTTAAAATCAATAAGATGAGTTTTAAACTTGAGTTCACTAAAAAAAAACACGAAAATAAACTTGAGTTCACCAAGAGTTTTAAACTTGAATTTTACTCTTATAAGCAGTTCTATAAATCTAAACTGACCGTGTGAATCTTCCCACGAATCAAACAATTTAGACTAGACATGAAACCGAATTCAATCCACTGTTTATCTAAACACTAGGCCCTCCACTCAGACCAATAACTGAACTTGTTAGAACGATGAGAGCAAATTTTCCTTGGTTCGTTTAGCTATTAATTGTACGAGCCCAAATTGGCCCAGTCCGGCCCAATTCTATTGGGCCACATGTGGAGGCAACCCTGTTACTCAACAAGTGACAACTATTGATTTATATGTACTTTTAATAAAAATATCACTAAAAATAAGTAAATTAATAAATATAAAGAAGAAGGGGAGGAGTCAAAAAAAAAAAAAAATGAAAAATGGATTTACGGAAAATGATCAACTGCTAGCCAGGCTAGAACTACACAACCAAAGTTGTGGAATTTATTTATTTAATGATAGACCGAGACCACATGAGAATAGAATAAGATTATTGCTTCAACTGTTGCCACATTAATTCAAGATTTTCTTGAAGTGATTACTCAAACAGAGAGAAAAAAGTTATTGCAATTACAACAATTACAAAAATGATTAAGGAGACATAATGACAATGTTTTTTTTTAATGATTGTTGACAGTTAACGTAACAACTTTCTCACATATCAATACTATGAAATGGTAAGATTTTTTTTTTTTTCTTTTATATGGCAACATAAGCTAACAACTTATTTTAGAATCAGAAACAAAATATAAAATTTACTTAGTCGATTGTTTGGAAGCAAAAGCATTCGTAAGCAAAAAATGTAACTTTGTATAAGAGCTGTTCATTCTGTGTAACACTTCAATCATATTTAGAATATTGCACAAGAATGTACCCATTTTTCTCTTCTTCTTTTTGGATGACGATAAGTGTTATCAACTTATTTTTTAAGAGAATAAAAACAAAATAAAAAATACTTATTCGATAGTTTGAAAGTAAGAGCATTTGTAGACGAAAATTGTTATGTTTTATAACTGTTAATATTGTTAATTCCGCTAAATACACTTCAATAATATTTTAAAATTTGCACGGAAATATACTTTTTTCTCTTTATTTGATAACCATAAGTTATCAAATTTTTATCTAAAAGAATCATAAACAAAAATAAAATAATACTTATTTCATAGTTAGGGAGCATAAGCATTCGTAGGTGTACCTTATATTATACTTATTTCACTGTTAATTTTGTTCAATACAATTCAATTATATTTTAAAAATTGAGCCAGAATGTTCCTTTTTTTTTTTTTTTTCTTTTCTCTCGATAGTTGATACATAAGTCATCAATTATTTTCTAAAAGAATCATAAAAAAAATTAAAAAAATACTTATTCAATAGTTTGAAAACACAAACATTCATACGCAAAAATTGTTACATTTTATAACCGTTAAGACCATTAATTGTGTTAAATACACTTTCATTATATTTTAAAATTGCACGGGAACGGGTTCATCCCCGCGC
This sequence comes from Carex pumila, assembly GCA_033356055.1. Classification (NCBI taxonomy): domain Eukaryota; kingdom Viridiplantae; phylum Streptophyta; class Magnoliopsida; order Poales; family Cyperaceae; genus Carex; species Carex pumila. Next base: position 562,590 of record JARJHM010000059.1, on the reverse strand, counting down.
CGTTCTTCTACCTGTAATAAATTTGGTCTCTAACATAATTCTCATAATCCAACACATAATTATACTAAACTGCGGGACCCACTACCAGTATCTTCTCATTTTGGTACACATACGCCAGATCCACGAACTTATCCGACATACAAAGTAGGAAAAAGAAAGGCCTCGGAAAACCGAGTCAATATCCTCCGTGGTAACATAATATTTGTCTTTCAATCCGAGCCGTTCGATTAGAATCTTAAACAATCGAGCTCTAGGTGGAATGCACTGCTCCTTTAATATTCGTGGCAAAAGCAGATCGAACAGTTCAGATCTAAACTCAAAATTTCTGTTAGCTCAGGTGATTTGCATTCCACCAGGTAACTAAATTGAGAAAAATGAGAAAAATAAGAAACAAAAAGAAAATTAATTTGAGTGAATAATAGGATTTTGCATATGCGTATTTGCTGACATGACGCCTTACTCTCTCTCATTCTCTACTCCGTCTCTCCAACTCTAAACCCCAATTTTACCCCATTTCAATTCCTTCTCCTCTTCAATTAGGGTTTTGATCTCCGCTCTCGGCTAATCCATCTCTAGAGCTCGCCGCGCCTTTTTTGGCGAGAATTTCACAATTGGAGCTTGATTGCTTGATTTCGCATCTTATCAGAGCTCCTATGGATGATAATGAGATGTTTTCTAGTTGTAAGGTACTTTTTTTTGTTAATAATCTCACTGAATTTCCATCTTTGATTTTGACGAATTTTGGAGGAATATTTTTATTTTTTATTTTTTGGAGCAACATTGATAAATCTTTAACAGGCTGATGATATCTATCTGCATTTGGATTTCGTTGGGAGTTATACAAGTTTTCTTTCTGTTTTTGTCAATTACAGGATAAATTGTCGCGATTTAGACTCAAAGAGCTGAAAGATGTGCTGAGTCAGCTCGGGCTGTCAAAACAAGGAAAGAAACAGGTTTGTTGAGAAGATTATTGGAAGCAGTATCAGAATTAATTTAAGCAAGCATATCAGAATAAGACCATATTACATTTGCTCCAGACCAGTACATCATGCCGCCTCACATATGTTTTCCTTTTTTGACTAATTATTGCATTTTTTTTAATAAAAAAAGATGATCAAGTACTGGTCTGGTATGGTCCAGTGCTTAATGGGACATACCAGTTCATGGCACAATAGTATTGTTACATATGTATTCTACTGTACCAAATTTAGGATTGGAATCTGTGCACCTAGCTAATTTAATGTATCTTTGTTGCTCTCTTTCATTTATTTTTACGTACTTATTCTATTGTTTCTTTGTTACCTCCTTTTGAACAGGAACTAAATGACCGGATTCTGGCGTCCCTATTTCAAGAGCAAGAGATAGGTTTGTTGGGTTTGTTTGTTTCTCCTCTTTAAGGAATACATTTACGTGTACCATTTGTATCTTCGCAAAAGGAGATATATCTCATGTGCCCCTTTATTACATGGAAAAAGCATTGGATACACATTTCCTCTACTATTTTTGTTAAAGATACCAAATGTATCCCTTTCGCTCTTCTTGATTACGTTTGGAGATGAATAGTATAGCAGCTAGCCTTGAATTCAATTAAAAGAATGGTGTGTTTGTAGGGGAATACATAGCATCATTGTATTTGTCAGGGCTTGTAACATGGGTTATGTTTCGTTAGAGGAGGAGGGGGGGGGGGGGGGGGGGGGGTTTACTGCGTGATACTCGATCAATTTGTATGAAGTTACCTTTATATTTGATTTGATTCAACAGTCAACACTATTGCTTCATCTAGGTACCCCGCATCTTGCCCCCTTATATTTCTCCCTTTTTTTGTACAATTCAGGCCCTAGTTCAAACGGATCTGGAAGTTTGAGCAGTTCCGCTGCAAGAATTATCGAAGAAACTTACCGGTACATCTCTCTCTTTCTCTGTCTGGCTTGCTCTCTCGTGGTCTACTGTGGTCAACTGTTACTATATTAGTTGTCTTTTGTCCTTTTCTAGGAAAATGTATCCAGAGGCTTGCGATGCACCCACAGGAGCTGGCTCAAATAAAGACGCAAGGGCAAAAAAGGAAAATGGGGAAGTATCTTCTTCAGAAATGAAAGTTCGATGTCCATGTGAGAGTTCACGGATCACTGATTCCATGGCTAAGGTGTGTTGATTGTACTAATTTTGATTAGAACATGTTGCTATATTGCAATCTTTAATGCAATTCTATTCACCTATAAGTTGAGTGACCTGGAATAATTTCTTTTCATTCTGAAATTGTTATTTTTTTCAGTGTGTTGAGTGCAATGTGTGGCAACACACTGGTTGTGTTACCGTGCCTGAAAATGTTGCCGAGGGGGGTGCACCAGTTGTTCCTCCGAATTTTTACTGTGAAATGTGCCGAGTTGCTAGGGCTGATCCGTAAGTATTACACTATGGTTTTCTTTTTGTTTACTGTGAAATGTGCAGAAAGGAACATTTTTTTTTATACAAAACAATACTAATTTTGATTGTTTTCTTTTCTGGTACAGATTTTGGGTAGCAGTCAAATATCCCTTGGAACCAGTTATAGTAGATCCATGTTTACCTACTGTAGATGGGTAAATATTTCTATGTTTTTTTTTGTTTCTTGATTTCCCTTTTCTTTTTCAGTGTCAAAAAAAAAAAAAGATTTCCCTTTTCTTTTGCTGTGGCAAAAGGAAAAAAGGAAAGCAATGAAAACCATAACTATTTCCCCTGCAAATAAACTTATATTTTGTAAATGGACTTGTCTTCTTATTTCTTTGTTTTTTTAACTGGTTAATATTATCTCATATCTTGTATTGTTCTTTTATATTTAGAAAACCAGGTGTGCAAATTATGGAGAGAGGATTTGAGCTTACAGCAAAAGACAGAGAAATGTTTGAAAAATCTGGTTATGAACTTCAGGTTTGTTCCTTGTCAAATTTGGTTGCCTTTTTTCTTTTTTTGGCACCAAGGGCTCTAATCTGGCATATTACGTGTAACATTTCTTTATATTATTAACAATATTCCCAACTTCCTTTTAGTAGAAATAAATTGCATTAATTGCTGTGGCGTATAAACGGGGTTTGGTACCTGTTAAATATGATCTCAATTGGTGTGTATTGAATGAGTCGCTGTTCCTTGAATTTTTTTTTTTTTTCCAGGTTTTCTCTATCCTTTTCAACGACACCGTCCCTTTCAGGATGCATTGGCCCCTACACCCTGAGTTGCATGTTAATGGTAGGTACTAAATAATTTTATAGACTTCTGTGTATTTTATTTATTACCCCTTTATCTTTATTTCTACATTAAATTGCAATAGATTATAACAAAAAAAAAATGATTTAAATAATTATATTTGTGAAAGAATAAAATTTATCATATCAAATGCAAAATCTAATTAGTTATGCATATATTTATATTTACTTCTCTAAATATAGAGTATCTATTTTGCCATTTGTCTTCAAATATAAGAAATGTAAAATTATTAATAATAAAATTAGGTTTGTTTAAGGTTCTTTGCTCATTTATCACTGTGAAGTTAACGGTCTTAAGTTAATTTAATTGTTGGGTGGCGAATCGTCACACATTGAAAGTTTGGGGAGGTAATTGTCAAAATTAAAAGTTTGGGGGACTAATCGTTACAAAGTGATAGCTTAGGAGGGTGTGGGGGCACATGCCAATTGCAGTGCTGATACATATATATAAATTTATAACTTTTTGTTTATCAGGTTTACGAATGCGTGTAACGACTAGGCCAAACCAACAACCTCTTGGTTGCAACGGAAGGGACGACTGCCCTCTGGTCAGTCTCTCTGACATAATATATAATTCAATATTTTATTATTCATATTGCACCTTTTTTTTTCATTCTCCCTCACATTTGGGTACAACTTGTGTCTGTAGAAGTTCAGAACATGATTTTCATATACATATAGGTACACATTTTATATGGGCCATTTCTTCTGGTAATATCATAAAAAGAAATGATTATCACTGCTGGAGATGTATATATATAAAATATCGTGATGTTACTTTTTGACCCTTGTAGTCTGTTGAATATCCTTCCATAGATCTCTAACAGCAGTGCAAGGAAAAGCACATCTATTGAAGTCAGATAACCATTGCCAAATCTTTTGAGCAATGGGACACTGCACAAATAGTGAATAGATTCTTTTTGTTATTGCAAATTAAGCAACTATTAGAACCTAAGAATTCTCTTTCATGACAAGTGAATGTAGGATAACTTTAATGGGCCCACCAAAGCCAGTTGTACTGTAACTTTTACAATAAATAACTCTTTTGAATCCCATCTCCAATAAAATCATGTTTCATTAATCAATCTTGGAGATCACAAAAAATAATTTTAGGGTTTTAAAGTAGCTGTGTATGCTTCTTTAATCCATGTCATGCCAAAGATAGAGGTTTTACCAGTCAGAACATTCAATTCACATCCACCAGACCTTAAACGCTGCAACCGTGAGTTCAGAATGGTTTCACCCAGGTACTGTCACTACAACATCAAATTAGATTTTTTTAAAAAAAATTAAGGGTTTATTCTAAAGGGAAAAAATGGTCAACTAAGCATTTTAAAATGAGATTGCGAAGCTTTTCTGAATATTTATGAAAAATGTGTTTGTTTTTCCTAGTATTTCGATGATAAAGAACAGCTTTCAAATAGTTTTGCATTTTCTATATTTTTAATTTCAAAACAAATTTATTTTAGAAGTATTTTCATTGGAAAGTATTTTATGTTTACTTGAGTTAAAAATAATTACAAAATATATTACTTTTTGAGAAAACAAAAATTAACAAGTGTTTTAATTGAATAAAAAGCATTTACATTTTTGCCATTTTACATATTTGTTCATCTTGGGGTGGAATTTATGAAATTTAAAATTTTATGAATTTCTATGCAATTTTAAATAAGCTTTGTGTATTTTTTTATAGTTCAGTTCCAAGGGGGAAATATTGTTTCCATGGCTTTTTTTCAAAGTTCAATTTTTTTTGCAAATTTGAAGAAAACTAAATTACGAAATTTTTAGGTGTTAATGTGCCAGTGTCAGCATAACTACCAGCTATAAATCTATGTTCCATGTATGGTAAATATATGTTAATCTACATGCTATACGGTGTAAATCTGGATGTGATTAGGTGTAAAACTAGGTATAAATCTACGAGTAATAGCTATGCTGATAGTAACTTGCGATTTCCCAAGTTTCTACATTTCTTTCCTAAGAAACACCCCTTCTGTCTAGGGGTATCAACAGGAACGAAACAGGTCGGGTGAAGCATTTTCATACTCATGCCCATACCCGTTAAGTTAATGAGAAAAAACTTTACACTTACCCATACCCAGTAAGCTAATGAAAATAACACCTTACCTATACCCGTCGAATATGGTACGGGCTGGGTAAACGGACAAAAGGGTGCCATTGGATAGATATATACGGTCCATGATAAAACTATATCATATCATGCATCATCCCCATGAAAATATGTATCTCTATATATATAATTTTTTTTTCAATAATTTCCTTATATGGTAACGGGTACAAAGTAGTCTTTACCCGTACCCTTACCTTAACGGAAAAAACTTTACCCTTACCCATACCTGATAAACTAACAAAAAAAAAAACCTTGCCCATACCCGTTTTATCGAATACGATACAGGTCGGGTAAATGGATTAAAGGGGACCATTGACACCCCTACTTCTTTCCTACCCTATCTGCCTTGACCCAAACCTATGTATTAACGAACCAATCGAGCAGCCCCTGAGATTGATTGTTCTGGTTTCTGATCTTGGCGCTGCAGATCCAAGAGAATAACTATATACATGAATAATTCTGACTTTTACTAAATCTGATGTTGTCTCAATAAATCTAATTTAATGTCAGTATTTTTTCCAGATAGGAACATGTTGCAGGGAAGGTTATAACAAGATTTCTTTATCCAGAGCTGATTCCCGTAAATTTTGCTTCGCTATCAAAATTGCCAGACACCGGACCCTAAATGAGGTTATCTCTCTCTCTATCTGTCCCACTCACACACACACACAAACAGTTTTGGCCTAGTTACAAGTAAGCCCCTCAATTTATTGATTGCATTTTGTTCTTACTTTTATGTTTGAACTATGTTGTCAACACCTGTGAACTATAAAACCCTTGAAAAGTTAAAACAACATGCTTTGGTTTCCATGCTGGACTTGAGCAAGACTTTTGTCTATTCGTATTTATTTGTTTCTTGTTTGATGATATTAAGATTAAGCAATATATCTTGTTTTCATGTTATTGTTTAATCTAAGATATGATACTATAAAGGGTTTTTCATATTTATATGTGTGTGCTATGCATTTCAAGTGGGGTTAGATGTTTCTTTAAAAGGTAGATATAAATCCAACAACAAGAAAGTTAAGATGTGCAGATGAGTGAGGCTATAGTAATATGATATTACACAGCGACCTGCGCTATGGACTCATATTTCAGTTTTTAAAATTTAAGTAGTCGATCTAAACCATTCAACATGATCTTCATATGAAAATCTACTTGCAGACCAAATTTACATTTTTCAGAACATTTTTACTATGTTTTTGAGATAGGTAGAAAATCACTTGATTTGAAAATTCTGGACAATCCAAAAACAGTGATTTTCCACCTATCTAAAAATTCTAAAAAAAATGTAAATTTTACTCTCCAAGTAAATTTTCATATTGAGATCATGTTTAATGGTACAAATCGACTGTTTGAACTTTGAAAACAGAGATATGGATCCACAGCACCGGTTGATCTGTAATATGCATATTACCATAGCCTCATTCTATGCAGATTCTGAACATATAATAAAATGAAGACTGGAAAATTGAAAGGATTTGTAGGAACGTACCCAATTCATGGTATTAATGAAAATGTACTTAAAATTTGTTTGGTAGGTGCTAAGCATGATACCTAAGGAAGAAGAGGGGGAGATGTATGAGGAAGCCCTTGCACGGGTGCGGCGGTGCATTGGCGGTGGAACAACAACAGGGAACGCCGATGACAGCGACAGTGACATTGAGTTGGTCTCTAACTCGGTCACTGTTAACCTTCGGTGCCCTGTAAGCTGTGTTTCAAGTAAAAAAAAATTGTACACGGTTCAGTTTTTTTTGTTTCCTTGTTTGATGTTTGGTGTTTTGGCAGATGAGTGGATTGCGAATGAAGGTTGCTGGGAGATTCAAACCATGTGCTCACATGGGTTGTTTTGATCTTGAAACTTTTGTTGCCCTCAACGAGCGTGCTCGCAAGGTCATGTTTTATTCATAATTTTTTTCTATCATGTATACGGGCATGTCCCTCTCTCAGTTCCTTACTTTGAAAATTGGAGTTTTTATATTAAAAAAAAAAAACTAGATTACCAACCCAGACTCAGACCCAGACCCAGACGTAGTAGTCAAATTTGTATCCTCTGAGTTCTTGAATTTTGAGTTTAGATCTGGACCGTCCGATTTAAATCCGCAAGAATATTGAAGGGCCCCGTGCATTACAGACATGGGCCGGATTGGCCCAGATTCTGATCGGACAGTCCAGAGCTTAACTCAAACAGTGCGTTAATGCGAAGGATGTGGACTCAACACAGTCTCCCTTCTAACTTCCAGCACATCTCCTACCTCAGAGTAACTCTGATCCCCCTATAACTTCTACAAGACCAACCCTAACAAACAAAATTACAATAACTGAATAAAATTCTAAAAGCAAGGAAAACCAACGAGTGAGGCTATGGTGGTACTATGCATAGCATAGATTGGTCCGTACTACAGATTAATATTTTTGTTTTGAATGTTCAAATAGTCGATCTGAACTGTTCAACATGATTTCCTTCTGAAAATATACTTGCAAACTAAATTTTACATTTTTTTTTAATTATTTTTTTAGATAGGTAGAAAATCACTACTTTTGAATGGTCTAGAATCTTTAGATCAAGTGATGTTCTACCTATCTAAAAAACTAGCAAATTTAAAAAAAAAATGCAAATTTTGATCTACAAGTAGATTTTCCTATGTAGATCATGTTGAATGGTTTTAATCGATTGTTTGAACTTTGAAAATGGAGATATTGATCCGTAGTATGGGCCAATATGCACTATGCATGGTACTGTAGCCTCATTCAAAACGAATTGCCAAATCACTCTATAACCTCCCAGGAAGCACATTATCACTGATTCCTATAGCTGGGATGATCCTTGTAGCCACTGTCTAGCCTGGTACCAGTACTACTCTCTACCCTCACTGGCATCAGAGTTTAACTAGTGATTACTAGTAATGATGTCATTGCTTTGATTTTTAACTAGTGATTACTAGTGAAAGAATTCTTGTTTCTCTCTCTCCATGTTTTCCAGTAGAGTGCTCAAGCTATTATTAACTCAACATATCTCCTTGTTTTTAGTGGCAAATAGTTTAAATTAATGTGTTTATCTTTTAAATTTAGTAATTTACTGATTAGATCTATTGTTTCTTTCCATCAATGTTTTGTTATTTTGCAGTGGCAGTGCCCGATATGTTTGAAAAACTACTCCTTGGAAAGCATTATAATTGATCCCTACTTCAATCGAATCACTTCCTTGGTACGTCCAACTTCCCTTCTCTATCTCTCTCTGTAAAGAAGGCACATGACAAAACCTCTTCAATTATTATGTCTAGTTTCTCTTCATTTGATTTATTTTATGGATCACAAAAAAAAAATATTAACATTAATGTTATTATTATTATGAGTGAGGCTATGGTACTATGCAAAGTGCACATTGATCCGTACTATGGATCCATATCTTTGTTTTTAAAGTCCAAACAATTGATCACTCGATCTGAACTGTTCAATATGATCTTCCATATCAAATTGTACTTGGAGATCAAATTTTATTTTTATTAGAATCTTTTTACTATTTTTTAAAATAAGGAGAAAATCACCCAATTTAACATTTCTGGACTATCCAAAAGTAGTGATTTTTAACCCATCTAAAAAAATAGTAAAAGAGCTTCTAAAAAGAAGTAAAATCTGGTCTCCAATAAAATTTATTATATAGTAATCATGTTGTGCTGTTCGAATCAACTGTTTGAACTTTGTAAACATAAATATGAATCCATAGTATGGGTTGATCCATGCTCTGCAAAGTACCATAGCCTCACTCTTATTATTATATCTGTTAATAATACAATAAATAGTACTTTATTTTTATATATATGAATAATAAATTTCATGCATTTGGCTGTTGTATTAAGTGGCGTTGCATTTACATGAGCAGATGACTGATTGCAAGGAGAATACCAATGAGATTGAAATCAAACCTGATGGCTCGTGGCGAGTAAAAATTTCCTGTCTATTCAAAAATCTTGAAAAATGGCACTTGCCAGATGGCAGTCTCTGGCCAACCTCTGCCGCTAAAGTATGTTTCGATTTGCACCCTGGATCTCAGATCAAACAGGAAATGTTCATGGAGTCTGATCAAGAGGAAACCAAACCATCAATACAAAAACTACAATCTGAGACCAAAATCCCCAAGATTGAATCTGTGGTGGGGACCTCTGGCCTAAATGGACACGGTTCTCATGCACCAGAGGGAGAAGAGGATATTGAGCTGATAGTTCTAAGCGACTCAGATGATGATACTGTAGCAGTGTTAGGTCCTCCTGTGGTGAATGAACCAACAGGGTTCAATTTAGTGGGTCCCTCATGCCTTGAGTTACTTACCAGTGAAACTGACGATTTTGACCTCTCATATTGGGATTACCAAAATTACCCTCAGACAGGCCCCACAAGTGACCAACAGTTCTTTAACGAAGGACAAGATCAGGTGCAAAATGATGTTACTGTAGCATTGAATGGAAATGGGATGGGGCAGGATATAAACGCTAATGGTACAAGTGACCATACAGATTATTGGTCTTCTCTTAATTTACAGGACAGCAGCGATTTAATGGATCTTGATTCTTCCCATAGACCAGGTCCAAGTGAAAATAGCACAGTTCAACCAATGGTAGATGCCGGTAAGAACTCTCTAATTTTTCGCTCTTTATTTTCATGTGCTCCTGTAAAACCTTTTTGGGGACTTTGGTAATGTTTCTGTGATTTGCGTCTGAGACCACTTGTAGTTGGTAGGACCCGGTTTTGCATCAGTTCTGAGGCCGACCAGTTCTTAATATACCCATTTGGACTGATTTTGAAGGTGTTATTATAATTTTATGTTAGGAGATATTCTGGCATTGAGTGAGGCTATGGTACTATGCATAGCGCAAAATGGTCCGACTATGGATCAATTTCTTCGTTTTCAATTTCCAAAACAGTTGATCCAAACTATTCAACATGATCTCCGTATGAAAATGTACCTACAGACTAAATTTTACATTTTTGAACTCTTTTTACTATTTTGTCAGATAGATATAAAATGACTACTTTTGAATGGCCTAGAATCTTTAGATCAAGTGATTTTCTACTATTTAAAAAAATAATAATAAATTCTAAAAAAATGTAAAATTTAATTTACAAGTACATTTTCATATGAAGATCATGTTGAACGGTTTGGATCAACTGTTATGATTTATGAACATAAAATAGAGATATTGATTCTTTGTACGGACTAATATGCACAATATGCACTATGCTTAGTATCCCATATACTTTTGTGATATTTAAATTGTATTAAACATTGTGTCCTTCATTTGATGGTAGCTACGGTTCTACATAGCATGAATGGCGGCAATAGTTATAACACTCAGCAAGTGAATGGGCCCGAGCCCACCTCGGGAAGTCGAACTCAAAGCCCGTACAGCACCTTCTGCCCGCCTAGACAACCCCGATCTGCCAAACGCAGAGTGATCCTATCGATCGATTCTGACTCTGAATAGATTTTGTTTCATTTTTTAAATAAAGTTGGTGGCCATGCATCTCTTCAGTTCTATTACTCTTTTGAAGGCAGGCCACCACTTGATAATTTGTAAAATCTCAGGGGTTAATTTGGTAAAAAAAAAAGGTTAACAGCTTAGCAGTGAATTGACATAGAATGTTGAGGTGAAATGGGGCAGTGGGACTTTTGGGAACCGCCCTTTGCATTGTTTTTTGTATTGCAGCTATGTAAATAGTTCTTCAAATATTAAAAAAAAATAGGTGAATGCTAAAATTTAGACAGAGAAGGTTGTTTTTGCTGCAAGTTGCATCTTTTTGTGCTTAAAGGATTATTCTTTTATAGATCTCTGCGTTTTGTGCTGAAAGCATTAGTTCTTTGACGAATTTCAGTATCACAACTAACAAGGTAGTTGGATTTAGATTCAGATCATCCAACCAAAATCCAGGCTTATCAGGTCAGAGCTGGAATGCATGGAGTCTCTTTAATATTTGTGCTAATACAAATCGAATGATTCGGATCTAAACTCAAAATTTGAGTTAAGTCAGGTGATATGAATTTGTTGCATTTGGAAAGCCCCGAAAGAGGAGGTATTTGCATCAAAGGGGACTACGTACGCCAACAACAATTCTGACCAAGGCGGGCAGGGGCAAGGCAACGGAGGCTAGGCATGTTTCACATACCATTTCCAACAACCTCAAACAGCCACTCTAATACCCCACACCCCATTGTCTGCATTCTAACCAAGCTGAACCCTAATTTCTTTATATCGCAGGCAGACAATGCACACGGGATTCTTCACTAGCTACGTACGCTAACAATCCATTTAGTTGCTCTTTTCCTTAAATTTCTTTTAAATACTTCCCTAATCTTCATTTTTGAGGTAATCTATGATCTGAGCACTATGCTCTAGGGGTAGTTCATTATTTTGTGTAACTTGAACTGTGTGTTTTCGTCACGAACCACAAAATATAGAGTAGATCATACAATTTCTAGAGCTTTGTGTGGGCCGCACTCTCCAATCTGGATATTACAGATTGAGTTGGCTAAGTTTCAGAGTTTTGTGCGGTCACTCACAGTTTATTGTGTGGCCACACAGAAGGCGGTTAATCTTAAAAATCTGATTTAACTCAAAAAAGTCGGTTCTATGACTAGTTGTGCGGCCATAGAAACTTATGTGCGGACTGCACAACGTGCTGGCAGTTCTGTTTTCTTATTTGAATGGATTGGTCCCATGACAAGACAAACAAAAAAGTACAACGCAGAATCTGAACAATATTTATTCTACATATCCGAGGCAGATCTATACTCAGCCTGTGCTAAGTCACTCTCATAATTTTTAATTTTTTTAATTATGTATATTCAAATTTAAATGAATTTTCATTTTCGTAAAGTTTTTATATTATTTAACTTCTTTGTAAAATGCAAGTGACTAGAATCAGTGTTGTAAAAAACGATCGTTTAGATTGATTAATCAGTCGATTAATTGTCATGGATTTTTCCGATAATTGGTCAATTATTCCTGATTATGACCGATTATTTCCTATTAATAGTTTAGCAGTATCATGTTCGTCCGACAAGTGAATACCGTTATTTACAATACTGGTTAGGACTATTTTGTAATTGTGAGGATTTGGTCACAAATTAATAATTATGTATTTTAAGTTCCAGTCCTCTAACTAAATTTTCGAGATCCATCCATGTGTGGTCTTCTCTTCTTCTTCGATCATTTAAGAAAAGAGAGGAGAACTCCATTAGAAAATTGGATATGATCTCTCAAAGTCAAAGTCTTGAAGTTTTGGAAGACTTATTCTCACGACCACACAACAAGATAGTTGGTGCTTTCTCAAGAGATTGAGTTATTCTATTGGAACTTCCATGGAATCAGATATTAAATTCCGCACTTCATATTCAAGTTATGAGTTAGCTTTTGCATAGAACGGTTCTTAAGATTAAGGTAAAGAATTGTTTCTTCTATTCTGAATATAAGTATTTAACCGCTAAATAAGATGTAATTGTTTTACCTAGCATTGCCCCAACAATTTCATTTAAGATTTTTTATAAGCTGGAAATGAGGTAACTCAGTCCATGAAGTGATGAAAATAAATCGGTACCGACTTTTCATAAGCTGTGAACATAATCATCAGTTTGGATCCTCTCCAGTTGTATGAAATAAATGCCTTCCAAGAAATAATGTTAATTTTTTTTTTGAAATAATGCACTTCCTTGCAGCATATACAAATATAATTTTCTATTTAAAATTTAATAGTTCAAATTAAACTTAATTAAATTGTTGCACGTTAATAGTCCCTGACACTTTTATTGGTTAGTTATATGTTGCTTTAATAGATATAGCACTTTAATTTACTGATGTAGTTATCTGTTTGTAAATTTTTTTTTTTTTTATTAAAATATTTTCAAAAATAATGTTTAGTCCTATATATAATCCTTAATTTCGCCCCTGTCAATAAATAGAAATGCTCCTCTTCCTTGTCTATGTAGTTACTATTTTTTGGATGAAATTAAAAGTGACTCAATTTCAAAACGGCGGTTTGCAATTGCAATTCGGTATCACCAATGGAGATGCTCTCATGTGTGTATCCGTATTTTCTTTGGAGTCCGTGTCCTCTGCATTACCTCAAATTTTGGATTTGGAATTTCAGCCATCCGATCAGAATCCAATATTTATGCCAATACAAATCAGACAGTTCAGGTTCGTTCAACAAAGCCTCAAAATTCGAGTTACAGTAGACGATGCAAATTCCTTTCTTTGTTCTCGTGTAGTTAAAAATTCTAGGTTGCAATGCCTCCTCATACCAGATTTTAGAACAAGACACTAACAGCTAAACCATAGATGCACTAGAAAAAAATCATATTTTTTTAAACCTTTTTTCCCCTTAGATTTAAAGGATGATGATATCAGAATTTAAAACCAAATCAACATTCATATTTTTCCATTTTAAAATTTTCTTTTATGCAATAAGACTTTAGGGAGAACAAAAGTTATAATTTACAACTTCACTGCAGTGCCAACCCACAGCCATACTTAACCCCAAAACCAGCATCATATAAAAAATAATAACCAATATCTAACTTCTAAGAGGGAGGAAGTGACAAGAATTTCCTAATTTTACATCAAATTGTTGGCAAAATTCTAGTAATATTTTTCCCATTTTTGAGTTGATACCTCATTGCTATTACTATCAGCTTGGTGTCAGTACCAACACTAACATCACCAATGTTTTTCTCATATCCTCTTATGATTTAGCACTCTTCGAAAGAATCTTACTATAAAGTATCTGATTCCATATATCAGGCACTCCAGGGAGGCACCAATGAATGCAATCGGCGTAAGTTTGTGGATCGGCCTGTTGCTTAGATGTCAACACTTTCCCCTGACGCACTGTGTACACTGACGTGTGTGCATCCTTGCGGTATTCAGACATCCTTGTTATGTCAATGAATGAAACGGGTACTTTTGACATTGATCGGGTCAAGTTGGAAACCAGATCAAACATTTGCGGGTCAGACCCGACATTTAATGGCTCGGTGTAATTCAGCACTGGTTGAGTCTCTAATGCACACCTAATACCATTCGGGTCGCCCCATTGATTCGAACTGCCAAAATAAATAAAAATAAAAGAGGGCAATTGTATGAGTACTTGGGGTCATGAAACTGACATAGGCACATTTAAAAAAAAAAGAAAAACAAAGAAAAAACAAAACCTGGAGCCTTACATGTAAAACAAATAAAAGGAGACATTTCATTTTAAATTTATAAAGTACCTATTTAATAGAAATATTTACTCTATTAAACAAGTTATATATTTTAACCTTTTTGAGGGGTATACATGAAATAAGTAATTTTGAGGTTTTTGAGGGGTATACATGAAATTCCCCAAAAACGAAAAGCCGAGTCATACCATTATTAACTTGGTCTAGGTGGTGGTTGGGACTTGGGAGGTCGTTGGGATATGAATAAATAGTTACCACTTATTAATGCACTTGATTCTAAAATAGACTAAACTAGAAAATAACAAAAGGGTCGGTAGATAAGTTTTGGCATTATTACCCACATACATACATCCAAAAATATATACCTCCCCTATAGTTTGGGTCTCAAATTTGCTCCAAAAATATAGAAATAATAATTGTCACATTTTATATGATATTCTAACAACTAGGAATGCCAAATCTAGCGCTTTCTGTTGAAGTAGGATTATTTGGTGCTTGGCACGAGAATCAATGCCCCTTGTATCTTGTGAAAAGTGGGAAAAAAAATTACATGCAAACAAAATTATTGAATTTTAATTCAGGAACCCAAAAACACCCCATCTTGATTATGCAAACGAAATTAATGATAATAAATACTCCCTCAATTATCCAACTGTAAATCCCTTGCTTCTTAAATATCTCAGTGTAAATATGAAATAATTTTCTATTATGGAAAAAAAAAACCATTTGCTCAATTTTTTTTTGGTCAAAGAGACTTCATTTACGTGGTTCATTGTTAACACTTCTTTTACTCGTGTTTCACTCGATTGAAGTTCTTCCAATATTTTTAAATTATCTTGTAAGCAACTCTAACATAAGGTATATAAAGTGCTCAAGTGATAAATATCTTATATATAAATGTATGGTCCAGATCTGTCCAAAATCCAAAATTAAATTTCTTTAATTAAAACCTTAAAAGTTAGATGAGCTGACCCCACAGAATTACCATGCCAAGGACTTAAAAGTGGTGCTAAAAAATGAAGCAAAGCATGTTGTCAAGCACTTGGGTTTTGGCACAAGATCTGATAGAATGATGTGACCACACCTCGCATTTGTTTTATTGATTAAATACACATGACCCCACTATGGTATGTCTAATGTCTCCATAACTTTGATTGTAAATCCCTTACTAAATGATACCGATGTTTTTTACACCTTTCTATTTGTATCTCATGTGCTATCATGTGACTTTATAGAGTTAACTTCACGTTCTGAAAGAAATTGCAGATCTATAAATCAGTATTATACAACACTAATAACAATGCCCTGATTTAATTGATCACGTTATATGTAACAATTTTAAATAATGGATAACCTGTTAAGCTATCCAGGTTATATGTGTGTATTTGTTTGGGCTTTCATAACTCCTCCAAAAACCCTTGTTTTTTGGAGTCCGGATCCTCTGAAGTAACTTAAATTTTGAGTTTAGATCTAGACCAATCCTACCCACTGTAGAAATGTAGAATGTACATGGTCCCCTTTAATATTTGTGCTAAAGCAAATCAAACAGTCTGTATCTAAACTCAAAATTTGAGTTAACTGATATGAATTCTTGTTTGGTGTTATTATCAAAGTGGAGAAAAGACATGTGACCTAAACTTTTGTTAGAGGATTTCAAAACTGTTGATGGGTCATTATAAATCCTAAAAAAGGTTTTAAGGACCCACCAATTCCATCATCACTTGTGTCCTTTTATAATCTCTTAATTAGTTTAGTCCGATTTGCATGTCTTTTATACCACATTATTAGTTCATTCCCTTGCTTGCCGCTTCATCTCAATGATTCTCTTGCATCATATGGCCCAACATAAATAATTGCATTTATTGGTCATACTAAGAAATAGCACATGGTACTGGCAGCATGTCAAATGTCACGTAAAAACATATAGTGTACATATTTAAGCAATTTCAAATGAGACATGAAACTTGACAACTTGTCTAGTAGTTAGATCATTATTTTGAAATTTTTTAACACTTCTGAAATTACCGAAAAATATCAAATATATCCACTTGTAAAAAGTAGTATACTTAGGTCATTATCATATTTGTGCCCACTCAAAATTGCTATGACTAAATTTTTTTTATATCCCTCTGTAATATTTTCGTTATAGAGTGTTAAATTGATTTGGGACTGAATCCAGAGTATGGCCATATTTTAGCAATAAAGAAAAGTTATATAAGCCTTGAATAATTATAACTGGTAGTTAAAAAAAAAAAATTACTTACTTTATATGAAGAGGAGAAATACTCATAAAAAACACCATTTGTTTTGCCGGGTCGACATTTTTATAGATCCAATCCGACCAATTTTCCATTACTCGTCGGTACACATCAATCCTTATCACTTCTTCATGATCTGACCAATCTGTTGCATTTGGTCTCCTGTGAAAACCTAAATTATTCAGTAATACGACAAAACACATTTCACTAGTAACTAAAATAGATATTGAAGATCACATCTATTTTGTATATATAAATTAGAATATAGTAAGAGAAGTGAGGCTACAGTACTATGCATAGCGCATAGTAATCCGTACTATGGATTAACATCTTCATTTTCAAAGTCAACAATCTATCTGAATCATTCAAAATGATCTCCATATGAAAATGTACTTATAGATTAAATTTTATATGTTTAGAATGTTTTTACTATTTTTTAAGATAGGTAAAAATTACTTGATCTAAAGATTCTAGAACCATTCAAAAGTGGTGATTTTCTACCTATCTAAAAAAAATACTAAAAATTTTTTAAAAAAATGAAAAATTCAGTCTGCAAAAACATTTTCATATAGAAATCACGTTGAACAGATCAGATCGACTATTTGAACTTTGAAAATGAAAATATTAATATGTAGTACAAATCAATTTGCCCTTAATAATTACTTCGCATGCAACTCCCATTTGTTCTTTCCTTTTTTTGAATGTTTTAAAAAACCTAGTTTGTTAGCCACTACTACAAAAGATACATGAGGTAAGTGTAGCACTTACAGAATTTTCATGTTGGGAGTGTTCATCCACCAAATGTAGGTATTAAAAATCAGATAATCCACGCCTTTCCAGTAAACAGCATGTCCCTCAATTCTATTGGGATTTATAATTCGATGAGGTATGCTGTGTATCTTTGGATTGTCTGAATTTGACTCAACCAAGAATGGGGCCCAGTAGAATTCTATGCTCGCATTGTACTCCTGAATTAATAGCAAGTGGAAAAAAATGAGCAGATCTAAACACTGGCTTTACAGAAATATTTTATACGTGTTATCATTTGCTTGCTAATTTAACACAGAGTGAGGCTATGGTACTATGTATGCATAAAGCGGATTAGTTCGTACTATGAATTAATATCTTCATTTTCAAAGTCCAAACAATCAATTTGAACCCACTCAACATGGTGTCGATATGAAAATGTACTTGTTGATCAAATTTTACATTTTTTACAATATTTTTACTATTTTTTTTAGATAGGTAGAAAATCACTTGATCTAAAAATTCTAGACCATTCAAAAGTAATTATTTTCTCCCTATTCAAAAGTCTATAAGCACATTTTCATATGGAAATCATGTTGAATAGTTCAAACCAACTGTTAGACCTTAAAAAATAGAAATATTGATCTATAGTACATACCAATATGCGCTAGTACCATAGCCTCACTCTATTATTATGGATGGTCTTAATTCTCTCTAAAATTTGAATACATCAAAATAATTCACAGTTATATCAAATATGAAGTAAAATCTAACCTTGGAATAGAATATATTTCGGTTACCATCTTCCCATTTCTTTGCATATCTCAACTCAGATTGAACCATACAAACCAACGACTCCCATTGATTTCGGTTCAAAGAGTCTCCCACAAACATAAGCCTCTTATTTCTCAACTGCTTCAGCAATAACAACGGTTCAAACCTTGATGCACAAAAATTGGAACAAAATTCTCAATCAAAAATCAAGGCCATTTTAATTAGTACATTTCATAATATGAAAAAAAATATATATGTGGGTTGACTAAGAGTAGACTTTCAGGGGAAAAGTCAACTCCACCTACTGAGAGACATTTCTGAAGTTAGATACAAAGTTAGGTACATTATCATTTGAATAATAAAGTGGGTCTGTTAACAGAATGTACATTTTACCAAACTAGGTAGCCGCTGAGCAGCAATCACCTTTCTGTTACAGGTGTATTTTTCTTTTGGACCTTTTTGTAAACATAAGTTAACCCATCATTATAAAAATATAAATTGAGGAACTTCATAATTTAGTAGCTGGAAGATGTAATAATTTGTCCTGAAATAAGATTCTCATCAACTTTTTGTTATCATCTTTTGCCACACAAAATGAGAAACTTGGAATTACAATGGAGCTTAAAGTACCCAACAATAAGAATAAGGTATAGTAGCATGTGGTATTGAAAAAAGGGGGAATTTCATGTATATCCCTCAAAAACCTCAAAATTACATATTTTCCCCGCCTCTAAAATTCACAAATCATAATTATCTTTCAAAATTTTAGGAACTAACTTTTCTATTAAAACTCCTTTTAAATTCATAGAAAGACCCATTTTATCCTTTATTTAAAAAATATATTCCGTCTTCAAAATTGGTTGTTTTCGAAGACCCAAAATAAAAATAAAATGAATTTTGTTTTTCAAAGGGCATGTACGATGTATAACAAATGGCGTGCTAAGTAAACCAAATATAACTGGTGGCAAGAATGGTATCAGATTTGCAGTGTGAAATATTTAAAATAATTAAGAGCAGTTGGTTGACTTTTATCCGGAGCGGAAGGTAAGAGAGATCCATTGTCTCAACCAATCCTCATAAAAAGATATTAAAAGAAAAGAGAAATGGAATAATTGAAGCAGCCAAAAATTTCGAACTGTAGATACACAGTTTTTTTATATGGTGAACTATTGAGGTCATAAGTGCTAACTTTCATGTCGGCAGCACTTAAATTCCCACATGCAAAAATCATGAGAAGAAAAAAAATAAATATGTATCCTTGAACCTTGATATTAGTTAGAATTGTAAAGTTAACGTGAAGAGCGGTGCATAAACAAACAGAAACCCTGTCGGCACTCGGCAAGAGTCACTATCATTTTGCACATAACCCCTCCCACTTTACAAAATTTGAAACAACCAGATCTAATCCCCATAAACCACGGTCAATCGTGATCCCCTATCCTTACATTGATCAGTTCGATCTAGAAGTAAAATTCACACACACAGATACGAGATATGTACCTTGGCAAAGAGCAATCGTTGGGTTGCCACCTCCATTGCTGAAAGGTCTCGTCTTTGCGACCGTTCCTGCCACAGGTGACTTGTAAGGTGAGAAAGCGGCATTCCTCCTCGTAGTACAGCGGGTAGCTTACGTTGTCAAAGACCCAGCGCCCGGCGGAGAGATCACACGTGTCAGGGGGGAGTTGCACGTGGAGCTGAGTGCCATTGAGCGGGAGACGGGGCCGGGGTTTGTGCTTCACGGCGCGCACATAGATGATGTCTTGGTGGATGCGCCAGAAGGAGAGCTCGGCCAAGGCCGCGATGTCCTCACCGTAGATGCAGATCGCGAGGAAGAAAATGGAGAGCACGGTGACGTAGAGGGGTATTTTCGTGGTTTTCTGGAAGTATGAGGCCACTTGACTAGTCAGAATTGAGGTGTCCGGGAGGCCGGTGCGAGGTGCTTTCCGGCGAGGCGTTTGCATTTAATTTGTTAAGAGAGAGACAGAGAGAGAGTTCTAGAGAGAGAAAGAGAGAAGGGGGACAATAAGTCTAGAGAGAGAGAGATGGTGTGATTATGAGTGGTGGTATGGTAAAGGAAGAAGCGAAAAGGGAGGAAGAGATGCGAGCAAGTGTGAGTGAGTTTGGTGCGTGGCGCTGCTCCGGAATTCATATTACCTGAGGTAACAGAAATTTTGAGCTTAGATCTGGACCGTCCAATTTCTTTGCAGACGAATATAAAGGGGCCCGGACATTTCAACTCTGACCGGATTGGCCCGAATTATGATCGGACGGTCCGTATATATATTCAAAATTTGAGTTACTTTAGAGAATCGGACCCAGCCCAGCTGTAGCTGGACTTATGGAAGGAGGTTGAGTGATCATGATAAGCTAGGTCTAGCATTTAGTGCGTAGGCTACAACGATCGTTAATTAAAAGTGTTTACACGAGAACTCAAGATCAAGCTCGCTTGCATTTAATGAGTAGTGATAGTGATATTAATTTATCTGTTAATGATTTCAATTTGGACGGATGGGTTAGATTTACAAAACATATAAAATTATTATAAATTTAAATTTGTATATGTGAATTTTAGTAAATCATGCCGTTTAGATTGGTTATTAGACAAATTTCGATCGGATGTTCTTCAGAATTTCTGATTCTCATTTTAATTCTATCACTTTATAAGTTTGCATCTAAAAATAATTTTACTTTCGTCTTTTGTTTTGATGATTTTACTAATAAATAATTATTTTGAAAATAAGTTAAAATGATATTTTAACTGCAATTTCTAAAGGTAAGTGAATATACCTTATTTATTGTCAAAAGAGCAAAAAATATATATAAGTAAAAATTATAAAAAGAATATTTACTTTTATTTAATTCGCAAGTGCTAGAAAAAATTAAAATTAAATTACTAATTATGAGTCAGCTTTCAAATTACAAAAGAATCATAATGTATATAAAGAGTATAACAAAAATCTTGATCCTTAAACTTTCTAAAGAAAAGCAAATTAATCAATTAATGCTCATTACAATCGAATTGGTTTTCGAACTTCCGATAGAAACAAATTACTGAAATCAGTCCATAAGAGAAATTCAAAGACTAACTTCATTTTTTTTTCTATTTTATTAAAAATTCAATAACGTGTTGCTGTAAATCAAAGTTAAATGACCAACTTAAATTTTGTATTAATGCAAAAGCTCTATTTGTTGGGAAAAAAAAATTAAAGACCAAATTTATTTTCTTAAAGAGAACTGAATAAACAAATTTGAATTCCATCACAGTTAGCACCCTAATTTTTTAAACACATTATAAAAATATTATTTGTCATTTTTTCCTTTTCGCTTAAACATAGAAGCTGAAAAGGTCCGTTTATGTAATAAATTAATAGACCAAGAGCACAGGGTTTGGAAAATGTGAATGATTTGCTTTCAAATTGATTTGCGGAGGAATTTGAGGAATTTGTTGGTCAAAAGGTGTGACCTAATTTCAAAAATTTCAAGCTTTTCTTGAATCCGTGTTGTCTTGTTTTACCGCGTGTTACACATTCATCTTCTCGTCAACACCACATTATAAATTTTAAATCTTATTAAATCATTTTTAGAATTTTGGAATTTTGGAATTTATAATGTGTTTTTTTTTATTTCAAAAGAAAAAACACCACATTATAAATTCGAAATTCTAAAAATGATTTAATAAGATTTAAAATTTGCAATTCAAATGGTAAATTAAAAAAAAATTGTTCTTAATTAATGCAAATTATGTTCTTTTAGAAGAAAAGAACTTCGAATTTTAGTATAAATCACATAAATATTGCAAACTATATATTCTTAAAATAAATTTTACTATTATCTCTGCCGACAATTAAACTTCTCAATTGAAAAAGAAAATGTAAAAAAAGAAAATAGTTAAGTAGAGATTCAGATTCCTAATTTTCTTAAGAGTTGCAATTTAAAATCAGAACCACATGAAATTTAACACATCACATATTGGAAATGAAATCCGCCGCTATTCTCTTCTTCCTGTAAACAGTAACCCTGCAATCCTTGTTTTTTTGAATCCAACCTTTCAATTTTTTGGGAAATGAATCTCAAAGCAACTTTTTTTAAAAAAAAAATTGTGCACACATCTTGAAACAATTCAATAATTGAATTTGAAAAGGCAGGAATAATAGAAACACTGTTCATGCACGAGAATAACAGTAGATTTTGATTCCACATATTCACATCATATCATATCCCTAACATAATATACATGAACTGAATCTTTCGACCAATGGAGAAGTATCATGTAACCAACCAGCCAACAACCTGATGTGAAATCACAAAATTGATTAGGTCGTTATTTTTTTTTCAATTAAATAAAATTAAAAAAAAATGTATGGTGACATTATTTCTTGAGAATACTAGAATAGTGACATGAAGTTTTACCTGATATTTGCCTTTCCTTTTGTTAAACGCAAGGACTAAATTAATGCGGCTGTTGGATAAAGCAATAGTTTGTTGGGTATTAATAAATTGGGATTTTGAGATCATATGGGAAAGGAAGGGTTTGGATTGGCATCTGATTAAAATTTGTCTGATACTCAATTTTAAGGTGTTTGAGTTGCGTTGACATTTACACAAACGGTTTAGATTTACAAAATGGTTAAAATTAATATAGGTTTTAATATGCTCGCGTGAATCTCGTCACGAATTGGACATTTTAGAATCACTGTACGGATGAGATTAGTACGGATTTAAATATACTAGAAAAAAAACTCGATGTAGGTCAGACGGTTTACATTTATGAGACCGTTAAAATTAGTGTACATTTAAATATGTGTGCACGAATTTTAACGTAGATCGGACATGTGACCGTTGAAAGACCTCCGCTCCATTTATTTTGTGGTTAATGTTCAGTTCCTCTCCAGTACTAAACATTTTATTAGATAATGCATGCATGAGCATATCAGAACAATTAAACTCAGATTATGATTAAATTTAGCCAATTGTTATACATTAAATGGTCCATTCACAATATTAATCTTCAGTTTATTTCTTCATTACTCCATTATTATTGAAATTAATATCTCACTGCTATTAGAATTTATTTTCTCATTTATTATGCAATGAGTTTTTATTTACAATTTTTAACCCATAAATAGAGATTTTGTAGTATTATACTGTACACATGTGAGAAACATATAAATAATAATATTGTCATCTTTTATATTTACTTTCCATCTTGTTTCTTTTCTTTATCCTTATTTTACAGCACTAATTACATTTTCAAACTATTTTATTGGAGGGCACGTGTATCATTGTTAATTTAAATGGTTACCATAGATTAAACTTCTCATTAGCACAATTAATGCTAATTAATTAATGTTGGTGAATAATTCTTATATGAACCAAATACGTACGGCAACCAACTGATGTAATAAATAGATCTTAACTAATCAATCATGACCATTGGATGCGAGATGTGTGGATCTCATTGCAATTTAAGGACTGATATGACCTCTCCAGCTCAAACAAAAGTTGTTTTAATTAAAGACATGTCCTATTTAAGAGTACAACTTTAATAAATGCATGATATTATGTAAATATAATTTTCTTTTATATTTTATATGAGGAAATTTATAAACGGTAAATAATTTCCTCTGGACACGTAAATAATTAGGGACTAGTTATATTAATTTAAACTAAATTTGGCACTAATTATGCTAATTTGGTACATTTCTAACTAATTTATAACTAATTTAAACTAGAAAAATAATAGATACAATAATTAGGGACTTACATGCAAAATTGGCAAAAAGAGAAACTGCTGGAGATAAAAAAAAAAAAAAAGGAGAGAAAGTGCCCATTTATTTATATCTAAGAATCTCGGTAGTCCACTTCTTTTCTCCACCGCCAAAACTGTCAAAAAAAGAAACCAAAAAAAAAAAAAAAAACTGTCAAAAAAAAAGAAAGAAATGGGTCATCGAGAATCTCCACAATTTGTCCACTTATATAATTTCCACAAAATCGTGGACATTTCTATTAATGTTTATTCATCAAAATTGACTAAACCGGATCCAATGAACACCTCTATATAGTTTAATTGGATCTTTTATCAGAATTCTTTATAGTGGAAGTACAGAAAAAAAGCTTCCTCTCTTTTTTTAGATATTAATCAAAAGATAATCCAAACTATCCCTACAACTAAAAAGGAGTCAAATTCATAATTCCTCTTATTCTTTATTTTTTTTTTAAGAAAAACTCACGAAATTAAAATTGTATTTTTGTCTCGTTTTCTTTTATTTCTCTGTGTCTCGATTTACATAACTTCTAATTTGACTTGTTGATAGTAGATATATATAGTGCTAATATCACGTATATAGTTTCTTAATATTATCATAAATTTTTATCTACTTTCCAGTCAATAAAAAAATATAATAGTAATGAAGAGTTACAATATTTATGTGACTATCAAGAGAAAATGAATGTGTACGATTGAATGCAGGTTTTACTGCATGCTTTTTATTTCTAAAGAAAATTGAACGCATATATAACAATTAATAATAACCATCATAAACAATGTTAAGAATTACAATTAATCTTATGAGTTGATGGAGAAAATAAAACACAACAGTTAATACTAGTTATAACAGTGGTTAATATATATCTATATTCTTTTATTTAGTGATTTTAAGCATTTGATTCATTTTTTTTTATAACTAATTCTTAAATCGGTGTAATGCCTGCTCGGATCTGTCTGATTCATTTTTTTTTTGCCTTTATCTTTTGTTTAAGTGATGAATGCACTTTTATTTAACAGACCAAAGAAAGGAAATAAAAATGTTGATGCTGAAACAAAACATCAATTAATAGAAGTGCATGTGGGAAAAAAAAGAGTGGTACTTAAATTGCAAAAAAATATTTCTCTATGTTGATGCTTAAATTACACGACACTTTAATGCAGATATATAAGCTAGTGAGGTACCTCAGGTGAAGATTGGAAAAAAAATGAGAATCAGAGAAAGAAGAAAAGGAACTGGAGGTAATATAGAAAGACCCTTGTAGAGAAAGAAGTTTTTAACTAATTTTAAAAAGCAGCAATTCTTTGTTGTATAGATACGAGTACGGATATCGTATTGGATACGATACGGATACGGTGATATAACAATTTTTAAAAATTAAAGATACAATAAGCCTACTGTATTTTTATTTTGTTATTATTTTCATTATATTACTAATTCAACACATATTATATAAATTAAATAAAAGAAATTATGAATATAAAAGATCAAGTATATTAAATATTGTAACTACTAACTTCTAATAAAAAATCAAACATAGCGTAGTGGTTAAGTGTTGTGGCGCTGGTGTTACTATGTGATTCTTGTTGGTGCCGCTAGAAATTTTTTTTTTTTTTGCTTGCGGTCCATAAGCGTTGTATGGTCTGTGGGCACTCCAGCTACATTGGTGTGTCCGTATCCGAAACATATCTCGACATATCAATACCGTATCCGGACGAGTCAGCAGGTATCAAGACGGTATCCGATATGCTAACTGGTGTATCAGAGCCGTATTAGATGCGTATCGGTATCTGAATCCATTTTGAAGCATGGGAGTAACATAGTAATCAAAATTCAAAGGATTACAAATTAGCCTATAGAATATTGCCACAAGAAATCTGAATACAACTTATTTACAGAATATTATATTATAATTATTATAACCATTCAACTTGTGTTATAGGGCTGCAAACGAATCGAAACACATCAAATTTATTCCAATTTGAGTTTGAATAAGATTTAAACTTAATTGGTTTGATTTGTTTCATAATAAACTCATTTTGAATCGATTTAATTGTGAACTACAGATTTTTCAAATCGAAGTCAATCGAATTATGAACTACAAATTTTTTCAACAACTCTAATTATACCAGTAGTTTATGCATTAGTTTTCTTTGCACAGAATAAAATTCACATGATTTCTTTTACCTTTCACGAATTCACACTGATAGATTATGAACTAGCTTAAGATTCCTTTATCTTTTACGCCTAGATTGATTAAAATCACAACATGGATCTAATCAAATAAAAATTATTTTATTGTTAATTTGTTACGTTGCTAAATATTTTTTATCACAAGTTACCATTATATTAAAAAATTTGAGCAATAATATAAGTTTGGTTCTTGTATTATTAAAAATTAATAGTCGAATTCATTAGTTACATTATTTGAAATTTGAACCTAAATAGTTGCATTATCCGAGAGGCAAGTGTAATAGGATAATTGAACACAAGAAGAACAACAAATTGTCAACCATATACACTACCATGCACTAACAAAACATACGACGTATATATGTTTACGGAATAGAGAGAGAGCAACACTATTATCAGAACATCAGATAAAATAATATGTCATACATAAAAATATAAACATACATGGAACATTAGAGCAATAATATGTCAAACACAGTAATTAATTGAATTCTTCTTCTATTCCTCTCAATCTGGAAAATAGATCTGGAAAATGGACACAAACGAAGTTGTCAATCTCCTGCAATCCTTTCTACAATACAAAATAGAAAAGGAATATAATATTAGTTTAATCTGAGTATGCAATTAGTAAAAATATGTATATGTTACATATATGATATATGAAAGAACCAAACCTTCTCAACTTCTAAAGTGTTGCAGTGCGTGTATATTCCTGAAATAAATCTTAGAAAATGGACTACATCCATGGTATCATAATCAGATCCTTTTGTTCCGTCCTTGTCATTAAAATTATTCATCGCTGTAAGTAGCAAGTTTCCATAATTATTGAAGTTATTCCATGGCATGTCAACAAGATTTGCATTATTTTTCTTTAGATTATCTTAGCGATCCTTGCGCTGGCACCATGAGAAAATTTTTTTTGCATACATCCTCCGATCTTGAGGGGTCCTAAAGAAATCGAACTCACGAAGCAAATTATCCATGTTTGCACTGAAAAGAAATACAATATAAGTCGAGCCATATTATCTATACATCCAAATTTAGCCTAAGGTGTTGTCTATAAATAATAATTTAGAATCATATCGAATGCAAATGATTATAATTACAGTTGAATTTCTAAAACATAAAAGAAATAATAACTTACATTTGTTCGCTATTGATTTGTTCGAAAAAATGAATGACTTCAACAAGATGATTGATGAATTCTCCACCCGTACATTTGTCCAATATGCATCTCAACAAATTTGCAAGACCATTCCAATCCTGCAGTTGTGCATCCTCTACACTGCCTGAAAATTAGGATTGGTCAGTAATTAATTATGTAAATAATATCAATACCTTCACAATAGGATACCAACAATCAAAATTTTCTCATACCTTCCTTCTCAATAAAATTGGCTAATTTAACCACGATTTTGCTGCCTTCGTAGACAAAAGGAGTGCTTTTTGCTAATAAGTTGCCATGATAAGTTTTCTTTCCATGTAAGAATTTAAGCACGTCAATAATACCCCTGCAAAGTAATTTCAACATAATTAGAAAGAAATCCTAAATTTTACTCAGAGTGCAAAGTTAATTCTAAAATAATGATATTAAAAGAGAAAATATATGAATTACGTACCGCGTAAGTTCAATACACGTTACCGATGGTATATAATAAGAGTCAACAATCAATTTCTGAAATTTGTGCTTGATTAATCCTTCCAAAGATCCACTTATTTGTTCAGTCAATACCATCAAGTATTTTTCATCCTTTTTTGTCTCTACAAAGTCCTTGTTTTTTGTGAACTTTTTGCAAAAATCCCCATCAACCTCTTTGAAATAATAACATCCCAACACATTTGGGTGTATGAGAGTATGCATTTTCACAACTGAATATATGCTAGCGGTGTTCTTTTGATGTATGTCTAAGAACACTGCTTGTTGATGCATAGCTTGTGTAGGATTTCTAAACTTCACCAATGGATAATTCGGCCTGACAAAGTCAGAAGAGTCTATACAACAATCCTTAGTTTCATATCCAACTTTAGCATCAATCTTAATTTCCTACAAATAAAAAAAAAAGTTACAATATAGAGTTGAATATATATCGCTTGAGAATTCTTTTGCATGATCCAATTATATTTATACAATTTTACAAAATTTTTGAGGAAAAAAAATAAGGATGTCAATATTATTTGTTTTTATTAGATTTAAAAATAAATTTCAGGTTTTGAAAAAGATGAATACTAAACTTGATCAAACTCTATATAAACAACTAAAATAACAAAACGGTTGTAAATAGAGTTATTATATATTAAGCAACAGTAGCCTGACCTTTGGATGAGAACTTGAAGAACCCTCTTTTGACATAATTTATAATTTTGAAGAGGTGCCGGATTGATCAACTACTCTGACCTAAAATTAAAAAAAAAGAAAAAAAAAAGAAAAAAAAGAAAGAAAGAAATAATTCAATGTATGAGAATTTAATTGTACTAGATGAATGCCTTGCGTTGCTTCGGCAATATTGATTGTAATAGATTTTATGAGCTATTGATAATACGAAATATGAAAAACACAGTTCAAATGGCAATATTGATTGTAATAGATTTTATGAGGTATTGATAATACGAAATATGAAAAACACAGATCAAATGAATAATAAAAACAAAGCATAACACCATAAAGGCACTCAATTTATATATTGTTTCAGATGTACATCATTTGCATCTAATGAAAGCATCATGAACATTTAGCATATCTATATAATATTATATTAATCTTGCATGAGCTTGGTACCACATATGAAACGTATTCACTATATTCGCATGAGTTTGGTACAATATTTCTATGACATTGGGACTTCTTTTACGGGGATGATTCAGTAGCTCTTTTCTTTTCTCTTGCTCTGTTGTTCACTCATGAAAAAAAATGAGAAAATGTGTCAGTTTGTTTTGGAGAGTGTAGTAGTGTTTAATATGAGATATTTGAATTTGGAAGCATTGTTTCAACACTGTAAAATGCGTTACTATGGATTTGAACAACCTTCGTTTTTAAGCATTTGCTCTAAATATTAAAGAGCACCTGTGGATTTCCAAATTGTATAGGATTGGCCCAGATTCAAACTCAAAATTTGAGTTACTTGAGGAGATGAAACTCAAAAGTTGAGTTACCTAATGGGAATTGGGACCTTTATCTGTTAACCAAAAAATAAACAAATAAATATATAAAGCCCAATTGTACCAATTAATGATGTCATAACCATGTAAGATTGCTATATTTTGAGCACTTAGCACCAAATATTGTATGAATCAGATTCATTCATGTAATGATTGTTTAACCTGCAAGTTCATATAAAAAAAAAAATTCTCAACAGTTATATGACATATCATTCTTAAACTTTGTATAAGAAAAAGTGATTAGTACACCATTGTTTGACATGTGGCGTTGTAGTCCAACAACCTGAATTGAAAGTAATTGACAAACTTAAACAAAAGAACAATGTTGTCTGGCCTAATAAAAATATTTGATGGTCTAATATGACTTACTGGTGTTCACTTTATCACCACCTAAATGAACAAACTTAGATTTAAAAACTTTGCTAAAGTAATAATACTATAGTTTTTTAGAGGAATCAGATCAGATGCAAGTTCGCTTCCAGATTGTCACACACTTGTGCATGTATAGAGAAATGTTGATTTCAAAACTGCAAAAGAACAAAACAGAAGAAAGTTCTTTAATTGATTTATTGGTACCAAATCAAGTAAGAAGGATAACTATTTAAATCAATTAGCATGTGAAATTGATTTATTATATAAAGTAAGAAGGAAAGAATTATTAAAGGGTTTGAACCTGCATAGATATTTACTGGAATCAAATCTAGTAAGATGAAAAGAATTGTAAATTGTTAACAGGGGAGTTTCAGTACATAAAGAATTACTGGTACCAAATCAATTAGCATATGAAATTGATTTATAATTTGGAGTAAGAAGGATGACTATTCAAATAACACTGAACTAATCAGTTTAGAACCAAAACTGGCAAGTTAAAAAATAAAAATGTAAAATTTAGTATGCAAGTACATTTTTATATGAAAATCATATTGAACGGTTCAGATAGACTATTTGAACTTTGAAATTGAAAATATTGATCTGTAGCACATACCGATATGTGTTATGCATAGTATCATAGACTCACTCTGTATGTATTACAGGATATGCAAATATGAGGTAAAATCATAAATACTCACAAGAAGGATACTTTTGGGGTTTAGTTCATGCAAAAGTGCTTTGTAGTCCCATTCGATGCCATGCTCTTAAGCAATAGATTTAAGGATTTTTGATTTGGTATCTATATCAGGTGCTTTTGTTGACAGTTTCTCAATTATTTGCGCAACAAAAGAATATCAGTCATGAAATTGGTAAAAATTAAAAATCAATGTGATTATTCATCAGAGATAGAGATATATATGTATATATGGAAAGGAATATTACCATTTGACTAACACTGCAATCTGGCCTTAATTCAAGAGTAGCATTGCAGAATTCTTTACCGTAGTTGGTTAGAAATTGTTGGCGTACATCCAATAACTCCTACACATCTGCACAGGGGCAGAGCCAGACTTTCGAGTTCTGGGGGTCAATCATATAGAATTTTTCTACTACGAATGGGGGTCAAATTTACATATTTACACCATTTTACTCAAAACTACATAGAATATTGTGTATAATTATAACATATGACAATTGTCATTAGCTTAATTTTTGTTTGAAAAGTTGGAAGAAATTGGAAATGTGGAGGAAAAATTACCTCTGAGAAGGAAGAAACTCTTCTTCTTTTCCAGTAATCAGCCTGCAGAACAACGTTAGTAGCCAATTTCTAGCAAAATCCTAAATCCTAAATTTGAATACAACCCAAAAATATATAAATTTCAGCAACAATGAGAACTTCTAGTAAAAAAACTAAATCCTAAATTGGAATACAACCCCAAAAAATATAAATTTCACGAACGATGAGAACAACATCTCAATGAAAGTGAAATAAGCAGGAAAGCCTGATGACATCTCCTGTTTGTTGCCAGTTATTTTTTGGTTAAAATGGTAATGGAATGGCCTCACATTGGCACTACAAACACTGTTACTAAGTTACTGCCAATCAAGTCTTAATGTAAACTAAAAATATCTGCTACTATGGAATGCAAAGTAACTCACTGACAATAAGCTTTGCCATAATTCCAAGATTTTCTAATTGAGAAATGAAATCCCAATTTTATAATTCCGAGCTTTTTCGTTATATCCAAAACCGATAAAATCTTCAAATCAGTCAAATCCTAAGCTCTATTTCAACAGTACTCACCTAATTTTGAATTGATCTATCATTAGCGTTTCTGTGAGATTATTTTCTAGCAAAATCCTAAATCCTAAATTGGAATACAACCTAAATATATATAAATTTCAGCAACAATGAGAACTTCCAGCAAAATCCTAAATCCTAAATTGGAATACAACCCAAAAAAATATAAATTTCAGCAACAATGAGAACAATATCTCAACCAAAGTGAAATAAGCAGGAAAGATGCAGCAAATTAGAAGAATTTGACTAAATTACTACAAAGACTATAAAACCCTAAACCCTAAAATGATACAAAGACCATAAAAAAGAGGAGAAATTTAACAAATTGAGAAACCCTAGGTCGGATGAGAAGGGAGAGGGAAAAAGCTACATACCTGAACCTAGAACGACGCAGTCAGGGCGAACAGCCCGATGTGTTTAGAATGGTCGACAATCGGAGGAAAATAAGATGAGAAAGACGGCAAGTGAGTGGTGCGGGTTGACTGGAGTGCGGTTATGCAACGATGAAGATGGAGATTAGCGATCGTCTTGGAGAACAACGCATGCAGTCAGGGCTAGGCTTTTGATTTTACGGGAGGGAAGGAGATCGCGGAAAGAGAGACAGAGGTAGCGGCTTGGGTGGGGTTTCACGGACAGAGAGAAGAGAGAAGGGCTTGGAGAAACAACGAAAATGGTGGAAGGTTGGAGAAAGAGGCAGACTGGAATCTTCTGAAGGCAATTGAATAATTTTTTTTTAAGAAAACCAAATGAAATTGAATAGAAACGGGGAGGATTTCGCTGAAACAGGGGACCACTTGTCGGTGTACTGGTGACGAAACTGTAATGTACTGTAGATCTACAGTGCAGAAAAATTAATTCGGCTATAGTGCAGTAATTAGTTTTAAGTAAAATCTGACCTTTAATCTCTGTCTCCAATTTTAAGTTATTTAGGGTAAAAGTGTCTTTTTTTCATTTTTTTTCCTGACTCCGTTATATCTTTGCCACAGAAGTGAGTACACCGTTAATCTCTTCCTCTCATCCCTAAAAATCGCGGAGAAGAGAGGA
This sequence comes from Carex pumila, assembly GCA_033356055.1. Classification (NCBI taxonomy): domain Eukaryota; kingdom Viridiplantae; phylum Streptophyta; class Magnoliopsida; order Poales; family Cyperaceae; genus Carex; species Carex pumila. Next base: position 529,896 of record JARJHM010000059.1, on the reverse strand, counting down.
GAAATCGCGCCTGGGCTTGCATGGGATTACGCGCTGCCTCCCCGCGCGACTCCGATCCCTGGATGGTCTCTCATTCGATCGCTGACCCGCTTACGGCACACAAGGTCATCCGGAGCATTTGGGGGGAGAGCACACAAGGCCAACCTCCAAATCAAGTCCAACTTTATGTTTATAATTTAAATGTTTTCAATACCACAAATTTTCAGATCGGGATTGCTGAAATTGATCGCTACATGATTGTCCGAATGGTACCTATAAACAAGAACATTGTCAACTTTTTTTTATCCTCTTAAAATGATTGATATATCTCCTTGCTAACTGAATTAGTAATTTGACAGTTACCAAGAAGGAAAAAGGAGCAAATGGTTCTATTTCTGATGGTTTGTGATCCTTTCACATTAAAATACAATATATAGTGGTGACACAGTATTAGCTTTATTTCTATTCCATGTCTGAACTTCTTCTTTTTTCCAATTATTCTTCTTATCATTAGATGAGACTCAAGATAATGCAATGGAGGACCCAAATATGGATGAACTGACAGCTTTAGTAAGAGAATGGATAAATACTAGGGAAAGCAGCACTGTTAATATCTCAAATGTTCTCTCATACTTCCCAAAGGTTTCTTCGGTAAGTTTTCTTTTACATATATACATCTGACTTTATCATTTCCTTCTGCAAATTTGATAATTCTCTCTTTGTATAAAACTTGCAGGCACTGATTGAAGGTACTGATGCCATATTTGGGTCCTCCATTGCAAAATTGATAATTCTCTCATGTTATGATTTGAATTACATAAATTATTTTAGTACTGATGCCACATGTTTCATTCTGGTACTTTGTGGTAATCCATAGTGTCAAATCGTCAGTCCATATCTGCTGTTTTTTTACTTGAAGCCCAATGTACAATGAAGCACCAGATCCACACCATTGAAGTACTTATAAGGGGAGGTCTTATTTGCGTAAGGTATGAATCCAGTTTGTTTGCTTAGATCCAATGGACCGGGTTGTAGCAGGAGCCTCCCTTAGAGGAGAAAAGCAGCAGATATGTATCTGCTGAAACCTTGTATTCGTTTTGAACTCTTATCCTTCTTAGGATTCAGTTTAGGATTCCAGAATTATCTTAACTTAGACTTTATTTTCTCTCAGTAAATTGCAGCTTTTTTTTTCTGTTATAGACCTCATCACTACTAGAATTACATATTTTATTCTGAGAACCAAATTTCCAATTTTAAAGTGAAGTATAGAATAGAAACCGCATGCAAGTAAAAGTTGTTAGGTTACAGTACAGTTCCTGTCACTTTTGATGCTTGCAGGTGCATTGATGATAATTGCATCCACTTGGACCAGGAGCAGTCTTTGGTAAAACAACCCTTTGTTTGAAGTAGGTTTGTTTTGATATTCGAAGTGAACTAAAACTGATATAAATACTAGGTGCTAAATGCGGCATGTGATGCTGGTATACCGGCGGCGAGTGATAATGCTTTGCTCTGCTTTGATAGAGATGGATTCAACAAAAATATTGGAAAACGCAAAGCCATTGAATGACCCAGATGGCCGGCATTTACTATCGTTTACATACCTCAGGCTCACCCCTGCTCTCTTTGAGGATATAAACTTTCTTGAATTCAAGTGCTTTGTTATGAAAATGCATGGTGAGAATCTTATCTGATTCTGTCTTCGATTTGCGCTCCTGCTTCCACATTTTTTAATCTGATAGCTTCTATTATGACCCCAGATCTGTGCCAATGAAACCAATAGAACTTGTTTCTGAATCATGGGGATTATTTCATCTCCTAATTTTGAAAGATAGTCATCTCTTTGTGAACTCATTAGTCAAGGGGGTGATGGCGGTTTACATAGTATTGGAGTTAAAAAAATTGAAGATCCTTGTTTGTTAGGTTATCAGCATCCAGCTGATTTTCAGAAACTTCCTACTATACTCCTACAGGACCTCAGAAATCAATGTGCCCCTGGAAAAGCTCTGTTTCACTTCAGCACCCTTCTTTTAAAAGATACACTGTTGCATGCATTTGTATGTTTCCAGGAAACATCTTAGATCAGCAATTTTAAGTCCCTATTTATGTTACATACAATGACGGACCAAAGTGCATGAATTTGATATACAACTAATTAACAAAGCCGAAAATATATCTTTATTTTTCATTTTTGAAATGCTTGTAGACTTAATTCGAAAATTTTGTTAGAATTGTCAAGTTAATATCATTGGATTCCAACCACGAAAAATTTAATTCATTATTATAAATTTGACCCTACATTTAAATGAATTCATGTTCTTTTCTATTCAAATAAATTGGATATTTTATTGTGATTCACTCTAGGTATATTTTTGAAAAAAAGACGAGAAAAAAAAATCTATGTTTAAAATCAAATAATGGACAAGGCAATCTGTTACTCCACGTACTGGTATGTGCACACAATAATAAAAAAAACCTTTAATATTACGTCATTAAATTTTCAACGAGGATGTTATGATCACAACAATGAAAAAATTAAAAAATATGAAATTTCGATGCAACAATTTTATATACTTTTTCATGAAAAACATAAATTTTAATAAGATCGATGAAAATTGATCTAAAATATATAAATTTGTTAGAAAAAAGCTAAATTTTAATAAAATTATATGAAATTCTTACAAAATCATACTCATTAATATTCTTATCTACTTCATTTGAATCTTGTTTCCCCTGAAATTTTTATTAATATCCAAAAAACATATGAAATTTCAGAAACTATCCAGGTTTTCGCGTTTTTTCGAAATCTACCCAAACCACATTTTTTTTGCGGTTTTAGACTGAATTACTGCAAAAAAAATTTGCGGTTTTGAATTTAAAACTGCAAAAGAATAAAAAAAACCGCAATAATTGTTTGCTGTTCCAAACCAATATGATTTTTTTTTGTATTTTCATATTATTTTTTTAATTAAATAGAAATATCTATAATATATTTTTTGTATTGAAATATTAGAAATATTTTATATATTACTTTGAAAATAGATGAAATACTATATAATTTGATATATTATAAAAACTGCTACAAATAACTCGAATTAATATTTTTCATGTCGGATTTTTTTTGCGGATGTAAGAAAAATTAATATATTTCTTTATGAGTTATTAAAAAAAAAATTCTTGGACTATGAGTTAATGATTCCGGTTCAAAAGTCACTTCTAAGTAAATACAAAAAATATTGTCATCTATCTATTAAATTTAATTTCTAAAAAGTTGTATCTATTTTAAATTTTTTTTATGCTATTTAATGATTGTTATTCAAAAAGAATTCTCAAAATAGATACAAATTATGTACCAGATCAAGTGATTTTCTATCTATCTAAAAAATAGTAAAAAAATTTCAAAAATAGTACAATTTGATATTCTATGAGTTCAATATATAATCAGATTAAGAACAAATTTCCAATGACTTAATTCCTGAACCTAGAATAATTGTCTGTTACTTAGTAACCAGAAAGTGTCTATTTGTCTGGTTACTTAGTAACCGGTTTTGCTTTTTTCTTTTTTTTTTTTTACAAAAAAAAAATTAATTTTTTTTGTATTGAAATATTAGAAATATTGAATATATTTTTTTGAAAATAGATGAAATACAATATAATTTGATTTTTTAGATATACTGTAACAAATTATTCGGATCAACATTTTTCAGGTTGAATTTGTCGCGGCTGTAAGAAAAATTAATGTATTTCTTTATGTGTTATTGGAAAAAAATAAAAATACTTAGATTCTGAGTTATTGATTATGGTTCAAAAGTCGCTTCTAGGTAAATACAGAAAATATTGTTATCCTTCTACTACATTCAATTTCTAAAAAGTTGTATCTATTTTTGGAAAAAACAAAAACAAAAACTTTAAGTTATTTAATGATTGATATTCCAAAAGAATTCTCAAAGTAGATACAACTTTTTAAAAATTAAATGTACTAAAAGGATCACAATATTTTCTATATTACCTAGAAGTGACTTTTGAACCGCGATCAATAACTCACATTCGAAGCATATTATTTTTTTCCACATAAAGAAATATATTAATTTTTCTTACAGCCGTGAAAAATCCGACCTGAAAAATGTTGATCCGGATTATTTGTTGCAATATTTCTAATAAATCAAATTATATTGTATTCTATCTATTTTCAAAGAAATATATTCAATATTTTCTATTATATCAATACAAAAAATATATATATTTTTAATTTCTATTTTGTAAAAAAGAAAAGAAAAAAAAAAAAAGCAAAACCGGTTACTAAATAACCGGACAAATAGACACTTTCCGGTTACTAAGTAACCATACAGTTATTCTAGGTCCGGGAATTAAGTCACAGAAAATTTGCTCTTAATCCGGTTATTTAGTAACTGGATTGGACATTTATCAAAATCCATTCAAAAATTGGGTAGATTGCGTAATTTCATATTTTTTGGGTATTTATAAAAATTTTGGTAATTTTTATCTATTATGAGAATTCTTTTGGAATAACAATCATTAAATAACATAATTTTTTTTTTCAAAAATAGATAAACTTTTTAGAAATTAAATTTATTAGAAAGATGAAAATATTTTATGTATTTACTTAAAAGTGACTTTGAACTGGGATCAATAACTCAGAATTCAAGCATTTTTATTTTTTTTTCCAATAACTTATAAAGAAATATATTAATTTTTCTTACAGCCACAAAAAATCCGACATAAAAAATGTTGATCCGGATTATTTGTAGCAGTCTTTCTAATATATCAAATTATATAGTATTCTATCTATTTTCAAAGAAATATATAAAATATTTCTAATATTTCAATACAAAAAATAAATAAATTATAAATATTTCTATTTAATTCAAAAAACAATATTAAAAAATAAAAAATTCATATTGGTTTGGAACCGCAAAAAATTATTGAGGTTTTTTTTTTTTTTTTGAAACCGCAAAAAAAATTTACAGGTTTAAATTCAAAACCACAATTTTTTTTTTGCATTAATTCAGTCTAAAACCGCAAAAAAAAATTGTGGTTTGGGTAGATTTCGAAAAAATGCAAAAACCTTAATAGTTTCTAAAATTTCATGTTTTTTGGATATTAATAAAAATTTTAGGGGAAACAATATTCAAATGAAATAGATAAAAAGAATATTAGTGAGTATGATTTTGTAAGAATTTCATATAATTTTATTAAAATTTTCTCTAACAAATTTATATGTTTTAGATCAATTTTTATCGATCTTATTAAAATTTATGTTTTTCATAGAAAACTATATAAAATTGTTGCATCGAAATTTCATAGTTTTTAACTTTTTTCGTTGTTGTGATCATAACATCCTCCATTATAAATACTATATAATTTTTTTTACCATTGAACCATTTAATCCTCTTAGATCTGCACATGCGTATACATAAATTACGTCTTTCAAATAAAAACTAAGGCCATGTTTGGTTGTGGAGTAAGAGGTGGAGTAAACCCCTTACTCCACACTTAAGGAGCCAAACGAGGAGTAACATAGGCGGTTTAAGATGGAGTAAGATTTGAGCTAAACCGGAGTAACTTACACCACCTAGAGAGGTGGTTTAACTTACTCCAAACATGATTAACTTACTTCGGTTTTTAACTTGAAGTAAGAAATTTAATCCGGTTTAACTTTAATCCACAACCAAACATGACCTAAATAACTAATGGCTATCCAAATCTAATTCAGCCATCCAAGTACGAACAGTTAAAACAAATGATGTTGGCTAATTTCCTAGAGTAAGAACAACACAAACCACGTCTCATTCCATTTTGGATGCAAAAATCATCCTGAATTTTTAGGGAAATGGAAAATTTTGATAAGCATGAAAAACAAAATTTATGTGCATCAATTAGAGTTGAGAGAATGAAGATTTTATGCTGAGTTCTCCAGCTAAGTGGTCAAAGGATGCCTCCACTTCAGCACAAGAAGCCATTATACTATCAATAGGTTGGGGCACACTCTGAAGCAGCACTCCTTGCTTCCAGTATCTGCTATCTGCAACCAACACTTCAAATTCAGAGAATAGAATAGAGGCCGAAAACATTTGGTCACAGCCTTTCGCTGATTCTAACATGGTCCAGTAGATACAATATTGGAGGTCTTTTAATCTAAAACCCAACCAACCCAAACTGAAAAACCATGACTCAAACCTGGTTTCGAAAATTCCATCTGCAAAGATATAAAATTAAATATAAGTAAATTAAAATTAAGAAAGGAAGGTTGCAAATTATATATTGGTTCTGAGAAGTTAAAATCCATGAGCTGGTACACCCAACTAAGCTCCTATAATGCAAACAAGTAAAGGTTAAAAGCAGAATACTCCCATAAACCTCCAATTTAATTTTATTCGTACTTTCCTGTGTTTTGAGGTGTGTTTTGTGCTCGTTGGAAGTTCAATAGTGCAAGTATGCAATAGTTCACACAGGCTAGGTAGTCTTTAATCTGTTTAAGATTTGATTTCATGTCCCAAAAAAATTATTTTATAAATTCACTCGAATTACCTCGACTTGACCACATTGCCATAAATACAAAGGCAAGCAGGGGCCTTGCTGCATTTCAGGCAAGTCTCCACATGCCCCTAAAGTCTCATTTACACTTGAGTGGTCAAATCCCTCAACATCCTTCAGAGAGTTCCTGCTCCTCCACAAATACTACAATAAATTATTTACAGAAAAAGGAAAGAGTAATTACTAATAGGAAAGAATTTCATCCATAAACCCTACAAAAAGTCTCATCGAAAGGATGCTTACAGGAAGAGACATTGCACAGATCTTCAAAATTCCTTTACAAGGAACAATTAATGCATCTTCAGCCAAAGCTGTATCCAGTGGACTTTCCCTCCTTTGAAATCAAAAACCAACTACAAATGAGGAACTTTAATTGAGTTGTTTATGAAATGTTACTTTTACCTAATTGCCATGGGATATGACGATTTACTAACAAAATTAGACAAGGAAAAGCAATAGACTAATGACCAAAAGCGCAGATTTTGCCATGGAAGCATGCCTTCAGTTCCATAATAAAATGGTTATCCCACTAATATGTCAATCTGAAAGGTAATTAACAAACAATAAGTAATAAGAGTTTTGACCCTGACTGTCTACCACCAACAAATGCCTTGCCATTGCAATCAACCGAGTACACAATTATGCAGTTATTTTTCAAGAAGCTAATACTTCAAAATAGACCAGTCATCAATTACCTTCCTCTCAAAATCAGTAAATGATGAGGCTTTTGTACCCAAACTCCTAATCCTATCTGGGGAGAAACCATTTGAAGCAAAAATAGACTTTATGAAATCAGCACCATTCTCTCTCAAGCCTAAAAAGCATGCAATTACATTCAAAGATAAAGAGAGAGAAGAGAGAAGAACCATCAGAAACACACTGTCATCAGCCACCATGCATAATGGAGATGATCTTCTGTCCAACTAAAATAACAAATAGCAAAGAAGGTCCTTTAGAAAATATAGCTAGGGATTTTACATTTCTGTCCCACAGGGCTTAAAAAACACCCTCAATTGTGTACGAGGAAATACTCCCTCAATTGTCTGGTTTCAAATTCATGAATACTATTTTTTAAGTCTCTTGGATATAGCTACCAAGCTGATCTCACACCGAAAACCAAAAGAATAATAAAAAATAACTTGAGTTTTTACAGCTTATCCTGTTATGGTATCGGAGCTATTCTTATGGAGCCTATTCTCAAGGTAAATTAAAACTAAAAAGATTTTGATTGTAGCCAGTAAAAAAAAATGAAATACACAATGATCTAACATTTAAACCTCAACGAATAAAGCGTGTAAACCTCATGTACAAAGCATTTGAACCTCAATGATATTATGATTGTTCACCAATTTAACTAAAACCTCAACTTGAAGCAACCTAGAAATTCTATTATATTGTTTTCTCAATTAATTTGTACAGTTCAGCATAGCAAATAATACTGCATTTTGAGATAAATTATTCACCTGACGAAACAAAAGCAAAATAAAAGCATATGTTGCTCCATGCCTACGGCTCCATTAGCATCGAGATCATCTTCAGTGTTTGTTGATTAGAAATATTTCTTCGAATTTCCAACATGTGCACATGACAATTTGAGCATCCTATGGCCCCGCATCCATTTCAGCAGCAACTAATTTCTGCATTTTGTTCAAATTTTTATAAGCAGCCTAGTTAATTTAAGAATCAAAAGTGGGAAGTTACACTGAAAGACGTGAAATTAACAGTAACAGATAAATGAAATGAGAAGCAGATCTTTGTTGTAGTTCAATTATATCTTATTTGAATAATTAAAGTAGCTCAAGAAAGTATCTGTGAGCCAAAAATGAAAATAGTGTTGTGAGTGAATGAAATTGAAGATTGAAGTACCTTGACACGGTTCCAGGTGTTAGAGACAGTGAGGGGGCCGTGATCGTTGACGATCTGCAAGAGGCCTTTGGAGATTTGACGGCCTCTTCTTTGGGCACCTTATGGTTTATCCACCTCACATCCTCCGCCCTCTTCCCAGAGAAGTGTTGCACAACATTTTCCATCCATCCTCCAACTCCGCCGCTGGCTGCTCGAAAGAATAGCATGGTGAAGGAAGAGGCCAGGGAGGAGGAGGAGCTGAGATCGATCTTGATCTCTCGATCGGATTGACAGCATCCTAGAGCTCTGATCGGCATCCTAGAGCTCTGATCTGCGCGGTCTATCAAGTAAAAAATAAATGAAGTTTTACTTTATTAATGGCCACCTGAGAAAACCAAGACCATAGATGAATAGAGGACGCAAAAACAAATAAATTAGACTCAAATTTTATATTTATAGCATTTTCTAGCTATTTATTAGCTATTTTGGAAATTCACATCTTAAGAATACAAAATTACTATTTTTCAGCACTTTACCAGTCTGCCCCTGTATTCCAAACACTGTTAGAACTGAGGTGCAAATGCCTTCATCGCTGGCAAAAGGTTCACAATCCCGAGCTTATTAAAGGCCCTTGGAATCGTGAGGTTTGTTTCTTATTTAAAGAGCTCCCTCAGGTCAATTACTCAAAGAATGTGGTTTTACTCATTTCATATTATAGATGATTGACCATCATGAACACGTGTGAGCTGTGAAGAGCATTCTTTAAACAAAAAGACAAATCAAATAAATAGATTAAAATTTCAGGGTTGGAATTGAAAGTGTGACTTGGATACTCTATTTTCTTATAGCAACAAAATATTTTTGGTAAGAAAATTTGTTTGGTGCTCAATATTGTCTCAGATATTAGGAAGCAATATATATGAAAACGGATTTATTTTTTTAACCTAATAAACATGTCTTGGTATTATTTCCAGACTTTAGTTCAGGTCCAGATTTGTCCCAGTTGCAAAGACTGGTTGATCGGTTAAAGAATGTTGGATTTATTTTTTGAACCTAATAAACATGTCTTGGTATTATTTCCAGACTTTAGTTCAGGTTCAGACTTGTCCCAGTTGCAAAGACTGGTTCATCTTCAAATGCTGCCAAAAAAAAAAAGGGTAAAAAGGGGAATTCTGTATGATATATCTCTTCGCAATATTGACTGCTTCATTTTAATGTTCCCCTACGATGTTATCCTTTTCCGTAGCTCACTCAAAATTTTGTAAATATTTATGTATTTTTCCTTATTACAATTTGCGCCAGGTCTTGCCCTGTTGACAGCTACATAGCTGTCTGCAGTAGGCCTCCCTATGCGGTTTGTTATTTCTCCTACTTCCATTTACTCTTTTTTCTATCCTCTTCGTGCAACATTTGCTCTCTCATGGTGTGTCTCTGGCTTACGTTCGATTTTCCATCTGTCTTCTTCCTATCAGTAGTATCACCTCGCCTCTCTATATATTCCAATTTTGCCAACGACTCCTCTTCATTTTATCCTTCCTTGGAATGATGAAAAGACAGTATAAATTCCGTGATCCATCCTCAGGTGCTGCCCATGAGGTGCCGTCTTCGAGTTGGGTTCCTTATCAAGCACGTGAATATTGCCTTCATCGTCATTAGGAACTAGCAGCTCTGCACAAAATCTGCTCGGCAACTGCATGGTCATCCCTGATATACACACCTGTGATTTGTCAACTAATCCTTCTTTATCGTCATCTTCGTCAAACCTCGATGCAGCTGATTCTAGGGCTCATATCAAAGGTAGACGCACATGCAAGAGGCAATGTACGTGTCTTTCTCATCCTATGTAGTTCCTCCACAATTTACTGCTCGAACTGTTTTGGACTTGGAGATGGTAAAAGTCATTCTTGGGGTTTTGCAATTTAGAAACTTTTTTTGTGTTCTTACTTACCATCATAGCAGAGATTCATTTGCATTGACTTGATTAGATAAAATTAAGAATGGGTAAAGCAATTGCATCTGAACACTTATCAACTGAGAAACATGATGAATATATATCAACTGAAAAGTAAGCTAAAAAAAGAAGCAAAATTAGAGAGAGTTGAAATGTTCTGGTATTTTATAATTATTTATGTCAAGTATTCCAAAGTACTTTCGAATATTTTGTTATACCAATTTTGAATATATGTTTCAGAAGGCTGGAACCAGTGGAGATATGTGTGAAGAACAACAAACGGGATTTAGGTGCATTATATGAGATCTTGATTGGAGTAATCTTATCTTATCATATTAATATTTCATTCAGCTTGTCTTATTTAAGCCTTGTTTGTGGTAGCTTGAATTTCACCAATTATATATTTTGAAATAATTTTATTTAAATATGGACTTCAGATTGAGTAATTCATTGATAAATGTAGAATGGCTTAAGCATATTTTATTTGGATATTGATAAATTCAGCATCATAGTTAATGTTTTAGGGAATCAATATTTTCCTAAAATAGCAGTTCAATTTTTTTCAGAAAATCTAAGTCTGTATATATAAACAAGCCTGAAATAATCTAATCCAAGCCTTTTCGTTGGTGAATTGTTGTGGTACTTCTTTAATGAAAAGAGTTTATCTTATGCACAATTCATGGAACATTACTCTCGGCAGGAGGCTCACCTCCAACGCCGCTGGGAAGTCGGGAAAGCTGGAGCAACCGGTGCTAAGCGAGCAGGAGATGAAGGACTAGCGGTGCCAGGCTGACAATTGCACGGCCAATGTGACGGCTGTCTGGAGTTAGTACCAGAGCCACTGGATATGCCTGGAGCACTCAAAGGCACCATCGGTGCTTTTCAATGGGACACAACAGTGCTATTGTCAGCGATGCAGCTGGTATGAACTCTAGATCTCCTTCAGTTTTATTTTATTTTATATATAAGATAGATTTGTAAGATCTACGCTATATAGACAGGACCGAATCCGTCCATCGGAATTGATCTCGGCACCACTGTGTTGGTGTGTGGCAACATGATCGGGTCTAAAATCGTCGTGAATGTCCAATGGAACGTCCAACTGTCGTACGTGGCCTTTACAGACACGGAGAGGCTGATCGGAGATGCAGCCAAGAATCAGGCCACCATGAACCCTACCACTGCTGTTTTTGGTAAGTTCAATTTTCAATGAAGTTTCTCTTCTTCATTCCTTCTCTGTTTAGAATTGTGCCTTTTGTGTTGTTATTAATTAATTTGGATATGTAGATGCATTATATGCTGATGTGTACTGATTGCATTTAACCTTGAGTAAATTTTTTGTAGTCTTTGGATGTTAAAAATAAATATCAGTCAATATTATGATTTTTGGTACTTCTAAAGTAAAATCATGTATGCCCTAATTAAGAGTCATAATTAAGATTTACCAAATTGTAGCATTAATGTTTTTAGGATGGAGTTTATTGGGGGGGATTCACAATTTCTGCATAGATGGTAGTTAGAGCTAAAACAGTTATTTTGGGGAATTGAAAGCACTTCATGGCATATAAAAAATGTAATTTGGTAGTAAAGCATTGTTCAAGTTCCATATTGCTGCTGAATTTTGTTGTGGTACTAATTTAATGAGCAGAGTTCATCTTACATACAGTTCATTGAACATTGATTTCGGTTTAAGGAAATGGTTTTGCTAATAGCATGCTGCAGACGTTGACATAATCAGTACGACTTTGTAATATTTTTTTCCTGACATTCAATTTTTTTTTTGGTGTTTATATGCAATTTATTGTTGAATCGAGGCTCTCATAATCCTCATACAATTTTCAGGAAAAAAAAAATAACTCAAGTGATCCTAAATACTGATTTTGAGAATTTGTTTCACGTGGATCAGGCTTCGGGGAAACAAGGGGAATGATTGTCAAGTTTGCTCAAAGGTCTTTTAGTTCAGATGATGATGAGGAAGTGCAAGCACCTCATGGGCCCACTGTTACCGAAAATAACCTGGATTCTGATGTCAATTTTTGTGTAGCACTAAAGCTATCTGATATTTATTTCTTATTCGTGTATACTACCAATGTAACCTGATACATGTCTACAGTACTATATAGTCACTTTGGTTTTAGGGTAAGTATTTTAGTCTCTGTTACAATAAATGTTGTATAGTCTATCATAGACTTCTATGGCGATACTGAGCATTTATCTTTTTTCTCTTGATTTGCATTTTATAGGCCTTAATAAGTTTCTTCTGAGTCTTAACATGAATTATAGGCAAATATTTTTAAGCATGTACGTCTGTGTTGGTACAGTACTGTGTATAATTTAGTTTGGAATTCAACTATCATTAATTATAATAAAGTTGTATACTTTGTCGTTCAATCTTATTTTCAACAAATAACAACCAATTATTTTCAATTGTTGTTCTGATTTGTTGTCTAATTTCACTCTTGTATGCCAATATTAAAAAAAAAAACCTATTGTGCTCGTGTATTGCAAAAGTGCTTATAGTTCATAAACATATGATGTGATCTATGTTATTTTCTCTCTGTGCTCGTAAAAAATTATTACATTTTCATTTTATTTTTATGTTAATTAGTAAGTTCAAAAATTGACTTATAGAAATCATCCACATTATTGCATCTTTTACAAGCTCTTGATGACAATCAAAATAAAATTAAAATATCATAGTTTTTTGCACGTGCATAAATAAAATGATATCGATCATATCCAATGGTTTATTTTGATTTTTAAATTTTAAATTTTGAATATAAAAGTTTTTAAAAATAAAGACATGACGGAGGCACAAAAAATGGAGGCATTTTGAACCGCTCTCTTTTATTTTACTATAATTGTATGAAACATTCTATAATTGAATCGAAATTTTTTACAAATTGCCCTACTTTCTAAATTTTTTAAACAAAATACCCCTCCTCTAAAATAATTAATAAAATGTTCTTGTGGGTCCCTCATTTCCCCCTCTCTCCCTCTCTCTATCTCTACCTCCTATTTACTTTCATTGAGTTTAACACTTCTTTATCTCTCATTAGACTTTAATGAGTACATAAAAGATTTTAAAGAATATGTAATTCAAATAAAAAAAATGGCAAACATGCAACAAATTTTTCAGTTAGATAATATATATCTATATCAAATACATGTTTTTTTTTTTAAAGTATCTATACTAATCTGCATCATGATGAAATTATTTACACGATTATACGGTACGTTATTGGAAAGATAAACTCTTAAATTTGTATTTTACTTATTTGAAGAATAACATCATATTTTTGTTATTTTTTCAAAAAGGATAATTATAATAATCATATTTTGAGAAATTTATTTATTTTATTATTGATGGGTGTATATGCATTAATTTGAAGTATTGCAATTTAAATTTACAAAAATGAACCTATCCCAAATGCAAGAATTAAACATTAATATATATTCCCATTTCAATCTACTAATTAGACACCATCAATACCGAAGATAATTGTCATTTTCATCTAAGTATTGTTTTATTTGTAACCAACGGAGAAGAAAATATCTTGACAACATATAATTTTTTGTGTTAAAATATGGAGATAAATTATTTTTGTACTTCTTATTTAAATCTCAAAAGTATTTATATTTTTTTTTGTAAAATTTTCAATTATATATATTTCTTTTTGAATGATTATAAGAAAGTTTAATTAAATAAAATACTATCAAATAAGTAAAATTTAAATTTAAGAGTTTATCTTTTTAATAACGTACTGTATAATCGTGTAAATAATTTCATCATGATGCATATTAGTATAAATACTTTTAACGAAAAAAACATGTATTCAATTTATATTTTATCTAACTGAAAATTTTGTTGCATGTCTACAAAAAAATTATTGTTTGAATTACATATTTTTAAAAATATTTATTCATTCATTAAAGTCTAATGAGAGATAAGAAGGTGTCAAATTTGATGAGAGTAAATAGGAGGTAGGGATAGAGAGGGGGAAATGAGGGGACCGCAAAGGCATTTTGTTAATTATTTGAGAGATGTTGATAAAATATTTTTAAAAGATGTTAACATTTGAAATTCTTAAAAATAAATTAATCATCCATCATTATTTTTAAATAAGGAAATAAGGAATGAGAGATAGCTGGAGAGGAGAAATAAGGAATGAATAAATTATTTTTTTCTCCAATTTTGTTCTCTATTCAATTTTAATTGTAACATATTGTGTGGTATATGTGTGGTGAGTATATTTCTAACTAAAATTATACTTCTACATGTAAAAAAGATGATTTTATCAAAGTAAGACATATTAGTTGATTGGAGAGCTGATATTAAATATGAGTAGTCCAACTTTTGAGTTTCAGATCAGGACTATTTGATTCGAATCCATCGCTCTAGATCGCTTCACGATTCAGAATTGTTGTGGGGATGTGTGCGCTTCACTTTGGATGGATTGTCGCAGATTTGAATCGGACAGTTTCATCCTAAAGTTCAAAAATTGAGTTACTTCACTGGATCTGAATTCATCCCAAGCCTAGACCATCCAAATTTGTTATCTATGATAGATACTATTTTTCCTATTTATAGATGCTAATTTTCCTATTTGTGAAATACTAATTTTTGAAAGGGAGCAGTAATCTGTATTTAATTAATGGGAATGTAGACAAAATCTAAAGCAAATATAGTTATGCAGTGAAGATCAAAATGTAGAGACCAAATTTAAGATCCACTGCTGCGAAATTTAGAATTTTATTTTACTATAATTGTATGAAACATTCTATAATTGAATCAGTATCACCACACCAAATTGACCAAATCAATTTCCCCTGAAAGATCTCATATCTTGCGTAACCTTTTTGAAAATCAACCGTTCAAATACGTGCTGCACAAATATGAAAGCAAAAATAATACTGGGCCCCTACGCTATCCCCGAACAGGCACCGGACACGTCGGTGAAGCAAATATGAGATACCTCAGAGGATATGTGGGAGAATTCGTATCCTCTGAGATATCTCAAACTTTGCGTGACTTTATGGAAAATTCCAACCGTTTAAATACGCTCTGCACGAATCTCAAAGCTTACATAACACTGACCCTAAATCACCCCCGAATAGGCACCGGTAACGTCGGTCACGCAAAAGATATATCTCAGAGGATACGCACTCTATTTTCCGTGATCTCAGCAGAAAATAGACAGATCAAAACAAGAGGGTTTGAGTTGGGAAGAAGGGACATTAAACGGGGAGGGAGCGGCGCGTCGATTGATAGGAGGAATGATGGCAACGAGCATCGAGCTTCCGATTAAGAGAGAATATGAATATGGAGATGAGGAAGAGGAGGCGTTGAAGAAAGTGAAGACGGAAAAGGAAGGCGACAAGGAGGCGAACGATGATGAAACCATGGCAGATAGTTTTGCAGACGAGGATGAGGGTACCGACTCTAGCGAGGAGGAGGAGGACGTCATGTTGACGTTGGAGAAGGAGGCGGAATTGTACAATCAAATCGAATTAGATGATAATTTTGCAAAGGTGGACATAGTCAGGGAATACCAGTTGTTTTGTGTAAGTACGCATGCTCTCCTCTCCAGTTAATCCCTTTTCCCTTCTCTATTCTCTACTCAACTACTTACTATTCAGAGAAATTTGAGGATCATTGGGGCAGTTTCCTCTGGATAATTGCATAAATGATCAAATCTAATCCATTTTTTTTTATCTATTCATTGGGCCCGTCAAAACGAAGATAGAAAAATTAGATTATTAAACAAAAGTTGATAAATGTTACAGCGATTAATCGGAGATCCTGATCGTGAGAAAAAGATTTTCTCTGAGAATGATGCACTCAATCTGTTGTCTGATGATGAGAAAAATAGGTTTTGGAAAAAGACCTGGCACATGCGCCCAAATCCATCTGGTTTGTCAGACTACGAGGTCCTAACTATCTACCCCTATGTAAGTAACTTTTTTTTTTGCCCTTTCTCTGGATATATTGTTAAACAGCTCTATCTACATGACATGTGTAAATTTTCTATCTGTTATGCTATGCTGCCAATGCGCATGTTACATCAATTAACAAAATATGACACTGAAATAGGAATTTCAATGGTTTTCTGACCAAAAACCAATATTTTATTTCTTTGTTCCTTCTTGTATTCTGCTTATTTTATTTTTTATTTTTTTATTTTTTAGAGAGAAACCCTTAGGTATGTATTCTGCTTATTGATTCTGCTCATCTAATATAATACCCTCTTCATCAATGCAGGAGGACCATCCATTCTACGACAATTATGCTTCTTTTTCTCGTACCTATGAATATGACCGTGCATATCAGAAGTTCATAGAGGAGCTACATAAAAAAATTGAGGTGAACTCTCATGCTTTTGCGCAATTTGCAATTATTATGAATGTTATTTTTATATGGCTTAGCCCTTCTGACCATCATCTTTGTTGTTAATTATTATTGTTAATGACAATGATGATTTAAGAAAAAGCAGAAGGGGCTGGTATTGACAATCGAAAAGGAAAATCTAACAATTTGTTTTAGACTTGTGTCTATGTTGTTAATTTCTCATGAATTTGTTTATTTCCTTGGTTAGTGGAGCCCTACTAGGTCAGATGGATACGCAAGAACTAAAGAAATTTTGAAAGGATACCCGGGACTGCTAGTTGATGATTATGATGCGATAAATGTAGATAAGAGTGCCAACGTAGGTTCCTTTTGTCAATTTTGTTGAAATTGTTAATCTAGTTCATGGTTGTACAAATAATGACCTGCTTTTGTCACAGGTGGCTATTGCCCTGAGCCATGCAAGACAAAATGCGAAAGAATTGATTCCACTTTTTGTTGAGCTCTATAAACTTGAGATGAATATGGTTTGTATTTTCCAGCCCTTGACTCAGGATTTTTTTTTTTTTTTTAATTATACATGTTTGTTTGGTGCAAAAGACTGTTGTTAAGTTACTCCGCTTATGTAACACTTTCGTCTAGGAGGATATTGTGCAATCATTGAAGCTTATCGTTGACAAGAAGGGGGGGTTAGAGTGTTACCCCCTTAACAAAGTCTTAATTGAAGAAGCCCTTAGGAATGAGAAGGGGCCCGGGATCAGCCTAATGTCTAAAGTAAGTTCCTTTATATTTTCTGGTTTTGCAAGTTGCTTATTCTATAATATATGTTAAAGAGTTAGTTCACCTACTTAGCCTGACTCTATTCAATTTCCTGTCCCATCTCTAGTATGATTGCATGAAGATGTGGATCCGTGGTAAGGTGAGTTTTTGTCTCACTGCTGCAATTGTCCTCCTTTTCAACAGTAATCCAATGCAATATTGTGGTGCTGATGAAGTATTGATTTGAACATATAAATAAATCGTCAGCTTGGTATATCTGATTGTCAAACCAAGTTAACTTAAAATTAAGAAACCATATATCTAATATGGGTAATAAAGTGTCAACCATGATTACTGAAGTGTTTTCATGCGGTTATAATTGTGTGTATAGAGAGAGAGAGAGAGTTGGGCTATGGTGAGTTGCGATGTAAGAGTCTTGTTTTACTTGATGCTCATATTTTCGTTTTCAAAGTTCAAACAGCCGATCCGAACTGTTCAAAATTTACATTTCAAAGCCCATATTGAAATGTGCTTTGGAGGCCAAAATTTACATTTTTTGGGAATCTTTACTATCTTTTAGATGGCTAGAAAATCGCTGTTTTTGGATTGATTTTGGACCATCAAAAAACAGTGATTTAAAAAAATAGTAATAAATTTCTTAAAAATGTAAAATTTTGGTCTCCTAGCACTTTTCAATATGTAGATCATGTTGAGTTCAGATCGATTGTTTGATCTTTCAAATGTAGAAAATATGGGAATGAAGTTAAACAAGGCTCTTAACTCACCGTAGCCCAACTCTCTCTCTCTATATATAAATATAGATTCTGTCAACCTGGACCAACTAGAGCAACATGTAAAATAGCTTTTTTTAAAAAGATATATTATTTTATTTGTTTTGTTTCTCATCTTGTCTTGCTAATTTCATTTCTCTTGTGATTTAATAATCTAAATTTTTATTTCTCCTGGTTTTTGTCTTTTGTGCTTGCATCACGTGTAGACAGGGGAAGCATCTGTAGAGGAGGATAGCAAGCTGGAGGATCTCGTCACCGGTTATTTTGAGGTAGAAGAATTCAGAATTTCTTTCTTTTTTTGCTTTATGATGTATGTCTGAGTTATAACAATCATTTGTTGCCAGCAATCTATGGTGTGTTATGTAGATGATTATACTGACTATGTCAAGGAGAAGATCAACGTGGCTCAGGTGTTGAAAATTATAGATGACAGGTAGGTGTTGATATTAATTGTTTAAATAATACTAATTAGCTTTTCTTCTTTCACTGTTATCTTTCTAATCTTCTCTCTCTTTGGTTAGCTCTTCTGTTTCCCCTGCAGTATAGTTGGTGGTAGCCTGCTGCCTCTCCTTAACTAATTCCAAGCATGTCCAACATTTAGAATACAAAAGCAATTGCACTGTGGAGTTGGCTTTTATAAAACAAAGCAACGTTGTACTCATTTTTGTAAACATTTGTTCTCCCTACTCTTTTTTTTTTTTTGACAAAAGTGGGGGTAAATTCAGAAACTAATATCAGTGTATCTTACAAAAGGTGGTACTATTCCTCCCTACTCTTGATAGGCAAGTATATATATGCAAGAATCCTTTCTTTGATTCCTCTTTTTCTCTTTTGATCATTTGTTTGAAAGTTGAAATTAACGAGCCATTTTACCTGCCAGATAAATAAAATTTAAAGCATGGGTCAGAGCAGTCGGCTTTTGGAAATGAAAGATCCAATAAATATCTGTTGTTCATGAAATTCATTTTGCTCATATGTATAAATTACAGCATAATTAATCGTATTGATTATTATTTTACATGCTGTCAGTATTTAAAAGTATATACTCGTGTCCACTTTTATTTTTTTAATATTACAGACGGAATATTCTCATTTTAAATATCTAGTTATTTATTTGACATTAATTTTTTGGTACGAAATCAGAAAAATAATTACTTTAAAATAAATCAAACTATAAAAATACATAAAGTAATTTATGAGTTTTACTCTCTTTCTAATATATAGATTTAAGGTGTTCATCGATTAGGTTCGGTTTAAACTAAACAAACTAAAGTTATAATTTGGTTTTAAAAATAGAAGGGAACTGATCTGTTTTGGCATTGCAATCAAACTGAACTGAACCAAAGTTTTATTTTGGTTTGTTTGGTTCAAGTCATATTATATATATATTTTTTATTTAAAGCAATTGATTTATAATAAATCAAAGTATATTAAGAAATAAATTGGGGTATTAAGAAATAAACCGAAATATTTAAAGCAATTGATTAAGAAATAAATCGGGGCAGTCTGGACCACATTTATAATATATAAAAGTTTGATCGGTTCGGTTATTTCGGTTTTGAAATTTTTCAAAATAAACCAAACCGAAGTTATAATTCAGTTTTAAAAAAAAAACGAATTGAACCACTAAACCAAAAGAACTAATCCGTCTAGTCCAAACTAATTCAGTTCAGTTCAAAATTAACTAAACCGGATCCAATAAACACCCCTATATAGATTAATCGGATCTTTTATCAGAATTCTTTATAGTGGAAGTACAGGCAAAAAGTTTCCTCTTTTTTTTTTTGGATATTAATCAAAAGATAATCCCTATCCCTACAACTAAAAAGGAGTCAAACTCATAATTCCTCTTATTCTTTAATTTTTTTAAAGAAAAACTCACGAAATTAAAATTGTATTTTTGTCTCGTTTTCTTTTATTTCTCTGTCTCGATTTACATAGCTTCTAATTTGACTTGTGGATAGTAGATATATATAGTGCTAACTAGTATCATACTCGTGCGTTACAACGACAATATATTATAAGATTGAATATAATATGAAGAGACCCTTCTGTTGACATTAACTTATCTAACTAATACGGACATTTTTTTTTTTAAATGTAGACTTTTTTTTGTTTTATTTTCTTTTGCTAATTTGAACATGTACTGATACTCCATTAGTTTCTATTATTATGATTAGAATAAATCCAAAGTTCAATAACTTCAATACATATAAGAATTCAAAAACCAATTCTGCGACGGAGTAAACTTCAATTTCCTGTTCCAATGAATTTGCCAATATCAACGTCACGTCGAATATATCATCACAATTTCAGTTAATATCTCTTGACCCCCAAAAAACTTGTTGTCATCCTTTTTTTATGTCAATAGCAGGGGTGGCTGCAATTGAAATTTTTGATTAAATTGTTAAGCAAAAGCCGAACACAATTTTATTAGTTGACTTAGCCACAATCACCTATTTAAGAAATTATGATTTAGATAGAAATTTGACCACCCTCTGATATTGTCACACCCCGAGACAACCCGCCACGTATTTATACGTAAGACGTAAACACATCACATACATTATCAATAACATCCACAAATGCCACCTTAATTTCACAAATAATAGTCTTACAATAATAAATAAAGTGGTTCAACAACAGCCATGACCAACATGGTTAGGAGTACGGCACAACCATGCTTGTTCAAGTGTACTGTTTTATTAGAAAATAAACAAACGAACCAAAATAAACAT
This sequence comes from Carex pumila, assembly GCA_033356055.1. Lineage (NCBI taxonomy): Eukaryota > Viridiplantae > Streptophyta > Magnoliopsida > Poales > Cyperaceae > Carex > Carex pumila. The sequence goes on along the minus strand of JARJHM010000059.1, from coordinate 508,932 downwards.
AAATGGCATTTAAGTCAAACATGGATCCTTCTGCTTGTCTTTACTCACCTCCTTATTATGGCGCCTCTTCCTTCTTACCTGGAACCCACATAAAAGTGGAATAGGTGAGAGATCGAATATTCTCTCAGTGCGGGATTTAGTTCCAGCCCGAATATTTGTAAAATCTTATTTTTAATATACTAAACAACTTTATTTAATCAATAACCAAAATGCAATCTATATTATCTTATCATGCAATGATTATAATTCATGTAAGCACTTGTTACTTTAAAATCTTATTAATCATTGACCATTACTTTGCTTGTCATACATTATATCTCAAACCCAACCGCGACTAGCAATCCCCGCGTGTTGGTCCCAACCACGACTAGCAGTCCTCGTGTATCGACTTTTTCAATATCGAACCCGACTGCAACTAGTACTTCCCGCATATCGGTCCCGACCACGACTAGCAGTCCCCGTGTATCGGCCTTTCCAATATCGAACCCGATTGTGACTAGCATTCCCCGCATATCGGTCCCGACCACGACCAGCAATCCCCATGTATTGGCCTTTCCAACATCGAACCCGACTATGACTAGCAGTCCCCGCATGTCGGTCCCGACCGCGACTAGCAACCCCCGCGTATCGGCCTTTCCATTCATTCATCTCACGGTGATCGTTCATTTTCTTATTCTAATGTTATACTCAATCGATATATTTCATTCAAGTCATATGTTCCAAACGAAATAATCATATTATTTATTCTCTAAACAAAGCCAAAGGGGTTGTTCGAATCAACATGCACAATTTTATAAGTAAAAATAAAATGCACACAAAGAAATAAGTAAATAATTTTATAAAAAGTCTAGGAAACCACACCTGTTATTTGAGTATATTCTTGATCGTCCTTACGTAATTTAAGCCTTATAATCAAAACCTGATACAATAATTTATAATAATGTATAATCAAATCTGATACAATAAAGTATAATATTCATTCGTTCTCATTATCTAAAACTTCTTGATTATACTATTAGTATTATATTCACATATTATAATCCTAACTCATAAACTTTAATTATTTTACTGTGACAATTCATTTTGACTTTCAAACAATTTGGAAATCTTAATTAATATGGTGTATCGAAAAGTTAGCATAAAATAATTCAACAAGAAATTAATGAGAAAATCTTTTAATTATTTTTATTCTGCTACTATTTATAATTGAGAAGAGATCTCTAAGTTTTATATTTGCTGAAATTAGATCTATAAAAAATAATGTGAGCAATTATGAAAATCAAATATTTATTTCTAACTTAAATATTGGAAGATCCATATTTTATACTTTCTGAAATTAAACTAAAATCTAGAAAAATATAATTTTAGTATGGTACTCCTTATTAAGAAATTACAATAATTATATGAATAATTCTTACACAGAAAAGACTAAGAAAAATTAAGGAATCCTTTATAATAATATTTAAAATAAAATAAAAAAGACTTGAGTTCAAGTAACTAGAAATTAAATACTATTATATTTACAACGTAAATACTAAATTTAATAAAGTCAAAAGACAATTTATTTTAGACTTTAATATAATTAGAGTAGGATTTCATAACAAATTATATTTCCAGATTTTTAATATTATTAAATAATTTCTTATAACTAAATTCCTACAATCCAATAATAACATTTATTCTAAACCAAATAATCTAATTATCGTGTCTCAATCAATTCAATTTATTTTATTGTGTTAATTTAATATCAAATGGTATGGTTTAAATTACCTTAGGTGCAGATGTTCGAACCAAAGAGAAGAGAAATCACTAATCCTTGTTGACTTCAAATCATGACATTTAGATATATCAATATTTAATAGTTTGAGATGGAGAGTATGAGGTTGGAGACAAATCAAAACAGAGGGTGTATGGGTGGTTTGAGACAAAAACAGGAGGCGGCAGAAATAAAAGTAAAAGAAAAAGAAGTGTAATGTAGGAATTAAACAGCTGGTAGGAATTAGGGTTTGAATTATAGAGGGGTACATTTTAGAATTGGAAAGACGCGTGAGTTGAGTAGAGAGGGACAATTTTCTTTAAACGGAACGACTAACAGTACCCCTATATTAGTCTTCTAAATATTTTTTGCACTAAAAGACAAATAATTTTTGACAGGGATCACTAACTGACTTCAACATTTGATATGAGAGTATTTATATTCTGAGTTAATAGTCAAAACATATAGTATTCATACCTACGAATGTATAGTATTCATACTTATTATCAGAACCATTCATCATATGTAAACACAAGCTGGAGGGGACCAGTAACGACCAGAGGGGCCGTTGACGTCTTGTGACAGCCTGGATCGGGGACCGCAACTGTCTGAAAGCGACATTTGTCAAGATTGGGGACCACTACAGCGAATCTATATATTATTCATATCTAACTAAAGAAGTATTCATATCTAAACAAATGAAGTATTCATATTGACGATTACAAAGTATTCATACATGTTTGAAATAATTTATACAATTCAAAATTCAAAGTTAGACCCTTCTTTTTGAACACCTCTTCTAAGAAATATTCATATCTAACAACATGAATGCATATCTAACAAATGAAGTATTTATATCTAACTAATGAAGTATTCATACATGTTTGAAATAATGTATACAATTCAAAGTCAAACCCTTCTTCTCGAACACCTCTTCTAAGAAATATTCATATCTAATAAACGACGTATTCATATGTTGCACTCTTGACAACCTTTGCTGGACTTAGCATGAACCCCCTCCAAGGGTGCACCACGCTCTCCCCGCCAGATCTCAACGGTGCACCACACTCTCCTCGCCGGATCTCGACGGTGCACCATGCTCCCCTCGCCGAATCTCGACTGCCATCACAACCGTCGGCGTGGGTAGCTGGTGGTGAGTAGTAGAGGAGAAGAACAGGGTAAATTTTGAGTTGTGTTGAAATTTTTTTTTTCTTTCTAAAAAAAAATTGAAGAAGGTAGATTTTGATCACGTGGGGAAACAAAAAAAAGAAGGTTATTAGGGGAACAGATTCAAGGGAGACAACATCTTTACTCTTCTTTAAATTACAGTTATTTTGAGAAAAAATAATAAACCTGTTAGTTACTGAGTTACTGAAATATAAGTTGGGCTAAGGCCTCTTTTGATATGGTCTTTTATTAAATTATTTTGTGGCCTATCAAGTTATATATAATTAATAAAACAAACTTCAAATTGAGTTGTTCAAATGTATTTTCTTTAAGTTTTGTGACATTACATCTATGTTAAATCTCTCAAAATAATTTATGTCCATAATGTCGAATACTAAAAATAAATAATATATTGTCGTGATAGAATGTTAGAGACATATCTGAAGTAATATATTGTTTGGAATTTTGATATAGTCCCGTTAACATGACAAGGCCGATCAAAAGAATTAAACCATATAAGAACAGTCATTAAAGAGATGTGCTTTTATGGCTCCACATGCAAACATGGAAGGGGTCACATGTGGAATTTAGTAATATTAGGTACCTTTGCAAGATAGCATGAAATAGTGAGATGAAATATGTAAAATTGAATTTAGAAAAACTTCTCTAGCATTCAAAAATAGATAAGTGTGATCTAACATGCTTTCCCCATCAAACTTTTAGAGCTACAATAATCTCTGCAAGAACAACAACGGGTGTACTCTAAAATATTAAAAATATTAATTGTATTTTTATATAAAAAACACACCCAGAAGCAAGTAAGAATTTCTTAATAAGCAAGCAAAAAAAATTAAGGGATTCCATTTTATTTGAGAAAAAGTGAATATTATATTTGTAACTGAAAGAAGAAAGAAGGTTGAAATTTCAATAACTTAATGGTTTTGAATTTAAACACAATACTAACTTCATAACCTGTATGTCATCATTGAAGACTGTGAGTTGAGCGATATCTTGAAAGAAGGTTGAATGCATTATGGTTTGCAAAATCTTCAAACTGGATAGAAATTTGAACAAAACTATGTATGTTTATTGTTTTCATACCTGAATGAGAAGTTTTTTGCATAATTTTTCTTGATATCTGTCATGAACTCATAAAGAAAATCTTTGTAGTTCTGATACACAACATGAATAAAAAAATGATTTAAGAATGGATTTTAAGAAAAAAATCGACTTAAATGCTAATGAAAATTAACAAAAAGAGACATGGAATAAGAGAACCTAGCTAACTACTCTTCTTTGCTTAAATCTAATATAAAACTCATTCTTAAGAAGCTCTTCATTGTTCGTCCCCGCATCTATATATTGTACTAGATAAGCCATCATAATAAGCCATCATCATGATATGATCAACAATAAGCCATCCTAATTTTATAATTTAATATAATTTTATTTTTCTATTAATTTTTATAATTTTTATACCTCTCTTTAAGATTTCTAATTCTGGAAACAGTACAAATTCTCAGTTGTATCAGTAGAAACAAAATTCAAAATATATTCTAGATTTTTCACAACAATATGTATAGAAAAAAATAAAGAGGAATAAGGAATAAGGAAATAAATGTATGCAATAAGGATTAAGGAAATAAAATTCGGAATATACGTATGCAATATGTATAGAAAAAAATAAACAAAAATAAGAAAATAAATAAAAAATTGATTTCCATTGTGATCCATATAGAAACAAAGAAGAAGAAAATAAAAAAAAAAGGAAAGTGGAGTCTGCTCAATTGAAAAGGGAGAAATATATTGCTAAATTTTGGAATCTGCTCAATTTTAATTGTAACATATCGTGTGACAGTACGTATATCGAGTATGTTTTTAACTAAATTTAGAATGTGTATGATTGTATGCAGGTTTTACTGCATCCTTTTTATTTCTAAAGAAAATTGAACGCATATATAACAATTAATAATAACCATCATAACAATGTTAAGAATTACAATTAATCTTATGAGTTTATGGAGAAAATAAAATACGACAGTTAATACTAGTTATAATAGTGGTTAATATATATTTATATTCTTTTATTTAGTGATTTTAAGCATTTGATTCAATTTTTTTTATAACTAGTTCTTCAATCGGTGTAATGCCTGTTCGGATCTGTCTGATTTTTTTTTGCCTTTATCTTTTGTTTAAGTTATGAATGCACTTTTATTTCACAGACCAAAGAAAGGAAATAAAGATGTTGATGCTGAAACAAAACATCAATTAATAGAAGTGCATGTGGGAAAAAAAGCGTGGTACTTAAATTGCAAAAAAAATATTTCTCTATGTTTATGCTTAAATTACACGACACTTTAATGCGGATATATAAGCCAGTGAGGTACCTCAGGTGAAGATTGGAAAAAAAATAGGCATCAGAGAAAGAAGAAAAGGAACTGGAGGTAATATAGAAACACCCTTGTAGAGAAAGAAGTTTTTAACTAATTTAAAAAAGCAGCAACTTTTTGTCGTATCGGATATAATACGGATACGGTGATATAATAATTTTTAAAAATTAAAGATACGATAAACCTACTGTATTTTTATTTTATTATTTTTTTAATTATATTACTAATTCAACACATATTATATAAATTAAATAAAAGAAACTCTGAATATAAAAGACCAAGTATATTAAATATTGTAACTACTAACTTCTAACAAAAAAATCAAACATAGCGTAGTGGTTAAGTGTTGTGGCACTGATGGTACTAGAGATAGGAGTAGGTTCGATGGACATTGAACTTACTTTTAGGTTCAATTAGCTCTAACACCGTTAAATTAGCATTAAGAGATGTGTACACAGAAATTAATACAGACATGCACGGATTTTAATACAAAGCGCACAAATCTTGATGAAATTGGATGGTCATTATATCCATCGGACCTACTCTGAAGTCGTGTTACTAAGTGATTCTTGTTGGCCCCCCAGAAAATATTTTTTTTTGCTTGTGGTCCATAGGCGTTGTATGGTCTGTGGGCACTCCAGTTGCATTGGTGTGTGCGTATCCGAAACATATCTAGACGTGTCAATATCGTATCCGGACGAGTCAGCAGGTATCAAGATGGTATTAGGAAATATATAATACGTCTGGTTCATCTGATATGCTAGCTGGTGTATCAGAGCCGTATTAGATGCGTATCGGTATCTGAATTCATTTTGAAACATGGAGTAACATAGTAATCAAAATTCAAAAGGATTACAAATTAACCCATCGAATATTGCCACAAGAAATCTGAATACAACTTATTTACGGAATATTATATTATAATTATTATAACCATTCAACTTGTGTTATAGGGCTGCAAACGAATCGAAAAATATCAAACTAATTTTAATTTGAGTTTGACTTTGAATAAGATTTGAACTGAATTGGTTTGATTTGTTTCATAATGAACTCATTTTGAATCGATTTAATTGTGAACTACATGTTTTTCGAATCACCACATGAATCTAGTTAAATGGAAATTGGAGAATCAAAATGCTGTAGTTCTCAATTGTTGTAGGATATGGGTAACAAATCGAAAAATGCTGTTTAAATTGGAGGCAATCCAAATGAGACCTTGGCATTTAGTGCTATTGATCGTAATTCATTTGTTTAATTTGTTTTCTCGAAATGTATTAACTGGTAATTCTTAGTGAATATTATTATTTGGTTGGTACGTAATGTATTGTCATTGTTTAATATATCTAGAGAAAAGCTTTGCCCGAGCCACTGGCGGTGCAATCCTTGGTTGAAGCATTAAAGGGAAAGGTTATCTATATAACCCAATCTAAATATTTAATTAGTTACGATCTCTAAGTTTGTTATGAATTGGAGTATTTTTTCTTTTAAATTTATGTGACATATTGTAGATGCCTTTAATGCATTAGATGCATCGCCCATATTTTTCTTGTGTTTATCTGTCATATTGAAATTCAACTGATTTTATGTGTTATTGCTTATTATAGTGGTTTGCTAGTGAAGAACCTTGACGATAATTTGTAATTGCTAAAAATGCATGCCTACCATAAGGTATGTCCTAATAAATTCAAAGTGATTTTTAATTTTAATTGCCATTTTTTCTATTTGTTTTTAAATTCAGCTAGTAAGATGTGCAAATTGTTAAAATGCAATGTAGGATTTGATAGCTCAGGTTACATTGGAGACTGATATCATTGCTCTCCTAATAAAAGTTACTGCTTTACTTATTCTTTTCTAAGGTTGGCATTCTTACTTGATAACATGCATTTTTGTGTACTTAAAAAGTAGATTTCTTTCCAACATTTACAAATTGCAAATATTTGTTTCACTATATTTAGGTTTACAACAAAGCTATCCTAGTATCTCGATCGAAGGGCTGCATCCTACACTAGTGGAAAATATGGAATCAGGATCGGTTATATACACATATCAGTATCGGAATCCAACCGATCCTGTTGAAGGCGATACTGATACTATCAGGATCGGTTTTATATTTTTTAAAGAACCGATCCAAATAGAAACTATTAGGATCGGTTTTTTAACAAAACCGATCTTAATAGTTGTTATCTAGATCGGTTTTTAACTAAGAACCGATCCAGATACGTACTATCAAGATCGGTTTTTATATAAAAACCGATCTTGATATTTTTTTTCGAATTTTTTTTTAATTAAAAATTACATATCAAGATCGGTTTTTATATAAAAATCGATCTTGATAGTATTTTCGATTTTTTTTTAAAATTACATATCTAGATCGGTTTTTGAATAAAAACCGATCCTGATGTTTTATTGAAGCTAAAAAAAATATTTTTATTTATTTGACCAGCTTCCATATATATTTTGCTGGCCAGCATCCTAAATTTTTTGTTTTTACACAGTAAGAAGCAATAATCAATTAAATATCATATACACATTCTAAATTAATTGTCATAGACATCTTAAACTATTACAAAAAATTCATGTACTTCATACAAAGTTTTGTGAAGCATTACATATTATAACAAGAAATTTAAATTAAAAAAAAAATTAATTAACAAACATACAAGTGACTAATTGGGTTATTTCTTCAATTAACACACATTTATGCAATATACACATTTATGCAATTAATGTAAAGCACAACAATAAAAAAATCAATAATTACCTCTTTTGCAATCACATCACTTGAGAATAGAAAAAACCCTAAAAACAAAAACAAAGGTAACAATTAGATGGAAAAACATTTTCCAATAAAAAATACAAAAAAATGTGTTTTAAAAGTATAATAATGAGAAAATTAGATAAAGCTAATACCATGATAGTTGATCGGCCGGATGATTAAGTAACTTGAGAGAGATGTCCTAAAAACTGTAAAACAATATACAAACACCATTAATTAATTTTTGAAACAATAAAAAAAATAAAAACTGGCACAATTGAGCCGGAGGTGCGAGAGGCTCGGATTTGAGAGGAAGAGACGGAGAGAAAGAGAGAGAGAGACACGGAGGAGAGGGAGAGACGGAGACAGAGAGAGAGAGATAGAGTACTGAGGATTTGAGAGGGAGATACGGAGACAGAGACAGAGACGCTAAATTGAAAATGAGAGGCGCGAAATGAAAATAAGAAGAACCCTAGCTAAGCTGGTTATATAGGAAGTTATCATTAGGATCGGTTGTTTATAAAGAACCGATCCTAATAGTATCAGGATCGGTTTTTATAAAAAAACCGATCCTGATACTAATTTTTTTGAAAAAAAAAAGTATCAGGATCGGTTTTTTATTATAAAAAATCGATCCTAATACAATTTTTTTCTTTCAAAATTGGTTCTGCAAAAAAAAAAAAAAAAAAAAATCAGGGTCGGTTTTTAATAAAAAACCGACCCTGATTTTTTTTTTTTGCAGAACCAACTTTGAAAAAAAAAATTTGTATCAGGATCGGTTTTATTGCTAAAAACCGATCCTGATAGTATCTGGGTCGGTTTTTAGCAATAAAACTGATCCAGATAGTTTTTTTCTTTTATTTGGAAAATCTTTTCATATGGTTATGTTTAAATAGTACCTATCTGCTGTTTAATATTATTTAAGTAGAATTTGAAAATTAAATAAAATTTTTATTATATAATTAACTTATATTTCTAATATGTAATTTTTTATATTTATTTAAACATAACCATATGAAAAGATTTTCCAAATAAAAGAAAAAAAACTATCTGGATCGGTTTTATTGCTAAAAACCGATTCAGATACTATCAGGATTGGTTTTTAGCAATAAAACCGATCCAGATAGTTTTTTTCTTTTATTTGGAAAATCTTTTCATATGGTTATGTTTAAATAAATATAAAAAATTACATATTAGAAATATAAGTTAATTATTTAATAAAAATTTTATTTAATTTTCAAATTCTACTTAAATAATATTAAACAGCAGATAGGTACTATTTGACATTGATATTTCATTAATGTAATTTTGATGAAAATTAATGTAATTTATATTATTAAAATTTATGTGATAATATAATTAATTATTTGACATTGATATTTCATTTTGAAGTCATTTTGATTATTGAATTCTTTTATACAATCATGCATGATGCATCAATGACTTGTGCCATATAATAATATACATAGGACTTGAACCCTTGTTGTGTGGGGTTGTGAAGGAACGAATACGAACATTAGCATTTGGTCGATCGGAACCGTTAAAATGAAAGAATGTCATATTAATTTCACCATTATAAAATTTGATACAATTCGGGATTCATTTACTAGTTCATCAAAGTAAAACAATATAGCAACATCGCACGGCCGTAAATAGTTTACGTTGGATCAAGACTTACAGTTGTCGGGCCTTCGACACTTTTACGTTATTAATGTTCCATGTTATATCTTGATCATTTTAAAAATTATTACATGTCATTTAATTACAGACCCACCGTTGGATGATCATGCAGAAATGAACGGTCTGCATTCCATTTAACAATTTGATGTCATTAATAATAATAAAATTGTACAAAATTGATCATGGTAGAGTTGATTTGGCCATACAAAAACAAATAAATAATTTTTATATTTTTCACATTTTTCTTAATATTTATCCATCTACATGCATTACCAAACAGAAAAGAAAATAAATGGTAGCCGTTTGATGGTTGATAGACCATCAATATGAGTGGGGTTCAGTGATGTTTCTCATATAAAGTATTAGGATCGGTTTTTTATAAAAAACCGATCTTGATACTATTTTTTTTTTAAAGTTGGTTCGGCAAAAATCAACTCTACCATGATCACATAAATTTTAGTAATATAAATTACATTAATTTTCATCAAAATTGCATTAATATTATTTAAGTAGAATTTGAAAATTAAATAAAATTTCTATTAAATAATTAACTTATATTTCTAATACGTAATTTTTTATATTTATTTAAACATAACCATATGAAAAGATTTTCCAAATAAAAGAAAAAAAACTATCTGGATCGGTTTTATTGCTAAAAACCGATCCAGATACTATCAGGATCGGTTTTATTGCTAAAAACCGATCCAGATACTATCAGGATCGGTTTTTAGCAATAAAACCGATCCTGATACAATTTTTTTTTCAAAGTTGGTTCTGCAAAAAAAAAAAAAAAAAATTAGGGTCGGTTTTTAATAAAAAACCGACCCTGATTTTTTTTTTTTTTTTTTTTGCAGAACCAATTTTGAAAAAAAAAATTGTATCAGGATCAGTTGTTCTAAAAAACCGATCCTAATAGTTAAACTATTAGGATCGGTTGTTTAGAACAACTGATCCTGATAGTATCAGGATCGGTTTTATAAAAAACTGATCCTGATAGTTCACAAATTAGGATCGGTTGACTAAAAAACCCGATCTAACTAGTTTTTAGGATCGGTTTTGTTCAGAAAACCGATCCAGATAGGTATTAGTATCGGTTGTGTCATATAACCGATCCAGATAGGCCGATCCTGATTCATGTTTTTCTACTAGTGCTAGTACCTCGATCGAAGGGCTGCATCTGCCATAATTTCACGCTTGAAGGTAAACATAAAAAGGAAAAAAAAATTATACAAAAAATAATTTCATTTTGATATTATCTCTAACAACTGTGTTTATTTTAATTATCTAAATACTAGCCTTGCATCGCTTTGACCAGTACCTTCCTATAAGCACGGATAAAGCAAATAAAAAAGAGCATGGAATGAAACAGGACAAATCTAAACAAAATATTAGCAAATAATTAAGACCTGATTATTGGTACCTCATCACTAGTATGGGGTGGTACATTCAGGTTCGATATTGGTATTAGAGGAGTGAGGCTATGGTATTATTCATAGCACATATTAGTCCATACTATGGATTCATATCTTTCTCTTCTGCTTTGTTTTTCTTTCGGTTAATTTCCTCTCCACCTACTTACAGTTCTAATTTCTTATATCAGTACATGTACTTTTCTAATTTATAGCTAGCTTATGTAATCTTTCTTTCAATATTATTGAGGTCGAACGAAGTCTTCTACCGAACAATAGTATACAAGGCTGGCTGACCGCATCCCTGGGAGGTAATTTCGTTAACCTTATTTTTTTCATTCTGGCTTAGTCTGCATGATTAAGTGATTTTCTACCCATCTTAAAAATAGTAAAAAAAAAAAAACTAAATAAATGTAAAATTTAGTGTACAAGTACATATTCATATTGAGACCATATTAAACGGTTTGGATCAATTGTCAGGATTTTCAAAACAAAAAAATTGATCTGTAGTACGACCCAATTTGGCGTTATGCATAGTGTCATAGTCTCCCTCATGAAAACCCTTCTGTTATATTCTCATTTATCGGAATTTTCCCTCCCTCACCCTTCTTTAAGCTACCCACTTCAATCAATTAGCCTAGCCTATTATGTCAAGTTAAACTAGCTATCCGTCGAACCGATTCGGCCCAAAAAATGGAGAAGAGCGAAAACTGGACTCTCGTCCAGAGGCGACGGAGCTACCCCAAGAACTGGAGCACACCCGCCGAAACCCTACCAACCATAGCCAAAATCTACTCCCCCTACACCTCCTCCTCCTCCTACTCTTAGATGACTACCAAGAACCACCCAGACCCCAATCCAGTCACCCCTCCGAGAAGAACCACAGCTGCCATCATTGCCCCGATCATCACACCATGGCCAGCAAACCCTGACTACTACACCTCCCCCCATAGTCCCACTACCCTGAGGTTCCCACCATCCACTGCATTCTCCGAGTGGCGCGACCGGTGTTTTAGATGCTGCAAAAAAGGTCATACTTCAGCCATGTGTCATAACCCTGTCAAATGCGGTCACTACTGAGAGGATGGCCACCAAGGGACCAAATGTCCAAAGCTAGGCACTGCTAGGGGAGAAATCCGACACCCCAACATCAAAAACACCATGGTTGTGCGCCCCACGTTGAATGAGCCTTCCATGGATGATCTTCTCATCGGCCCCTACCTTTCTTCCTCCCCTATCATGCCGGCTAACAAGATCATGCCGGCTAACAGGCCGGAGCTATCCTACTGTTTCATTGACAGGGATGTTGAATATGAAGCAGAGGTGGCAAAGCTTGATAGAGGGGTTATCATGCATTCCGGCTCTATGAACCTCACCATGGACGACGTTGCCAAGTTCACTGCCCGACCCAACCTTCTCTCCTCGAATGAGATATCTGTTGCTAACCTTGGCAATTGCAACTATCTTCTTCTGTTACCTAATGGGCTATCACCGAACACCTTCATCAAGGCCACCCCTCTCCACCAGTGGAACCTTGGGTTCACCTTCCAACCATGGAGTCCATACTATGCTTCCACTACCATGAACCCCCCATACAAAGTTCTTTTGGAGCTGCAAGGGTTCCCTATTGACACATGGAAAGAGAAGGAAGTTGTTAGAGCTGTGAGCTCTTTCGGCTTATTCCTAGGCTCGGTTGATAGGAAAAGTCCGATAGATTTCTCTCGTTGGATAGTCGCAATTGCCACCGACAGTTTGGATAGGATCCCTCGCAACATTGTCGTTGTAGTCGGCGGATTCAAGCACACAGTGGCTATAAAACCACTAAGAGTTAACTGCGGGCCAATATATAGGGAAGATCTCATGCCGCGCAAGCCTAAGGTATACTCTAAGCCGGAGCTGCCTCCTCCGGGTCCTGCTAAGGAGGTCTCGGTAGTTGCAAATGCTAATGAGACTGATGAGATAAGTATGCAGAGGAAGGTGATCCTCCAATTTTGTCAAGGAAGAGACATTGGATCACTGCCGGAGGACATTAGAGCGTATGTTCAAGGCATCCAGGATGCTCCTGGCGACAGCGGGGAATCAATAGTTGCACCATCTCCTCCGCAGGGTGGTTTCACAGAAAATCCCACTCCAAAGGAGAGACAGCCCATCATCCTATTGCGAACTTCGGAGGCTGTACCAGGTCATGGTACTACTCCAAACACTCTTTTTACACCGGAGGACACCTCTCTTCCGCCACATGCAATCTGAGGTAGTGGCCAAAAATATCTGGATGTAGACAGTCTCTGCACCTGTCGCCTTATGCAGTGATTCCTGAGCCGAACCTTCCAATTCAGTCTCGGGCAGAACCCCAGAATCAGAATAGGGATCGCCTCGGTCCAAATGGAGCACGTAGAGACAAAGGGAAAAAAAAGGTGGATCAACATCTGGGAGGATCAGATGAAGACACATGCTCACCTTTGGGAAGTGCTGCACTCCAGCAAATTAAGACAACGGTGCGCCAAAGGAGAAAGAAACGGGCCAAGCCCAGCAAAGGCCTAAGTGATGGGCCTTCTAAAATGAATGATGTGCTAGTTTCAGCCCAGGGGAATCCTGATGGGCTAATTGAGGTTGTGGTTGCTTATGATCATTCTCTTAACTTAGCAAAAGGCTTTGGGCTACCGATTGATGACGTTCTAAACTCTATCAACGAAGACAACCTGGACCAGGACATCTGCTCCCAGGTCTCGGAATCCCAAGTCGATCAGTCAGACTCAGACAAAATACTGATGGATTTCGACTCGGACTCGGACTCGGACGATGAGCTGTCCGACACAGCTCAATAATCGGGTGTTAAAGGTGTGTTTGATTGTTGCTAATTAGTTTTCTTATGCAGATTAAAAAACTGAAGGTGTTTTCTTGGAATACAAGAGGTCTAGGAAATCTGGACAAGTGCGATGTGGTTTATAACACGATTAGAAGATCGAGGTGTGATGTCTGTTGTCTACAGGAGACGAAGTGGGGGGTGCTAGACAGGGAGCATGTAGTGAGAACACTACCAAATTTTTTTGAAAAAGATTGTGCGGTTTTAGATGCTATTGGCTCCTCGGGCGGGTGTCTAATAGCATGGAAGAAATGCTATACTCCTATCAACTACTGGTCTTCAAGTCATACTGTTTCTGTCATTCTCAGACAAAACAGTACAGGAGCTAGCTTTGTGGTGACTAATGTTTACGGCCCAACACAAGATGACCTTAAGCAACCATTCCTTGAGGAATTAAGGTTCATCTCTACTCTCATTTGTCACCCGTGGATGCTCACTTGTGACTTCAACCAAGTAAGATGGCTCACGGATCGATCGACTGACATGAGAGGCATATCACAGATGTGCTCTTTTAATGATCTCATTCGAGACCTTGAAATCTTGGATATCCCCTTGATGAACTCCCCCAAGCTTGAACATTGCTTGTCCCCAAGCAATATCTAAACTTAAACTACAATTCGATCTCTAATTTAACCCCATATCAAGTATATTTCTTCAATTGAAAAATTTGTATGATCTTGAGAAAATTTAAAAATCTCAACGTAAATATTTACAAATCTAAAGTTCAACCCTTGGCTAATTATGCTTCACCCCACAATTTGATTACTCTAACTTTCATTTCTTTAAAGACTAAGAATTTGTAAATTTTGGACATCTAAATTTGTTACAAAAAATGCACTCTTATTTGCGGAAATTCTTTTGAAAACCCCCCAAGCTTGAATCGAACTTAGTTAGAAAGTAGCGGATTTCGTGTGTTGATACATGCAAAAGTTTTGGAAATTTTTCGTGCTCAAAGGCATCCCGTGGGATTGTGCCAGTACTTTTTTTTTTTTTACTTTGGGAGATGAGCTCAAAGGCATCCCGTAGGATTTATTGTGCCAGTACTCTTATTTATCTCCATCTTTTCTTTTGTTTCACTTTTTTTTTCATTTGCATAAATAATGAATACACACATCCCTAGGCATTAAATCATACCCATGGATATCCCAATCTTTCTAAATCTATTTTTCACAAACAAGTTGCATCACGATCCTTCACTTGGTTAAGCAAAAGACCAAAACCAATATTCTCGAGGCTAGACAGGACCTTTCTCTCTACGGAGTCGAATCTATCCTTTCCAAAAATCGAGCTTGAAGCTTTGGAAATGGTCGTCTCCGATCATGTTCCACTCTTTCTCACTGCAAAAAACCTGCAACCAAGCCATGTCCAATGAGAATGGAGCCCTTTTGGTTGGATTATGAAGAATTTGGGATTAAGATCAAAGAAATCTGGTCCAATGTTAATCCAAAATCCAATGGCATGCAAACCTTTCATAACAATATCACCCAATTGCTCTCTCACCTCAGAGCATGGCATAGAGAAAAGTTTGGCAAAGTTAGCCACCGACTTGAGTTGTGTAGAGGGGCTATCTTGCTGCTATACAAGGAGGAAGAGTCCAGACAACTCAATGAGGTTGAACTCAAGCTTAGACTTGAATTACGTGCCAAAGCGTTCGAACTCGCATGCATAGAGAAAAGAAGATGGCACCAACGCTCCCAATGCAAATGGTTAGCACATGGCGACAAGAACACACGATACTTCCACTCATACACCTCCGGCCGTGCGAGGAAAAATACTGTCACTGCAATCCAATTTGAAGGAGCAGCTATCTCAAGCAAGGATGAAATTCAACAGATTCTTCTTGAGCAACTCAAAAACTTACTTGGTAAATCGGCACAGGTAGTAGATTTCCAACCAGATCCCTTATACCATGATACAAATACCTCTGACCTGTTACATTTGGATTCCCCATTCACTGAAAAGGAGATTGAGGCGGCTGTCTTCAGCCTGCGTGACAATAGGGCCTCAAGCCCGAATGGGCTCCCTAATGAGATGATGAAAAAGTTCTGGGCTACTCTCAAACCTAACCTGATCAAAATCATGGTGGATTTCCACAATGGAGAACTCAACCTCTCTGCCTTCAACAAAGCAAATATTGTCCTTCTGCCGAAAAAGGATGGTGCTTGCTCAATCAATGATTTTCGCCCAATCAGTGTGATCAGTCTCATTCCCAAAATTATTTCCAAGATCCTTGCTACCAGATTATCCCCACATCTTCAGTATCTCATCTCCCACAGACAAACGGCTTTTTTGAAAGGTCGCCTAATCGCTGAAAACTTCATTGTTACTCGAGAATTGTTGCATCATGTATCTGCTACCAATTACCCAACCATTCTGGCGAAATTGGACTTCTCAAAGGCTTTTGACTCAGTACACTGGGGCTTCCTGTTCAATGTCATGAAGGCGCGCGGATTCCCCCCCAAATGGATTGGTTGGATCTCACATTTATTGTCTACATCCTCTTCCAGGTTAGTCATTAATGGAGATAACACCGACTATTTCACACATGCCCAGGGTTTGCGGCAAGGGGACCTAATCTCCCCCCTCCTGTTCCTCTTGGCAGTAGACGTGTTGCAACGTATGGTTCATGTCGCCAACAGCCTCCTTCCAGTCCCCATCTCCCACAAGGTGATGGAGGCTCTCTTGGCCATCCAATACGCAGACGACACTATCTTCCTAGCCCATACCGATCTGCAATCTATAGTCACACTCAAATTGACCTTGAGACTCTTCTCAAAAATCTCAGGACTCGAGATCAATTTCAGTAAGAGCAACTTTGTCCCTTTCAACATGGATCCACAGGACATCAATGTCACTAAGCGGATCCTGGGATGTGCGATTATCTCTCTTCCAATCACCTATCTTGGGTTACCATTCACCGTGACAAAGCCAAGGAAACACATGTTCATGCCCCTACTTGAAAAGATGGAAAAGCGGCTTGAAGGATGGAAAGGGAAGCTTTTATCAAGAGGTGGTAGGGCTCAACTAGTGTCTTCGGTGCTATCTGCCTTGCCAATTTACTATATGTCCAGCTTTCTTCTCCCCAAATGGACTATAGATAGAATTGACAGAATTCGCAGAGATTTTCTGTGGGGAAAGAACAACTCAGCTGGCAGGGGTCTGCATTTGATTAGTTGGGAATCAATCTGCCGCCCTAAGAAGTGGGGGGGATTGGGCTTCTCTAATCTGAACACCCAAAATATTGCCCTGCTCCTTCACTGGTGGTGGAGAATCTACACATCTCCAAATTCAATTTGGTCTCAGTTCTCAGAACTGTTATATGGTAGAAGGGCAACTACTACTGGTCCTCGGGTATGGATACTGAGGGGCTCATACTTCTGGAACCAGCTACAAAAAATTCACCATTTTTTCATTTGGTCGGTGGAATGGAAAATTGGAGATGGTAATTCGATCAGTTTCTGGTTTGATATTTGGGGGAGTAATCAGCAAATCCTCCCAATTTCCTCTGCCAACCCACATATCTCCCTTCGACAAGCCAAGGCAGTTAGGGGTTTAGTTCCTGACTACTACAGGGTACTCATCCCTGCCCTTGTAGTTGGCAAGCATGATACTCTAAGGTGGAAATGGACATCAGCTGGTCAATACTCGGCAAAATCCTTCTATGCAACTTATATGGGAGGAGGCAAAACGAGTTGGGGATTCCCGGAGATTTGGAAGTGCAAAATCCCGGCTACTGTCATGATTTTTGTTTTCCTGGCTCTGCAGGATCGCATTCTGACCCAAGATAGGCTACAAATCTTTCACGTTCCCTTTCAACAAGGTTGCCACATGTGCAAGAACAACTTACTCGAAACTGGTGTCCACCTTCTGTTCTTCTGTCCCTATGCACGACAGGTATGGGCATTACTTGCATCAAGGCTGAACCTTTCCATCTTAATCTTGGGTGTCCGAATTGAAGATGTATGGTATTGTTCAAGGGAAGGTAGAGGGAGCAGATCAACCAAAGAATGGTGTCTGTGGTTTTCCTGTGCTCTATGGCATATATGGAAGCAAAGGAATGAAATGGTATTTAGGAATCAGGAAATGTCACCTAGGCATCTGGTTGACAGAATCCTATCGGTGGGGAAATCTTGGAAAGAATATGGCTAGAGGGTATCTGTAATGAATAAAAGATAGTGTTGGTAGCTCGATATTGTTACAGTATTAGCTGCATTGGTGGTTGGTTATAGGAATGATGTAATTTTGACTCTTTCGGGTCCTGTTCTGTAAATACTCTCATCAATAAAAATCCTTTGGCAGTCACTGCTAATTTCTCAAAAAAAAAAAAAAAAAAAAAAAAAAAAACTAGCTGTCCGTCTTCTTCCTTAGTGCATTTTCTTACCTTCAAGTCAATCGGTAGAATGTAGCAGCTTAGTCAATAGTTATAACAATGACACTATGGTACTATTCACAGCGTACATTGGTTCATACTACAGATCAAAATCTCAATTTTCAACTTCCAGACAGCCTACCTGATCCATTTAATGTGATCTCCTTATGGAAATGAATTTGTATCAAAATTTACAATTCTTAGAATTTTCCGCTATTTTTTTTCCTCTCATCTCTACAAAATCACTACCCTCAAATGGTCAGCTTAAGTTTAGAATAAAATTAGAGAAGTCTATTGAATAAGGCATTTACTAATTTCCACTTCCTACTTCTAATTCTTTTGAAGCGATTTTGCACTCTTTACTTGGTATGCATTCTGTGAGAACTATAAGGGTATCTTGGAAAGTACGTAGCATTCTCTTTTATTGTCATTTGCATTACTTTAATATTTATGCAGTGATTGTATATAAAACTGGTATTAATTCGTTTGTGAAAAAAATCATATTCAACATTTTTTATCGCATGTCTAGTTTTTTATACAATTATTGTATATATTTTTTTATATCCCTCCAAATAGTTGAGCTCCTCCTAAAGAGACTAGATGTCAATATTCAGTCTGGTTGTATTGGAAACTAGAAAAAAAAAAAAGAGTGAAGGATTTGCTTCCACTTTCCCATCATTCATCTTTGTCTTAATTTTTCTATATATTTTTCATACCGACGTCTGGTATTAATGTACATAATTTTGTCTCTATATCTTACTTTGCATTTAGGAGAATAAATAATTTCAGAAGTAATTGATTATCTGTATCTCTTTGTTTTTCCCTTCCCAGTTCCGATCTTCCAACAGCTTGATAGGTAACAGTTGAGCAATGTTCTTCTCCACAACTGGCACAGTGTTTAAGATAATTGTTTTACTTACTATTTCCACACTGAAGCATCAACTTTGAGTAAAACTGTGAAGGATTTGTTCCTGAAAATATATTTTTGGAGGTATTTCGTTGAACGTGTTTGGAAATTTTATTCTGACAATTATATGTTGGTAGTTTTATTGTACATCCACAGTGAATTAGAGTAATATATTTCACCTTCTTTTTAAGGTGCTTGTCTTTCAATGTCTAACCCTAGAGCGTTAATCTTTGAGAACAATTACTACAAGCTCCTTATCATCAGTACAAGGTAAACATAAAGCCAAAAAAATAAGTATCAGGGTGAAGGTGAGTATGCCATCCCTACCACAACAACACTAAGATATTTTAGTTGATGACTGCACGAAATACACATCTCAATTGTAGTCCCTACACAGCTACTACTGAGAAAACTACATCTCGTAATACAACACTTTAGAAACTGAGGTACATAAAAATATTTTTATGACCACCTAGGAAAGTCACTTCTGAAAATAGTGGAGCATTTGCAAATAAATAAATGGTAAAACTTGCTATAATTTCAAAAATAATATAACATATGAACCTGAAAGAGTTCTGCCAGATGGCCTCTTGGCTGGTGGAAGCCAGAGGAAGATTGATGCCGTCACGAGCCAGAAAATCGATTTCCTTCTGCTATCTTTCCAAATCCCAGCAAGTAAATGAATCTTTAGATTGAAATTTGAGAGAAATCAATTATAATTTTTCAATTTATAGTTACTGGTAACATTGTTTTCAGCGTGACATTAATCATGATATAATGCAGCAACATTTACCATTTAGATTGAGAGAAAGAGAGGAATCAGAACCCCACTCAAAGAAGGATGAGGCAACGAGAAGGCGCGGTGGTGAGGTCATCGTATAAGGCATCATTCGCATAGAGGAGCTGAGATTGCTTCTCTTGCCTATTTTGAGCACCAATAAACTCTTTGCTCCTCTCGGTCGTGCTTCGCCTTCACTCTTCTTTGTTTGAAGGACTAGTGGTGCCAGGCTGACAATTGCACGGCCAATGCGACGGCTGTCTGGAGTTAGTACCAGAGCCACTGGATATGCCTGGAGCACTCAAAGGCACCATCGGTGCTTTTCAATGGGACACAACAGTGCTATTGTCAGCGATGCAGCTGGTATGAACTCTAGATCTCCTTCAGTTTTATTTTATTCTATATATAAGATAGATTTGTAAGATCTACGCTATATAGACAGGACTGAGTCCGTCCATCGGAATTGATCTCGGCACCACTGTGTTGGTGTGTGGCAACATGATCGGGTCTTAAATCATCGTGAATGTCCAATGGAACGTCCAACTGTCATACGTGGCCTTTACAGACACAGAGAGGCTGATCGGAGATGCAGCCAAGAATCAGGCCACCATGAACCCTACCACTGCTGTTTTTGGTAAGTTCAATTTTCAATGAAGTTTCTCTTCTTCATTCCTTCTCTGTTCAGAATTGTGCCTTTTGTGTTGTTATTAATTAATTTGGATATGTAGATGCATTATATGCTGATGTGTACTGATTGCATTTAGCCTTGAGTAAATTTTTTGTAGTCTTTGGATGTTAAAAATAAATATCAGTCAATATTATGATTTTTGGTACTTCAAAAGTAAAATCATGTATGCCCTAATTAAGAGTCATAATTAAGATTTACCAAATTGTAGCATTAATGTTTTTAGGATGGAGTTTAATTGGGGGGGGGGGGGGGGGGGGGGGGGGGGGTTCACAATTTCTGCATAGATGGTAGTTAGAGCTAAAATAGTTATTTTGGGGAATTGAAAGCACTTCATGGCATATAAAAATGTAATTTGGTAGTAAAGCATTGTTCAAGTTCCATATTGCTGCTGAATTTTGTTGTGGTACTTCTTTAATGAGCAGAGTTCATCTTACATACAGTTCATTGAACATTGATTTCGGTTTAAGGAAATGGTTTTGCTAATAGCATGCTGCAGACTTTATTGACATAATCAGTACGGCTTTGTAATATTTTTTTTCCTGACATTCAATTTTTTTTTTGGTGTTTTTATGCAATTTATTTTTGAATCGAGGCTCTCATAATCCTCATACAATTTTCAGGAAAAAAAAAATAACCCAAGTGATCCTAAATACTAATTTTGAGAATTTGTTTAGTCTTTTAGTTAAGATAATGATGAGGAAGTTCAAGCACCTCATGGGCCCACTGTTACCGAAAATAACCTGGTGTCTTTTTTTTTTGAGTGAAAAGCCCTTAGGCGTTGAATTTACCAGAAAACCCAAAACTTTGGGTAGTTACAAAATGAACTTTGAAAAAAGAAACTATTCTGGTACCGATCCCATGCATCAATGTGGTTGAATGCATTCGCAAAAAGGGATGGTAATTTAAATTAATCTACCTAACCTACATCTAAAATTGCAGAAAATAAAGATAATTAGAGATCATAATAAGTTTATAAATAATATAAGAAATCCTAAAAAAGGCCAAGCCCTTAAAATACCAGCAACTTGTTCTAGTCTCCTACCGCCATTTAGTTGCTGATTTGAAACCACTCTCCATCCAGATTTGAGGTTAAAGTTATCCCCATTCTGTCACCTTGCCATGGGTTGCCATTGAATTCCGTTCCATTCCTTCTTGCCATGTTTGCCAGTTTATGCGGTTCACTTAGCTCTCTCCTTGTGATATGCCGCAAAGAACATGCCTCTCCCCACTGCTGCAAGATTAGTATGCACTGTACGACTGTTTCAGAAGCCCTCCAAGATGGTAGGTCAGCCAGCTCATTGCATTGTATTGCCATAACCAATGTTTTGCAGTCAGAAAAGATATGTGTAGTTTCCCCCCTTTGTACTAGTCCCCGTGATTGATAGCTTTGTAACACATTCAGCAATCCCTTTGCCTCCGCATAAAAAGAATCTTCATCATACATAGAACCACATTGGACTTGTCTGACATTGCCCATGTGGTTGTAGTACACCGCACCCCAGCCACCTCGTTTGTTTGTGTCCCAAGAAGCGTCAAGCAAAATAATTTGCGTACCAGGTGAAGTGGCAGCAATATTTACTCGTGATGTACTTGCTGTTTGGGGCAGCTCTATAGTCCGTGAGA
This sequence comes from Carex pumila, assembly GCA_033356055.1. Taxonomy (NCBI): domain Eukaryota; kingdom Viridiplantae; phylum Streptophyta; class Magnoliopsida; order Poales; family Cyperaceae; genus Carex; species Carex pumila. Next base: position 486,547 of record JARJHM010000059.1, on the reverse strand, counting down.
TGTGTACATCCATCAGTTGAGCCTGCTTGAGTATTCCCTGTGGTGTTTCTTTCTTGCTGGAGAAGATTTCTCGATTCCGAGCTTTCCAGATGCACCATAGAATATTGCAGAAGGCTGTGAACTGCTCCTCTTCAAGCGAACTTGTGACCTCAAGTATAGCTGTTGTGAAGTCAAGCGGTAGATCACTGACCCGTAATGCCATTTTTGATGCAAACCAAGTAGCCCTAGAAGAGCTGCAAAAGAAAAACAAATGGGTTAGAAATTCATTTTCCGTGCCGCATCGTTGGCACATCGGACTTGTTTGCCTGATTCTCCGATGCAATTTGGATGCAGTGGCCAGCCCTCCGTGCACAGCCCTCCAGACGAAGGTCAACACTCGTGGAATAACTCCTTTCCAGCTCCATATTATTCCCCATGCTCTCGTCTGTGCCTCTGTGTACGGTACTTGCTGCCTGTGTTGTTGTACAAGTAATAGGTATCCTGCTTTCGTACTATATGACCCACCCTTGCTACCATTCCATATCAACCTGCCCGGTACGAGTGTCTGCTCCTTTGGCTTGATGGCCGAGTTTGCAATTGCATGTAGTTGTTGTTCCCCCATGCATTCCCTTATTACTTCCTCCTTCCAGGAGTCAGTACAGTGATCAAACAGTCCATCAACAGTTATGTGCACGTCTCCTATTTGTGCCGATCCTCTGCACCTCCCATTCCTCATGCCACGGCTCATTTAGCGCTTTGATTCTCATACCATCCCCAATGCTCCACAGAGTTGAGTCCTCAAAGAACGGTTTTAGGTCTTGGATCAATCTCCATAGAGGACTTTTTGTGATGTCACTTTTTGTGTAGCACTAAAGCTATCTGATATTTACTTCTTATTCGTGTATACTACCAATGTAACCTGATACATGTCTACAGTACTATATAGTCACCTTGCTTTTAGGGTAAGTATTTCTAGGGGTGTTCAAACGGTTCGGTTTAATCGGTTTTGGACCGAACCGAATTAGTTCGGTTTAAACGGTTCGGTTATTTCGGTTTATTGGATCGGTTCGGTTGGCTTTTCAAAACCGAATTATAACTTCGGTTCGGTTCGGTTTGAAAATTTTCAAAACCGAAATAACCGAACCAACCGAACTTTCATATAATATGAATTTAATCGGAATCACCCCGGTTTATTTTTTAATACTCCGATTTATTTATTAATCAATTGCTTTAAATACTTGGTTTATTTCTAAATATCTTAGTTTATTTCATAATACTCTGGTTTATTTCTTAATATACTTCGGTTTATTATAAATTAATTGTTTTAAATAAAAAAATAATATATTTCGGTTTGAACCGAACAAACCGAATAAACCGAAATAAAACTTCGGTTCGGTTCGGTTCGGTTGCAATGCTAATTCGGTTCGGTTCGGTTCTATTTTTAAAACCGAATTATAACTTTGGTTTGCCAAGTTCGATTCGGTTTCAACCGAACCGAACCGATGAACACCCCTAAGTATTTCAGTCTCTGTTACAATAAATGTTGTATAGTCTATGGCGATACTGGGCATTTATCTTTTTTCCCTTGATTTGCATTTTATAGGCCTTAATAAGTTTCTTCTGACTTTTAACATGAATTATAGGCAAATATTTTTTAACTTGTACGTCTGTGTTGGTATACTACTGTGTATAATTTAGTTTGGAATTCAACTATCATTAATTATAATAAAGTTGTATACTTTGTCATTCAATCTTATTTTCAACAAATAACAACCAATTATTTTCAATTGTTGTTCTGAATTGTTGTCTAATTTCACTCATGTATGCCAACATCCAAAAAAAAACTATCGTGCTCGTATATTGCAAAAGTGCTTATACTTCATGAAAATATTTATTACTATCTTGCTCTGTATTGCAAAGGAAATATATTATAAGAAAATAAAAAAGAATTATCATACAAAATAACATATTTTTATATAACAAAAATAGACCAATGAAAACATAGAGCAATTATATCATATATTGCCCTATCAAGTGATTGACCAATTATACTTTTATTAAATTTAAAAAGTAAATTTCAGGTTATGAAAAAGATAATGCTAAAATTAAATTTGAGCTGTGAATATTTAAAATTAAATTTGACTAAGAAAACAAACGCGTGAATTCCAGAAGAATCACAATTCATCACATTAATATCTCGTCCATTCTACACTAAAGATTAATCAAAATTCACTTTAAAAATAAATAAAAATAAAGCAAACAAATTGAATCGGATTGGATTTGAAAGGTTGTATGTGCGTCGAGTAATTGTCAGAGAAGATGATTAGTGAGACCCCTAAGATGATCCTTCTCTCAGCTACCAATCATTAAAGATGACCTGCAATAATTATCAACATGTAATTAAAGAATATAATTTTTTGAGAAGCACCTTATATGAACCACTAATATTACATATGAGATAGTTACCTATAGCTTCATACACGTCCGACACAAGTGTCGGATGCCTTTCTAACACATACTTGAGGTAAGCATATTTATCATCCTTATCAAGTTTGGTATTTGTATCCTACAAATTAAAGAGATATACACGCACGCACGCACGCACACACACACAAATTAATAGGATAAAGGTTAAATTAAATTGTTTAACTTTTGAATAATTAAATCATACTACTCACTTTTTTAAAGTCATCGTAATGTTTTACCGAGTTGCGAACAAGACGCACGAAACTCCATGCATCAGGTCCATAAGGGTTTTTGGTTTTAGCAGTACTAACATTTTTTCTCAGATTAGTTTCTGCATCTTCTTCCAACCATCTGATTCCTGTTTTATTCACCATTCTCATCTTACCTGTAGACTCGATTACGTTATCAAGATAATCTGCCTTATCTTTGTCTGTAACCATCGTAAATATAGGGTGATGTAACACATCATCCCTGCAATAAAGAATTATGTATTAATATACATTAAAATATATTTAAGTGTTCGAGATAAACTAGTATATCAAATCAATAATAAACTTACACAGTAATTGTAAGGCTGCTGGTATCACGCTCTCTCTTTAGATATTTAATGAAATTAACGACGACCGAATTTCCTTGACCTCCAACCGTCGTTTCAATCAACTGGCCAAGTTGTTTAAAATCTCGGTAATGTGCGGCGGTCTTCAAATCATTCCTGCGCTGGATCTGATTATCATTTTGTTCTATGGTGACTGAAAATATAGAAATAAATATATGTAATTAGCATATTGTATTGTCTATTTAAAACAATTAAAAAGTATATAAAATTATTTAAAGTAAAACAAAATCAAAATTATATCAATATTATTACCTCCAATTTCAAATAATTTAAGATTTATCTTTTCATTTTTTTCCCATACCAAAATATTCTTTGCTTCAAGATGTCCATGGGCCAAAAACTTCCCATACAAGAATTTCAATGTTGTAAGCACCAACCTATAATTAAACAAACAGATAATTAAAGAAACAAATTATATGTGATGAAGAGAGATATATCCAAACCCGTACTCAAAGTAGAAGAGAAATCTAACCTTATAAATTCTCTGAATTTCTTTGTCAGTCTTCCGGATTCATCAACAAATATGTTTTCGTATTTCTTTCTATAAGTTTCAAACGTTCCAAAATCTTTCAAATATTCAACCAAAACACTTTTTTGGTCAACATCATAACTAATCAGTCGAACAATATTTGGATGCCAAATATCTTTAACCATTAGATATTTGTTCATATCATACGTCCTAATTAAACACTTCAAAACAATGTCCGGATCAAATTTGTACTCTCCATCATAAAATTTGCTGCCTCTGTTTAGATAGTGGTCCTTGACTTTAGCACCTTTCGAATATATTATGGAATCAAGAATTTTTTTGTCCTTCCTGCAATATATATATATTGTTAATAGATTTGAAAATTAATAGTGGATAAATCAAATAGAAAAATAGTAAGTTTGCATGTCTATACCAAATTTGTGCAAAGCTTGGCGAAATAATTTTGGCTAAGAATCCTGAATAAGGAAAAAAAGTACAAATTAGTATTTTTAATACAATAACAACTACATAAGCATAAATATATACTGTAATCTTACGTCATTTTGACCACAAATTCGTTGAATTCAGAAGTTCTTCAGTTGGACCTGCGAAATTGAATAAAAGATAACTTAACTTTATTAATCATTGCATATCAAAGAGGTGCGGGTTTGAAATGTAATTAATGTACCTACTCTCACCTAAAATTAAATAAAAAATAAAAAATCATCATCATCGCCTATGCACTACTCTAACATAAAATAAAAAAAAATAACAAAGAAAGAATTCAACATACGAGAATTTAACTGTATTAGGATTTTCGTAAAAACAAAAATGCAGAACTAAAATAAAAAAAAAAAATTAGACTAAAGACAAGAAAGAACAACTACAATAAAAAAAGTGATATAAAGAATGCAGATATATTCTAGGCGCATTAGACTAAAGAAAAAAATGTGGAAAGAGATAAGAGGAAAGGAAAAAAAGAGGAAAGACTACGTACTCACCTTGTGTACAAGCGCGGTAACTAAAGCTACTAAATTCGGAATAAATGAAGTTTTACTCTCTTCTAATCAATATATACTTGACAAGTTATTAGGTCGGTCCGTATTAATTTTTTTTACTTTCCTTTTTTAAATAAAAGGTAACGTCCAAGTATTAAGTCGGTCGGCATTGAATTACCTCACTGGATCTGAATTCATCCGTAGCTAGACCATCCAAATTTGTTGTCTATGATACTATTTTTCCTATTTATAGATGCTAATTTTCCTATTTATGAAATACTAATTTTTGGAAGGGAGTATACTCTGTATTTAATTCATACCTAATATAAATTAAATGTAGACAAAATCTAAACCAAATATAGTTATGCAGTGCAGGTCAAAATGTAGAGACCAAATTTAAGATCCACTGCTGCGAAATTTAGAATTTTATTTTACTATAATTGTATCAAACATTCTATAATTGAATCAGTATCACCACACCAAATATGTTGACCAAATCAATTTCCCCTGAAAGATCTCATATCTTGCGTGACCTTTTTGAAAATCAACTATTCAAATACGTGCTGCACAAATCTCAAAGCAATAATAATACTGGACCCCCTACGCTATCCCCGAATAGGCACCGGACACGTCGGTCACGCAAATATGAGATACCTTAGAGGATATATGTGGGACGTGATCTCAGCGGGATTTTGTTTCTCATCAGCACCAAATTTCCACGATTGTTTACGTTCTCCTCTAACTACCTCTAATAATCCAACACGTTATGTAAGTATAAAGTCGTAGAAAAATGTAAGCATAAAATAGACAGATTAAAACAGGCGGGTTTGAGTAGGGAAGGAAATTAAACGGAGAGGGAGCGGGAGTCCGCATCGTCTGCATTAACTCAAAAGAGCATTTTTTGAGTTAATATATATCGGCCGTCCAATTGTAAACGGAGCCCATCCGAAAACATAGGATGTCTTTAATATTTGTGCAAATTTAGTTCACACGAAGCTTAAAGCTTATTGGACGGTCCAGATGCATTAACTCAAAAGATTCCTTTTTGAGTTAATGCAGAGGATACGAATTCAGGGAGCGGCACGTCGATTGATCGGAGGAATGATGGCAACTAGCATCGAGCTTCCGATTAAGAGAGAATATGAAGATGGAGTTGAGGAAGAGGAGGCGTTGAAGAAAGTGAAGACGGAAAAGGAAGGCGACAAGGAGGCGAACGAGGTTGCTGGCTCAGACGATAAAATCATGTCAGATAGTTTTGCAGACGAGGACGAGGGTACCGACTCTAGCGAGGAGGAGGAGGAGGAGGACGTCATGTTGATGTTGGAGAAGGAGGCGGAATTGTACAATCAAATCGAATTAGATGATAATTTTGCAAAGGTGGACAAAGTCAGGGAATACCAGTTGTTTTGTGTAAGTACGCATGCTCTCCTCTCCGGTTAATCCCTTCTCCCTTCTCTATTCTCTACTCTCTACTCAACTACTTACTATTCAGAGAATTTTGAGGATCATTGGGTCAGTTTCCTCTGGATAATTGCATAAATGATCAAATCTAATCCAACTTTTTTTTTTAATCTATTCATTGGGCCTGTCAAAACGAAGATAGAAAAATTAGATTATTAAACAAAATTTGATTAATGTTACAGCGATTAACCGGAGATCCTGATCGTGAAAAAAAGATTTTCTCTGAGAATGATTCACTCGACCTGCTGTCTGATGATGAGATAAATAGGTTTTGGAAAAAGACCTGGCACATGCGCCCAAATCCGTCTGGTTTGTCAGACTACGAGGTCCTAACTATCTACCCCCATGTAAGTAACTTTCTTTTTTTTTTCCCTTTTTTTCTATACCTTTACCCTATCTCTGGATATATTGTTAAACGGCTCTAGCTACATGACATGTGTAAATTTTCTATCTGTTTTGCTATGCTGCCAATGCACATGTTACATCAATTAACAAAGTATGATACTGAAATAGGAATTTCAATGGTTTTCTGACCAAAAACCAATATTTTATTTCTTTGTTCCTTCTTGTATTCTGCTTATTTTATTTATTTATTTTTTTTTTTTTGAGAGAAACCCTTAGGTATGTATTCTGCTTATTGATTCTGCTCATCTAATATAATACCCTCTTCATCAATGCAGGAGGACCACCCATTCTACTACGATTATGCTTCTCTTTCTCGTACCTATGAATATGACCGTACATATCAGAAGTTCATAGAGGAGCTACATAAAAAAATTGAGGTGAACTCTCATGCTTTTGCACATTTTGCAATTGTTATGAATGTTATTGTTATATGGCTTAGCCCTTCTGACCATCATATTTGTTGTTAATTATTATTGTTAATGACAATGATGATGATTTAAGAAAAAGCAGAAGGGGCTGGTATTGACAATCGAAAAGGAAAATCTAACAATTTGTTTTAGACTTGTGTCTATGTTGTTAATTTCTCATGAATTTGTTTATTTCCTTGGTTAGTGGAGCCCTACTAGGTCAGATGGATACGCAAGAACTAAAGAAATTTTGAAAGGATATCCGGGTCTGCAAGTTGATGATTATGATGTGATAAATGTAGCTAATAGTGCCAACGTAGGTTCCTTTTGTCAATCTTGGTGAAATTGTTAATCTAGTTCATGGTTGTACAAATAAATGACCTGCTTTTGTCACAGGTGGCTATTGCCCTGAGCTATGCAAGACAAAATGCGAAAGAATTGATTCCTCTTTTTGTCGAGCTCTATAAACTTGAGATGAATAAGGTTTGTATTTTCCAGCCCTTGACTCGGGATTGTTATTATTATTATTTTTTAATTATACATGTTTGTTTGGTGCAAAAGACTGTTGTTAAGTTACTCCGCTTATGTAACACTTTCATGTAGGAGGATATTGTGCAATCATTGAAGCTTATCGTTGACAAGAAGGGGGGGTTAGAGTGTTACCCCCTTAACAAAGTCTTAATTGAAGAAGCCCTTAGGAATGAGAAGGGGCCCGGGATCAGCCTAATGTCTCAAGTAAGTTCCTTTATATTTTCTGGTTTTGCAAGTTGCTTATTCTATAATATATGTTAAAGAGTTAGTTCACCTACTTAGCCTGACTCTATTTAATTTCTTGTCCCATCTCTAGTATGATTGCATGAAGATGTGGATCCGTGATAAGGTGAGTTTTTGTCTCACTGCTGCAATTGTCCTCCTTTTCAACAGTAATCCAATGCAATATTGTAGTGCTGATGAAGTGTTGATTTGAACATATAAATAAATCGTCAGCTTGGTATATCTGATTGTCAAGCCCAGTTAACTTAAAATTAAGAAACATACATCTAATATGGGTAATAAAGTGTCAACCATGATTACTGAAGTGTTTTCATGCGGTTATAATTGTGTGTATAGAGAGAGAGAGAGAGAGTCGGGCTATGGTGAGTTGCGATGTTAGAGTCTTGTTTTACTTGATGCTCATATTTTCATTTTCAAAGTTCAAACAGCTGATCCAAACTGTTCAACATGATTTCCATATTGAAATGTGCTTTGGAGGCCAAAATTTACATTTTTGGGGAATCTTCACTATCTTTTAGATGGCTAGAAAATCACTGTTTTTTGATTGATTTTGGACCATCAAAAAACAGTGATTTAAAAAATAGTAATAAATTTCTTAAAAATGTAAAATTTTGGTCTCCTAGCACTTTTCAATATGTAGATCATGTTGAGCTGTTCAGATTGATTGTTTGATTTTTCAAATGTAGAAAATATAAAAATGAAGTTAAACAAGACTCTTAACTCACCATAGCCCAACGCTCTCTCTTTCTCTCTATATTTATATATTTATATAGATTCTGTCAACCTGGACCAACTAAAGCAACATGTAAAATATCTTTTCTTAAAAAGATATATTATTTTATTTGTTTTGTTTCTCGTCTTGTCTTGATAATTTCATTTCTCTAGTGATTTAATAAGCTAAAATTTTATTTCTCCTTGTTTTTGTCTTTTGTGCTTGCATCACGTGTAGTCAGGGGAAGCATCTGTAGAGGAGGATAACAAGCTGGAGGATCTCGTCACCGGTTATTTTGAGGTAGAAGAATTCAGAATTTCTTTCTTTTTTTGCTTTATGATGTATGTCTGAGTTATAACAATCATTTGTTGCCAGCAATCTATGGTGTGTGTAGATGATTATACTGACTATGTCAACGAGAAGATCAGGGTCGCTCAGGTGTTGAAAATTATAGATGATAGGTAGGTGTTGATATTAATTGTTTGAGGAGGGATTCAATTACATGTTTTTTTGGTGACACCGAATTACATTCTATATTTACAAAGTTCAAATAATTGATCCAAACTGTTCAACTTGATGGATATGTTAAAATGTACTTGCAGATCAAATTTTATATTTTTCTGAATTTTTTTACTATTTATTAAGATGGGTAGAAAAATTAAATGGTCTGAATATAGTGATTTTGTTAATGAATATTAAAAAATTTTCCAAAAAATATAAAATTTGATCTGCAAGCACATTTTAACATGTCCATTATGTTGAATGATTTGAATCGATTGTTTGGAATTTGAAAACTTTAAAAATAGAGAGTGTAATTTGGTGTAACCAAAAAGTAGTGTAATTGAATCCCTCCTTTGATTGTTTAAATAATACTAATTAGCTTTTCTTCTTTCACTGTTATCTTTCTAATCTTCTCTCTCTTTGGTTAGCTCTTCTGTTTCCCCTGCAGTATAGTTGGAGGTAGCCTGCTGCCTCTCCTTAACTAATTCCAAGCATGTCCAACATTTAGAATACGAAAGCAATTGCACTGTGGAGTTAGCTTTTATAAAACAAAGCAAAGTTGTACTCATTTTTGTAAACATTTGTCCCCCCTACTCTTCTTTTTTTGTTGTTTTGACTAAAATGGGGGTAAATTCAGAAACTAATATCAGTGTATCTTACAAAAGGTGCTACTGTTCCTCCCTACTCTTGATAGGCAAGTATATATATGCATGTAACACCTTGTTTGGATGAAGAGTAAAGGAAGGAAGGGGAGGTGAAAAATAGAAGAGAATGGAATGAAATAAAAAGAAAGATTAACATATTTAACTATTTTGTACTTGGATGATTAATGAGAGAAAATAAATTGAACTTTCATTTCTGTCTTATTTCTTGTTTGGTTGATTAAAATTTAGAAGGTTAATAAGAAATTAAATGGTTGTTGTAAGTTTGTAACAAAAAACTTGTATGAGAATTATAATAGTAAGATGTAGAGTTGGACATTTATATTATTTTTTCTAAAAATATTTGTAACAAAATTTATTTCTATCCATTACATTTTAAATTGAGAGGAAAACTGATTCTATTAATTATAATGATATGAGGTTAAATATTTCATCTACCTTTCACCTCGAACATAATTTTATAAATTAAACACGATCCGATGAAATTTTTTTTTCTTTTCATTCCCTCCCTTCCTCTACTCTCCATCCAAACAAGGTGTAAGAATCCTTTCTTTGATTCCTCCTTTTCTCTTTTGATCATTTGTTTGAATTTTGAAAGTTGAAATTAACGAACCATTTTACCTGCCAGATAAATAAAATTTAAAGCATGGGTCAGAGCAGTCGGCTTTCGGAAATGAAAGATCCCCAATAAATATCTGTTGTTCATGAAATTCATTTTGCTCATATGTATAAATTACAGCATAATTAATCGTATTGATTATTATTTTACATGCTGTCAGTATTTAAAAATATATACTCGTGTCCACTTTTATTTTTTAATATTACAGGCGTGATATTCTCATTTTAAATATCTAATTATTTATTTGACATTAATTTTTTGGTACGAAATCAGAAAATTAATTTTACTTTAAAATAAATCAAATTATAAAAATACATAAAGTAATTTATGAGTTTTACTCTCTAATTTCTAAAATATAGATTAAAAGGTGTTATCGATTCGGTCCGGTTTAAACTAGACAAACTAAAGTTATAATTTGGTTTTAAAAATAGAAGCAAACCGATCTGATTTTGCATTGCAATCAAACTGAATTGAACCAAAGTTTTATTCCGGTTTGTTTGATTCAAGTCATAATATATATATATTTTTTTATTTAAAGCAATTGATTTAAATAAACCAAAGTATATTAAAAAATAAATTGGGGTATTAAGAAATAAACCAAAATATTTAAAGCAATTGATTAAGAAATAAACCAGGGCAGTCCGGACCAAATTCATAATATATAAAAGTTTGATCGGTTCGGTTATTTCGGTTTTGAAATTTTTCAAAATGAACCAAACCAAAGTTATAATTCGGTTAAAAAAAAACCAAATTGAACCACTAAACCGAAAAAACTAAACCGTCTAGTCCAAATTAATTCAGTTCGGTTCAAAATTGGCTAAACCGGACCCAATGAACACCTCTATATAGATTAATCGGATCTTTTATCAGAATTATTTATAGTGGAAGTACCGGCGAAAAGTTTCCTCCTTTTTTTGTGGATATTAATCAAAAGATAATCCAAACTATCCTTACAACTGAAAAGGAGTCAAACTCATAATTCCTCTTATTCTTTATTTCTTTTTAAAGAAAAACTCACGAAATTAAATATTGTATTTTTGTCTCGTTTTCTTTTATTTCTCTCTGTGTCTCGATTTACATAGCTTTTTTTTTTTTTTTTGATGTGAAGATTTACATAGCTTCTAATTTGCCTTGTGGATAGTAGATATATACAGTGTTTTAAAATGCGTCTGCATATGCGGTCCCAATATGCAGTCATGTGAAATAAAAAAATGCATATGCGGATTAAAAATGCGGCCAGTCCTCCCATGCGGTTTTGATAATATAATTGTATTTTAATTAAAATTTATGTGAAAAAAATTAAAAAAAAACTATCGTTGGTTATGTCATTATGTGAAAATAAATTCAAATATATAAATATATATATATATAGATGCATGAATTTTTATTTTAAAATCTGCATATGCATCCGCATACCACATATGTGGTATGCAGTGATCTTTCGCATGTATGAAGAAAACTGCATTTTAAAACACTGGATATATATAGTGCTAATATCACGTATATAGTTTCTTAATATTATCATAAATTTTTATCTACTTTACAGTCAATAAAAAATTATAGTAGTAATGAATGTGTACGATTGTATGCAGGGTTTACTACATTCTTTTTATTTCTAAAGAAAATTGAACGCATATATAGCAATTAATGATGGCCATCATAACAGTGTTAAGAATTACAATTAATCTTATGATTTTAAGGAGAAAATAAAACAGAACAGTTAATACTAGTTATAATAGTTGTTAATATTTTATTTAGTGATTTTAAGTGTTTGATCTTTGATGGGCATGGACTCAAATCGGTGTGATGCCTGCTCGGATCTGTCTTATTATTATTATTATTATTATTATTATTATTATTATTATTATTATTATTTTGCCTTTATCTTTTGTTGATGTTATGAATGTATTTTTATTTAACAGACCAAAGAAAGGGCCTTTGATGAAAAATAATGAAAAATAACGACAAAATAAAATAAAATATATCTAATTAAACTTCTTTGTAATAAAAATTAATTTAGAGTTATCAGCGATTAAATTTCTAATGCCTTCAGTGAAAAATAACCATAAAATAAAATAATTTATATATAAAAATTTGATTTCAGATATCAATCATGTGAGTCGATCAAATTCGCTGTAACCGGTTATTTTTTCACCGGTTAAATGGTTAACAGATCAGTTTTGTTGTCGGAAAGGTTGGTCAAAGCCGGTAAAAATACCACCGGTTTGATCAGTTTTTGAAATTGAACGAAAATGTGGATAGTTTTTTAAATTAATATATTATTTTGAATATTAATAAGAATTTCGGTAGATGGATCGTATTCTTTAATTTAAGAATAATTATTTCTGTACCCGCGCTACAGTATCCATATAGTACCCATGCTACAGTAACCACATTTAGAGAAATAATGTATTATGATCCCCACTAATTATATTGCGTCCACTAATTATTATTTTAAAATTTCAGCAGCACCCTTTCAAAGTCTTGGCATTAATTCCGTATCAACATTTCTCTAACAAAAATAATTGATATCATAAAAATGAATACTTTAGTGCATAGATATAAATACTTTCAATACGTAGATATTAATACTTTCAGAGTCATATGTAAAAAGAGGAGGGATCCGATTACAACACTATGGTAGTTTAGGTCCCCACAAGTAGTTATGTAAAAATTACAATATCGTTTACTATATAGATATAAATACTTGTGTTCTTTGAACTATATACTTCAAGATTTGACTATTAATATTAAAAAAAAAGTTACAAATCTGGAACGATTGTGGTCCTCACAAGCAATTATAGCAGTTTAGGTACGGGTACAATTATTTGAAAATAATTAATTTATCATTTACATTGTTTACTATATAGATATAAATACTTCTATTCTTTGGACTACATACTTCAAGATTTAACTATTAATATTAAAAAAAAAGTTACAGATCTGAAGTGCAGTTATGACAATTTAAGTGAGGGTACTGTGCGAATACTGTAGCGTAGGTACTCATATTAGCTTCCTTAATTTAATTAGGAGCTATATATATTTGCGTCCTCACCAGTAAAAATTTTCTTTATGTAATGAAATGCTATAAATCATCATAAAAAATAATAATAATAAATATTTTAATTCTGATTTTCTTAAATGCCGAATTATGTAATATTTTAAATTTTTTTAGAAAATTTAATTTAAATTGGACATGTTCTTAAACAAAAGAATAATTCGGCCTTGCAATTAAGTAATTTTGGATAACTTGGGTGACTTGTTTTGTAAAATTCCTCCTACTTCATTCCAGCGTCCTGTTTAGTGTCCATGTCCAACTTTTAAAACTCTATTTATAATTTTTTGAAGTGCTACAAACAAGCATTTAAATCTTTGTTTACAAGCCTTTAAATTCTAAAATATAGGTTAGTTCAACTCCTAACTATTTTTGTCTCCATTACACAAAAAAAAGCAAAGATTCTCTCACTCACTCTTTTTTTAATTTCCTTTGATCATTTTCGTTCATTTTTCTAATGGAATGGATAATATTTGATTCATATTCGAAAAATAGATATGGATATTTGATTTCTGAATATACATGTGGATATGAATATTAATATAGTTTCCGAATAGTAGATATATATATAGTTTCTGAATGGTAGTTCTTGAGTTTTGATGCTACAAATTTGTTTTTTGTGATTTTCAAAGTTCAAATAGTCGATCTCAAATGCATAACATGTTCTCCATATTAAAATGTGCTTTGGGACCAAATTTTACATGTTTTGAATTTTTTTTATTATTTTGTATAGAGTTTTTAAAATCATTGTTTTCCACATTTATTTATTTATTTTTTATTATCCCGAACAATGATTTTTAAAAGTCCTTTAAATAGTAAAAAAAAAAAAATGTAAAATTTGGTATGCAGATATATTTTAACATAGAGAACACGTTGAGCAATTCTGATCGATTATTTGAACTTTGTAACTGCAAAAACGAATCATTAGCACCAAGACTCAGGAACTACCATTTTGATCTTAGTCAACTATATACATATATAAAACTATATTATATCTACTATTCGAATACATATGATTACAACATAGAACTATATCAGTATTCATATCGATCTAATATTCGAATATTGAACATCTATATCTAATTTTTCAAACATGAATCAGATATTAATTAGATAAATATTATGAACTTTAGTATTAATTTTTCAATAATATATATATTTTTCATAATAAGTATCATCCACATCAACATTCAAAAAATAAAAACAAATATAAATATAGTTTTACCACTATCCGCTCCGTATCCAATCCGTTTTCACCGCTAATTTGAACCCCTCTCTTTTGAATTACCTGTCAAAAATTGATCAATTTTTCTAATTTCCTGGCCTTTGGGGTTAATTTGGTATGGACAATTTCCCATTTCGTAAAGATGGGCCCACAATTGAATTTGAACATCATACAACTTTGTCTTTGAGCTCTAATTGAAGTATTGAACCAACTACTGGCCCATAAAGCACACCAAAATTTTAAATTTTAATAATTGATGTTAGTGCACTGTATACAGTATACTCTATTGCACAATTGAACGTATAAAATACAACTTTCATTCGTTTCTTTCACATTTTATAGGAAACAATTGTAACAAAAAAAAATGTGTTCTTCTTGTTTCAATCTTAGTTTATATCCCAGCGTTTCTATTTCTCTTTATTTTTCCAATCATGTGCTATGTATGAAAGTCTGTTGCACCATAATTTATTTGTTTATTTGTAAGAAAAATTTGTGGCCCACTCAATTTTCTCAATTTGTTAGCACAACTTCTCATTTTTCAAGGCATGAAATAAATGAGAGAATATATTATCTGCTACGAAGATGAAGTCAGACTTTTAAACTATAGAAATTAAATGTGAGTAAAGTCAATTATATAAATTTTACATGCTATCAATGATGATCAAATTTACAGTATTTATATAACATTTTAAAAACTACATTATAAATTATGTATAAATATAAATTTGTTAATCGACCTCCATTCTTTGAATATAGCTTTGTTCATGTCTGAAATACTTGAGTCATCGGGTTAAATAAAAAAAAAAACGGGTCAAATTGTTTTTAACCTAGCTATTTAAAATATCAGAGACTCACTATAAAGTTTGTGTTCGGATCTAACCTGACAGGATCAGATACCTTCCCTGATTCGAACTCTGAAACCAGATCCATTTATAGCAATATGCACTAACCTCATCAAAATTTAGGTTTTTTTTTTTTTTTTTTTTTTTTGAGGTGACATCAACATTTAGTTCATTGAACCTAGACATATACATGTATGTATATATGTTGTGCTTCTGTGCATGTGTTATTTAACAAACCAAGAATTCTATCTTTGGTTCATGGTTCAATGAACTTAGACGTCATTTTTTCTCTTTTTGAGCTTTTGATGTATTTGGACGGTTTTAGCAATGTTTCTTCATACAATATACAGAAATTGAACCTTGCTCATGTAAGTCTGATACTAGTGTTTAGGGTTTATGGTTTAACGGATCCGATCGTAGAGCAAGATGGTGATTAAAGTATGTACTAGGGTGATCAATATCTCAATTGGAGCGCAACGGTGAGTAGATCCAGTCGTTGTTGGAGTGCGACGGTGATCGAAGAAGCGGATCCGGTCGTGGAGCGAGGTGATGATTAAGGTATTAATTAGAGTTATTACGAGAGGATTAGAGTATTATATTAATTCAAAGAATTTTATGAGAATAAAAGACTTAATTTAGAAATTACGGTTATTTGATCTATTGTAAATATGTTTTTTATCAATGAAATTATTAGTAAGTATTTAAAGTTACTAACATTAAAAAAAAAAAGTCTGATACTAGTGTGTACATGTATAAGCGACGTATATATACATAAATATAATAATCACGTCTATGATGTTGCTTCAATATTTGATAATATTTATGTGTTTTTGAAAGCCACTATATATAGTACAAGAACCGTCAGTGATAATAAATAATGACAAATTTATAAATAATGTCAACTTATCAGTAACGATCTCTTAAACCAAAACTGTCACTGATAATTTTTCTAACTATCAGTGACGGTTCTAGCAAATATGCATGTGGTGAAAGAAAGAATGCATAAAATGAGAAGTCGTTTCTAAGTCTATCTAATAAATAAAATACATACAGATCTTCATTGACAGCTGCTGTCAAGCTTTAAAAAAAAACATACAGATCTAGAGAGAGAGAGAGAGAGCAAGCAAAAAATTTCTCAACTACAACAAAAGACTTATGGTTAGAAATAGTTATTAAATTTGATCTAATAATAAAAAGGTTCCACATATTCATATATATATATATATATATGAGGAGGGATCGGATTACACCACTTTTTTGGTGACATTGTGTGACAATGTCCATTTTCGAAATTTCAAAATCCAAATAGTCGATCCAAACCGTTCAATATGATGAATATATTAAGAGTAACTTGGAAATCAAATTTTACATTTTTCTGAATTTTTTTTACTATTTATTAAGTATTTAACAAAATCGCTATATTCAGACCGTTGAATTTTTGAACCCCTCTAAATAAACCCAAAAAAAATTCAGAAAAATGTAAAATTTGATCTGTAAGTACATTTTAACATATCCATCAAGTTGAACGGTTTGGATCGACTGTTTGGACTTTGAAAATGGACGGTGTCATTCCATGTCACCAAAAAATGGTGTCATTTGATCCCTCCTCTATATATATATATATATATATATATATATATATATATATATAGCCTAATAAACAATTGATTGTTTCTAGTCTCCCGTGCAACCAAGTCGTTTTCTAATTTTTAAAGTCCAAATGATCGATTCAAATCGTTAGATGCCATATACATATTAAAATGTGCTAGGAGACCAAATTTTATATTTTTTGGATTTTTTTTACTATTTATTAAGCCACTTTGAAAATCATTGATCCAATGGTAGCATCTAATTTTACTGTTTAGTTAAGTCATTGTTGGATCAGCGATTTTCAAAGTGGCTTAATAAATAGTAAAAAAATTTCAAAAAATATAAAATTTGGTCTCCTAGCACATTTTAATATGTATATGGCATCTAACGATTTGAATCGATCATTTGGACTTTAAAAATTAGAAAACGACTTGGTTGCACGGGAGACTAGAAACAATCAATTGTTTATTAGCCTCTCTCTCTCTCTCTCTATATATATATATATATATAGCGCGGTTGGTTACTCCACTTCCATAAGCATATGAGGGCATATGCTTATAAGTCATTTTTGCATTTTTAATGTTTAACTGATTGATCTGAAACACCCAACATATTCTCCATACTATAATGTGTTTGGAGACCAAGTTTTATATTTTTGGAAAAGAATTTACTATTTTTTTAGAATTTTTAATATTTTTTATGACTATTTTAAGAGGTTGGCTACTCTACTTTCATAAGCATATGAGGGCGTATGCTTACAAGTTATTTTTGCATTTTTAATGTCCAAATGATCAATCTGAAGCACTCAACATCCACACTAGAATGTACTTGGAGACCGAATTTTATAATTTTTTGGAATTTTTTACTATTTTTTTAGAATTTTTCAAAACAATCATAAAACATATTAAAAAAAAATTTAAAAATATGGAAAACCCTATTTTGAAAATTTTCTGAAAAATAGTAAAAAAAAATAAAAAAAATGTAAATTTTGGTCTCCAAACACATATTAATATGGAGAACATGTTAAGCGCTTCAGATCAACCATTTGGACATTAAAAACGCAAAAATGACTTATAAGCATATGCTCTCATATACTTATGGAAGTAGAGTAGCCAAAGAGAGAGGAGGGTTCCAATGTCTCATGCCTTTTATACCTCATCATAGCTCATATTTTATATTTTTATTTTCAAAGTATAAATTGTCGATCCGAACCGTTCAACATGATATCCATACTAAAATATGGTTGGGAATGAAATTTTATAATTTTTGGAAACTTTTACTACTTTATAATATGGGCAAAAAATCACTGTTTTTTTAACGGTCCAAAAACAGTGATTTTGTACATATTTTAAAAAATAGTAAAAAAAGTTCCAAAAATTATAAAACTTCATCTCCATGTATATTTTAGTATAAATATCATATTGAGCAGTTCGGATCAATAGTTTGGACTTTAAAAACGAAGATATAAAATATGAGGTATGAAAAAAATGAGGTATTGGATCCCTCCTCATATGTGTGTGTGTGTGTTTAATTGTGAGGAGGGTTCAAATGCCTCCATTTTTGTTTCCACCATTCCTTCATTTTTAAAAACGTTAATAAATTAAAATTTAGATCATAAATGTCAAAATAAAACCGTTAGATGTGATCTATGTTATTTTCTCTATGTACTCATAAAAAAAAAATCACATTTCGATTTTGTTTTTATGTAAATCAATCATTTGAAAAATCAATGTCTAAAAATTATTCACATTAGTATGTTTGCCCAAGCTCTTGATGACAACCAAAATAAAGTTGAAATGTCATAATTTCTTACATGTGCATAGATAAAATGATGTAGATCATATTTAAAGATTTTATTTTTAACTTTAAAGCTTTAAATTTTGAGTTATTAAAGTTCTTAAAAATGAAGATATGATGAAGATACAAAAAATAGAGCCATCTGAACCCTTTCTTCAATTATTGAGAAGATATTAGGTGAAATAATGGATCACTTAGCTAATTGAGATAATTTGCAGCATAGGGAACTATATATAATATAAACTACTAAGAAGGTTCTTGACCGTTCGTTAATATAGTCACTATCAAGCTTTTAAAAAAAAAGACTCTGGTTGATTATCTTCTCAATAATCGAAGAAAGTATATTCTAATGGATACTGCATATGAGACATTCATAAAATTGAACATGATGACATAATTAATTATCTCATAGGACCCTACATGCATCTGAAAGGTCGACCTCAGTAAAAATTTAGCACGGTCGTTAAAAATATAATAGAAGTTGATGTAGCAATTAATCAAGATTGTACTTAAACGAAGATAACATATATTTTCATTATAAGTTTTGTAATTAAACGAAGATAACAAATGATACATATATTTTTGTAATGGATCTCTTTATGAAGAAGTAGGTCTTTCTCTAGGAGTTTATATTAATGTATAGATTTGTTTAATTCTATTTTATTCGGTTATTTGTTTTTATTATGATTGTTTTATGAAATTTGATTGTTAATTTCTATGATTTATCATTTATGTTGATTACATAGTTTAGTACTTGAAATCGAAGTAGTCTTGCTTTGGAATTACTTTGTTATGCAAATGATCCAAAGAAGTTAGGATGAGAGGAGAGTATTAAATTATGAACACAAATATCTTAGGTTTTGAGACTTAGAAGCGACCGTACTTTGATATCCATAATCGGAACTATAGAAATTAAGGGTTAGGGTTTTGTGAAGAATGACCATGAAGTCAAATCCCTACTTAGGACACCTAGATTGATTAAGTATTGATATGTATTTTGTGTAAATGTGATTGTTAAATATCCCTTTAGGATAGTGACAGCACCTAAATACTAGGAACATTAACCCAACCTACCAAAATACATGTGTCAATAATTAGTCAATATAGACTAACAAGAGCTCAATGGGTCTAGATAACTAAGGTGAAGTCTGAAATTATCTAGGCACATTATTAATTCAAGACCGTGACCCTTTTTAACACTTTAGGTTAAAAACCTCATCAAATCATACATGAATTTGAACAAATACCGAATAGATAGAATTAGCAAGGGATTGTAGACCGAATACCCCTAGATCTCCTTTACTTGAAAGCAAACCAATTTTTCTTTCCTTTATTTACTTTAATTGTTTTGAAACTCCTCTCTTTCAGGTATTGAACCCAAACTTAGGATTAATTAGAACAAAACTCCCCATTTACTTTATTTACTTTTTCTAAAATTAATTAACAAAGTACAAAACCTAGTTTTTAACCATACTCTCTGTGGATCAATACCCGATAATATACTACGTGATAGGATTGTATACTTAACTAAACAGTAAAATTAAAAGCTACCGTTGGATCAGCGATTTTCAAAGTGGGTTAATAAATAGTAAAAAAATTTCAAAAAATATAAAATTTGGTCTCCTAGAACATTTTAATATGGAGATCACATCTAACTGTTTGGATCGATCATTTGAATTTTAAAAATTAGAAAACGACTTAGTTGCACGGGAGACTAGGAACAATCGATTATTTATTAGCCCCTCTCTCTATATATATATATATATATGAATATGTGGAACCTTATTATTATTAGATCAAATTTAATAACTATCAAGACCAAAGCATGTCTAATTTTAAATACTCACAAGAAATTTTAATGAGGTTTGGTAGATTGATCTTTATCACCCAGTTTAAAATTATGATAAAGGGCACTTTGGCTTTAATGTAACTATGGTTAGGTTCCTTGCATCAATTTCAAAATATGTGTTCGTATAGAATATATGCTACAAAGTTTCAGTATAGCAAGCTATACCTTTTAAACATTTGTTACACTCTGTCAAATGAGATAGCAAGTGCACTATCCTATCGATGAGTATGCTCAGGTATTGATCTACAGGGACGGAAGAAAATAACCGGACTTATCCTAAAATTACTTGAGATTCTAGAAGTGAGAGAAATTGGTTTGGTTTAATTCTAACAATTCTAATGATTATGACAAGTTTAAAAATTAATAAAAAGAATTAAAGTTGTTTTCAATTGATAAAAAGGCGTTTCCAAGGTTCAGATTTCATTTCTGTTCAGCCCCGAGGCATACGGCCCATACGGATTCCCGTACGGCCCGTAGGGGATCCTGAGTTAATGTTGCAGCTACTGTTTTCTATGCTGATACTGATGTTTAGGGTTTCTATCGACCAGATCTAGATACCTAACCTCAACTTTTGCATTTTGGCCTAGTACCCGATTACCGGACTCAAATACTTCCCTCCTAGATGCGTTAAACCTCAACTTTCGCATTTTGGCCTAATTTATCTAAGTTACTTGTTGGTTTACTAAAAGTATTCAAGGACTTTCGCCTCAAGGAAAGTTTCATCTTTTGGGTACTCCTTGGTTTCACCCTACTTCATATACTTTATTGGGTTGGATTAAATGTCATAGACTTGGCTCCTAACACTTAGATGTGCGCATTCATATAACAGGATGACTAATCAATTCAAGCAATTACAAATAAAGCAATCAAAATATTACTCAACAAAGTAAAAACAAAGCATTCAACACAAATCCAAGTAGCATACAAATAAAACCAAACTAGAAACTACATCTAAACCATAGAAACAAAGTAAATTAGATACTCATGTTCATAAGATAACATAAATAACAGAAAATAAAAGAGTTCATGACAAAACAGTGGAAAATCCGAAGATCCGTTGCAAACTCGCGTTTTTTCACTTCTCTTCCTCTTTTTCCTCTTGTCTTTTGCTCCAAGAAAGGTTGTCCAAGTCCCAGTGGTGAATCCCCCTTTTTTTGATGAGAAAATATATCCTTTAATGCCTCAGATCGCGCCTCCAAAGGCTTCCTTTTCAGCCTCCTTAAATTAAGCTGATTTCAAATTCCAGCTGGATTTTCCAATTTAGCGCTGTACGGGCCGTATGCCTGTGCTTTGTCTTGGAGACTTTGTGCCTCTGTTGTGGAACCTTCTGTGCAATTGGGCAGATCTTGTACGGGCCGTACAAAATGTCATACGGGTCGTATGAAAAGTAGTCAGATCTAGTTTTCACCATTTTTCCTGCAAAATATCAAACAAAGCATAGCAGTACCACATTTCATCGAAATATAAGTAAAAAGTACACATTTATAGGCTTTAAAGCACATGTTTTATTGTAAATCAGGACTGTAATTTAGATATAATATGGAGATATCAACATAACATTTACTTAATTGTTTTTTTTTTTATTAAGTACAGATGAGAACCAGCCATCCATCTTAAATATTCATCAGAAATTTTTACATGAATTAGGAACATATACCTCCCACAAGGAAGCATTTACTTAATTTTATGGTTTGGTCACATGTATTGGAGCATTATTTCCAATAATTATGTAGATTCAAATATACTAATTGTGCTAGGAATCTCTGAAGGAGAATAAATAATAAACCATGCGGTTGGTGCTAAAAATACTAGTCAATATGATTATAATTATTTAGTGCAAACTTTATTGACTAGTCCTTTAAAGGGAACATTGGTTCAATAATACAAAGAGGCACAAACCATGCATATGGAACATGCTTCTGAAATTTTTATTAATAGAAAATATATTAAATAAATATCTAGATTAGAGAACACTTTTACATTTTATCGAGATATAGGAAAACCGTTATGGTTTATTACGGTCTCTGGCCGTTATGGCTTATCACGGCCAGCATTAACACTTAATTAATTACCATCCATTCTAACTGAACCGCGCAAGAAAAAAACCGAAAAAAAACCCTGGCCGTTACTATTTATCACAGCCAGAGGCAGGAAGAAAGAAAAAAAAAATGGCTGGTCGTGATAGCCCATTACGGACAGAGAAATTTTTTTTTTTGTCTGACCGTTCCAATCTATCACGAACAGGGTTTTTTTTCCGATTTTTTTATGGTTCAATTAGAATGGTTAATATTGTTAATTAAGTGCTAACTCTAGCCGTGATAAGTCATAACGGCCAGAGACTGTAATAAACCATAATGGCTTTCCTATATCTCAATAAAACGCAAAAGCGTTCTGTAATCTTGATATTTATTTAATACATTTTCTATTAATAAAAATTTTGGGAACATGCTTGGGATTGTTCAATAATTTGTATTCACCAATAATGCCATATGCCTACTATATTCTTGACCCTTATTTTAATTTTACTAAAAAATTTATAAAATTCGGTCTCCAAGTACATTCTAGTATGGATGTTGAGCGCTTCAGATCAATCATAATTTGAACATTAAAAATGTAAAAATGACTTATAAACATATGCTCTCATATGCTTATGGAAGTATAATAGCCTAAGAGAGAGGAAGGTTCCAATGTCTCGTGCCTTTCATACCTCATCATAGCTCATATTTTATATCTTCATTTTCAAAGTATAAATTGTCAATCCGAACCGTTCAACATGATATCCATACTAAAATATGGTTGGGGATGAAATTTTATAATTTTTGGAAACTTTTACTATTTTATAAGATGGGCAGAAAATCACTGTTTTTTTAACGATCCAAAAATAGTGATTTTGTACATATCTTAAAAAATAGTAAAAAAAGTTTCAAAAATTATAAAATTTCATCTCCATGCATATTTTAGTATAAATATCATATTGAGCAGTTCGGATCAACAATTTGGACTTTAAAAACAAAGATATAAACTATGAGGTATGGAAAAAATGAGGTATTGGATCCCTCCTCATATGTGTGTGTATGTTTAATTGTGAGGAGGGTTCAAATGCCTCCATTTTTGTCTCAACTATGCCTTCATTTTTAAAAATATTAATAAATTAAAATTTAAATCATAAATGTCAAAATAAAACCGTTAGATGTGATCTATGTTATTTTCTCTATGTGCTCATAAAAAAAATATCACATTTTGATTTTGTTTTTATGTGAATCAATTATTTGAAAAATCAACATCTAAAAATTATTCACATTAGTATGTTTTTTCAAGCTCTTGATGACAACCAAAACAAAGTTGAAATATCATAATTTTTTACACGTGCATACAGGGGCGGAGCCAGACTTTTGAGTTATGGGGGTCAATCATATAGAATTTTTCTACTACGAATGGGGGTCAAATTTACATATTTACACTATTTTACTCAAAACTACATAGAATATTGTGTATAATTATAAAAACTTTGAAATTAAATTGACCCCCATACCTTCAATATCTCTCCGCCTCTGCGTGCATAGATAAAATGATGTAGATCATATCTAACGATTTTATTTTTAACTTTAAAGTTTTAAATTTTGAGTTACTAAAGTTCTTAAAAATGAAGACATGATGGAGGCACAAAAAAATAGAGGCATTTGAACCCTTTCTTCAATTATTGAGAAAATATTAGGTCAAATAATGGATCACTTAGCTAATTGAGATAATTTGCAGCATAGGGAACTATATATATATAATATAAACTACTAAGAAGGTTCTTGACCGTTCGTTAATATAGTCACTATCAATTTTTTTTTTTAAAAGACTTTGGTTAATTATCTTATCAATAATCGAAGAAAGTATATTTTAATGGATACTGCATATGAGACATTCATAAAATTCAGCATGATGACATAATTAATTATCTCATATAGCAATCATGGAAGGACAATATCCATTCATGCATCTGAAAGGTCGACCTCGGTAAAAATTTAGCACGGTCGTAAAAAATATAATAGAAGTTGATATAGTAATTAATCAAGATTGTACTTAAACGAAGATAACATATATTTTCATTATAAGTTTTGTAATTAAGTAAGAGTGGTAAAAAGAATCGTGTAAGAAATCTAAAAAACCTCAGATACTAGACAATTAATTTTCGACTAGATTTCACCAACTTAGGCTAAATAAATAAAACAAGATAGCAAATAATAGGTTTTTGTTCGGAAAAAAATGGAAATATTTTTGAAATAAAGATTTGTGCATAATCATTCAATTATTTTAAGCTAAATAAGCTTTTTATTTCAAATATTCAATTTGTTTCCTATTTAAGACTGATGTTCGGAGACAGTACAACTTATCACTAAAAAAAAGCACTTAGCCAAAACTTGTGAAATTCACCAAAAATCATATATTTGAATATTCATTTTGGTTGTGAATATTCCATACATAATCTTGCTCCATGTTCCATTTAATTTCTTTTTCTTTTTTAAATGTTCATTTAGTCTTTCGCAAACTGAAAGGTCAAGAATCAATAACTTTTGTCTAAAACCCAATGAAGATCTCTAATTATAATTCCAAATGCATGTTTAGTTATAGGCCGTTGAATCTAGACCTACTATATTATTACCTACGTATGAAGACAAAACATTGAAGAAATATATTTATTACCTACATATGTTAATAGTAATTTAGTATAAGAGGTTTCTTTCTCTTTGATCTCTCTCTCTCTCTAAATGACAAGGAACTATGTATACTGGTCCCACCAACTGACACTCCCTCTCCAGTTCAGACTAACGGAGATGTCCTGCTTATTTTATATTGTTCGTCTCTGATCTAAAATCCGATATATGGCCCATATATATATATATATATATATATATCGCATCATGTCGTGTCAATCCAATGCTAGATTGTTGAATCATATGAACATTAATTGAATCAATAATATTGCAGTGATCAAGAGATAAACAAGATATAATATATGTTAACATTGGTGTGTTCATAGTATATTGAACGTACCGCTAATATTATATATTCTTTTAAAATCCAGGATCGATAGACAACAAATAATTCAACAAATTAATTGGATCCTTTAATTGTGATTTTCAGGATGTCTCCAGTTGGGAAGTATTGGAGAGGATATAAGACGATTAACATCAATAATATAAATGGGTCTTTTTCATTGACTCAGAGATGCCATGACAAGACGCTGCTTGATAGAGATGCCTCATTTGTTGCTTTAATTTATTTATATTATATACGCAAATAATATAAGCAAATGCAAAGGATAATAAACTATATACTTCCAAAGACAATATTGTACCAAGCGCCGATTTTTTTTTATCCGCAGCATTTAAAAAAAAAAAAGTTGTCAACGATAACAAATTAGCAACGATATTTTCTGTGCTAAGTTAAAACTTTGTGATTGACAACTTTTTAGTTTTATTCCAAGTACAGGTACTGTTTCAATTTTTTCTAAATAATGTTTGATTTAGAGATGAAAATTGAAACGTTGTTCTTGATATTGTTTCTCCTCAGCATAAAACCAATGCTTTTGCTATATTTCGAAATTTCATGATTAGATGCCATAAATTTAAAATTCATATTTTTAAAATGTTAATGAAAAAAAGTACTGGGTACCAAGAAAAATGGTACCAAGGTGGTTAAAGAAGTGAAAATTAATAACCAAAACATAAACTAAGCATGCCATTATGAAAAATGCGAATATTCTCAACCATGTAGTATTGATATGCGGATCAATATGTAAACGGGTCCGTATCCATTATGTTAACGGGTCTAGCTGGCTCCCCTATAAATAGAGAGCAACCACAGAACAAAGAGCTACCAAGAAAACCTCTCCTCTCCTCTCTATCTCTCAGTCTCTCTTTTGCTTCTCTCATTTCAAAGTTCTGTGGTTAAATTAGAATAATTAATTATGTGCGGCATTCTTGCGGTGTTGGGTTGTGCCGACGGTTCTCAGGCAAAGCGGTTCCGAGTTCTCGAGCTCTCTCGCAGGTTTTTTTTTTTTGGCTTCAATTTATTTTTAATGTTTCCCTGTTTGATGTTCATCTTTCATTTCTTACCTCATTAACAACCAATGCCTAGATGCTACATGCAATATTATAATGCCAGTGAAAATTAAATATGCAACATCTTATATTTGTAACACAAAAATTTGCAGAAAATGGGAGAATTACCAACTTAGCTGTTTGCTCTTATCAATCATTTGAGCTCAAGAAACTAATTAATGTTGATTTTACATTTACAAGCTAGCAGTAAATGCAAAAGGTATAAAACTTAAGTTTTCTTATTTACAATTAAGTAGAATGGGGACTGAAATATAAAATATAATATGTGGCAACTAAAATTCAAACTTAAGTTTATATGGTTACAAAATAAAGCTCTAATCACTATACTACAACCGCACATATATTTAATACATTGCGAGGGGCTGAACACCATGTAAACATTTTTAAAAATTATGAAGTATAAACCATAAAATTACTGATTTGTATTTATGGGATGGCTTAGTCATTCCTGGGCTTTAATGATGATTTTGTTGATCTTGAAATATATATGTTTTCCTGAAGGAGCTTATTAGTTAATTAATTAATTATGTAAAATTTAAGGGGTTTAATTGCAAATATATATGGACATATAGGTTGAAGCACAGGGGACCTGACTGGAGTGGGTTGTGTCAATTTGGGGATAATTTCTTGTCACACCAAAGACTTGCTATCATTGATCCTGCCTCAGGAGATCAACCTCTTTATAATGAAGACAAATCTATCATTGTCACGGTACAAATTTATTTTTGTTTCATAATTTACCCTCTCTCATAAAATGTTTTTTTATTCAATATTTTTTATTATTTTTGGGTTGGTCATGTACATAACTGATGTCTTTTTCTGAGATAAAATGTACATACTCCTGTCAAGACCTAGAAAATGTAAACAACTTTATTGTTCTGATCAATTAAAAATGGCAATTAAAACTTAATTCATTGGTTAGGTTCATTTTTTTTTTGTAATTTAAAAGATGGAATCAAGCTCCTCAATTTTGAATACTCACAAGTTTTTAAAATTATGATAAAGGGCACTTTGGCTTTAATGTAACTATGGTTAGGTTCCTTGCATCAATTTCAAAATATGACATTTAATTGTTTTCTTTTTTATTAAGTAAAGATGAGACCCAGCCATCCATCTTAAATATTCATCAGAAATTTTTACCTGAATTAGGAACATATGATTTACCTCCCACAAGGAAGCATTTACTTAATTTTATGGTTTGGTCACATATATTGGAGCATTATTTACAATAATTATGTAGATTCAAATATACTAATTGTGCTAGGAATCTCTGAAGGAGAATAAATAATAAACCATGCGGTTGGTGCTAAAAATACTAGTCAATATGATTATAATTATTTAGTGCAACTTTATTGACTAGTCCTTTAAAGGGAACATTGGTTCAATAATACAAAGAGGCACAAACCTTGCATATGGAACATGCTTGGGATTGTTCAATAATTTGTATTCACCAATAATGCCATATGCCTACTATATTCTTGACCCTTATTTTTTACCCAAAAAATGTAGTGTGTGTAATTAAAAGGGCACATGTGACCAAGAAGAGAGGTAGTTGTCTATATTATTTCTGAGTATGGCTAATATAACATTAGTGTCATTTTAGTCTATATAACACTAATTCTAACATCTATGAAATCGAGTTCAAATGGTGAATTCAAACCGTTCAAACCGATCTACTTCATTAGTTGTGCGTTTACATGTAAAATTTATAAGTTTTTGTGCTTATTTGATATCAAGTCAAGCAGTCAAGTGTGTGAGTTTTTAAGTTAATTTTAATACATTCATTTTTCAATTTTTTTTCACTTGATTTGTTACTAAAATAATTCGAAAATACAAAAAGTTTGCATGTAAACGCATCACTCATAAAGTAAATTAGTTTGAACGGTTTGAATTCATCATTTGAACTCAATTTGATAGGTTTTGGAATTGGTGTTATATAGACTGAAACAACACTCATGTTATATTAGCCATAGTCACTATTCCTGAACCAAATTATTATTATTATTATTTTAATATGTCTTTGTTGTCATAATATTTTTCAAAAAAATTATAAGAATATGTTTGTATTTAAAAAAATTATAGAGTTATGTTCTATTCTTAAAAAGATATCCCATCCTATTTAATTTATTTTCTGACTATAGGAGAGTACTTCATTTTACCCACTATCAATTTTTTGGTCACATAAATCCACTAAACAAAATCGGATATATCAAATTAAATTGAGTAATTTTACCTCCTATATGTATATACATTATACCTTTTAGGCATAGATACGTTGAAATTAAAAAAATAAACCATATTATAAATTTATTACAGGTAAATGGGGAGATATACAACCATGAAGAATTGAGAAAAAAGCTACCTAATCACAAGTTCCGTACCGGTAGCGACTGTGAAGTCATTGCTCATTTGGTAAGAAATAAAATCAATGTATTCTGATTTGATCTGATGATCTATTTATACCATGCTATATTGTATATATAAGAATGAACTTGAATGAACAACTTTTATTTTTCTTAGTATGAAGAGCATGGTGAAGGATTTGTTGACATGTTAGATGGCATTTTTTCATTTGTTTTGCTGGATACAAGGGATCATAGCTTTATTGCTGCTAGGGATGCAATTGGTGTTACACCCCTTTATATTGGTTGGGGACTTGATGGTAATTTGCCTAAACCTTTTTGTAACAGACCCAAGTGCTCTGGTTTTTACATTTTCATTTATTTTACTTATATAAGATTTTTACCATTTACAATTTTAAATAAAAGCATGTAAAATTGGGTTACCGTCTGAAGCAGAAAAAAAAAAATACTAGAGCGGACCTGAATTTAATAAAAAAAAAAAAACCTAGCAAGATATATTTTAGAGTGTGACATATTAATAAACTATGAACAAAAGATTAATTTTGCTTCTTAATTTTTTTATTATTGTAGGCTCTGTCTGGATATCATCAGAAATGAAGGGAATAAATGATGACTGTGAGCATTTTGAGATATTTCCACCTGGACATCTATTTTCCAGCAAAGAAGGTTCTTTAAAGAGATGGTACAATCCAGCATGGTACACCGAGTCCATCCCATCTATTCCCTATGACCCTTTCACCCTTAGAAAAGCTTTTGAGAAGGTAAAAAAAATAACTTATATTTCAAAATTCAATTATGTCATTAGGTTTCAAGAAATTACACAGAAAGTTGAGAAAAAAAAAATAGCTTCTATGCATGCAAAGGGAACTAAATACAAATTAATCTAGATTCTTATTTTCTTTTAAACAAGAGTTTTTTTGTAGAGAGAAAAGGTGAGGGTCACGCCCTCAAATTTCATTCATTTTGGTAAAAATTGTTCCTTCTTTTATTTTTAATAAGTACACATAATAAAGAAAAGGAAAAAGAAAATTCCAAAAAGGTAGTACAATCGAAAGTATTTCCTAGTAGAAAAGTTAAAATACAAATGTAAGAAAAAAGAAAATAAAGATAGAGACATAAATTAATAATAAGAGTTTAATTATTATAATCTTGACATCTATTTTTTTAAGATCTCTTTTATAAAAATTGAACCTATATCTCTTCGCAAAAAAGCTAAACTCATCATCATTCATCATTCATCATTTTTTTTTAGATCATGAGATGTCCTTTACGGAAATTATAACTTACACTCTTTGTAGAGAGACGAAACTCACCATCATCTGCGCTAGACATGCGGTTTTAAGATATGAATTCAGTAATTAGTTATATATTCTCTTTA
Source organism: Carex pumila (assembly GCA_033356055.1). NCBI lineage: Eukaryota > Viridiplantae > Streptophyta > Magnoliopsida > Poales > Cyperaceae > Carex > Carex pumila. The sequence continues at coordinate 456,266 of JARJHM010000059.1, read as the reverse complement.
TTTTTTGAAGGCTGTGATTAAGAGGCTAATGACTGATGTGCCATTTGGTGTGCTCTTATCCGGCGGTCTCGATTCGTCATTGGTTGCAGCCGTGACAATTCGCCACTTGGCAGAAACCAAAGCTGCAAAACAATGGGGTGCTCAATTACATTCCTTTTGTGTTGGATTGGAGGTTTGCACCTAGCCCCCTGATTTTTTTTATTTTGGCATAAATGATGCTATTACTGGTATTTGAATGTTTTTTATTTTGTAGGGCTCCCCTGATTTGAAAGCAGGAAAGGAGGTGGCTGATTACCTAGGAACAGTGCACCATGAATTCTACTTCACTGTTCAGGTACCAGATAAATATAGTTTGTACCAGGTGGAGTCCATATCTTCTGAGTTATTGTGCTTTGAGATTCGTGTAGGAAGGATTTGAACGGTCCGGATATTTGACAGATCAACTCAAAGTTTGAGATATCTCAGGGGATGAGAATTCGTGTTTAGGAATACAGTACAAATATTGGCCAGCAGGAATCACATCTAATTTTCAATCATTTACAAATTCAGTCTCAAAAAGCAAAACACAAAAAATAATCAGTAATTAATATGTAACAAACTGGCCACATACTGGTACTAAGTTTGACCAGTATGTACTCTAATATTACACTATTTTCCATTTTTCTTTTGTGTAAATTTACTAAGAAGAAAGATAATAGAATATGCTTTTGGTAAGTTCAATTGTTTTTCTTTTTTAACTATAATACTAGGATGGAATAGATGCAATAGAAGATGTTATATACCACACCGAAACATACGATGTAACTACCATTCGAGCAAGCACTCCCATGTTTCTCATGTCAAGAAAAATAAAGGCACTGGGGGTTAAAATGGTAATTTCTGGTGAAGGTTCAGATGAGATTTTTGGAGGGTACTTGTACTTTCACAAGGCACCTAACAAGGACGAGTTTCACCGTGAGACTTGCCACAAGGTTCGTTTTTTTTTTTTTTTTTTTTTTTTAATTTTGACTTCATATTTTCATTTGCATTACAATTTGCAAATCAAAATGCAATTTCTTTTTTTTTCTTTTTTCTGAGTAGATGCAATAGGGTGCAAAGGTATTTTCTAAATTAAAAGACTAATATGTTACATATTTTTTTTACTTTTTAATAAAGAATAAAATAGATATTTTATAAATTTAAAATGAGTTTTAATATAATAGTCAATAAAATTACATAGATTTGTGATTTTTTTTAAATTTAGAAGGGTAAATATGATCTTATCACTTTTGGAAGGGGAAATACATAATTCGAGGTTTTTGAGGGTATATATGAAATTTCCCCTTAAAAATCATGCTTGTCAAAATATACTTGTGGCATGTTGGCCTCCTGGACTTCTTCAATTAATTAGAAAAAATATATACATATCCACTACTGAATAGTGAAATACTGATACGAGTAACCACATTTTTAATATTTTTATTATTTTATTTTTATTATGTACAGATAAAGGCATTGCATCAGTATGACTGTCTAAGAGCAAACAAGGCCACGTCAGCATGGGGTCTCGAGGCACGTGTACCATTTCTAGACAAAGAATTCATCGATGTAGCAATGAGTATTGATCCTGAGTCCAAGATGGTAATTAGTAAATTAGTACCTAATTTTTTTTTTAATTTGGTCCCACAATTTCTATTCTATTTGCACAAATTCTGAAAATAATTATCTGTGACTTGTTGAATATAACAGATCCAACGTGATCTCGGAAGGATCGAGAAATGGGTTCTGAGAAAGGCTTTTGATGATGAAGAAAATCCCTATCTTCCAAAGGTTCCTCTTTTTTTTTTTTTTTTTTTTTTTTTTGTCTTTTTAACATTGAATAAATTAACTTATCAACCCAGAATTAAGTTGAAATTTTTTCCCCTTCTTTTTTTTCTTTGCAACTTTTAGCATATTTTGTACAGACAAAAGGAACAGTTTAGTGATGGAGTTGGTTACAGTTGGATTGATGGGCTCAAGGCCCATGCTGAAGCCCATGTCAGTACACTAACCTTTTCTTTTCTTTTTACCATTAAACAATAATTACATTTCCCCTTTAAATTGAATGAATCAATAATTAGGTATTTATATATGCAGGTAACTGATAGGATGATGCTAAATGCAAAGAAAATATACCCACACAACACACCCACAACCAAAGAGGCCTATTATTATAGAATGATTTTTGAGAGGTTCTTCCCTCAGGTATTTTTCAGAATTTATTTTCCCTCCAAAAGCTATGTTATTTCCATTGTGTTTGCAATAAGAGAAAATTTATAGAGGAAATTAAATTTCATTTCATCAAAAATATTTTTATGTCTGATGTTATAGAACTCAGCAAAGTTGACGGTACCTGGCGGACCCAGCATAGCATGCAGCACAGCAAAGGCCATAGAATGGGATGCGCAGTGGTCTGGCAACCTCGACCCGTCAGGCAGAGCGGCACTGGGAGTGCATGAATCAGCATACAACCCACAGTCACAGAAGATCCCAGCCTCGATATTAACTGGCAATGGTGCTGCCACTGGCAAGAAACAAAGAATTATAGAAGTGGCAACTCCTAGTGTTACCATTAAGAGCTAATTGCTTCTCTTAATTAATAATGCATGCAGTATTTAAATTGTTTCTTGAATAAATTAAGCATAAGGCTATAGTTTGTAGTTGCTGTTATATCAGTGATTTACTGGGGTTTCTTTTCTCTAGTGTTATTTCTACATATTTGCATGTTACAAGAATATGATGTTATGTTATCATTGTTCAGATGTAATAATTAAGTTATGGTTGTATGGTTCTAATAAACATTTTCTCTTATATGTTTTGCTATCTCTTGATTTATGTATTTGCATAATATATCGATGCATCATGCAGTCGTGCTTCTATTTCAAGAGTTCATGGTTCATTAAGGCAATTTTTCTAAGATTCTAAGATGATTTACAAAGATATATAAATGTGTGGTTCTTTCGGGAATACTTAATTTATATGGTATTATGTGTTTAATGATATATAAATAAAGATATTAATTGAGTTTCATCCAAAGAGCTTTGGGCAATATTTATCGTCAAATCTGCATTGAGATTCGCACAAATAATTTAAAATTTAATAAATTTAAATGGTTCTGTAAATCTAAAATGTTCATGCGAATTTTGATAGAGATCAGACGGTTTATATCCAACTTCAAACAAGACTTTTTCCAAAGAGTTTGAAGAACTTTTGCTTCAATATAATATTAATATTCAAGAAATTAAAATATCTTTTATCAACTTGAATTATGCTTCATAGTTCTCAGATCCCCAGTTAAAAAACCCAATAATCAGAATAAAAGAGATGACAGCCAACTTTGATCATATATATATTTTTTTTCAACCAATAGTTAAGAGGAAAATTTTAGTGACCAAGTCACATAGAATCAGAAATGACACTTGACTTGTTAAAAAATATAGGACACTTAATTTTCTGACTAAAAAAACTTTAAAAAGAAGTTTTTATATACTTAATTATTAAATTATAAAATTATGCCTCAACCTATTTCTTTTATTTTACTTCTATTTCTATGAAATATCTTATAGGAGTGAAAACAGAGCAGATAATATCCAATTCAGTCTCTGAAAAATTAAATATGAACGGATATGGTTTAAGTTTTAATTATCTGTATTCAAATAGTATATATGTACCATATAGTTAATATATATTTTGAAAAAGTATAACTTATTTACTATTATAATTAAATAAATATTATAAATTTTAATATTTTTATAATAATTTTTATATAATTTTTAATAAATATCCTACGAAGACTGTATCAATATCCGAAAAATATAAACGGAATAAAGATATGGTATTACACTATCTGCGGACATTTTTATTTTTACTCAATTAAAAAATTATTTTAATAAATAATAACTAAGGTTTAGAAATAATTTTAAAAATTTCACGGTTCCAAGCTTTTTCTTTTTTTTTACAAAACATAAATTTTTATTTATTTTTTATTTTTTGTATTGAAATATTAGAAATGTTGAATATATTTCTTTGAAAATGGATGAAATACGATATAATTTGATTTATTAGAAAGACTGTAACAAATAAGTCGGATAAACACTTTTCAGGCCGGATTTTTCGCGACTGTAAGAAAAATTAATATATTTCATTATGTGTTATTGTAAAAAAATAAAAATAATTGGATTCTGAGTTATTGATCCCGGTTCAAAAGTTACTTTTAGGTAATACAGAAAATATTGTCATCATTCTAATACATATAATTTATAAAAAGTTGTATCTATTTTGAGAATTCTTTTTTAATAACAATCATTAACTCAAAGTTTTTGTTTTTTTTCAAAAATAGATACAACTTTTTATAAATTAAATGTACTAGAAGGATGACAATATTTTCTATATTACCTAGAAGTGACTTTTGAACCGGGATCAATAACTCAGAATCTAATTATTTTTATTTTTTTACAATAACATATAATGAAATATATTAATTTCTTTTACAGTCGTGAAAAATCTGGCCTTAAAAAAAATGTTGATCCGAGTTATTTGTTACAGTTTTTCTAATAAATCAAATTACATTGTATTCCATCTATTTTCAAAGAAATATATTCAATATTTCTAATATTTTAATACAAAAAATAAATAAATATTTCTGTTTTGTAAAAAAAAATTGCTTGGAACCATAGAAATTTTTTCATGGTTTAGGTATTTTTAAAATTATTCCTAAACCTTAGTTATTATTATTAAAATAATTTTTTAATTGGATAAAAATAAAAATGTCGGCACTATCCGCTCCGTATCCGAGCCGGTTTCACCTCTAAGTATCTATAATTTTTTTCAAAAAAAAATATTAAAATTTACTTTTTTCTATGACCCTTTGCCACGTCAGCAGCAAGACCCACAGCAAAAAAAAAAAAAAATCTTTAAAAATCCTCACGAGTATGGTGTACGTTCTGGTCTCAATGAACAGCGTTGTCGCAACCAACTGAACCAAGACAATAAAATTATAAAATTAACCTTTTTCTTTTAATTAATTTGTTCAGCTCAACAACCTCAACTCCACAAAAGTTAATTATTGTCCAGTTGTTTAATTAAGTAATTAAGTAGAGACAAACCAATCACTAAAACCTACACCTTAATTTCCCGCCCAAAAACCCAACTGAACCGGACAGCATTCGGCCCGTCTGAAGCTCCGGTCTTCCTCGCCCGATCTTCGAACTTCTCTTGCATCCTTCTCATCCTCTCAGGAAGCCCGCAGACGTAATCCCTGGCCCGCCTTCCCTCGCCACTCAGCCCGTCTTGCAAGTACTCCAACCTCCATAATTTCACCAAATGTTCCACAATATCTGCATAGTCTTTCACGGTGTAAATGCCGAGCCGTTGCGCCACCGACGAGTAGTGCTCGAACAGCTTTGGGTCCTTTCCATCCTATTATTATAAAAATAAACAATGAGTGAGGCTATGGTACCATGCAAAGCGCGGATTTATTCGTACTATGGACCAATTAATATCACCGTTTTCAAAATTCAAACAGTGGATATGTACTATTTAATAACATGATCTCCGTATGAAAATGTATTTGCACATTAAATTCGACATTTTTACAATTTTTCCCTATTTTTTAAGATAGGTATAAAATCAATTGATCATAAGTGACAATGTTATTCTTAATTACATCTTAGTCGATGCTATTAACATTATTAAGTGACAATTAAAAACAACATTCTTACCTTTTAGTTTAAATGTTTAATACATAAGAGACAAATGCACCTGTCGTATTAAGTGATATTTGATTTAATAAAAATACTTAGAAATGGTTGGTACCTGCATCAGATGGGCGGGCATGGTGATCTTCTTGCGCATCATGTCACCAATGGCGAGCATGGCAGAGTCGGTATCGAGGTACAAGAGTTGTTCTATGATAGCCGCATAGGCACGCTCATGTCGCTTCTCATCTGCGGCAATCTTACCACAAGCACGAGCGAGAATTAAGTCCCCGGCTTCAACTGCCAGCCTGGCAGTGTTGCCATGAGAAACTGCAGTAGCACGCTCCTGAAACGATGTGTACACGAAACCCAGATACGGGTTGTTCTCAGTACCAGGATCCTGGTTAGAAAAATAAGAATTGTTAATTATTAACAATAAATGAAATTAATGTTGAACTTGCAAATACATTAACTCAAGAATTAATAACAATTAATATCAGTAATATATCAACAAGAGATGGACTATTGTGCAAATTAACATCTTTCTTTTAATTGTCTAAATTTTGCGATTTTAAAGTCTAAATAGATGATCTAAACCATTGAGCATGATCTCCATATTATAATATGCTTGGAGGTCAAATTTTACATTTTCTTAGAAACTTTTTACTTTTTTTTAGGCACAAAATAATATTTTTGTATGGTTCTGTACTTTCTGAAAAACATTGAAAACTAGTAAATAATTTCCAAAAAAATGTATAATTTATTTTGCAAGCACATTTTGATATGGAAATTATGTTGAATGGTTCAAATCAACTGTTTAGACTTTAAGATTGTAAATTATGGACTCCTCTTTAATTTGTAAAGCAAGGTTGCCCATCTCTGCTGCTAATATATGTACACTACTAATTCTGTACTGACCATTCCGGATCCAATAAGATACTGCACTGTCTTTTCTACCATGCGCATGTCAACCCGACCCGATAGGTACAGGTATTTCCCGAGCAAGTCCCCGTGCCGGTTTTCTTCAGCAGTCCAAGTCCGGGTCCACACCGCCCACGGGCTCGAGCTGGCCCCAGTCTCATCCCTAACCCCATCGAGTGTGTTAATCATGGTTTGATACGTCGGCAGTGCCTCCTCAGTTATCATGTCACCTACGAGCACCACAAAGTACTCATCTGACAATCCGGCAGTCCTTTCTCGCAATGCTCGTACCTGAAAATTGCATTAATATACCATAAACAAAATTTTTATCAAATAGTATTTTTATAAAAATAATCTATATAATTAGAGGACTTGTAATTACAGAGTCATTTTTTTTTTTAGAAACAATTTTAATCATGAGTTCTCATGCATTGGTGTGAACATGCATTAATGTCCTTGTAACAATTCAATTCACTACCCTACCAAATTTTTTTTTTTATCAAATAATATCTTTTCCGAAAACAATCTATAAAATTAGAGGAAGATCTGTAATTACGGAGTCATTTTATTTTATTTGAAACAATTTAATTATGAAATCCTCTGCATTGGTGTGAACATGTATTAATTTCCTGGTAAAAATTCAAATCACCGAGACCTAGTAAATTAAAAAAATAGATTCATCAAATCAAGCTGTGGGACAATATAGATTGTATGGATATTTAGTGATGATACATTACCTCCTCCTCGAATTCATCGGTTGGTTTGCTTGAATCGGGCAGGAAATCAGTTGGTTGCCAGCAGTCCTCGACCGGTTTCAAAAGAGGAAGCAGTGATTCTTTAGCCCATCCCTCCAGTGATTTGAACACCTCCGCCTTCTCCGGTGGAAGCGAATGTGTCACGTTTCGACGAATTTGCGGCGCCGCAAGCACTGCTGCCACACGCAATTGTCTCTTCTGGGGAGTAATCCTGACCATTGGATTTGCCACATGGCGGCTGATGAAGGCGTTGCAAGCTTGCATAGCTGGTAAACATTTGAAACTGTTACTAAAGTGACAGTGTACATGCACTAAGAGGGAGGTTCACATATAGGTAAATTGTATAATAAAATAAGGACAATAATAAAAAACAAATATATATATATAATAAACAGATATTTCGATAACAGTATACGCTAAGAGAGAGGTTCACATATAGGTACATTGTATAATAAAATATAAATACAAATAAGCAAATAAATAGATAATAAACAAAGGTGTTAATAAATTAGAGGAAGAGATGAAAAGAACCTGGGATTCTTGGAAAGGAGAGAGATGGCACCGAGGTAATTAACAGAGAAGAGAGAGTGTGTTTGTGAGAGAGATTGCTTGATTGCTATATAAGAGGGTTACTGGTACGGTTGAAGCAAAAGACACCTGGTCTGGTCTGAGATCGCAGAGAAATAATAAATGGAAAGGTCATAACCCACAGGAATGAGAAATCAAAACCACCTTCGCAAACCACAGCACCCACTGGTTATAAACCACAGAATTGGGTTTTCAAAACTTAGTACCTGAAATAAAATTAATGAAGCCCAAAATAAAACATGGGCCCAAATTAGGTGAGAATATAACTGGATCTTTTCATTTGTTTGGTTTAAATTGCTCCGGTTAGGGGTGTAAACAGGTGCCAAGTCGGATCGGATGGAAGAAATGAATGAAGGCTTTATTTGTAAGATTCACTCTGGCTATGTTAGTCGTTCCCAGAATGTGTACCTATAGTCTAAATTTTCAACAGTTAACCAACAAGAATTTGTCCTTACCCGTAACTTAATAAGCTAACGAAATTTTTTTTTATTCATATCCATCTTATCGAATACGGTACATGTCAGATAAAAAGTACCATTAAATACACATACTCATATGATAATACATTGTTGAAAAGAAACATGCACTGCTGAATTGAATGTGAATCAAAATATGACATTTGTTGAGTTCAGTCTAATAAATAGAATGTCCAAATAAATTTAACATATATCCATGAATAAGACTACATCATATATTATGTCCATATAAATATATATGTATGTATATAAAATTATTTTTAATAATACTGTATAGGACAACGAATACAAAATAGTTTTATATGTATTCTTATCCGTACTCGATAAGTTAACCACAAACAACATTTATCTGTATCTGTATCTGTATCTGTATCTTACCTCTATTGGTCTTATTAAATACGATACAAATCAGTTAAACGAATAACAGGGAACATTGACACCCATAGCTCTAGTTCTCTGTATCAGTCTCCAGTTACATCAACTTGATTTTAGGTTTAGAAATACACTGACAATGGCTCTAAGAGTTATACATGAGAGAATTCTATATTTATATATACGCATCTTTTCTAATATCTCTTACCTTTTTCATTCCCAAGACGTAAATTTAGCATAAACTATGAATTTATAGGAATCAACAAATATATTAAATCATTAAATATATATTAAAATTTAGCATGAATCATGCATTTCTCTTCACAAAATTCACAAGGCAACTTCTAAAATCTTGTAGAGTAATAATGCACGAGAGAAATAACAAGTATCATATTCCACAATCATAGAATTAAAAAAACAAAGATTTGGGCTTGGATATATACTTCCAATAGCTCTCAGAATACCAGCACTTGAATTCTAAGTATATATACGTACTATATTTATATAAATGCACATTTCCTCTTTTCCAATATCTTTCATCATTTTCATTCTAAAGGTGTAAATTTAGCATAAACTATGAATTTATAGGAATCAATAAATATACTAAATCATAAAATAAAAATATATATACTAAATTTTAGCACAACTATGCAGGACAGAAATAACACTATCTTGCAGAATAACGATCCATGACAGAAATAACAACATATTCCATAATTATAGAATAACTCATAGTTTAAGGGTTAAAAATGAAGAGGTAAAAAACAAAAAAAAAAGGTCCACCGCTGTAACAGCACTGTAACACACATCTGTTTAAAGCATCTTTAAAAAACATGAACCCTTAAAATATACAAAAACTAAAAACCCCAACAAAACTCATTTGAAAACAATTATATAAAGCACCTACTGTCTCTCTATCTGAATCGTGACATGGCTTATATTGAACTCCCGTTTAATGTATCCGATCACCCTATCAAGCACCACATCAGCATTTGCATCTTGCGTAATCGTAACATGACATGCAAGCAACACCTTACCAATCGTAATAGCCCATATATGCAGCTCATGCACCGTAACTACACCTTCCAATTGGCACAAACCCGCTTCAAGCTTCGTTGCATCTATTTCTCTTGGCGTACTTTCCATTAACACCTCCAAAATATCCTTTATCATTTTAATTGTGGTAGCTAGCACAATTACAGAGAAAATCAGCGTACAAACAAGATCGACAATTTTCCACTCGGGTTTGTACCAAATTATGGCCCCACCTATCATGACACCCACACTTTGTACCGAATCACCTAGCACGTGTAGATACGCACTATGCACATTTATATTTCTTTTCTTTTTCTCTTTTGTTTTTTTAAGCAATGGTTCGCCCTCATCCTTCTCTGAATGGTTATGACCATGATGATGTGTTGTAACCGTAATGCCATCATGATCATGGTCATGGTTGTGGTCGTGATCGTGGTCGTGGTTGTAGTCATGATCATTCCCGTGCCCGTGCCCGTGACCATGATCATGACCTAATAAAAAGGCCATGACAATATTAACCACCAAACCAAAAGCGGCAACAGCAAACATAAGCGAACCTTTCACCTCTCCCCCTTCGTAAATAAGCCTTTGCACCGCTTCCCAAACTAAAATGCCAGTTAAAAGCCATATAATTTGAATAGAAACCATTGCACCAAGAATTTCTATTCGGTAAAAACCGTATGACTGACGTGGTGTCGCCTCCCATCCAGACGCCCAGAGAGAGAACAAAGAAATAGCGAAGGCCCCCACATCAGTAAATAGGTGGGCCGCATCTGTCATAATAGCCAGACTGTTTGCCTTAATTCCACCAAACACCTCAACAATCATAAAAATTACGCAGAGTATTATTGCGATTGCTAGTTTTCTCATAGAGGTGTCTCTTTCCCTAGAGGCCGTGGTGGAATTAGAGAGGTCGCATGCCGCACCGGCACATATTTTGGGGTTTTCAGGTGTCGTGGAGATGTCTCCGCATACATTGCCAGTGATGTCAATGGTATGGGATCGCTCTGAACTTTGTCTTTCCATCTGCAGAGTAAATAACAAATTCACTAAAATTAAGTCAACATTTATTTGATGGTTTTGATCAATGCATTAAATAATGAAGTACATCATGGAAATATGATAGCCTTGAATTTGTCTTTATCTAAGTTCAGAGAAATAAAAATTCAACCAGAAAACTATTACAGACAACTAAAAATTGTGAAGCAAGAAAGTTCATATACCTGAAAAAATTATCAATTACAAACTCAGCTTCTAGGAATGAATTGGGGCAAAATTGAAGCTCTCGGACAAAAAAAATTTAATGCAAGATAAATTTGGGAAATAAAAATTAAAGGGGAAATCTAGATAATTATAAAAACTGGATTGTACACATCAAATCAGACAAAACCCTGTCAAATCCCCAAAACCAAACAAGAAAACACGAAATTCAATCCACAAATCGCCATTCACAATTTTTACGAGAATCGCATTCAAACCCTAGCTGGGATGGAGGCTACAGAAATGAAAGAGGAGATGAAGAGAATCGAATTTTAAAATACCTGAGAAAATGAATCTCTACGATCCGGTATAGGCTTTACGATCCAGTGTCTTTTTCTCCTTGTATAATCGAAATCGGAGGGGCTGCGACTTGAAAATAATACGAAATGTATTTTTGAGGAAAATAGGAATTAGAAAATAATAAAGACTGGATCCTCCGTAGTAACTCAAATTTTGAGTTTATCTCCTGACCGTCCGATCAGAATCCAGGTCAATCCGATCCGAAGTGGTATGAACAGAGGCCCTTTAATTTTAGTGCTAACCAGATTAGACGGTCCGGATCTAAACTCAAAATTTGAGTTATTTTAGGTTTATTTTAATTCGGATATACAGGCACCGCCTTTTTTTTTTTTAACTCCCCGCGCTCTGATTGGTTGATTTTCTTATGATTTTAGATTTAATTTATTTTTAGAGCTCAACAGATGTTCTTATTTATTTATTTGCTTTCCTTTTGGATCCAAAATTAAGAAGATATGTTGTACCAGGGGGATGTCTCGCCTTATTTTCATTCTTTTTTTGGGTAGCTAAAAAAAATTCCCTAAATGTGTTTTGTTTTTAAATTAAGGGATACTAAGATTAGCACAGGGATTTGAAAATGAAAGAATTGTTGATATGTCTATTAAAACAATTTAATTGTCTGTTTTTATTCATCAAAACACTTAAATCAGTTCCTTTTTTTATTAAATTGTTTTTTTATTTCTCTTCATATTGATTAATTCTGAAAATTTAAAATTTAATTAATCATTTAGTTATATTTAATAGTTGAAATATTTGTTTTGCTCTATTTTAAAATGGAGACCTCCATTTGCTTGCAACGCTCTGTCAATTTTTCTGTGATTATATATAGCGTCAACCGTGCAATGTGGTAGTATGCTATATCTCTTGACATATACATTGACTTTTTTTTTTATTTCAAATGTCTCTATTTTTAAAAACTTGAATAATTCAAAATTTAAAACTTAAAAATCAAAATAAAACTGTTGGATATAATCTACATCATTTTATCTATGCATGAGTAAAAAATTATGACATTTCAATTTTATTTTGATTGTCAACAAGAGCTTGTAAAAAACACACTAATGTAGATGATTTCTAAACGTTGATTTTTGAACTTATTGATTCATATAGAAACAAAATTGAAATGTAATAAATTTTAATGAGTGCATAGATTACATCTAACAGTTTTATTTTACTTTTAAGTTTCAAATTTTAAGTTATTAAAGTTTTAAAAAATAAAAGTATGATAAAGTACAAAAAAATAAAAACATTTGAACCCTCCTCTTTATTCAATTCAAAGTACTAAGGAAAAAAAGTGACAACATCAATTCTAACAATAAGAGGTAGCATGGACATAATTAATAATTAAGGAACATAACTGTCAGACGCGACATTTTTCCAAAAATAGGGGGACGAAATGAAAAATAGCGTACGAGGAGGAATCAAATTACAACATTTTTTGAGTTACAATAAGTTATAACGAGCATTATTTACATTTTCAAAGTCCAAATCGTCGATCCAAACCGTTAGATGTGATCTCTACAATAAAATGTGCTTGGAGGCCAAATTTTACATTTTTTGAAATTTTTTTACTATTTATTAAGATGGATACAAAATTCAATGGTATGAATTTGACTAGTTTTTGTACCCGCCTTAATAAATAGTAAAAAAATTCCAAAAAATATAAAATTTGGTCTCCAAATACATTTTATTATAGAGATCACATCTAACAATTTGGATCAATGATTTAGACTTTAAAAATATAAATAATGCTTATTATAATTTATTATAACTCAAAAAATATTGTACCTCCTCAATAGCGTACAGCAGTACAGACGGAGATAGACGGAATGAATCATGCCATCGCACCGTATTATTATATTGATTTGACCTGAACGCAATGAATCGTGTCATCCAGAGCAAAAATAAATAAATAAAATAAAATTGTTGCGAAATAAAATAGTATAGGGTGTTATTAAGTTTATCAAATTTTTTTTTAAAATTTAACTCAAAAATTTATTAGACTGATTTCAAAATGATAAATTTCAATTGTTAAAATTCATCTACTTATACCTTCAAAAAAAAAAAAAAATTAAAGTAATTTAGTATAAAGTCAGGGATCAAAATTAGAATGTTTATAAATTAATTTAATGTATTCATTTTAAAATATTTTTTAACCATTTGACTATACAAAATAATTTTAAAATTTATTTTTTCATATATAGATACATCACTCGTAAGCTAGTTCGATTTCAACAGTTCGATTTCATATTCGAAGTCAATCTGATAGGTTTTAAAGTTCAGTTCACAAAAAGAAGTGATAAATAAACTTAAAGCAGAGGCGAAACTAGAAATCCATAACAGGGGTACTAAAATTAAAATGAACAATATGTTGTTGGTGAGAATTGAACCCAAGCTCATTACAACCACAAAGTAAGCTTTAACAATTAGACTACAAGTAGGCTATATAAAAATTTATAAAAAAATAAAATTTAATTCAATTTCAATATATATAACTAAAATTTTAAAATTATAAAGTGGCGTATTCGTACAGATGAATGTAGATCGGTCCCTAAACTTAAGAATACTCTAGTTATACTCAAATAAAATTGCTTCTTTTGCATCACGCAGGTTGAGATTTGTACCTGTTCAAAATAGTGTTTGAGTTGGGTAAAACCTTTTTCTTATTGTCTCGTATCCTTAAAGAGAAAATTACAAAGTAAACATTGATTACAAGGCTCTAGAGCTGTTGACAGACTTAACTAAAAAAGGAAACGAAAGCAACGGTCATGTGGGTTTATTTGGTTGAGAGCAAAAGTGAGAAGAAATGAATGAAGGCTTTATTTGTAAGATTCATTCTGGTAATGTTAGTCGCACCCGGAGTGTGTACCCGTAGTTTTATTTTCAACAATTTCTCCTCCGCTTTAAACAGTACAATAGTACCTTTTTCTATTTAATATGAATAGGATTCAAAGAGTGAGTCTATGGTACTATGCATATCACGGGTTGTTATTGTGTTACGACTCTATATTTGAGTTTTCAAATTCTAACGGTCGATCCGAACCGTTCATCTTGTTCTCCATATTAATATGTGTTTGGAGACCAAATTTTACATTTTTTGAAATTTGTTTACTATTTTTTTAGATATTTAGAAAATCACTTGATCTGAAAATTCTGGACCATCCAAAAACAGTGATTTTCAATCAATCTCAAAAAATAGTAAAAAAAATTCAAAAAATGTAAAATTTGGTCTCCAAACACATATTAATATGGAGAACAAGATAAACGGTTCGGATCGACTATTAGGATTTGAAAACTCAAATATAGAGCCGTAGCACGGTGCCAAATCATAATATGCATAGTACCATAGACTCACTCGGATTCAAATATCTAAACAGTACAGTAGTACACTAATGCTCTTTTTTTATTTACTAGTCAAGTGTCCGTGCATTGCAACGGAGATTGTATTATTAATTTGATCACTTTTTTAAAGAATTTTTTTTATTTATTTCTTAATCATATATTAGTCAATAATAAGAGCAAATAATAACCATAGATCTTGATAACATATTATTTGTCTTCACTTAATAATTCATTTTAGTAAGAAAATTAATTGTAAATAATTCCGAAATAGAATATCAAAACCTTTCTACTATTACACCGATAAATCATTATAGAGTTAGGCTAATATGACACTAGTGTTATATAAAACTAAATAACACCACATTTTAAACCCTTAGATCTACTTTAAGATCCGTAATATCCGCTTTTACTGTTCAAGTACTTCATTTTGTACGGATCTTAAAGCAGATCTAAGGATTTAAGATGTAATGTTATTTAGTTTTATATAACACTAGTGTCATATTAGCCCAACTCATCATTATATGACATTCTTAATAAGAGTATCAATTGCCTCCTCCCTTTCAAAATTACTAATAACATGAAGTTTTGAGTGGTGGCCACTAAGGTCTCATACCTAAAAGCCTTGTACTCCTTCGCTCGAGATCTTCTCATCCACCTTTCTATAACCTAAAATCAAGTATTTTTGAGCAACATTAGTAGGGGGGAAATCTAAAGAAAAAAAAAGAAAAAAAAAAAAAAGAGAGTAAGTGAAAGCAGTTTGAAATCTCACTTGGAACTGGCGGCAACCAGAATCTTGGTACAAACAGAACTGAGAGCGAGCGTTTAGGAGAGTGGAGATTCCGGCAGTATTCTACAAATTTTGGAAGTAAAAAATGAAAGGACCTTCTTCGTCTGCAATTTGAGATTAACCAATTTGATTGATATGTATAGATAGAAGAGTCGTTGAATTTTGAACTTGCAATGGCGGGACAATTACCTGTCAAATCCATAGAGGAGAGATCGAAGAACCGATGCCCTCTCAATTTGAATTTGCGTGGAGAGAAACTTCTTTTCAGGGGAGAGATTGAAGAACCAGCACAGATTTTTTTTGTTCATTTCAGAGGGGAGATCGAAGAATCAGGAAGAAAAAAAGGAAAAGGAGATGCGATCTCTTCTGTGGCATCGTCGGAAAGGAGAAAAAGGAACACGTGCGTGGGGAAGGAGAAAGGAGAGAGGGATGCATATTCTGTCTCAGAGAAGGAAAAAAGAGAAAACACATTGAAGGAAAAGAGAGAAAATGAGACAGTGATACAATTTCTGTGTGATATTTTATGTAGCATGGGTCTAACTAACCAAATTTTATATATATATATATATATTTTTTTTTTACGTAATTACAAAATTATTATTTTCAGAAGATTATGGATCATACAAAAATATTGATTTTGTACATTAAATTAACGATCAAATTATTAATAAACAAATTGTTAATAAATTTTTAATGAAGTTACGAACACGTCACAGCCAATATTCGTACAAATTCGGTGCGGATCTAAACACAAATATGAATTCGTGACTAAGAGGTGAGTAGCGAGCGTGAAGCTAGCTGAACAGTACTACTAGTGCAAGGGTTTAGTGCGCTTTGACTACTATACCCCTTATCTTCTAATTAGCCGCTACAATCAATCGAAAACCCTAAGGGTTCATACTGTAATTTAAATATCCGAAGGTATTATCGTCGTTTGCTTTCCTCTCTCTACTTCTCTCACAGTTCTCGCTCTGAAATACAAATCAAATGACCTCCATTGATTACTAACCTACCATGGCTACAATCCATTTCCAAGGCCTCAGTTCGTGACCACCCAGATTACTGTTGCGAAACATGGCGTACGCTTCCTCCATCTGTTCTCTGCCTTTTCTCAGGTATCCTATCCTATCCTCCTCATTCTCTGAAATTACATCTTGATTTTGATTTTCTCTTCTCATGCATTGCTCTGGTATACGGTTTAATTTGAACAATTGGTCTGTAGATTAATTTTGTACAGTGGTGTCATACTGATGTTTTCAGAAGTACTCTAGTACTGATTTGCTGCAATTTCTGATATTTCAAAACTTCTTCAAATCAGAAAGTTGAAGAACATGACATTATTCGATAATTGTACAAATAAATTGCCTTTTTCAGCAATGCAATGGGCTTCTTGCCTTTTTCATGCCCCTTGTAAGTAAGGTTGATTTGGTTTTAGTCCTGTTAATTTTACTAATTTCCCACTGAATACTTGTTACCTTGGTCAACAGAAGTCTTTACTTGGGATTTTTTTTATTGTCATATGTATTGCAATACCATATTAATCAGGTCTTTGTACATAATTGGTACCCAGAACCATCAAATTCATATTACATAATTGGTACCCAGAAACTCAAATTTTGAGTTTCCATCGTACCGTCCGATCTGCTTTGGCACGGACATTAAAGAGACCCCGTGCATTCCACCTCAGGTCAGATAGGCTGGATTCTAATTGGGCTGTCCGGATCCAAACTCCAAATTTGAGTTACCTCAGAGATCCAGACTCCAGAACTATCAAGATAGTGTTTTATCTCGGTTTTTGTGTGTCCTTTGACCTTGCTTTTTGGGAATTGTTTTATGATTATGATTTAGGGTTTGTTTAAGCTTAATCACACATTTGGCCCAATTTAGGTACCATACCAGCTTGTTCAGTGACCTTTGTATTTGGTTGTTTGAATATATATGTATAATTAATAAATTACTTTAATTAAAAAATAACCTGTACAGGATAAGATTAAATTTTGGGTCAGAAGTTTCAAGACCTAAATTGCTTCGCTACGAAAAGATGTGGTTAAATCACAACCGTTGGATTGTATCCGCATCCAAGAAGAATGCCACAAATATCGAACCAGATGATATTATTAATGGAGTAAATATCAACATTAGTTCAGAAGAAAATAAAAAACCGACCAGGCGTGGTAGAAAAAAAAAGTCTTCAAAAGAAACCGAAGAAAAAACTATTCCGGTTGAAGGTACCACTGAATTAACCGTGGATCAAGTGGAGATAAAACCTACCCAGCGCAGTAGAAAAAATTCTTCAGAAAAAACTGATGAAGAAATTATCCCGGTCAAAATTACCCCTGAATTAACTGTGGATCAAGTGGAGAAAAAACCGACCAGGCGTGGTAGAAAAAAGTCTTCAAAAGAAACTGAAGAAGAAATTATTCGGGTCGAAGAGACCACTGAATTAACTGTGGATCAAGTGGAGAAAAAACCAACCTGGCGCGGTAGAAAAAAGAAAACTGAAGAAGAAATTATTCCGATCAATGCTACCCCTGAATTAACTGTGGATCAAGTGGAGAAAACTATTGAACTAGCTGGCCCCACTGAAGAACTTCAGAATGAGAATTTATATATGCGTAACCTAGGTATGTATGTACTACCAAGAAAAGGACAATTTTCTATCATACTCTTGTGACGTGAGATATTTCTCATTTTGCAAGGCTATATATGTAATATTTTGATTTTGCAAGGTCCGGTATTCATTTGTTTAAATAAATTTACAAGTCTTCCCCACATGGTTCTTTCAGATCCTGAGATAGAACCTGTCGCATCAATTTCACAAGTTGAAGATGACAACAAAAATGAAGAGAACCCCCGGCCCAAAAGAGGCTACAAGAAAAAGGCTACAAAAAAGCCTGACCTGACGAGGTATGAAACCCTAACCCGTGAAGACGAACAAGAGAAAGAAAGCTTGACCAATTTTGAAAAAAACACTGTACAAGAGACGGTGACGAGGCCAGAAGACGACCCATATTTCCTTTCTGACATCTCGTGGTATCCGCTCGTGATTTGCTTCGGGCCCGCAAAAGCCTCTTTCATACCATACGCAAAACCGGCTTATAGAGTATTTGAGCGGGAAATGCATCAAAATATGCCGTGGTTGTATTGGTTGCCCGATACATTTTTTAGGGCACCGGGTAGTGATGCCTCCTCGGTAGCGATTGCTCTGGCACGTCTCGGCGGTCGGGTTGGGTTCATGGGGAAATTGGGTCTTGATAAACAAGGCATGGCGTTATTGAATGAGTTAAAAAAAAATCGTGTTGAGATAGGGTGCGTGAAGATGGATGATTCAACTTCTACGGCTGTTTCCCATATGAAGCTTACTGCGGTTCGTAACTCTTTGAAAGCTAAGTGTGCGCGGCCCGCTGCAGAGGATAGTTTCTCGAACTCTGATATTGACTTGGATGTTCTAAAAGAGGTGACATAATTTAATTTAATTTAATTTTTTTGCAGCTTGTGTGTTTACTAGTATAAAGCTTGTACAACCAGATTTTCTATATTTTGTTAGCTTTTCACTGTTCATTTAGATGTTTAGATTTTGACCTAATTTTCATTTTTACAAGGTCATCTACCATGATAGATCTGGTAAAAACCCAACTTGTACTTTAGAGTGTTCCTGGTTTTAATTTTACCAGAATAAAAAGAAAAAAAAACCAGAAGAGGAAAGAGTAAATGTTAGTTTTATTTGGTAGTGCCAGCTTCTTAACACCCCGTTGTATAACTATTAAACTTTTTTCACATATAACCATGAAAGAAATGAATTTTATTGGTTGCACAAAGAGTCCTACAATTCTTTACATAAAATAATGAGTGAGGCTATATGGTACTGTGCATAGCGTGGATTGGTCTGCACTATGGATCAATGTCTACTTTTTCAAAGCTCCAAGTAGTCGATTGGAACCTTTCAACATGATCTTCATATGAAAATGTACTTGAAGACTAAATTTTATATTTTTTAGAAATTTTTTACTATTTTTTTTATAGGTAGAAAATCACTACATTCAAATGATCTGATTAAAACAAAAATATTGATTCCAGATCTGATTACTTGAACTTTGAAAACAAAAATATTGATTTATTGTATCGACCAATGTGTGCTCTGCATAGTACCATAGCCTCACTCTTTCACCAATTATCAAATTAAACTATTCTCTATTCTTCTTCAATGGCACAGGCAAAATTGCTATACTTCAGTTCATCCGCCTTACTAGACCCAAAATCTAAATCAGCACTAATGGAGGTGATTAGCATTGTAAAATCACAAGGTGGCCTTATTTTCTTCGACGTAAACTTGCCGATGCCATTCTGGCACTCTTCTGAGGAAGCAAGATCATTTCTCAAGGAATCATTCGCTGTTGCTGATTTTATTGAATTGACAGTGCACGAACTTGACTTTTTACGTGGGATCGAACAAAATGTGGCAGAAAATGAAGGAGCTGTGAAATATGTGCATAGAAGTAGAGAAGAGGTGAAGGAGTTATGGCACGATGACTTGGCGGTGCTTTTCGTAACCAATGGTGCATCAGGAGTGAGTTATTATACAAAGGAGCATGATAAGTTTTTTAGAGGTTCTGAGGATTTACAGATTGAACCGTCTAGTTGTGACATGTCAGCATCTGGCGATGCTCTTGTTGCAGGTATATATAAATATATCTTTATTGGTTCTTTTCTCTCTCTTTATATTCTGCAAATAGCACCCATCATATGAGATGAAATTCCTCTAGAATAGAATTATTTGACAATTTTGGCAATATTTGTCAAATCAAGTTTATAATATTGTAAATAAAAAAATAATTTCTACTGGCCAAATTTGGTGCATTTGAGTATTAATTGATAATGCATGAAAGGGTTGTTAAACTCTTTGAACGATCAAACATACTACAAGTTTCATCATTTCTCATTGGTACAATATTTGTATTTAGTAGATTATGCCAAGTTGAATTTCTTATTCAATTTCTGGCAAATATCATGAAATAATATTAGGTCTAATTCCCAGGGAAAAATTAGTCAGCTGCACTTGTAATTGTGAAGTAATCTAATTGCGAGTGCTTCTACAAAAAAACACTGACAAAATTACTAGAACTTGAAATTTTTTTTCTTTTTTCGAGGGACTAATTAAGGAAGAAATTGCTAATAATGTTGTGTATTTATTTCAGCATTGTAAAGAGCATAGTATTTGACCCCAAGGTGGCAACCGACCCATATTTCTTGGAAATGAATTTCTTATTCAACTTCTGGCAAATGCCATGAAATATTGGGTCTAATTTGCAGGAAAACAAAGTTTTGCAAGAAATGCAAAAAAATAAAAAATAAAAATATAAAACAATTTAGCAATACTTCGATATTGGTACTGTGTTAATTTGGTACCAGGCATGTTAATAAATTGCTAATATTATCAGTGTATTTATTTGAGGGACTAATTAAGGAAGTTGCTAATAATGTTTTTTGTATTTATTTATTTATTTCAGCATTGTTGAAGAGCATAGTATTTGACCCGGAGGTAGCAACCGACCCGTATTTCTTAGAAGAGAATATTCAGTACGCTCTCTCTTCTGGTCAAACTTTCCAGATAATTACAACTGGTCAGTCTGGTTTCTATGATGACTACGAACCCTTCCCAGACTATCAAGCAGTGACAACTCATGATGGTACCGATGACAAAGAGGGATCGTACCGAGATAGAGTAGGAGAACTTGTAGGTTGATTATATCTTTGTTTTTTGTTTTTTTTTTAAATGTTTGTAGTTTGTCAGGTGAAAGTTTCACTGTTGAGGATTCTCAGTAGAACAATTTTTGGGGATAATTGTTGCTTCAATTGATTAAATATTTTCTGAATACGAATTAATAACTAACTGCTAAAATATTGGTAAATGATGTAAACAAATTGTTCTTCTGATTCATGAACTAACATTATTTTGTCCTTTAAAATATACATTTTACTGACAAAATACAATTTTTAAAAAAAAAGTAATGTTTAATGGAAATGTAATTTATGTCAACAAACCATTTGCAGCATTTCAGTTCTGCGAAAGAGAAACAACGCAAATTAGCATTTCATCTTTTACCATAATGTGTATATTCAGATACAAGGAAACCGGATGAATATTGCACTGATAATTCTAGCTGTGAATTCGGATCATCTCAGGTACCTTTACATCCAAACCGTTTGTTATGCCTACGCACCAATATCAAAGCAGTCACATGAAATTGAATTTATATAAATTCTTAACCGGCTGATACTTAAACTGACCGCAATCAGGTACCGGAGAGAGAAAGGATGATAAGTTGATAACTCAGTAAAGTTACTGTCAACTGGGACTAAATTTCTGAAGGCCCAACAGGCCGGGATAGTAAATCGGCCAGATAAAGCCAATTGGATCCATTTATGGCCCAATCCAATCCGAAATATAATTTTTATCCGTCGGCATCTCTTCTTCTCATTTCAAGCAGAGAGAGACAGAGAGAGGAAGCACAGCCATGGCAGCTCCAGCTCAAATCTCCCGCTTCGACCCATTCATGTCCCCACCTCTCACCTCTCGAAAACCCAACATCTCTTTGACCCTCTTCTCAACTTCTTTAACATCTCTCTCTTTCCCTTCTTTCTTCCTCTCCCGACCCAAAACCCAAACCCAGCGCTCCTATAGACATCGCGTACACGCCTCCATTAGAAAGCTGTCAGAATCTGAATCGGTACCTATTGCGAAGGATCCAGAGGATCTGGATGCGAGTATTCCGACAGGAGCTGGGGTTTATGGTGTTTTTGACGTAAATGGAGAGCTCCAGTTTATTGGCATCTCTCGTAGTATCGCCTCCAGTGTAGACAAGCACAGGAAGTCTGTCCCATCCGAGTTGTGTTCCTCTGTTAAGGTGATAATTATTATTATTTTATACTGGTAAATTTCAGGTTATTATCCTTAAAAAAGATTATCTAAAATTCAAATTGGTCTCTATAATTTTCATTTGCATCAAATGTTTCCTTGGACTTTCCCAGAAATGAACTGGTACAAGTGTTCGGTTGTACCAAATGGGCAAAGTTGTATTTATAGAAATAATGTAAAAATAATACATAGAATCAGCTTTTGGTGTAGTGGCAAAAGACAATATTGTGTGTGGAAGGTTGCAAGTTCGAAACCCGAATGAGATCTTTTGTAGATATTAAATAGTTGGATGACTTGACCTTCAACCTTTACAATATATATATATATATATATAGAGTAGGCTGGGGTGCTATGGATAGCATAGAGGCCTCCTGTGCTATGGCTCAATATTTAAGTTTTCAAAATCCAAACGGTCGATCCGAACCGTTCATCTTGTTCTCCATATTAATGTGTTTGGAGACCAAATTTTACATTTTTTGAAAATTTTTTACTATTTTTTTAGATAGGTAGAAAATCAAATATCTTAATGGTGCAGAATTTTTTAGATCAAGTGATTTTTTACCTAGCTAAAAAAATAGTAAAATTTTTTCAAAAAATGTAAAATTTGGTCTCCAAACACATATTAATATGGAAAACAAGATGAACGGTTCGAATCGACCGTTTGGATTTTGAAAACTTGAATATTGAGCTGTAGCACGGGAGGCCTCTATGCTATCCATAGCACCCCAGCCTTACTCTATATATATATATATATTATACAGGTAATGGATGAATTGCATGGAAATTGTTCATCACATAGAAGGAACTGAAAAAGGATTGCATGAAAATTTTGATCCCATAGAAGGAACTAAAAACTTTCTTCGGTTCCTTTAGGATTCTCTTCCAAATGGGTCCTTGAAGTTAAAAATTAAAATAACTAAATTCGGTCTTTGAGCTTCTCTCGAAAGAACCGAATCAATTTCTCTGACCTTTTATTTCGTTTCTGTTGAATAGATTATATCCGAATAAGACAGCAAATTATATTTACTATTGATCATTTAGTACCTACCATGTACAGAGATTTATCTCTTGATATTTAATGTTCTGGCTAGTATACACTTAGACTATCTTCGTTCTTGTCTGCTTTATACTTCATTTTTTGATGTATATTAGTCCTATATAAACAGGTATCCTCAATAAAGCCAATGGAGATACAAACATTATTTTTAGGAGCAGGGGAAGAAAAACAAAATAATATGTTATTCTTATAATTTAGCGTATATTTCAAAGAATTACTTCCACAATGGTCTTCAAAGCACCTTCAAGTTACTGTTTTAGTCCTTCAAGTTTCAAGCTCCTGTTCCAATTTGTAACAATTTGGTCAATACTGTCACTTACAAATTGATTTATTTTTTGAATAAAAACAGTTATAAAGACTGAAACATTATATAGACTGTACAAGGACTAAATTGGGAGTGGGTGGTGCTATAAGGCGTATATTTATAATTTGTTCTTAATTGCGCTAGACTGGTTCATATTAGAATTTGAGATAGTATTTGAGGAGGAAACATTTCATTGATAGTTCATCATACTCATCAACATTACATTGCATCTGTATATAATGGATACAAGGCATATAGCCGTTATAGATAAAAAATATAAAATAATGTGTACAAGGCAATATGGCTGTTGTAAAAATATTCATAAATGGCAAATTTTGGAAAGAGGGAAAAAGAAAAAAAAAAAAGTAAAGGGTATTTTTGTAAAATTCACTTTTGAGTTTTGCTTGGTGTACCAAGATAAAGTCTCCAATGTTTGTAAAATTTCCCAATGCTAATGCATTATTACATCAATATTGGCTTACCTCTACTATACGACTTTTTTCACATTAAAATAAAATAATAAATGCACAGGTAGGTCCTGCAGACACGGCCACACCCGTTCGCATGGTCCTGCAATCAGCATGGAAATCCTGGATTGAAGAGCACATATCAGCCACCGGCAAGCCCCCTCCCGGCAATGTACAGGGCAACTACACCTGGATAGGGGCCCCACCTGACATCCGCTTAACCCCAGGCCGCCACGTCAGCTTAACCATCCCATTAGAAGAACTAATTGACCGACTTGTTAAAGAGCACAAAGTAGTGGCTTTCATCAAGGGATCAAGACGGGCCCCACAATGCGGCTTCTCCCAAAAGGTTGTCAGCATATTGGAATCGCATGGTGTTGATTTTGTCTCGCTAGATGTATTGGATGAAGAACATAATTACGGATTGAGAGACAAATTGAAGAGTTACAGCAATTGGCCGACATTTCCGCAAGTGTTTGTAGGAGGCGAGTTAGTTGGGGGTTGCGATATCATATCTGATTTGGCTGAGAAAGGGGAGCTGAAGGCGCTTTTTCAGAAATGAATTCTCGATTTTCTTATTATTATTTTTTTCAATATAAAGATGTGTTAAGTGCTTGTTTTGGAGAGAGAGGTGTGTGTAATCTTTGTTGTTTTAGAACAGATTGAAGTCACTGTGCTAACACTTCTATTGATGATGATGCTCTGTAATGATTTTATATGCTCTCAGGTACCTGAGGAGGTGGCATACTCTCAAGTCCAACCTGAGATTCGTGTCAGATCGAAACGGATGACTTGAATCTAATTCTACACGGTCAGGTATTGCAATAGATCTCAACCGGTGCAATAAAAATATCAGGATCCTATCAAAAAGCAACTAGGCCCATAGGTGTCGGGCCCAACAGATCCATTTAATATCAGGAACCTGGTTACCAAAATTTTATTCAATTTTAAAAAAAATCTAACCGAACCAACCAAATTAAACTTGTCAATTGAATAACAACCAAACCAAAAAAACCGGACTACTATATTTTGGTTTGTTTAGTTGAACCAAAATAATAGAGTTTACATTCAAAAGGTCAGAGCTCAATGCATAAATAAATACATTTACAAATAAATATCAAGCTATATATCAGTCGAACCAAAATTAGAGAGATTAAACTGAACAAAATATAAAAAAATCAAAGTAATTCAAAAATTCAACCGAGCCGAACCATTTAAATCAAAAAATAGAATGTTAATTTTAATATCTCACTTGATCCAGCATTTATGGTGTTTAAAGTTTAAACCCAGGCTTTTATTATCTTTTGCAAATAATTCTTTGCAAAGATTTCACTTTTCTAATAAGTCATGGTCCATTCTTTTATCACTTGTGGGTTCTTCGTATTATTTTGAGAAGATAATCTTATCTTGTAAAACATTTAAAAATGCCGTACCAGTATACTGTTTGGTCATTGAAAAATATTGTCGGTGAAAGATCTGTTTTATTACAGGGGCATGGAACGATTGCTTCTTATTAGTAACTTTGCTACCATAAATTTATTCGGTTGCTATTTGCTACTTAAAATGAAAATGAAGAAGGAATAAATTCCTTGCTCTAAGCTAACATGGCTTAACTACCCTGTGTTCACAAAGGGGTTTGATGAATTTAAGAGCACCCTAGTTCTATTCACACACACACACACACACACACATTTTGTAAACTGCCCTTAGGCTTTTTAAAGGGATGCAACAGGGACCTTTCGAGGAGGTTACCCATCCTAGTACTACTTTTGTTTAAACCATGGTTAATTGCAGAGTTCATATGGGATCCGGTTCTTTAGTGCTGTTATGATCAGAATTCATTGAAGTCCCCAGTAAGGATTCATGTGATACATTATCTTTTTGAAAGATACACTTGATGAATTCACACCCACTTAAGATATCTCAAATTTTGAGTTCATCCGTGGAAAATCCAGACGGTTCAGATATTATCTGTACGAATCTCAAAGCAAACAATTAATATTGCCCCGTGAATTCTGAACAGGCACCCACTTGTGTGTGTGTGTCACGCACAAAATATGATGAAATTGGGCCTTCTAATTTATTTGTTATGGAATTATAATCATCTAGTGGCCTTTCATGGAATATCGCATCAATTTTAAATTGTACGAAGTTTATCACAATCAATATGCAAGACCTAAAATATTTCTGTACCTTTTTATTTTGAAAATTTTGTAATTTGATTTGGAAATATTGTCAGGGTTACCAAACTAATCCAGCACCAACGATCCAACAGTACCACCATTCCGTCCCTATGAATTGGGAAATTGAGATATGGTATATGAATATTAATATGGTTTCTACTGTTAAATTACTTTGAGAATTTTAACAATTGTTAAATCATTCTTAATTTTAGAGTCTAGTATATGAATATGATTCTAGATTTCTACTGTATTAGGGATTCAATTATACCATTTTTTGGTGACACCAGATTATATCCTATATTTACAAAGTCCAAACAGTCGATCCAAACCATTCAACTTGATGGATATGTTAAAATGTGCTTGCAGATCAAATTTTACATTTTTCTAATTTTTTTTACTATTTATTAAGACGGTACAAAAATTTAACGGTCTGAATATAGTGATTTTGTTAAATACTTAATAAATAGTAAAAAAAATTCCAAAAATGTAAAGTTTGATCTGCAAGCACATTTTAACATATCTATTATGTTGAACGGTTTGGATCGATTATTTGGAATTTGAAAATTTTGAAAATTCCTCTTATATTATATTTATATCATGCACATAACAAAATAATGAAATTGGGTGTAAGTTGATCGTTTAACTACTTAAATTTTACAACAATCAATATTTATTGGCTGTTACGGAATATTAGACGAAGCTCAAATTATATGAAGTTTATTAATCAATCAACAAGGCCTGAAATATTGTCCAAATTCTATTGAATTTTTTATTTTGAAAATTATATGATTTGATTTAAAAATATTTTCAAAATTACTAAATTAATCCATCGTCAATGATTCAACGGTCCAACCCTTTCTCTGAGTGATGATAAAATAATTCAAACAAAGAAAAAGCAGTTCAGAAAATTTGTGTTACATGCATGTATATGATTCAAAGAAAAATATCATCTTTTTTTTTTTCTTGTATGTTTGAAGTCATTTTTTTTTTTTCTATAATTGAGGTCTGTTTTTCAGTTCCATGGTTCTTTTGAAATGTATAGCCTCTTTTAACTTAGTAAATATTTTAAGTATACTTTTCAAAAAAATTCAAAATTATATATTTTCACTTAAAAAAAATTATATCATATTTATCCTTCTATATTTTAAAAACTCACAAAGTACTCTGTCATTTATATTAAAACTCATTCTAAATTTATAAAATTCTCAAAAGTAAAATTAAAAAAATATTAAGAGACAGTCAGTCTTTAAATTGCGTAAGTTATTCCAACAGACCCATAGTGACAAATGAATTATTCGGGTTCGGTTCGGCAATGTCAAAAATTTGTGATTTGGAAATAATTCAGGTATTATTCGGGAATGATTCAGAATTATCTGGACCAGAGATCTTAGTCTTGCAAGAGAGCAAAAAAAAAATGTTATGGGAAAAAATCGAGAAAAATTTCGCGAATAATTCGTAAAATTCAAGAAAAATTCGCAAATTGTTCGAGCTTAATTCGGTCAAAGTTCGATTAACTTAATAATTCAGAGTTCGGTTCAACATCACCAAAGAAATGAATTATTCGGGTTTAATTCGCGAATCTTGTGACTATGTTTGTATGATGTTTTGCTCGCTTTGAGTAAAGCTAGGGTGTGATGTGCTCACCATTAGGGTTTGGTAAGCACAACTCCAAAAATATATCGGATCGACTTCAAATGCTGAATCCAAATCGTTGTAATCCATGTACTTTATGAGTGATGCATGTACATACAAAATTTTGAAAGTTTCGAGTTTATTTGCTACGAGGTCAAACGGTCAAAGAAATGATAAAAATTAAATATATAAAACAACTTATAAGTTATAAAAAGTTAATTTCTTTGACTGCTTGACCTTGTAGCAAATAAATTTGAAATTTTCAAAAATTTTGCATGTAAATACATCACTCATAAAATACATGAATTTTAACGATTTAAATTCAGTGTTTAAAATCGATCCGATATATTTTTGACGTTGTGCTCACCAAATTCTCTTAGTGAACATATCACACCCTAGCATAATCTTTTGTGTTACATTTGCATGTGTTCTCTTATGACATGTTGATACTGTTTGGCTTTGCTTTTGCAAAAGGTATTAAAGCAAAAAGGGGAATTTTGATCCCTTTGCTTTGATTTGATTCGTACATTAAAGGAATTAATTACTTGTACGGTCCGTAGCTTTTAAGATAAAAAGGTAATTTATGTGGAACTACCTCTTCATACAACTTTAATTAATTAATTAAATAATTTATATAGCCTTTCCTAAGCTCGTAGGGGCGTATCTAAGTATGAAAAAATTGAAACTGATGATAGAACAATTTTGTCTTGTTTTTTTTATTCCGAATTATTATATGGATAATGACCTCGATACTTAATAAATTGGATAAGCTAAACTCAATTTGACTTACTCAACTTATGATTATGAATGTAACGTTTATTATATAAATTGAATAGTTTAAGTATTAGATCCGGTTATAGCTCAGGGTGGCTTAATCACTCTCATAATTTGAAATTTTCTCTACACACACACACACTACGTGGTTAACATCAAAACGTTTGTTCCTAAACCGTAGAACAAACGTTTCGGTTTATATTTTCAAAGTACAAACAGTCGATTTAAACAGTTTAACATTCAATCTATTAAAATATTTTTGAACTTTGAAGACTAAATTGTATATTTTTTGAATTTTTTTACTATTTATTAAGACAGTTTTAGAATTATTGTTTTCAATGATTAAAATAAATTTCAGTGTTTATTAAAATTAACGATTTTAAAACTTACTTAATAAATAGTAAACAAAATTGTAAGAGATGTAAAATTTGGTTTCCAAACACATTTTAATATAAAGATCACATCTAATGGTTTGAATCAACTGTTTGGACTTTGAAAAAAAAAAAATCAATTAGTTACACCATAGATCCAAAACAAACATTTTTCAGAAAATTATGGACCGTAAAATACAACGATTTTCAAAAATTCTAAAAAAACAATAATAAAATTGAAAAAATATAAAATTTGGTCTCTAAGCACAATTTAATATGAATATCAACTTGAACTGTTTGGATCGATGTTTTGAACTTTAAAATCGCAAAATATGAGTGTGAAGTAAAATACTCGTTTTATATATATTTTTTAAAAAGACTATTTTTTTGGAACTTTTTA
The DNA here is from genome assembly GCA_033356055.1 of Carex pumila. Classification (NCBI taxonomy): domain Eukaryota; kingdom Viridiplantae; phylum Streptophyta; class Magnoliopsida; order Poales; family Cyperaceae; genus Carex; species Carex pumila. Next base: position 426,615 of record JARJHM010000059.1, on the reverse strand, counting down.
AAACCACTTATTTTTTATGATCCATTATTTTATGAAAAAATAATATATTTTTTTCTAAAAAATGTAAAATTAATTGATATTTTAATCTTTGAAATTGAAGCTATAGATGTGAAGTAAAACATTTATTTTACTTCACGAATTACCATAACCCAATTCTCTCTCTTTATTTATATACACAGACACATACTTCATTTGTATCTCTGTCCATAACTCAACGTCTACAAGGGTTCAATGAAGAGCAGCATGCACTTAAATTAATTAGCTTAAGTGGTTGGATTTAAAATTTCTAGTCCAAGTAAAATAAAAATAGGAAAAGAAAAGGTAAAGAGGCATGCTACAGAACGAACTCTACTGTACAACTCAATTAATTCAATCAATTAATAACTATTTGAAACAGGATTCAAATATAAAATTAATTTCAAGACAAAATTTATTACTAGATATGCAACAGAGACTTTTAAGTACTAATTGTAACTTCTTCTTTTTTCTATTCTTGTGTATCAGACTTATGCAATAATAACACCGCGTCTCTATCGATATCTACACAAACAAATGGAGGCATGATGGAACGAGTTTAGTCGAGTCAATTACGAGCTGAGATGAGCTAGTTCGTTAATAGTTCATTTATGATGTAAATCACGTCATATGTCAATAATTTTCTCTGATATAGTGTTATGAGTTGTACATCAATCTTAAACCTGAAAATAATTTTGTGTTCTTCTTACAATAAGTTTCATTTCTTCGTGATAGCCACGTAAAAAATAGTAACAAGTTTCATCTTCTTCTCACACACATTGAGATACAAATTGAACTTATGAGCTGAAACTCAGTCAAATTTGAACTTGCTCGTGACAATGTAAATCAAATTCTAACGAGCTAATTTTGAGTTTTTTTTTTTTAATTGGATCTCTAACAAGTGATGAGTTACTATATTCATGGCAGTTCTATGATCATTGTGAAGGCAAAGAAATGAAACTATTTTTCGAGGAGTTAAGTTACCAATAGCAGTAGTGGTAAATTAGGCGAGAGAGGATGCGATACTGTGGAACCGATACTGCAGTAACAGGATTATAGCATAATTTGTAATAATTTGGAACCGGATGTTGTAATCACATTTACTAATACAGGCATCTATCAAAAGTTTTCAAAAAAGAAAGAATAAAAGTGATGAGTTACGAAATTTTTTGCCGACCATAGTATTACCTAATATTAAATTTTACATATTCAAAGCATATGTGTGATTTGTATCTAGTCACCTAATATTTTATTCCGTGACGCTTACTTCAACTTGAATTCAATTGCAATGAGCCCCAAATGCAAAAGTTTGATACTTTTTGGCATAGATGCCATGTTCTCAAATCTCAATACTGTTTGATTTAATTAATTAACACCTATTTTGGAATAGTGTGCCCGCCAATAAATAAAATAAATGACAAATCCGATGTAGTCTTTTAGGACGTGTTCGGTCGAATCACTGTTCATGTGGGAAAAAAAAATTCAGTTCAACTAAATTTTTTTTTTCCACGGAAACAATGTTTTTCAGTTCAATTCCTGTGCTCGTACCCATTCTTATTTGTTGGCCGAACAGGTCCTTAACTTTCGAATATTTATAAAAAAAATTATATCCGAATTTCGAATTAAAAAAAAAAGTGTTTATTTACCATTAGATAAAAAAAAAACTATCTTTTACCTGGCACATATTAACTAATGAGGCGTTTAATTGTCCACAGACTTTTGTCCACCATTTGTCCACAGATTTAATTTGTACGAATACTATAAAATTACTTCTACATGCTGTATAATTATACAATATATCACATAAAATATATCAGTTAATCACAAAACATCCAGCAATTATTTGAAGTGGTCTCATGATAATTAGAAACAGATTGTAACTTTCACAACATGATAAAAAAGATGTACTTTCAAACTGTACTTTCAGAAGTTGCAATTATAGAAAGTTATTGGCAATTAATGTTAGTTATTAGCAGTTATTTTGACAAAAAAATGATAAAAGACAAAATAATGAATACTGTAAAATTATCAAGTTAAACTGTGAAAACAAAAGGCAAAAACTATAAATTTACCAAATTATAAAAATAGCAGATGAAAAAGATAAAATAAATATTAAAAATATTAATTTTCAGTACTGTAAATTTATCAAGTTAAACTGTAAAAACTATAAATGTACCAAATTGTAAAATTAGCAGATAAAAACGATTAAATTTTATTTAAAAAATATGAATTTGCAATACTGTAAAATAGTCGACCAAAACTGTGAAAACAAAAACCAATACTGTAAAATTGCTATATCTAAACTATAAATTCAGAACATTCAGAACAAAAATAGAAAAGACTTGAATTTAACCCGTTCGATTCAATAAGTAGCGAGTGGAAAAATGGAAGAGGTAAAGATTGATTTCTTCTTTGGGTCATCTAAGCTCACCCAGAGTTCAAACGAGTGGAAAAAGGATAGAATGGGATGCGTTTGCTTTTTGACCATTGGTTTTTTTTCTCTTGATTGGCTCCTACTAGTTGGATTGATCCCTACCGCCTTCTTTGGCCATTGCGAGCTGAGTCTAATTGCTTCCCGGATCAGATTGATGCTACTACATGAATAAAGGACTGACAAAAATCCAACTCGAAAGGTAAAGCTCTTTTTGAAAAGGCATTTGGAGTGGGAAATGTCCAAGTATCTAGATGTGTCGTCCCCTTTTCGAAACAACTTTCTAAATAGAGCTTGAAGGAGAAGAAAGAGAGAGAATAGCGAAGCATAAGAACTGAAATTTGGAAAATGAAATTCGGAAGGTTCCGTTGTCGGACGACATATTTAAATACGAGCATACGGGACCGTTAGAAAGTGGGGAACAAATAACGCTGTGAATAGACGGTTGACAAAACAGGATGGACAAGAACCTTTTCTCATTAACTAATAGTCTAATACTATTAAAACTAAATTCGTGTAGCATTATTCAAAATACAATTTTTAAATTAATAATTGGAAAGATGATTAAGTTATTTTAGAGTGAATTACCATCATTATTGATTATGCAAAAATTATACTTGACTGGTATAAAGATAAGCTATAAATTTAAAGTTTTGAAAGATTCGGAAATGTCTAAAATAAGAAATGGAAAATTCAAGAGATAATAATATGCAAGAATTTATCAAATAATATAGAAATATATTACAAAATGTATAATGAGTAATAGAAAATTTATACATGGTGATATTTATAAGTTTATCTTTATTTAATTTGGAGACTGATTCAGAAATATTATATATAAACTTGAAGGTTACAATTACATATAGAAAAGTAGAAACTTGAGATAAAAATAAATAAATGAAGATGACCAATTGATCCAAGGACACGTGGCAATTGTTGAGTGAAACACCACATGCTATATTCTCCCTTAATTAAAGGGCATGATTCATTCTCTCCCGCAAATGAAAGAAAAAAAGAAAAGTAAGAAGCATGAAGAACACAGATGAGATCAAATAAAATCGGAAAGAAAAGAAAAAAAAAAAGACAAAGAAAAAAGAAAAATATTGTCCTCCTCTTCTTTCTTTGGTTTATCATGTGATTAGATACTTAATGAGTATTCTTCCTTTCTCTCAGCGCATCTAACACAAGTATTTGGTATATCCCTTTGTCTTGTTTCTTACCTAATGTATGGTTATTGGTTAGTATTTCTCTTGTGTTGTTCTTATACTTGTAATTGTAAGAATTGTGGGAAGTTGTCCTTATTGATATTAAATTTAATTGTGGATGTATGTGCATATGAGTTAACCCCAGTCTAATACCGAAATACCAATTGTACTAATTCTATTGATAATATTGAAATGTTGAATTCCCATCTCTTGACAATAGTACTATTCAATACCAATCCATGTCAATCATTATGGTGTAGTTTAAGGTTCAGTGGGTATAATTGCATAATTTCCCTATGTTGGTAGATTGACATTGTCAGTAGGACTAAAGTGCATAATAGCAAAATATTAAATGTATGAGAAGTAATATAAGAACATAACAAAGAAATGAAATTAGGTTTCCCTTGTAACTGGGTGAAAATAAACAAAAAACATAACATTGTCAGTAGGACTACAGTTACTATATTTAATAATTTCAACATGATGATTGAAGTGAAATGTTAACAATTTAGATGAATTTGGTAAAACAGAAATGAACTAAAATTATAAAGTAGATGATTTAATAAATAAGGAAAAATGAAATTTACATAAATGCACATAAGTTAATTACTGTTATACGTAAATTATTTTATAATGATAGTTTGTAAGAAATAATATAGTAACTATTATCTTGCTATAGGCATTGATCATGTGAAGCAAGACTTAAATGGACTGTCAAGAATAACTAATATGCAATGATTGATCACTTCACTTGCCCTATGATATCAGGTACAAAGTTATTGAATTAGTCTGAGATTTATGACTAGGAATTAAATCGTGACTCGCTGTGCATTTTGAATATTTGATTGACTGCATTGATTGAACTGTTGCATCATATGCATAGCCCAATACAATTGAAATTGAATTACAGGTAAGTCTGTTGACTGTTATATTGATATTAAATATTGTTTATCGATTGGTTGATTCTTTATAATTGAATTACATGTAAGTTCCAAATATTACCTGACTTTATGGTTTAAAAGATTTTGACCCAAACCATTTATTTTGATAAGATTCTTAGAGTTCTTATTTATTTATATAATTTTTATTGTTTAATTGGATACTGTTATTGAGCATTTGCATTCATCATTATGAAATAAATTGTTTGTTTCTCGTGCGGTGATTTTCTTTGAATTCAATAATCTTAGTGGCAATCAGCACTGAGAAATAATTTATTATTTCTTGCTCGTTTCCTCTAGTGGGTTACAGGTTTATTATGCGAAGTCAGAGAAACTTTACGAGTTATAATTAACAGCAGAGTCATCTAAAGGTATGAGATTTGAGTTTGTTATATCTGACAGTGTGCAGAGAATATATCTTTAGCATCATCTACTATAAAATATCAGATAATTATTGTAAGTAAATTGAAATATAACAAAAATAATAATTGTTATTCACAATGCATAAAAAAATTTATGTTTAGCGTAACTTAAATTGAATGGTAAATAAACGAGTTAGAATTGTTGCACCTCTGAATGAGGGATGTGACAATTCGAGTTCCAAAAATACCGGAGACAAACAACTAGCTACCAAAATTAGACATGTGAATATGTGAGATGCATCCAGTTCTACCTAATATTTTATTCCTTAAAGCCAATTCAACTTGAATTCTAGTACATTGAGCACTAAATGCAAATGTTGACACCTTTTGGCATAGATAGTGATTTTTTATTCATAAAAATTATTATTAATAAATAAATAAAAACAGAAAGAGGACCTATTTTTTTATGTTATAGATGGACTCAAAGAAAATTCCGGCTCCAATCTTTAGAACCAATTTTTTTTTTCCTCTGATCTAGAGTGTTTTATTATGTTTTAGAAAATACTTCAACATTATTTCTATTTCAGAAAAAAAATTAACCACTCATTCTGTTTTAAAAAATCTCAGTATCTTTTATGTTTAAAAAAACTCAGCCACCATTTCTGAAAAAAATAAAAGTATTTCACTTCTATTATTCATCTATTACATCGAAAAATAAAGGTACTTTTTCTGTTTTTATTTATTTATAATAATAATTTCTACAAAATAATAAATTCCCGCATAGATACCATATTCTCAAATCTCAATCATGTTTTGATGATTTTATTAACACCTATTTTGGGATAGTGTGCTCGCCAAAAAGAAAAATAAATGATAAACCAGGTTTCCTTTAACAGCCTTTTGCTTGTTAGGCACCGCATTTCCTATTTTAGCTAATTCTCCAAGTTCATATAAAAAGGTATGTATTAATTAAGTTTATATAAACTTATGACATTATTGTATCATGAACAAAGTGTAATTAGCTGTTCAATCCTGAGCACACGATCGAGTAGAAAAACATTTGCAATTAGATTTATAACATTTGATATGAATACCTCCACTGATATCAAGTAAGGTATCAGATCAAATTCAGTCGATATGTTGATTGTAGTCGTTTGATCAACAATCAGTTTTGTACAGTGTTCTAAATAGCTAGTTATAGCGGTTTTGGACCTAGAAAGCTAAGTTACGGAGTAAAATTGCGTTAATCGAGCTACGGCCGCTATAGTGCGTAGCAGCAATAGTTGTCCGCTATGCTACATGAGCTTATGATTTTGCAATTTTAATGGGCCTTAATGTTCAGATGAGCTTTTTTTTTTTTTTTTTACTTTATCAAGTTATATCAATACAATGAAACATGTGCGGGCTATACCGCTATATCAATTAAATTTTGTATCATGCATTATTATATGATAGTGGTATATTTTGAATATAAATATATCGATAGTTTTTGAATTAGATATATTTTGAATGACAATTTGAAGTTTATATTGGTTCAATATGAATATTAGAACTTCTTAATCAATTTGATGTTTTTTTTCTTGATAAGACATGTTTACTATTAGTAGAAATATAAAATATAATTTTTGAAATAAAAAGAAACACTATTTATAATAGCTTTCGCTATAGCTGCACTATTCGCTAAAGTTTTTTTTTTTGGTCTCCCCGCTATGTCGCTATAAACGCTATTTAGAACCTTGATTTTGTATGAACTTCGATTCGTAAAAATTTTAAAAATAGCTAGGCAAATCTTGATGTATATTAAACAATTACGACCTGACATCATACCACATATTGAGAAATGAAATGTAAAATTAAGATAAATAAAATTAATTAAATAGCCTCAAATTTATATGGTCATCATTGACTAAAAGGCAAAAAAAGATTATATAAGTTCACATTTTTCATAAATAAAAAATTATTATTAGAGCTTATGTACTTAAAATAGAAAGTTACAATTATAATTTTGTGTATAAATACACCATGTAGAACGTGTAAAGTAAGAGTGAAAAACTTACAACAAATACAAAGTGATAGAATGTGAAATTCTCTTCAAAAGGCTATATATATTTTGACTCAGAAAATGATAAAAAAATAGTAGGTAATTAGTGTTTATCATAGAAATCGATTTACTTTTGTATTTTTGAGTTATTGTTGTAGATTGGGAGAAAACTAGTAATTTTAGGACAAAATAACGAAATAAAAACAATGCATTCTGATGCAAATGGCATCTCCATGAGGAATACAACATACGGTTGGAGTGAAAAAAGTAATAGGGTCCGATTTTATAGTAAAAAATGCTATGTTTTGACTTAGGAAATGGTCAAAAACAGTAAGTTAGTTAGTTAGTCTTTTTCATAAGTTTTCAATTACTCGTGTTTTTTAGTGAATTTGACAGGTTCGGAAAAAAATAGTGATTTCAGGACAAAACGGAGCAAAAACAGCATTCTGATTCAAACATCTCTATATGAAATGGGATGGGATGTCAAATTTTTCAGTAAATAGTATTTTCTGAACAGATGAACAGTTCAAATTTAAATTACAACAATCAAATATTGTGAATATATAATTGAAATAAAGTGTGCATAATGTTAATTTGGAAATTTAGAAATATTTGAAAGGCAAACTTTTATATGAGATTAATATATGGTAATGTTTAGATTTTTCTTAATTAGCATTGGAAAATTATAATGCCAAATAAGAAGTGGTAAATTGAAATTGAGAATTCATCAATAGTATAGTTATATTTTGGGACGCTGATAACAATATCCACAGCTTCCACTTTGTATTTATCTTCGCAGATACTGCTAAAAAAAACATGAGGGGACCGCTCAATCATTAATGAGCGTTTAAAAAAATGCGGGTATTTAACTTGAAGCATCAAAGTATTTACCTTAAATTTGTCAGGTTATAAACCATCTGCAATGATCTCTATTTATGAAATAATAAATCAATCCATTAATTGTCTCCGCACAAAATTTCTTTTTTTTTTTAATCGTCCTCGCACAATTGGGAACCATTAAACATGGGGGGGCCACTCAATCATTAATGAGCGTTTAAAAAACCGCGGGTATTTAACTTGAAGCATCAAAGTATTTAACTTGAATTTGTCAGGTATTAAACCCTATGCAGTGATCTCTATTTATGAAAGAATAAATCAATTCATTAATTGTCTCCGCACAAAATTTTCTTTTTTTTTTAATTGTCCCCGCACAACTGGAGACCATTAAATAAACAATCCCCTCACCCAATAATAAATACTCTGAGACATAATGATAAATACTTTATATTACATAGGTAAATACTTTACATTATATGGATAAACATTTTATGTTACATGGATAAATACTTCTCAGCCATACTTGTAACTTTCAGTAAAGCATCAATGATAAATACTCTTAGACCTAATGATAAATAAACTATGTTATAAGGGTAAATACTTCTAAGAAATAATGATAAATACTTTTTTGAACATCAATTAACATATAAGCATTTATTAACGGAAATTGTTATTAAATAACAGTATAATTAATGTGGAGATTGTTTTTAAAGGAATAATTAATGCGGAAATTGTTATTAGAGGAAGACATAATTAATGCGGAGATTGGTATTAAATGACAGTCTAATTTAATGCGGGAATAAAAGAAAATTTTTAACGAAATTAGTGAGTGGATATATAACAGTTAAGAAAGAGAGAGTGTGTTAGAAAAATGGAGGGATGAGAGTGAGAGATTCCATATAATTATTCTATATTTTAATGTACGGTCAACTTTGCACTTTTATATATTTTATTTTCTTTCTTGTTGTACGTGGCAATTTTTCCTTCCTCCATTCCTTTTATGACTGTGGTGCTTGTTTTATTATCATCATATATATATTACGGTTCAGAAGAGTACTATTGTTTTCGTCTCCCTCTCTCTATTGGCTTTGTTTTCCACTGATCTCACCCGATAGGGTTGCTGTTCCTTGTCATTTGGATTTTGGACTGCTTTGTTGCGTATTTAATTGCTCTGTCCTGTTTCTTTTTAATATGATTTAAAGTTTTGAAATTGTTAACCAACTCTAAGTGCACAATTATAATTTATGCAAGGATTGAAATGAAAAGAAAACTTGTAGTGTTTGAAATTGGTGAATTGACTTGATGCCTCTCTTTTTCCTTTTTTTTTTCTTTTTTTTTTTTTCAATCTTGCTTAAAGCTCACACTAATAGCTAGATTGATTGTTTAGAATAGTAGAAGTGTAACCGTAGAGAATATAGAAAGATTAAATACCCCTTCATTTTGCTCATACCAGTTGGTATATGTCCCTCTATGTACTGGTACTCTGAAAAATGGTCGTAGGGACCTGCTGGTAAGAAAACAATAAAAGAAAGATATAATCTGGTAAATTTTCATGAAATAGTTTTGTAACAATAATTTTATAATTAATAACGAAGAAAATATTATTATGTTATAAGTATTGATTATTGTGAAGCAGACTTGACGGGACTGTCAAGAACAATTAATATCAAATGCGGGGTTATTGGATTAGTTTGAGATTCATGACTGAGAATTAAATAATAACTTGCTATGCATTTTGAATATTTGATTGAACTGCTGCATCATATGTATAGCCCAATACAATTGAAACTGAATTACAGATAAGTCTATTGATTGTCATATTGATATTGTTTATCGATTGATTGATTTTTATTACAAATGATTGATTGAGACCACAGTAACTAAATTGATTGAATATTGAATATTGTAATCCTTAAACCTTCATATAGTGGAAAAAATGATTAATATATCATAAAGTCTAGCTAGTCACTAGACTTTACTCCAGAACCCTTATGCAGCATATGGTGAATGGCCCCAACTGAACTTAGTATCGATTGGGTAGGGTATATTGAATAAATGTGAATTATGACTGTAAGACTAATAAATTGTGATAACTGTCTTATCAATGATTTTCTTTCTGATAATAATAGTATTGTAATACTGATTTTGTATTGTTCTGTAAACCAATTGTCAGGATAGTTAGAACAGTATAAGCCTGACACGAATATAAATGTTATATGAAAAGACATATGTGGGTTGTTGGATGACATCTACATGGCTAGTCGGATGGTATATGTAAATGTTACCAGACTAAAAATTGTAAAGTTAATAAACTAAACATTACCAGACTTTACGTATTAAAGATTTAGACCCAAACCATTTATTCTGATAAGGTTCATAGAGTTATGATTTATTTATGTATTTTTTGTTGTTTAATTGGATATATTATTGAGTATTTGCATTCGTCATTATATAATGAATTTTTTTTTCTTATGCGGTGATTTCATTATGAATATGGATTTCCTTCGAATCCAATAATCTCAGTGGCAATTAGCACTGACCATTTCTCCTTGGGCCCGTTCGGCAAACCATTGGAATAAAGGAATAGTGAGATAAAACTGAATTTGGAATAGGCTTCAATTTTTCACTATTCCGGTCATGTTCGGTTAATGGTAGAAGAGTGGAAGAGTGGAAGAACATTGGTAAACAAGCTAAATCTCTCTCTTGAAAAAAAGCTAATTTCTCCATTCCACCCTTCCATAGAATAGGGAATTGACTCATAGAAGAATAGAGAAGGGACCAAAATGCAAAAAATAGGGGTTTGAAAATAAAAGTTCAAACCTAATTCCACTATTTTTAATTTCCCAATTCCACTCATTTCTTCTCTTGTTCGGCAGAAATAGAACCTCTTTTCCACTATATTCCTTTATTCCACTTTTGCCGAATGGGTCCCTTGTGGATTACATGTCTCTTAGACAAAGATTGATAAATGCTTTTGGAATTGTATTTGACAGCAAGACCATCTAAAAGTATGAGATTTGATATTATTTTATTTGACATGGTGCACCGATTTTTTTAAAAATACCCACCCAAAATAATATTTTATTCAAAATAACCAGATTTCAGCCAAATTTTTAAAAATACCCAAACCGTGGATTTTTTCCACGGACCGGACACACATTTTTTTTTTTTTTTTTTTAGAGTTTGGAGTTAGGAAAATAATGTTTTTTTGAAATTTTTTGTCCAACTTTGCACCTCTGATTAACATATCAAAACACCTCCTAAAAGTATGAAAATTTACCCACATGTATTCTTGACTTCATAGAACAAAACTGTGAAGTTTCATACAAGATCTCAAAACAGATCGTGAGATATCGGCTCTCAAAAATTGCCCGCACTGCTGAAGGAGTGCTTCTGAGCCCAACTTTGCACCTCTGGTTAACATATCAAAACACCTCCAAAAAGCATGAAAATTTACCGACATGCATTCTAGACTTTATAGAACAAGACTGTGAAGTTTTATAAAAAATATCAAAACAGATCGTGAGATATCGGCTCTCAAAAATTGCTCGCACTGCTGAAAGAGTGCTTCTAAGCCCAACTTTGCACCTCTGGTTAACGTATCAAAGCACCTCCAAAAAGCATGAAAATTTATCGACATGCATTCTAGACTTTATAGAACAAGACTCTGAAGTTTTATACAAAATATTAAAACAGATCATGAGATATCGGCTCTTAAAAACTTCACAGTCTGTTTTGATATTTTGTATAAAACTTCAGAGTCTTGTTCTATAAAGTCTAGAATGCATGTCGGTAAATTTTCATGCTTTTTGGAGGTGCTTTGATATGTTAACCAGAGGTGCAAAGTTGGGCTCAGAAGCACTCTTTCAGCAGTGCGGGCAATTTTTGAGAGCCGATATCTCACGATCTGTTTTGATATTTTTTATAAAACTTCACAGTCTTGTTCTATAAAGTCTAGAATGCATGTCGGTAAATTTTCATGCTTTTTGGAGGTGTTTTGATATGTTAACCAGAGGTGCAAAGTTGGGCTCAGAAGCACTCCTTCAGCAGTGCGGGCAATTTTTGAGAGCCGATATCTCACGATCTGTTTTGATATTTTGTATAAAACTTCACAGTCTTGTTCTATAAAGTCTAGAATGCATGTCGGTAAATTTTCATTCTTTTTAGAGGTGCTTTGATATGTTAACCAGAGGTGCAAAGTTGGGCTCAGAAGCACTCCTTCAGCAGTGCGGACAATTTTTGAGAGCCGATATCTCACGATCTGTTTTGAGATCTTGTATGAAACTTCACAGTCTTGTTCTATGAAGTCAAGAATACATGTCGGTAAATTTTCATTCTTTTTGGAGGTGTTTTGATATGTTAATCAGAGGTGCAAAGTTGGACAAAAAATTTCAAAAAATATTATTTTCCTAACTCCAAACTCTAAAAAAAAAAATAAATAAATAATGTGTCCAGCCCGTGGAAAATATCCACGGTCGGAAAAAAAAAAAAAAAAAAATTTTCTGGCCGTGAATTTTTTCCACGGCCCGGAACAAAAATTCCGGCCCGTGGAAAAAATTCACGGTTTGGGTATTTTTAAAAATTTGGCTGAAGTCTGATTATTTTGAATAGAATATTGTTTTGGGTGGATATTTTTAAAAAAATCGTCATGGTGCATATAGTACTTCTTTAACATTATCTATTATATATGGTTAGATGATTATTGTAAATAAATTGAGATATGGTGAAAACAATAGATGTTATTGACAATGTATAAAAAAAAAATACATGCTTTATGTTACGTATATTGAATGATAAATATATATTGTATAATTGTTGCACTTCCGAATCAGAGGTGTGACAGAAGCATCCTTAAAAGAAAGAAATGAAATATAGAAGAAACCCCACCAATAAAATAGAGAGAGTGATATAAATCCATTTGCAAAACATTGTTTTTGTTTATTTGTTGCATGTTTCGCATGAACAATTCTTGATCATAGACTTATGACCGATTAGCATCGCGTAACTCAAAAATTTTGAATTACTTCACAAAGAATTCGGATTGTGGAAACTCAAATTAGGCCGCATTTTAATTCAGACGGTCTGGATTTTACATAAAAAAAATATGAATCACAGTAATAAAATAAAATTTCTTTCTTTTTTGCTTTTACGGCACGGTAATAAAACAACAAAAAGTAGATAAATAAGTTAATAGATCTCCGTGCAGACAGAAGGTCAGACAAGATTTACTCTGGATCCCAAATCCCAACCTACCTTTTACTGACATTAATTAATACCTCTGAATTCATAAATGTCATGTTGTCCATTGCCATTATAAATTGGGACATCTTTCATTATTTTTCTTTTGTCAAGATGGTCTTAAATATCAATGGCATTCTCGAGTTATGATATATATGAAAAGAACTAAGAAATAAATAAACATGCCGACAGTACCTACAATGTTAGAGTTCTATTTTTATATGAGGAGGGATCAAATGACACTATACTTTGGTGATATGGAATGACACCATCCATTTTCAAAGTTCAAACAGTCGATCCAAACCGTTCAACTTGATGGATATGTTAAAATGTGCTTACAGATCAAATTTTACATTTTTTTGAATTTTTTTTTGGTTTATTTAGAGGGGTTCAAAAATTCAACGGTCTGAATATAGCGATTTTGTTAAATACTTAATAAATAGTAAAAAAATTCAGAAAAATGTAAAATTTGATTTCCAAGTTACTCTTAATATATTCATCATATTGAACGGTTTGGATCGACTATTTGGATTTTGAAATTTCAAAAATGGACATTGTCACACCATATCACCACTATTTATCATATTGAACGGTTTGGATCGACTATTTGGATTTTGAAATTTCAAAAATGGACATTGTCACACCATATCACCAAAATAGTGGTGTAATCCGATCCCTCCACTTTTTATATTTGAAAATAATACATTAACAATCAAGTTTATAACAACCATAATAACTTTTATGTGGAAATCTGCTCCGAATATATGTTGAATAAGAAAGAAAGATCTATATTTCAGATAATTTCGTAGATTTAACAATCTCTCTCTTCTATTCACTGACAACATTATTCCACTCAGGTTATGTATAAATTTCTCTCTGTTATCACACCCTCTCGTTGTGGGACTAACCCAAGAATAAGATCCGGACCAAATATCGTTTTCTTTTATTCTTTCCTTTCTTCTCTATTTTTCAAACAAATAGACTGGACATCAATTGCTCATTTTTATTCTCTCACTCACGTGGCTTCTTATCTATCCACACCATCCGTAAAGATTTTTTTATAGAAGAGCTTATGTAGTGTTTGATTGTGAATTAAAGCTAATGAGTCCTAACTTGGTTATTTAAATTTAGAATGGCCTAAATTATTTATGTTTAGTTGATGTCCAAAGTTAATCCTTAAGTTATTCCTTATCTAGTAAGAATTTGATGGTGCTCATAACATGATTTGATATTACAATTTTTTTTTATCTTACTAATTTTGTAGTATTAATAATAAAATTGTTTTTTTATATTTTTTTAGTGAAAGAAATTGCACAAGAAAATAAGTTTTATATAAATTAATTATTTATCTTAGATATGCACATTGTGTTTAGCGAATCTTGTTAATTCAACTTATTTGTATTGGTGTGTTAAAAATATATTGGGTTGCTATATATTTCATTTATGGTACATTTTCATAAAAAGATATTTTTTTTTTAGATTGTATATTTTTTTAATTTAGGAAGTTATGCTCTTTTTAAATTTTTTTGTTGATTCTATAATTGATGAGGCTATAAATTTCTTTATGCTTAAATGGAAATAAAATTAATTGCTTACTTTATATTTCTTCAAAAGTAATTGAAAATAATAAAAACAATGAAAAGTTAAGTCACACATTCAAATAAAATTTAAGTCATCTGGAGGAATTAATTAGTTTAGGCCATAATTAATAATTAAATATCGGTTTATTCTATCTTAATCGGACTAGCTTAAAGTTCTTATTTTACTGTTTAGTTCATAATCAAACCTCATCTTAATGCTTATTGTATCAGAACCTTTAAAAAAGTGCTTATTGGATCAGTCCCATTTGTATTTTTAGTGTAGCTTGGATTAAGGTAAATTACATATATATGTTGTGATTTAGATATTTAGTAGTAGTTTATGTCTGAACAGATTATTAAAATCTCATTTGATAATTAAGTTACGGACCGGGTATCCTTCTCTTTAATTTTTTTTTTTTTAATTTCTTTCTCTTTTCTTCCGGCCATTTTTATTAATAACTAAAAAAAAATGTTTTTTTTATCAAAATAACCACAAAATTTGAGTTTTTTCAAATATAACCAAACCGCCAGGGTTGCTAGCGCTCCCCTTCTATAGCGGACCGCCAAAATCCCTGGCGGTCTGCTATTTAATTTTTTTTACTTTTTTTATTTAGAAATCTGATTTTTTTTTCTTAATATTTTCATTTGTGAAGCTTTTGTTTTTTTTGTTTAGGGTATTTCGGATATTTGTTAAAAAATTAAGGACTTGGCCTTTATGTTGGTCTTTTTTTTCAGTTTTTATAATATATGTATAATATATACATATATAAATACATACATACCATCCATTTTTATTAATAACCCAAAAAAATATATTTTTATCAAAATAACCCAAAATTATGAGTTTAACATAACTGTAGTTCTAAAGTAGTCTAACAAGTAAAGTTCAATGATACAATTGAAGTTCACCAATATTCATAACTTAGTTCAAACCAAACAGAATAAGTTCACCCAAGCAAAATAATAAGTTCATCTTTCACGACGACGGAATAAACCCAATAGACGAGAAGATTTTCTGGTGCTAGCTGCAGGTGCGGCAGTACTTGTAGATCCTTGGCTACTAGATGATTGGGTAGCAAGAGGTGCTTGTGTTATACCAGTTGCTTCAGCAACAACTCTCGCATTTTCTCTTTCATTGTGTTTGTTTATGGCATATGAAAATAACAATAGAATTCAGTTATTAATATAATAAAATCATAAATTAATTCTGAAAAATGCTACATACCTGCCCTGCGCCTGTCAGAAACGGAACGGTGAGCCTAATTTCCCGATGGCCTCCTACCACCCATCTCGTCCATGGTCATTATAGCACGTTTGTCTCCTCCTCCCCTTCCTTATCCATCCTTCTGAAGGGAGTATTCTATCACTGACATACGCAGGCCACTCATGTTGGTTGGGATAAGAATGGAAAGATCCACCCCAAGTAGAAAGCAAGGTAATCGGTACGATACATGTCAGCGACATAGTGATCCTCACAGAAGTTTCTCACTCGGCATACCGCTATCACGTGACTACAAGGTATGTGTATTAGTTGGGGTCCTTGGCATGTACATGTCACCTCTCTTGCCTCTCGGAATTGCACTACGTACTTGAAAGCCCTCTTCACAAACTCCATAGTGCCATCTGGTCTACGGCTGGAAGGAACGTACTCATTTGGATTGTGCACTTCGAATTCTGTACCATCATTACCCATCGGGATCACGGTCATAGTTGCACCTTTGTTCCTGTGTTTTCTTAGTTTCTCCTCCACCCTTGTTGAAAATGACTGGTTCATCCTTATTAATTCTGCGGCCTTAGCACGCCGTTCCTGAAACCAAGTATTTAACTTGTAGAAAGTGTCTTCTACAACTGCAGCCACAGGCAACGTCCGGCTCTCCTTGAAGATTGCATTCAGCGATTCAGAACCGTTGGTGGTCATAATTCCCCAACGATAACCTCCATCATGTGCTTGATATATTTTCTCATATGCTAGTGGCTCTTGGACATCTCTGGGATTATTTTTGCCCACCTTCATTAAGTAGAGATTTGCTTTTGGCATATACTACATATAAATAAGGAAATAAAATAATATAAGTAAACAATTAAAATAAAAATATGTCCACAAAGTACAATAAGACATGTAAACAATTAACAAACACATACCTTTGCAAATTCTCTACTCATCTCTTCCACCCTTCTCGACTTCTTTTTTTTGCAATTACGTCTGAATGTTTCTAGGACCCGTGTATCGTGTCCGGTTGCCTTGCTAAGGTTCTCCGCAACGTGTTGCATACACAACCTCTGCACACACTCGCCAGTGTGTGTTGACCAACCGTATTCTTCACGATCAAAAACATATTTTATTCCTTTGTGCTGGTCTGATATTACAGAGAAAAACTTTGTTGGCCCAACCACCCGTCTTCTTAAAAACTGCATAAAGAATCCCCAGTTCTCACCATCCTCTTTCTGAACAATTGCAAACGCCAAAGGAAACAGCTAGTTCTCAGCATCATATGCACATGCTATCAGTAGCCTCCCCTCGTAACGGCCAGACATGAAGCATGCATCAATGCTGATAACGGGTCTGATGAATGGCACAGCTTGGATACAAGGACCAAAAGCCCATGCTATGCCCTTGAATTGTTGAGCTCCCTCTATTAGTACTCCATTCTTGTCATAAATGGGGCCATGACACCATTGAAATACAGTGCCAAGATTTGTACTTGCCATGGCCTGGAGCAATGGTGCCAGATAGTCGTATGAATCCTTCCAACTACCGAATATTCTGCAAATCGCAAGTTCACGACCTCTCCACAACCTATTATATTTTGGGATTACATGTATGTATTTGTGTCTGACGGCCATAGCCACCGCCTTGACGCTCATCGATGGGTCCAACTTAATGTCTGCCTCAATTGCATCGGCAATTAGTGATGCTGTCAAATTTGAATGGTCTGTCCTTGTGGACGCAGACTTGCATGTATGAGGTGGTTCACACTTTTTAATTATCCATGCTTCCCCCGAACCCACAGGGGTTGCATAAAGCCGAAACTCGCAACGAGGGCATTTTTGCATATCATAACCAATATTTTTGATTCCCTTCTTTCTAATATACATTCCCAGTTGCCGTGAACATGAGTCTCATGGATTTTATTTACAAGTTCATCTATGTTGGTATAGACTTGCCCTGTGGCAAGTTCACGATTGTATACAACAGGAGGACCAAAGAAACTAATGTCAGCCTCTTCAAAAGCTGTGTTATTGTTGAATGTGGCGACAGGATGCCTATCTCCCCGACCCCTGATTGGGAATTTTTCTTCCCTGGACAAACCTGGTACATTTGCATCACCATCTGATAAGTCATCAGATTCCCAAATTCCTTGGTATTCATCTCCAGTTTCCATTTCTCTTTCCGGTATGGCATCAATAGCATCAACATCAATATTAGTATCATTTCGATTAACGGATAACTGTATCGGTACTGACTCTGGTATAGCTGGAAATGTAGGGATTATGGGTGCCTGTCTGGGTGGTGGTGGTGGGGGTACAACTTCAGTAAACTCACAGGAGTTATGGTACCCCGGGTTGTCATAACAGGGACTGTGGCACCCCTGGTTGTCATGAGGGGAATGGTGGTACCCCTGGCTGTCATGAGGGGAGTGATGGTACCCCTGGCTGTCATGAGGGGAGTGGTGGTACCCCTGGTTGTCATGAGGGGAGTGGTGGTACCCCTGGCTGTCATAAGCTGAATTGTCATAACCTGAAGGTCCAGCAGGGGGAGCCCTAGAAGGTCCAGCCCCAGCCGCACTAAAAGGTCTAGCCCCAGCCTAGGGAACCCTCCTGGAATATAACTCTATCATCGCGACTCCCCTAGACTCAAATTGTTGGTACATAGCCTTCCACAACTCCTCATCTGTTATAGGAAAACTCACAAAGTAAGGTCTACCCCCCCAGCCCATTGTGTGTCAATCCGAGTACCCAAATCTAAGTCATACCGGTTGGGGTTTACACCAATCTTTTCGTATACTAGTTGCTTAAGTTCAATAAATGTGGTTCTTTCATTAACCTGCAAGCCGAATGAGGCATCTTTCGAGTAATACACGCCATCTACACCCTTAGTTAGCTTACCGCCCACGTATAGTGCAACCAGCATTTTTTCTTTCACAAACTACATTTAAAAAAAAATTATAAGAATTACAGTATAATAGATTCATTCTTTGTTTCAATTTAAAAGTTAATTATAATATTAATTAAAGACTAATTTATAGTATTTACAAATTGCGGGTATAATAATTATTAATTAAAAATTAAATAGAAAATAATTAAATAAAAAATAAAATACCTGTAGCAATCGCCTAAAATCGCTTCAAAATCACCAAAATCGCTCTCTCTTTCTTCTCTGTGGTTTAACAAATGAATACAGTGCGTGCTGGAGAGAGAAAGCGTGTAAGACAGCTAGTGGACCGCCAGGGATACCAGCGGTCTGGTCTGCATAAAAAATCAGATTTCTCAAAAAAAAAAAAACAGCAGACTGCCAGGGATCCTAGCGGTCCGCTATAGAAGTGGATCGCCAGCAACCCTGGTGGTTTGGTTATATTTGAAAAAACTCAGATTTTGTGGTTATTTTGGTAAAAAAATATTTTTTTAGGTTATTAATAAAAATGGCCGCTCTTCTTCGCTTCTTCATTTCAAAGTTCATGACACCTTCATTTTATTTTATTTTTTATTTTTTAAATAATATTTGTATTTTAAAGTTCATATGATTCATTATTCGATAATTATTTATTTTGTATTTGTATTTGAATCCATATTTGTAAATTATCCGCTCTTTATCTGTTTAATGCATATTTGATTTTAAATTTTAATATTCATTTACTATTTGTATTTGTATTTGTATCCGCATGCTAAAAGATGGAAACTAATTTAGTATCAGCATTATCCGCTTCGAATTCACCCCGTTTATACTCTTATTTTTCAATTTATAGTTTGATTACATACTATGCATAAAGAGTCTGATTAAAGTGAATTAATATATCTATACAAATTAACAACCCTGTACATTCAATGACTAATCTATATACTCAACGACAATTGTAAATCTAAAAATATATCAACAACTAAAAGTAAGGTGAACTGAAGAATTAAAAATCACCTCTGTAATTTAGCAATAAACATATTCTAAAAATTAATTAAAATAAGCTAAACTGATATTAAATAAATGTAAACATATATTAGCTTCTTTTCTTTTTTTTTACATGTCTCGGTCATGTACAGACATGCTAGAGCAATCAAACAAAGTATCTCAGTATGACAGTATTATTATTATATATTATTAGAGTTTGTCAAATTGACATCATGGCATGACAGAGTACACTGGGGACTTGGGGGTAGTGATTGGTAAACGGGCCGGGCCGGGTGGTCCGGGCAAAATCCGGACACGGGCACGGATAGCCACGGTCACGGGCGTCACGGGCACACGGGTACAATGGGCCGGGCGTCATGGCTTTTTTTTTCAAAAATCCTGCCCTGCCCGTTTAATACCCGTGCCCGTCACGGGTTCGGGAGCAGGACGGTCTGGGTACCGGGGGTCGGGCGGTCCGGTCCGGTCCGGGTCCGGACCGGTTTTTTTTTTCTTTTCTGTTTTTTGTTTCTGTTTTTTTGTTCTGGTTTTTTTCTTCTGGTTTTTTTGTTCGGTTTTTTTTGTTCTGTTTTTTTGGTTCTGTTTTTTTTTCTGTTTTTTTTTTATGTTTTTTTTTCTGTTTTTTTTCGGTTTTTCTGTTCAGTTTTTCGGTTCTATTTTTTTTTTTTCGTTTTTTTGTTCTGTTTTTTGTTTTTTGTTTTTTTGAAAACAGGAGAAACTCTACTTGGGGGTATATTAGAGGAATATTCCAGTTTTGGTAGTACTGGAGAGCAGTTCAAGTTGCAAAATCCTGTTTTGGGGACCTGCGGTTGTTTTGTATGAGATATTAATTATTTTCTTTCCCCTGTTTTCAAATTTTGAGACATTTGCTGTCCTTGTGTCACGATTTTTTTTCTAAATAGAATTTCTTTTAAATCTTTCAACAGAACAAACACGCTGTGCGGATTTTTTAAAAAAATAGCCTCCACCGATTCTAGAGATCGGTGGAGCAAAAAAATCAAAACCTACACCGATCCTAGAAATCGATGGAGTAATTTTTCTAAAAACTGCACAAATTATTTAGTGTTTAAGTTAGTATTTGGTGAGAAAATGGTTCCACCGATCTCTAGAATTGGTGTAGGTATTGATTTTCTTGCTGAAGACTATTTTTCTAAAATTCCAACACAGCAGGCTGGTTCTGGTGAAAGATTTAAAATGATTTCTATTTAAAAAAAATCTTGTGGAACTTTGGAATATCATGTTGGATCCTTAAATTTTGGGAGGAATTCATAATTAATAGATAAATAAATTTGTATAGTTATATTATATTATGAGATATTATAGTTAAACTGAAGTCCTTAATTACTCTTTTAAAATCCTCAACCATTTTAACGCTTCTAATAAATAAATAAATAAATGTGTATTTTGCGTATCTAAGTATTCATCATACAATAGTTAAATGTCCATTATGCAGTAATTAAGCTTGTATATTTTATGAGTGATTTAAATATTGTGTAGAAGTTCAAAATAATAAAGATATTCAAATAACAAGTTTAGAATACAAGACATCCATCAACATTTGTCAAGACGTGTGATAATTATTTAAATTTAGGTCTAGATTAAAACAAATAAACGTGCATTTTGGTAAGTATAACTTCAAAATTTATTGCATTGACTTCAAATAACAAATCAAAACTGTTGAAATTGATATACTTTACGAGCGATGTGTGTAGATGTAAAATTTTGAAATTAATTTAGTATAGAGTCAAGCACTCCAAAAATAAAGAAAAATAAAAGTATTAAATAACTTGTATAAATTACATTTTTATTGCTTGACTTTATACTAAATAAATTCTAAAATATCAAAATATTGCATGTACACGCATCGCTGTAAAGTATATCCATTTCAATGCTTTGGGCTTGTTGTTTCAAGCCAATTCAACAAATTTTGAAGCCGTGGTTACCAATTCGGCCTCTTGATGAGTATAACTAATGCTAGCTTTACTCTATATAATTGTGGGCATAAAAAGAGCATAAAGTATATTTATATGAGTGGGGATGCAATACTTTGCAAAGTGCGGATCAATCTATGTTATGAATCCATATCTCTATTTTTAAAGTTCAAACAGTCAATCCAAACCATTCAACATGATTTCCATTAATTGAATTTTTTTGAATTATTTTTAAATAGATAGAAAATCACTATTTCCAATGATTCAAAATAATAGATCATATGATTTTCTATCTAAATAAAAAAATCTATCTAAAAAAAGTAATTTTCTTTAAATATTTAAAATTTATATTTTTTTTCATATAAAGATTACATTAAACGATTTTTGATGAATTAATTGTTTGAACTTTATAAATAAAAATATTGATCCATAAGATTACTTTACGGGTGGTGTGTCTACATGTAAAAATTTTAATTTTTCACTTAATGTTGTACGAAGTCAAGTGGTTGAATGTTCAAAAAATAAATGCATTAAAATTAATTTAGAAACCTTCTAATTTTCACTGCTTGACATTATACTAAATTAATTCTAAAATTAAAATTTTTTGTATGTAGATGCATCACTCGTAAAAATAGATCAATTTTAACAGTTCAGATTTATTATTTAAAATATTATGATAGACTTTAGAGTTAAATTCACAGAAAAAATATTAATTTAAAAACATCATAGCTCTACTTGAAATTGAATATTATTTACAAATTATATTTTATTCTAATCACGAGTGCACCATGGTAATAAAAAATTAAAATTCAAACAAAGATAAAAGGAAGGGATGTGACAATTTTTTTAAATTCAGATTTTAATCTTATTACAAAAGATAATATTTTTTTTTCGTGTAGATTTGAAATTTAAATAATTTCTTTAATATATTAAATTATTTAGTGACTTAATTCTAAACATATTTATAAAAAAAAAAGGGTATTGGTTTTCGAAACATCCCACGGTTCAATGAAATTGGTTCCTATCAATCATTATTAGAAAGTTAAATTCTCATATGAGGCCACGTGTGTACGAATGCAGTCAGTATCAATAATTAAAGTCTTGCACTGGACGGGACAGTTCTTCCGAATTATAGTTAGAAGGATAAATAGTTATTGGCTTCATAAGTCAATTACCGACATTTTTATTTATATCTATTTTTAATATATTTTACCACAAGGTTTTGAAATTTTTTTTTTAAATACTCAAATCGCAAAGAATTCTTGAGATTTGAGTTTTTTTTGTTTTCACTATAAAAATTCCATTACACTACATCTCTTTGAAATTTGAAAAAAATAATAATAAGTATCGTGTAAAAGACATATATTGAACAATCATAAATAATTCTAATTATCTTTGAATAATAAATGAAACCGTATTCCATAAAAAAAGCAAATACACACAATAAATAGTAAATGTATTTAAAAATAATTATATGGATAATTCTTGAATAATCTCTTAGGTTTTTGAAAAAAACTAAACTCGGTCGTTGTATGTCTACTGTTGATAGAAAATTTAAACTGGATTTTTGAAGCACTAAACAATATTTTTTTACAATTCTGATTCTGTTAGATGTCCAAGGGGGTAAAATTGGGATCTGTCTCGTTCCTTTCTTTTTGAATTGTGGTCATACACGCAAATCCGACTTTCCTAGCCAAAGTTATAGTTGTTTAAAGTTTTTTTTAAAAAAAAAAACAACAACAATGCTTCTGTGCAAAAACACCGATAACGCACCGATGCTTGATGCCCGTCTTAACGACAGTAGAAGCAATTGATGTTTCATTGCCGAAACATCGATGACACACCCTGGTCTTTAAACGACCATAACTTTATTGTTGCAAAAACATCGATAACGCATCGATGCTTTATGCCTGGCTTAACGACGACAAAAGTGCATCGATGTTTCATTGTCAAAACATCGATGATGCACCCATGCTTTCTAAACGGCCATAACTTTATTATTGTCAAAACATCGATGACACACCCATACAAATTGGCCATAACCAGTATTAGCTTTTTTTTTCAAAAGCCTGAAAGATTATTCAAGAATTACCCATATAATTATTTTAAAACACATTTACTATTTATTGTGTGTTTGCTTAATTTTTTAATGGATGACAATTTCATTTATTATTCAAAGATCATTAAATTATAGATAACTAGTAAAGTGAAATTGCAGAAAGGACTGAATTTAGAAGAGTTACTCTTCCACCTAGTGATAAAAGTGAACCTTTCCAGGATTGTAATCTTTTTTCTATTTTACTAATTAAGGGGTTCCAATCTGCTGTACTTAGGGTTTTCCAATGTAATAGAACACCAAGATAAGTAAAGGTAAGGAGGTAATGCTACATCCTAATTGATTAACTAAGGAGGAAGCAAGAGTTGTAGATATATTTAGTGGAACCATTGAGCTTTTATCAAAGTTTATTTTTAAACTTGAGACTTCCTCAAACCCTAATAGCAAGAATTTTAGATTTTCAATCATCTAGGGATCAACTTCTAAAAACAATAAGGTATCATCTGCAAAATGCAAATTTAGAATTTTTGAGAAATCTGGAAATTGTCCTAATCCTTTAATCCTACTCATGAGTTGAGTATTAGAAAGTAGTTTATGAAAGGCATCTACATCTAGGTCAAAAAGAAAAGGTGACATAGGGTCACCTTATCTTAGGCCTCTTTTACAAGCAAAGTATGTTCCCATTTCACTATTAAAGGAAACACAAGTCCTACCTCCTTTTAGGATATCACTAATCCATTATTTAAATAAAATACCAAACCCTCTAGCTTGGATAATTTCTAAAAGAAAGTCTCAATTAACCTTGTCAAAAGCCTTCTCAAAGTCTAATTTGAGAAGGATACATTTTTGTTTTGTAATTCTAATTTGATGTAGAAGTTCATGGACTATGACTATATTATCACCTATTAGTCTGCCTTTGATGTAGGCTGACTGTGAATCATTTATAAGAGGATCTATCACCTTGGAGAATCTATTAGCTAATAGTTTTGTGATTAACTTAAAGCTATAATTAATTAGACTAGTAGGTCTAAAATTTGTAATTGTAAAGCAATCATCTTTCTTGGAGATGAGGCATATGGATGCTAAATTAAGTTTTGATATATCTAAGGACCGCTTATTCCATCCAAATCTATGTTGGGGATAACGGAAAACAAATATTGCACGCCATGCACAATTGTACACACTATTTTTCGGTACAGTTAGGGGTGTCAATGGGTGCTATACGGATAGGGTGGAACTAATTTCATACCCATACCTACTAAGAATTGACCTTACCCGTACCTACTAAGAATTTGCTTTACTCTACCCTACCCTTACTTATTAAAATTAGCGGATAAGGAAATGGTAGTGCATGAATAACGAATAATACAAATATAATAGTTTTATTATTTTTACAAATGAACTATCAAAATTTATCATGTCATATGCAATCACAATTACTAATATATAAAATTAAATTACAAATATACAATCAATTCTAAATAATAAATTTTTTATGAAGTAAAACAAATCAAAATCACAAATAACTCTTCTAACAAATTCAATTCGTAACTAAATAACAAAACATTTAAATAAAAAAATAACATGTTTAGCATAATATTTTTCTTACAATAACATACATACATTTTCTCATGATGTAATTTATTATATATAATTACTCATTACTCAACGGATACAAAATAACATTTATCCATATCCATATCTGTTTATATAATGAAAAAAAATTCTTACCCATACCCAATAAGCTAACGAAAAATAAATCTTACCATACCCATCTTATCAAAT
This sequence comes from Carex pumila, assembly GCA_033356055.1. Classification (NCBI taxonomy): domain Eukaryota; kingdom Viridiplantae; phylum Streptophyta; class Magnoliopsida; order Poales; family Cyperaceae; genus Carex; species Carex pumila. The sequence goes on along the minus strand of JARJHM010000059.1, from coordinate 401,077 downwards.
GTGATACGAGTAGAGTAACGGGTATCATTGACACTCCTAGGTATAGTTGAATGCACAAATTTGATTAAAAAGTTGCACCGTGTTAAACAAAAGATCAATTAACATAAATCCAGTCAATATTTCCAACGTAATCACTTAATATTACATATTTGGAATTTGTGTTCCATGACTGATGACACATCGCCTTCCGATCTTGTAAACAGGTTCGTTTAAATTTGTGACAGCATATTTTCAAACCGATTTTTATTTAACACGTTTGTCTTTTTTCTTTTCGGTGCAGGCTTCTATTACTTGTGATATTTTTTTTTGTTAAACAATTACTTATAAAATGAGAAAACTCAAAAAGTTTGAAATATAATAAATGTGCAAAATATAAGGCCCTGTTCGGCAGAATCGATGGAATGGGAATAGAAATAGGAAAAGTTTGAACTGAAAATTACTGATCATATGGAAAAAAAAATTCAGTCTAAGTAAATTTTTTTTTCTACATAAACAGTTATTTCATTGCTGTAGCCGAACAGACCCTAAAGGAGAAGGAAGAAGGCCCATGTGGCCACGCAGCCCCATGCATGGTTGGAGTTCGTATCCTCTCAGGACATGGTTGCTCACCCCATTTCTCACTTTGCTGGTAACCTTACTATATCAAATCTCTCTCTCTCTAAGCATTTCAAAAACAAAAAGAGAGAGAAATAAAGGAAAATGACGAAGAAATCCAAATAAAAGATAACATGAAAGAAAATTGAAAAAAAAGACATTTTGATATTGATTATTGTTTGATATATTTGTATGTAAGTTTGAATTGTCAATAGTAATTTGATTTGAAATTTTGAATATCTCACTGTCACGTAAATAGACTTTTCTATAATTTGTATAGTAAAATTGGATGTGTGAATTGAATATTAGTTTATAATGTATATATATTTAACGGAATAGTAGATCTCTGAGTTGAAATTCTGGAAATTGTATGTTATAGGATTTTAACTATGTGAATACCGTGTAATTTATTTCAAGGATAATCTAAACTTAAGTTATATTACTAATGTCATAGTGAAGAAATGGAAACAATGGACCATCTTCTATGGGACTATAGCTTAATTAATTTGCATTAATATTCTGGAGAGGGTTGTGTGCACAATTTAATATCAGGATGGATGATGTCTGAGAGGTTCGCAACATGTGGCTAGGCTTACAACATCTTTCTGGCCGAATGAGGAGACAACAACGAGTAGTCTAGGCGGTAGGAGCATGGGTAATCTAGAAAGAAAGGGATAGAAGACTCCTTTCGGACAAGAGTAAACAAGCCAGTGGATATTTTAATAAATAGAACATTCATTATCATCATGCAGTGATTGTGTAATATTTAAAGAAGGGCGAAGGAGTGTATAAGCCAGGTGGGTGCATACATAACACAACTAACAGTTTTATCTATGATTTGATAATTTGAGCGAGCTCTTCTTTTTCCGTTTAGCTATTCTCTTTTTTTTTTTTGAATAATTATTGTACATAAACTTTTTTTTTTTTTATCAATATATTGTTGGCCTAGTTCAACCTTTAAAAAGAAAAAGTTATATTACTAATTAAATATGCAGACATAATTGTATATTTTTATATATTAATATAAGTTATTAAATTAAATTGTATATTACATGTTACTGACTTTTATAGCTAATTCCCGTCATGTTTCTGATTTTGTCATAGCACCTCTGGTCTGACAGCCAAGGGCGTGACATTAATCTTCCTTTTTAGTCAAAAAATTTGTACCAGAAATCATGCATGCAGCATTTTATGCAACGAACAGTGATAAAATGGTAAAATTATAAAAAAAAAAGACAATATTCAATTGCAATATAATCATCGGGCTGAGGATTCACGCAATACTTTTGAGAACTTTTTAAAAAAAAATTCACTGTCATAGTCTCTCTAAAAACCAATATCATTAATTTTCAATCAAACGGTTGCAAATAATTAAATAGGATAGTATCATGACTGGTATTATTTATACATCAGTTTTTACATTAACATCTATACAATTTATCAATCATTCAAAATCTCAGTATAACATTCTAATTTTGTTAATATTTCTATATGCTCAGTTTGAAATTCAAAATTAAGATATATTTTTTTTAAATTGTTTTTCTCTTCTTTAAAAAAAAAATCAAATCTTATAAGTAATATTTCGAAATTTTTTTAATTGAGCTTGATAAATATATAAGATTATAAAAAAAATTGTATCTTTGTTCTTATATTAAGTACGTGTCTAAATCCGCCAACGGCTGTGATTAAAAAATAATTTTTTTTTATTGAATATTAATTATCATATCAAATAATATGTCTTCTTTTGATTCAATGCATCTTTTGTATGTTTTCTTTATGTGTAAATGTCTAAATTTCTTTATATACATACTCGTCGCGTGTACTTGTCACAAATTTATTTAGTATGGCTTCTTTTGGTCCTGATTTCTTTTCCATTTTTAATATCATTTAAGAAACTTTAGGAATAATTGATAATTGATTGTTTATGTCACTATTTCTTTCTATTTTAATATTATATAAGAAATGTTAAAATGCATACTGAAAAAAATCAAGAAGAGAAACATTATCCAATCAAGATAAATTATTTAAGAGGAACAAAATTATTTTTATTTCTTACCCTACGTACAAATTATTAGAGACCAATTGTTCTCTTATAATTTTTTATTTCTTTTTTGTTGTTAAAATTTAATAAATCAATTGATTGAAAGGCAATTAATGATCATTTAAAAGATAGACCCGCTACTAATTGGCATCGAAGTTATTATAATGAGGAGAGATCAAGTTACAACACTTGAAAATTACAACAAAGTTATAACATTTATTTTTTTTCATTTTCAAAGTCCAAATCGTCGATTCAAACCATTAGATATTCAATCTATATTAAAATGTGCTTGGAGACCAAATTTTACATTTTTTTGAATTTTTTTTGATATTTATTAAGATGGGTACAAAATCGTTGTTTTTATTAAAATTTTGCACCATTAAAAAACATCGATTTTGTACCCATCTTAATAAATAGCAAAAAAATTTCAAAAAAAAATATAAAATTTGGTCTCCAATCACATTTTAATATAGATTGAATATCTAATAGTTTGGATCGATGATTTAGACTTTGAAAATGAAAAAAATAGATGTTGTAACTTGATCCCTCCTCTATTATGATATAGATTTATATTACATACAATTTTGAAAATATTCAATAATATTAGAGATAATTAATAACTGATCAATGGATAATAAAATTTGAAATTATTCTATATAGGTGATTTTATCAGGCAAATTAATATTTGTGAGTTGTGAATAGTATATATACTATTGCGTCTTGTATGTGACCGACAGCTGTCAAATATATATATATCGTGTTGTGCAGACACGTGTAATGAATTACAACTTATAAGTGAGCGACATATCATGCAATACTAATTAAAGAATGAAAGCCAAACCCAATACTTCTGGAAAAACGATATGTGATGGCACATTTGAAATTGTATATACATCGTTACAATGTACAAACATAATACTAGTAATTAATTAATAAAAGCTATTTTTCTTTTATAAAATTGCCCTTAGGCTTCATTAGTTATCATCACAGTACATAGCATATAAAACTTATCATCACCACATATATCTTACTGTGCAAAATATATCTTACAACTTGGTAAATTAAATTAATTTACCCCCACAAAAAGGTGATGATCTGTAGAAAGCATATAAAATAACCTAACATAAGAAAGGCTGCCTAATCCAGCAAGATATGTGCACAGCACGTGAGTCCCTTGTTGGGGAAGAATTAAGTTTAAATAGCTTGTCTGGTTAATTTAGAATTAAGTTCATGGCTTTTATTATAGTTAGTTTCTATCTGATACCTGATTAGTTAATGAATTTAAATTTGATTAGTTAATAAATTAAACAACTGTTAAATAGATACACATAAAACCCTAATCATCAAATTGTATAAATAGATACAAATAGTTAATGTATTAAAGGCAATAATTAAGTTCAAATAGGTTAAAAATTGTTTGATGATAGACTAATTAAGCAACTGTCAAATAGATACACATAAAAGTTAGGTGAAAAATAATTCTACGTTGATTTCTAATGTAACCACGGTATATATTTATTGAAATTTTGTTATGATTTCCTTGGCAAATTTCCATTCTTATATTAAGCACATAGATGTCCTGATTCGTCAACAGTTATGGTTAAAATATGAAATTTCATATTAAATATCAGCCCTCCAATTAAATAGTCTGCCTTCGTTTGATTCTATAATTTTTTTCATGTTTTTTTACGTGTAGAAATATAAATTTATTTAGATGGAAGCTGATAATTGTACCCCAAACAAAGTACCCGCACGCGTCCCCCAACCTTCTAGAATGTCGGCGATAAAAAGATTAGGTTTTACTTTATACAACGCAATAACAGTATCAATCTTTCTTTATTATACATAATTTTGTTGCATGAAGAGAAAAACGCTCTGTTAAAAAAATTAACAAAGGCACCACCAAATGTAGTGAAACAATCGGATAATTTAAACATATCAAGGAAAGCGTTTAAATAACTGCGTTCAAGTGTTTAACTTTCATTATAAATGAGTTAATTTTTTATTTTTTAAAATAAAAACGAATCTCCAAATTCGTCCCCGAGCATAAAATTTAAAGCTCTAAATTTGTACCAATACCCAAGCGCGTCCCCCACCAAAATATTTATAGCTCTGAATTTTATGTTAGTCAAAACTACTAGTTCTAAGCAAGCAAAGCTCTATTAAATAACAATGAAATTACTGGTTCGAAACAACAATTGTTAGCAGCCTCATCAATTATTTTATGTTAGTCAAAACTCCAACAATTACAATTTCTAAGCATGCAAACCTCTGTTAAATAACAATAAAATTACTACTTCGAAACAATCATAAATTTAGAACTTGTCCCAATAATGCCAATTTCTAAGCATGTAAAACTCTATTAAATAACAATGAAACTACTACTTCGAAACAACAATTGTTTACAAAACAATATAAACCTGTGTGTAAAGCATATAAACCTATGCAAGTAAACTAATATATATTGGCAAGAAAACAACATTTTAAAGCATATAAACCTGTGTGTAAAGCATATAAACCTGTGCAAGTAAACCAATATATATTGGCAAGAAAACAACATTTTAAAGCATATAAACCTGTGCAAGTAAACCAATATATACTGGCAAGAAAACAACATTTTAAAGCATATAAACCTGTGCAAGTAAACCAATATATACTGGCAAGAAAACAACATTTTAAAGCATATAAACCTGTGCAAGTAAACCAATATATACTGGCAAGAAAACAACATTTTAAAGCATATAAACCTGTGCAAGTAAACCAATATATACTGGCAAGAAAACAACATTTTAAAGCATATAAACCTGTGTTTACAAACACATTTTAAAGCATATAAACCAGTGTTTACAAAAATTAAAAAATATGTATTACAAATATATAAACCTGTGTCTACAAACATATTTTAAAACTTATTCTTCAAACATATTTTAAAGCATATAAACATGTGTTTACAAACATTGAAAAATCTTCATTTAGTGGATTACTTGTTCAAAATGGAGACTGTATTTTTAGTTATTAAATATAAAAAGCTGTTAATTTGCATAATTAAAATTAGAACCAATCCCCCATCGTATCCCCGAGCTAACTGGGTTTAAATTGTACTTTAAAGTACGTTCAAGTAAGTAGTTAATTAATGAATAGATGATCGTTAACAATCTGGGGGACTAATTTGGGGATTGGTGATTACAACTGTTTCTAACAAACTGTCCATGAAATTAAAGCACAAGACAAAAGCATGCAAAGCTAACATTTAAAGCAATCAATGTAAAACTGCAATGCGTTAAAACAGCAATTCGTTAATTAATGAAAAATTAATAAATTACCGTTATTAGCGGACAGTTAAACCCAGTTAAACCAGTTCGGGGATGGGCTCGGGTTTAGTGGCTCGGGGTACATGAACATTTCTCTTATTTAGATACATACTCGTCACAAGTTTATTTAATCTGTCTTCATTTGGCCCTAATTTATTTCTCTTTTTAAATATAATTTAAAGAATTTTTAGATTGATTGGTCATGTCTTTATTTATTTTCATTTTTAATATCATATAAGGAATACTATTTGTTATTTAATAATTTTATTAACGTAAACATGACTATATTCTCCATCGAAGATACACAAATGCATATAAATCACAAGGAGAGCTATAATATGATAACATAATATGTTATAATATGACAACAACAAATAATACAACTTATTTTGATAATTTTTCTTTCTTGTAATTGCTTTAAGTAACATAACAAAAAGTAAATCAATATGTACATTTAAAATTTGTATGAGAATATGTTGGTCTATTATTTTGTTATTGAATTTTTTTATAAAAATATATTATTTTGTATGAAAATTTATTTTTATTTTTTTATAATATATTTATGTTGCAACAACTAACATTTGATCTAACGATAAAGACATAATGACCATGAGTTAAAAACTCAGATAAAAAAAATGTTTTATTATAATAATAAAAGTATGAAATTTGAAAGTCAAATTGTCATCTTTCTTTTAAAAAAATATATTCATATTACAATGTACGTACATGACACTAATAATTTTCTTATGATTGGAGAAAACTACAAAAAAGATCGGATATCGATGTATAACAAATAAAAATATTTTGTGCAATGACCCTATAAATTGCCCCATTTAGCAGGACATCCAGCTTAATAAATTATCTGGCTTATAATAGCGCACATCATTAAATTATAATTCATCTTTGCATTTAATTTTTATCTAAACATAGATTCCCCGAGGATATTTCTATGCTGTGAGAATTGTTTCAGTTCTCCCAATATATATATACCCTGGCAACCCAATACCATCCAAGCATCCATCATCTTTCAATCTCTCACAAAAAAAAAACCTAGAGAGATATGGAGAAAGAGAGAGAAAGAGATGGAGAGAAGGGTGCCATGACCAAGTTATGGACTCCCTTGTCAAGGGCTAAGGCACCATTTTTTCATTTCAGACAATGGCTTTGGGGCAGCTCAGCGCCGCAAAAGAAACACAACCACAGCCGTCACGACGAGTCATATCGAAAGGAGTTGGAGGAGAAGGCGAAATTCGACGCAGGCTCACCGCCTCCATTTAAAATCGGTGAGATACGCGCGGTCATACCACAGCATTGTTGGGTCAAGTCTCCATGGCGATCGATGAGTTACGTGCTCCGAGATTTTGTCGTCATTGCGGCTCTCGCGGCGATCGCACTGCGTTTCGACAATTCACTCTTTGTGTGGCCGTTTTACTGGTTTGCACAAGGCACCATGTTCTGGGCTCTCTTTGTTCTTGGCCATGATTGGTAATAAATTTAACTCCTAAAAAAATACAATTAATGAATTATTTAAGTTGTCATGCCCTTCAATTTTTCTACTATTAGATATATATATTTGGGACTAATTCAGGCGATATATATGGGACATGAGATTGGTAATTAACCCATAAAATTTCTACAATGAATTCACCTAGTAGCTATGTGTATTAATTAAGTTTTCATGCTCTTTCTTCAATTTTTTTCTACACCATTAGAAATAATTAAATATCTCACATGAGATTTTTGAATTTTTGTACATATATGCAGTGGCCATGGGAGCTTCTCAGACAATGTAACCTTGAATAATTTTGTGGGGCACATGCTACACAGTGCTATCTTGGTGCCATATCATGGGTGGTGTGTATTACATCCTTCTAATTTTCATACATTTTTATTTTTAATTTTTATTTTTTGTTTCATGAATAAATTATTTTACTAGTTTTCTGTTAGATTTCATTTCATACATGTTGATTAACTAATTAATTAACAAACTATTTTGCTAAATTTGTGTTTATAGGAGAATCAGTCATAGGACCCACCATCAAAATCATGGTCATGTGGAGAGAGATGAATCATGGCATCCGGTTAGACATCTTTTTGGGAATTATTTTCTATTTATATGTACTTTGCATATCTATGTATACTTTTTTGTCATTTTTCATGTGAATTATTCTATAACACCAACTAAAGCTAACCAAAGTCAAATAAACTTGAATTCAAAGAGAAGAATCTAATTTTACAGTTGTCAATCAATCTCTTTTTAAAGAAAAGCATTTTGCCACATATAGGTAAATTTTAGTAATTCTTATTATCAAATTTTAATATATCAAATTTTGTGGTAACAAAACACTTCACTGGAAAAAAAAAGTATCAAAAGAAAAAGCATTTGCCAAATATAGGTAAATTTTACTACAAGATACAAACCGCATCAAAATTTAATATCTACATATAATGGTCAAAGCATATCACACGGAAGTTCGAATCAAAAAAAAAAAATATATCACACAGAAGTATCTTTTCCAATTCAAAGAATCATATCTTTTATTTTAGTATAATTCTCAGCCATAGATCTGATAACCCTACTAGGCTACTAACATAAAGGAAAAAAAAGATTCTCTGAGCACAAATTACAAGAAAATAAATTCAAGTTAATATAGCAGTACAGTAGATATTTTTGGATCTCTGACAAATCACATGGAGTTCGATTTCATTCACGTGCAGCGCAGGCATTGATTCTCTTCAATTAAATTGTTTACAAAAAGTAATGGGAGGCATTATTATTAGTGCTACTATATTTTTCTGTTGTTTTTTGTGAGCAATATGTTTGCTAAAATTAAACTTTTCTGATTTGCAATTTAGATATATTATTAATGGGATAACAAATTAGAGCCTGTTACCATTATCCATTGGGCCTTGGGCCTTGGGCCATGAATTTGATTAATTCATGTGCAATTGAATTTGATTAATTGGTTTTCTTTTTTCTCTTACTATTTATTTGAACAGTTAACAGAGAAGACATATAAGAGTTTGGAGGATAAAACAAAGAGGCTACGGTTCACCTTTCCTTACCCTCTCTTTGCATATCCTATTTATCTGGTTAGTAAAATAATTTTAATCCAGAAACCCACAAAAACATTTTTATTCCCTATTTTTTTTTTAATTTAATCAAGGATAGAGTGATGCTTCCATTTACATTAAGTCGGTCATTGGATTTTTTTTTTTTTTATAGAAGAAAATTAAATTCATCCTTGAATTTCTCTCAAATAATCCAGTTGAGCATTTTATTAGTCTTCACCATAAAGATTAACTTGATTATTTGAGAGAATTAAGTAGCAATTTAGTTTCTCTTTTTTACATATTCTTTTCAAAATTGAAGAAGTTATTAAAAATTAAATTAGCTTTTGTAAAAAGTTCCAAGGACCAAAACGAAGATTTCACCAAGTAAAATGAGACACCTTGAGAGTAGTTTACAGTGGCAACAATTTTGAGCTCCCAAGCAACTAATGCTTTAACTTCAAAGGCTCAAACCAATTGATTGTGATTATGTGGTTTTGACTTTTGATCCTGGTGTAATTTTGTAGTGGAATAGGAGCCCCGGAAAGAGTGGGTCCCACTTCAATCCAGGCAGTGATTTGTTTGGTTCAAATGAGAAGACACAGGTTCTGACCTCAACCATTTGTTGGTCCATCATGGTAGCATTGCTTCTCGGTCTATCATGGACCGTAGGCCTCATTCCTGTGCTAAAGCTCTATGGTGTTCCCAACCTTGTAAGCACCAATATTCATTATTAATATTATTTGTTTACTATATACCAATATTCATCATTATATTTTGATATGTAGGTATTTATCATGTGGATTGATCTTGTGACCTACTTACATCATCACGGTCAACCTAATCTTCCTTGGTATCGTGGCAAGGTGAAACCTCTATTATTATTTCTTAATAAATCATAAATATTTTCAATCTTCTAATTTTTAATATATAAAAGTATAGTTTTATAGACATTATCCAATATATTTTGGGCAATGGAACATAACTTCATAATTACTTTGGAGCTCCAGAATATTTTACACTTTTTTATATTTTGAAAAATCATCATTTTGTAAAGGAGATGAGGTGTATTAATTAATTCTGTTGATTAATTATGGTGTAGGAATGGAGCTATCTAAGAGGGGGGCTAACCACGGTGGACCGGGACTATGGATGGATAAACAACATACACCATGACATTGGGACCCATGTCGTTCACCACCTCTTCCCTCAAATCCCCCATTATCACTTGGTTGAGGCTGTAAGTTTTTTTTTTCATAAAACCTCCCCAAATTTTCAATATTTCAAACCTAATATAGCATGTGTATATAACAAATTTACTTTACAACCGTGACCACCTATTAGATATTTATCAAAATTATAAAAAAGAAGAAGTAAAATTACATTTTTTTTAATTGAGAAGTATGTAAAATTAATGGTTCCGTATCTTTTTGGTACGTGATTAATGACCCAATGATTTCCCAATTGCATGAAATTACATATAACATATTTACATTTTTGACCTTTTTTTTATTTTGATAATCATTTTGTCAGTTGACTTGATTGTCAATAGATTCCTTCCCTTAAAACATAGCCTTCAAAAGTAGAAAGCCTAACAAATTAATGTTCCATTGTTGAATTTGTCAGACAAGAGCAGCAAAACCAGTGCTTGGCAAATACTACAGAGAACCAGAGAAATCAGGCCCATTACCAGTACACCTATTTGGGATTTTTATGAGGAGTTTAAGAGTTGATCACTTTGTTAGTGATGTGGGAGAAGTTGTTTATTACCAATCTGACCCTGAAGTAACAAAAAAATGCAACCACCAAGATTGAAATTCTAGTTAAACAAGATTGCCGACGAAATGCGTGGCATTTTAGCTCGCAATAAATGGTTGTAGTTGAAAATTGAAATTATTAAACAGGATAGGTTAAGTACTATATGCAAAGGGCTTTTTGTTAGAGCATGTATTAATTAATCCATGATTAGTTGGCTGCATATTGCAGATGGTCTTTTGTTGGTTTTGTAATTGAATAATTTAATTATTCTCCTATTATGGGCGAGTTTTGCTAAATTACCATTTTAATTTATATATTCTCAGTCTGTTCTATTTGTCATTGCTTTTAGTAGGAATGAGATTCATTGCATAACCTAAAATTATTAATATAAGGTATAACTATTAAGAGGAGGGTTCAAATGCCTTCATTTTTTGTGTCTCCATCATGCCTTATTTTTTAAAACTTTAATAACTCAAGATTTAAAACTTAAAAGTCAAAATAAAACCGTTAGATGTGATCTATGTTATTTTCTCTATGTGCTCATAAAAAAATATCACATTTCAATTTTGTTTTTATGTGAATCAACAAGTCCAAAAATCAACGTCTAGAAATCATCCAAATAAGTGCATTTTTTACAAGCTCTTGATGACAATCAAAATAAAATTGAAATGTCATAATTTTTTACATGTGCATAGATAAAATGATGTAGATCATATCCAACGGTTTTATTTTGATTTTTAAGTTTTAAATTTTGAATTATTAAAGTTTTAAAAAATAGAGGCATGGTGGAGGCACAAAAAATGGAGGCATTTGAACCCTCCTCAACTATTAATCATATATGAAATGATTTATTGAAAACAGGGGTGTAAGTAATTCCCCTCAATAATTCAAATTCTCATCTGAAGTGAAGATCCAAATTGCAATTTGCAAAAAATGTTGGTGCCTCAATGCATTTTCCATGCATGCATGATTTATTCTCAACTTGTATAAATTTATGAAGAAAAATTATAGAAAGGAGATTAAAAAAAAAAAATACTGAATTTGAAACCGGTATTTTTTCTCATATCCAAAAGTTTGGATTGTTTCTACAAATTGTCTGTGGCCAATGTCTCTTTTGGTTTTGGATCTGAATTGCGTAATGAATTTAATACTCAAGTCTAGTCGTCTCTTTTTGTCTTTTCCGAAAGATTTGTTCTTTGTCAGTTACATGATGTCGGACAATTAATGTACCATGTGGACTGTTTCTTAAATTATGCTCTGTTCGGATGATGCCAGAAATAAGTAAAACCTTTGCATGTAAATCCACAGTAATATAAATTACGTTTTATTCATGTGTTTTTATTTCAGTATTTTTTTTAAGGTAAAGTTAGAGGTTAAGTCATTGAACTGTTTAATATCTTTACTATTATAATAATTTAAGTTATATTTTAAATTAATATAGAGTTAGACTAATATGACACTAGTGTTATATAAAACTAAATAACACTACATCTTAAATTCTTAGATCTGCTTTAAGATCTGTAATATCCGCTTTTACTGTTCAAGCACTTTATTTTGTACGGATCTTAAAACAGATCTAAGGGTTTAAGATGTGGTGTTATTTAGTTTTATATAACACTAGTGTCATATTAGCCCAACTCATTAATATACTCTAAGGACTAACTTGTTGAGAGTTTGGTAGTTTAAGTTATATCTTAAATTAAAACATGATGACTATTTCATTTAACAACAAAATTATACATGAATAGTTCTTACTAATGACACAAGTTTGCATTTCATATAATTAGGGTCAATCAAAATCAAATCACAGGGGCCACAATTCACCTACAGTTTTTTCTCAAAGCAAATGGGTCCTAATTACAAATGATTCGCATGACCACTTATCTTGCTGTACTAAATTTTTTAAAAATAATCACAGCACACAAATAATTATAGTACGTAATTGACACAGTACCATACCTTTTTATACCGTGATCTTGCCGTTTCGTGATAGAGCTGACTCAAATGTGTAATTTTTTTCCACTCTAATCACTTGTGACCATATTTTTGGTATCTGCATCTAAAAGATGTTGACGGTGAAGCCAAAATCTCATATTTGGTTTTAGCCCACAAGTCATTTTCGCACGGAAATAATTTCCGAAGAGACAAAAAACAAAAACAAAAAAAGCGGAAACAGAGAGCTTCCAAAAGCAGAAAGTCTAAAAAATGTTTTTTTTTTTCTTTCTTTTAAATTGTTAAATTTGTCAGACCGAGCAGCAAAACCAGTGCTTGACAAATACTACAGAGAACCAGAGAAATCAGGCCCTTTACCAGTTCACCTATTTGGTATTTTAATGAGGTGTTTAAACTCTTCTTCTATCTCGCTTGGTATGTTCAAAGCAGTATCAATTTTCTCCATAACTCACTCCAGCCCAGTGAGTTGATTTAGTGATGTTGGAGAAGTTGTTTATTACCAATCTGACCCTGAATTAACCGAAAAATACAACATGGTGATTGAAATTCTAGTTAAACAAGATTGACTACAAAATGGTACAAAATTCTAGTTAAATAAAAATTGAATAGTTTTTTTTTATTATGAGTATATTAAATAATTGGGTGGCTTGACCTCCAACCTTTACTCAAATTTTTTTTTTTTTATTATGAGCAAGTTTTGCTAAATTACCATTTAAACATTCTCAGTCTATTCTATTCGTCATTGATTTATATAAAGGATTAACTATTAATCATATATGAAATGATTTATTAAAAACAGGTGTAATTCCCCTCAATAATTTAAGAACTCATCTGAAGAGAAGATCCAAATTGCAATTTGCAAAAAATGTCGGTACTTCAATGCGTTTTCCTTGCATGATTTATTATCAACTTACAGAAATTTATGAAGATGGCCTTATTTACATATTACAGTAATTCTAGCATTTGTTTTTCATATCGATTTCTTGGAATTAATGGACATAAATATATATATTTATAACAGAGAAATGAAATTAATAAAACTATATATCTACTCAAATAGCAAGCCCATCTACGATTGTCGAGTTTTTTAGTATGATTGTTATTCCCGATCGAATGTAGAACCCCTCAGTTGACCTATCTGCCTCTTGTACACCCTGAAAAATAAATAGAAAACAAATTAAATCACACATTTTATATCTTATCAACGACATTTTTCTTTACTGAGATAGTTTTTTTTAACAAACAAATTCTCTCTTTCGGTCATGTCTAATTAGTAAAATGTGCAATAAAACAGAGGCCATTTGTATCAAACAGAGATGATATAAGAATCATGAAATTAAAAGGATAAGCAATGGATACATACATCTGCATTGGCGATTGTCACATTTTTCCCTATCCTTGCATTTTTGTCTATGATGCAATTCCTGTAATGAGAAAAAAGTTTAACCAAATTGTATGATTTCGTTTTATTCAGCATTTTTACGGATTATATATGTAATATGAAGTAGAGATCTTGATAAAACATATCAGAGAAAAATTATCAAAATATTAAAACAGGTAAACTAAGAGTCCCAAAAGATATATATTTTATCTGCATTTTCACCATTTTATGAAAATTTTCTTTATGTATGTGAAATCTTTTCCAATCTTTCTTGAATATGTAGCCTCTTCACTGTTGAATTATTAATAATCATAACATATATTTAAATTTATATATTAAAAATTTTAACCTTAAATTTGTGTTCTCTCCAATTCCAACGGGAACCCGCCCTTCAGCTAGCATAGCCACTCTTTCATCATCGGTTTCGTAGAAATCTGCACCCAACATTACCACGTCCTGTATCGATTTCACCATAAAACAGAGTCTTATAACATCATTTTCTTACATAAACTAACATATCGATTTTATAGTTGAATTGGTAACAGAAAATTAAGTCTAATATTGAGCTATCAATTGCTGTTTCAAAAAAGTCACAAACCAACCAACATAAGCAACTAATACCAAAAATTTAGGACAAATTTGAGAATAAAAAATGTCAAAGAAGATATGACTGGTTGCGGCTAAACTGACAAGGTAATATATATGATCATATTAGTAATTAATCAAATTGAGTTTGTGTTGAAATTGCCACTTAAAATGTCAAAGAAGATATGACTGTATCAAATAAATACTAACCTTCAAATTGACATTGGCACCTATTCGAGACCGAACTCCGATAACACTATGCTCTACGGAGCACTTATCGAGGAAACATCCATGCGATAAAATCGAGTCCAAAACCTAAAATTACAGTGAACAGTTTATTATCATTAGTTTTATTAGTTTGAATGGTTATAAACATGAGTACTGGTACTTAAAAGGGATATATAACCAGTGTGCGCATTTTCAGAAAATTATGTCAGAGGGGAATACCGTTTTTTATTGTTTTTTTGAGGAAAAAAATGCTTTTCAATTTGGATATTGTACTGTTTTGTAGGGTAAAAATCTAAATAATTTACAAAAGAATGTATTCCACCTTGCTATTGTTAACCATCGACGGCGGTAAGAGTCTTCTGGATGTGTACATTGGTTTATGCTCATCATAGAAGCTGAACTTTGGTGGCTAAAAGTTCATTAAAAAAATAAATAAATATATAATAATTAAATATTGTATGATGCAAGGTTAATATTTCTCCCCAAGAGTAGTTGTACAAGCTTAATTTGTTTGGTAATTTTGCTACCCTGATTATTATGAAAAGCAGTGCCTAATTATGGTCAAAACTGGTACCAACAAATACAAGTATAACGATCAATGAGTAGCAGCTCAGGTTTTGTACCATACCTACCAGTACCAATTGTCTACTTCTAAACCTGCTTATAACCATTTGGACATGCGTTTCACTAATTCTTCTTTTGTTTGTGAGCGTAAAAAAGCGCAAATGTATTGCTTTCAGGTGTAGGTTTTTCTTAAATGTAACCCAAAAATGGGTTAAACAATATGAACTGGTAAGTAGGGAACACATACCTGGTCTGTAAGTGCCAAATTTGCTTCGAAGAAAGATTTAATAGTACCAATGTCTTCCCAGTAATCATTAAAAAGGAATGCCTACAAAGATATGGTAAAATTAATTAACTTATGTTATGGTTTTAACCTGATTATAGTTCTTGCTAGGGTAAATTTAATGTAAGATAAAAAAGAGAGCATATACGTCTCTTATTAACTTCTACATTATTGTTTGAATGATGGAAAAGACCTTGATTTCTCCAAAAAAAATATTAAAATGGAACAGACCTTGCAAACGTATTCCTTTGCGGATGCGGGTATTATTTCCGATCCGAAATCGTTAGCAGTAGGAAACCGCCACCTGACCTAGCAAATTAATGTAGATCATTTGAGTACCAGTTTAACAATCATTCAAATTTATTTTCTTCTTTGGATTTCAGTTATAAAATGTACCCAATTCAATAAAAGATTAATTGATTCACAAAAGGTTTAAATTAAGGTGAGACTTGATATTGGGCCATATTTGAGCTTCATTGACCAGGAAAGACAGTAACTGATCAGATCAATAATTGTAAACCGATACATACCGATGTTCCAATCATTGACAAAACAAAGAGGCAAATGCAAAGAATGATGTACCTGAGAAGGTTCAACAAAATATCCTTTTTGAACACATAAACCCCCATTGAAGCAATATACGGTTTCTTTTCTGCTGCTTCTCTTGAGAGCCCCAAAACAGTAGTATCAACTTGCTTTGGAAACAAAATAAAATAAAGTATTGTAAAACACATTTACAAAATGATTAAAACTGTAAACAGAAATGGAAAGCAAGCAGACGGGTTAATTTATATTTGAATATATTCTGTTACCATAGCCTTCAAATCATTTCCTTTGGGTTTCTCACTGAAGGAAATTACTCTTCCTTTGTTATCGATCTTCATCAATCCAAAATCCGAAGCGCGGCTGTCAAGCAAAGAATCAGTAATTACAAGTGTTGAATTTTTAGAGAATAAGAATAATTTCCTTATTGCTTTTGTTATATTCTTACAGTTTTAATTCTCCTCTATTCATATATACTACTCCTTATTACCATTATTCGGTTGCCTAAATTACAAAGATACAAATTTAGGCTAATTATAGAATGACTAACGGCTACTAATTATTAATCTTCCTAAGATAGCTCCAACGGTTATTTTACAAAAATCTTCTATATTCTCAACAACAAGTTGATCAACAAATTTCAACAAAATAAAATATTGCAGATAAATTTTCTAATTACCTGTCATCCATAGGTAAACATGAAATTGTAATATCTGCGCCACTTTGTCGATGATTCTGCATGAAATAAAAAAAGAAAATCAGCATGATTTTAAACTTTGTTTAGAAAGAAAATTGTTAGATGTTTGTAAATATTTAGTTAACCTGAACAAAGTCCATGTAGTCCATTCGATAAAGATGATCTCCAGATAAGATCAATACATCCTCTATGTCCTTTGCTTTTGCATCCTGCACATTTATGTAATCAGGTAAGTATTTCGATAATATTCTAGAATTTTTTGGCTCTTTGTTGGCAATTAAATCACAATTTATCATGCTCATTATGTAAAATTGGATCAGACCGATATTCAATAGAAATCTTAGGGGCTAAGAACTGATTGCACTAATTATATGCATGAGTAACTTTTAAGTACCAATAACAATATTGCAAAGTTGCAATATTCCTTAATGACACAATTAAGGAATCACCATATGATACTTAAAAAAATACAATACAACAATTAAGGTAAGATATGAGCACCTCAAAGAGCCAGTGAAATTGACGAACGGCATCGGCTGTGCCTTGAAACCACCTCTTTCCCTGCTCTCCTGATGTCTGAGTTGCTGCTAATACCTGTAACAGATAACATCAATTAATTAAGTGATTTAAAAAAAAAAAAAAAAACAGCAATTTTGCAGTTTGTCCCAACTGAGATTTTGGTTATGCACTTAGCATACCAGAGTATATGATGCCGAAATCAGAGAGTGGATTATTGTTGGTACAACCTTACAAGTAACATGTAAAATTCAAAAGAGAGAAAAATGAAATGGATGTGCACCTCGATAAAGCCGTCAGCAAATCCTACGCCATTGCTGAAGTTGTAGGAACGGGAGAGATGTCGATTCAGAGAGGCCGAGTTGAACTGGGTTAGGACGTACACTTTATTAATACCACTATTGATGCAATTGCTCATTGGCACATCGATAAGCCGGTATGCCCCACCTATCGGTACCTATCACATAAGGAAAACAATATGACATAACATTGCCCGCATGATACATTGGTACGTATTTGTATACATCATAGCGGTGTAAAAAACAACTTACTGCGGGTTTAGCTCTTCTCTTGGTAAGAGGAAACAAACGGGTTCCAGCTCCACCGCCTAGTATAACCGCCACAACTGTCCGCGGGTTCCTCCGATCCAAGTCTATATCTTCAAACTACACACAAACAAGCAACTATCAATCAAGCATCTATCGATCGTACATACAAGTGTCGTCATTACAAAAATAAGCATAGTATGTGATTCGGTGAAGACATTTGTTCTTTGCTGATGACACTAAACACATATACCAGCACAATAACTTGTACAAATTGTAAAATTCAGAAAAAATAAATTGTAAACCAAAGGAAAATAAATATATACCTTGACCTCTCCGGTAACTTCACCAGTGGCGATCGACATTCTAATGTTGCGAAATTTTCTACTCATCAGTGGTGCTACGATGACCTTGCCATGTGGCAAATCCATGCGCTTGCCCGTAAGCTCGCATTCTCCGAGTACGCCACCTGCCAGTGGCGGCGCTACTCCGTTGTTCATCCATACCGCCATCTTTTCTCTTTGTTTCTGTTAGAGTTTGTGAGGTGGAGAGAGAGAGAGAGAGAGAGATGATCAAGGAGAGAGAGAAGAGAGCTCGTGAAAATTAGGTTCTTTACAGAGTGCCAGCTGGCAATGATTTGTGGATGTTCCTTCTCCAACTGGATAAGTCTCAGACTAAATCTGTGAAGGATGCTCCTTTAATTGATTCTGTGTATAATTGTATGTATATATAGGTTGTCAATGGATATTCCGATTCAAATTGGAATCATTTGGATTTTTTAAAATGTGCATCCGATAGTTAATGAATCCGGAACGAATTAGAAAGATCCATCTTATGATCCGAATCCGAAATCCACTTAAAATTCCATAAAACGTTAAACGAATATGTATCTATTTAAATCATAATTAGTCATATAAGTTGATTTAATTAAAAATTTAAAATAATAATTTTAGTTTGTATATTTATAATATAAAATTATTATATTTAATTGTATTATATATATCTTATTAATTAGATATTTTAACTTAAATAATTCAATATGGTTCCAAATAGGCTCCAATATTAATCTATATTTGGATTATGAAATATTACATTTCGATATGAAATATTTATGAAATTTTAATAAATTCATATTTTAATTGTACTAGAATTCGAATCCGACCCGTTTATAAACTTATGAACATATGATATGAAAAGGACAACAATGCGCTGGGCTTTGTGTTTGTCGGATTCGGACTTGAGCAACCCGGATCCGCAGGCCTGAAGAGAAGAATAGACGGCCCAAAAATGTTACCGAAAGAAGGAACTGCGGCGGGTTGTTTCAAGTGGGCCAACTGCGAGAAAAAGGAATGATTTTCATAACTAGTTTTCCCGGAAAAATACTCCCAACATTTCCGGGAAAATAAAATCCCGTCATCTCTTTCTCCCGTCCTTCTCCAGCGGTACCGCACTTGATAGAATGAGCTCCCAGCCAAGCGTTTGGAATTCAGATCTATTTGGAATATGGAGTTCGCTTTAAAGATCGTGTCAGACTAAAACAAACGGTTCAGATCTCATTCTTCCCTATACAGTACCGGAGTGGAACTAACCCCTCTAATTATCTCTTCGTATTCGATTAGATCGTCTCCTTTTCTGTCTCACCTCCGCAATCGAAGAGGAGGCGATGCGACGCTGTGACAGCGCCCCCATAGTACACCTTTCAGCATTTTTAGGTTAGTTTGAGTGCCTTCCAATTCCTTTGATTTATCAATTTCTTCATTGATTTATAGTTCAATTTCTTATTTCCACACTAATACTATCAATATTTGACCTATAGAGAAAAAGATCGTCCTTTGTTGCCTAGATTTTATACTGCATCAATTGCTTCTTTGTTCTTTGTTGTTTATTTAAGGAAAGATAATCACTAGGAGCGCATTGTAATTACAATTTCAATCTTTGCTATACATGCCTCGTCGCATGTTAATTACTCTGAAAAATATTTTATATATATAAAAAGCTTGCCTACAGTACAATAATACAAACAATTGTGTGTGTGTGTGTGGGGGGGGGGGGGGGGGGGGGGGGTGTAAATTTCTATTTAGTTCACTAAACTTACCCTAGTCATGAATTGTTCACACTGAATGATTGAATTTTGTTTCATAAGCAGCTAATCTTATTTAAGTTAATTATATATAAACCACAAATAACATTTGCGGTACCTTGAGCAAAAACCAGTGGAGCTGAATGATATGTGCGGAATTCAAATGAAATACCTTAATCTGTGTTTTCATGCAAAAGAAATCACGACTTAGGCTAGTTCTCTCATTTGTTGATTTTATAACACAACTTCAAACGAACAAATTTAGAGACATCCTCCTACAGATTGGAATCGAAGAATCAAAGACTCAAGAAATTTCATTTGTTAATGAGCTTATTTGGAAAAAAAAAATTAGAAGTAAAAAGAAAATAGAGAGTTGTACCTAGGGGTGATCATCGGTTCGGTTTGGTTGAAACCGAATCGAACTTGACAAACCAAAGTTATAATTCGGTTTTAAAAATAGAACCGAACTGAACCAAATTAGAGTTGCAACCGAACTGAACCAAAGTTTTATTTCGGTTTGTTTGGTTCAAACCAAAATATATTTATTTTTTATTTAAAACAATTGATTTATAATAAACCGGAGTATATTAAGAAATAAACTGGAGTATTAAGAAATAAACCGAAATATTTAAAGCAATTGATTAAGAAATAAACTGGGGTGGTTCGGATCAAATTCATATTATATAAAAGTTCGGACGGTTCGGTTATTTCGGTTTTGAAATTTTTCAAACCAAACCGAACCGAAGTTATAATTTGGTTTTAAAAAGTAAACTGAACCAAACCATTAAACCGAAAAAACTGAACCGTTTGAACCGAACTAATTCGGTTCGGTTCAAAACCGAATAAACCGGACCCAATGAACACCCCTAGTTGTACCTTGAGACTTTTGGAGAAATAGGAAGAGAAAATAGATGAGAAATTTGGTCTAAGAGAGTTGTATAGGTGACTTTGATTGGTATGAGATTTTTCTCCGAGCCCGGTGAAGAAAGAATTTTTAGGCAAATTCAATGGAATGCATTGTGCCACCGTTGGTTTTGTGTTGATTTCTATGTGCTTTGTAATTTGTTAATATTATGTGGGACCCACTTTCATGAAAAAAACATATTAATTTTGGGATTAAAGGCCGGATTACAACTCTATTTATTTCAAAATTATCTTATAGAAAGAAGAAACTGCATCACCTATAGCACTCTTGATGCAAGCTATTGTGATTTGGATTGTTACATCATAAGTTACATGTATAAATATGATTGCACTTAATCATTGAAACCACTATATATTAACTCACTAGATAGTCTAACTTTCCATAAGAATGCTACATAAGGGTCAGTTTCGGATAAGGACAAACTGGAATCTCCACTTCCGTCGATATGTTCTATATACTGCATTGAATGTAACTAATACATTGGTTAAAATAAATAAAGGAAACAAAATCATTTTAAATTGGAATCAATTACTTTCCATAAATACTTCTACCATGTTTTTATTCACTGCAATACACATGATAATGCAATGGTCATATCTATTGCTAGGTACTCAAATTCATTAAATGATTAAAAAGTTCAATGTGTGTTTACATGTTATTTCTCTGTTTCATCTTCTATAAAACATACACAATTGAATATAACATATTGGGTATCTAACTTGAGAGATTACAACTCACTAGATTTGCTACTGATATCATCATATCCACAAATATTAAGTTATTACATTCACAAATTTGCAGCAATTCAGTTTACTTGATAGTTAACTATTGGAGGTATAATCTGATATCTTGCCTGATGCCCAATAATAACTACAATATTAGGAATCCATATCTCTTGAGTTAACTCAAATTTTGAGTTCAGATCTGGACTGTCCGATCTGCTTTAGCACGAATATTAAAGGGTCCCGTGCATTCCAACTCGGGCCAGGTTGGCCCGGATTCTGATCAGATGGTTGGGATCTAAACTCAAAATTTGAGTTACTTCGTAGGATCCGGACTCCAATATTAGGATCTATAGCTGTTTAACGTAAGAAATAGTGTTCTTGGCGGCTATTTCTTTTACAGGAAAACCCAACAAGATTTTCTTTTCGACTTGGCAAATTGAATAACTATTTTTTCAGATAGTAAAAACCAGTAACATTACAAAAATCCATTAGTCATTTGAATGAATGTAATTTATAGTCATGGAGTTGATAGATAAGACCATCCTACATATAATATTACAGGAAAAAAAAATATATTGCAGGGATGCTGATTGTCCAAACTGCGAATGTTACATTCAGGTTTGTAAACAAACTTCTTTTGGAAACAGTTCAGATTACACAAAGATAATTAATTACCTTTGAATTGTAGAAGTTTCTAGATTGAATAGTGGTAAATTGCTTGAGAGAAAATTTACTATTTATTATATTTTATTATTTAATCTTTGTGTTAATCAATTTTTCTTTTTTATTTGCAGTGCTGATGAGCTAATAATTGGTAACTGATAATTTGTTCTCTCATATATCAAGTTTTCATATCTTTTTGTAATTTTATTGTTCCTCCATCATCGAATATCTAGTGTAAGAAAACTGTTATTTATAGTATGGTATTTTTTTCGGAACAACATGGCTTAATCAAATTCTACCACTTTAAACACACTGTATTCAGATGCATTAAGCAAAAACTGCTCTGTCAATATATCTATTCCTAACCCAGAGAGGTGAAGTACAATTATTTTGAACTACAAGCATATTTTTGTAATTTTTTCAGAAAAAAAAAAAACATAGTGAAAAAGCATTTTTTTTTTTTTTAAATTTGGTTCTGGAGGGAGGTAAGTGCCATCCCCTGACCTTATGAATTCAGATCCAACGTGGTACCGTGCCATGTAGAATGAGATCCAAGTCATCTGTTTTTATTCTCGCACTAATCTCAAAGCAAACCCCTATTCCAAATAAGCTCTGAATTGATTTTGGCTTGGCTGGAAGTATTTTCCACTAGTATTTGTATCTTATATGTTCGTATCATCCATTAATTTAAAGAGTTAGGTAAATCCTGGTCTGTCAAAGGACCTTCCATGTGAGTTTCTGGATCAGTGACCGGCCGAGATGTGGTCCCTGGATGCGGTCGGCAAGCATACACCAAGAGTGGTCTGATTATTGCTTCATGGTAAATGCCCCCAGAGGTAAAGTCCAGTTGCATTGTTGCAAACAGATTTCTAGTTTGGATGAAATAATTTGAGACAAAATAGAAAAAAAACAAGTCCGACTTCCAAGTTTTGTTGAGAGAGTAGTATAACCAACTGATGTTGTATGTCATAATGTCCCTATATTGGAGAAGATATGATCAGACTTTTGATAAAATTTCTCCCAAAAACAAGGGATCACTTCGATCATTGCTAAATGCTAATGCTACTTTTTGCGTCTGACTATTGTTAGTCGGTTTCTTGGTTGATCAATGATTGTTGCAAGTATCATCAAATATCAATGGCTATGCCTTGAATGAATATTGGATTTGTATTTGTTTATTTTTTGTCTCAAACATTGTTTCATCATAAATATTAATCTTTTGCAACCTCTTGTTACTTTAACATGGAGAGAATCCTTGTTTAATTACTTATTTCTCTACTTTACATAGTTAAAACAATACTTTGTTGTTTGGTTTTGAATATCCATTTATATTGACAAATTAAAGAGTTGAATTATTGTGGAAAAAGAAGCGCATGAGTTATTATTAAGCATATGGAGTGGATAGTGTGTTATCATTATTTTTTTTTCATTTTTGTGTACAGATTCTCACTGATAAGTGGGACCAGTTGTGATGTGTTTGGACCCGTCATATTTGCTTGAAAATTTTGTTGATTGGGATATATATATATTCATCGCTAAATACTTTAACAGAGTACTTTGGCTTCATGCAGCATACGAACCATATGCAGTGTTGTTTTTGATTTTATAGTCTAATTGCTGCAGGAAGTCAAAACTGCTCTGTTAAAATCTTCATGATCCTTTTCACAAGGTAAGATATGAGTTTACTTCTTGAGTGAGTCTATGGTACTATGCATATTACGATTTGGCACTGTGCTATGGCTCTATATTTGAGTTTTGAAATTCTAACGGTCGATCCAAACTGTTCATCTTGTTCTCCATATTAGTATGTGTTTGGAGACCAAATTTTACATTTTTTGAAATTTTTTTACTATTTTTTTAGATTTATTGAAAATCATTGTTTTTGTATGGTCCAGGATTTTCAGATCAAGTGATTTTCTAAATATCTAAAAAAATAATAAAAAGATTTCAAAAAATGTAAAATTTGGTCTCCAAACACATATTAATATGGAGAACAAGATTAACGGTTTGGATCGACCGTTAGGATTTGAAAACTCGAATATAGAACCATAGCACGATAACAATCCGTGATATGCATAGTACCATAGACTCACTCTTACTTTGCCCTTCTGATTGTAGTTGTATTGCACCAAATATTACCTTCTATACTGAAATCCACTGCAAAAATATAACCATTGTAGATACTAATCGAAATTGAATAAAAGATTTTTAAGTAATTTGCTTTACCTTTTTATTTTGTGTTTTTGTTGCAGTATGTGTATTGCTTATATGTTTTTGGTTTAGATTAAATAAGGGCCAAGCTTTTTTTTTTTTGATGTATTAAAAGAAGTACAAAATGTTACAAAAGGAGGAAAAAAAAGATAGAAATTAAAAACAGCTCGAAAGGTACGTATTAGCTGAATAGCAAAACATTAGTAAAAGCTAATAAGAGAGAAATTAATGAAGTCTTTTAAATAGCTATGCATGAACTTTATTAACCAGTTGCTTGGAAAAGATATTTATTTATTTATTATTATTTATAAAAGTGGTACGTACCGTTACCAACTGTTCCATTTAAGCGAAACCAATTTTCAAATATTACGTGTAACTATATAAATATTTTTTGAAATAGTTTTTAAGATAGTATTAAAAATATATTAATAATTATATTTATATGTTTTCGTACTAAATGACACTCATACCAGTATCACACACAGTACTGGTAAAGTTAATGCATCCAACCACAACATCAACCATTTTAGTTACAAAACTGTAATCAATCTGCATTTAAAGATCAGAGGGCAGTTCAATTTCCTGAATTGGAGAATTGCTCCAATTCAAAAAGGTCATCTTCTGACTAAAAAATGGTACGCGGAGTTTCATTTTTTTTTTTTTTTTTTTTTTTTTTTTGTGCAACCGTAATCGTAATTTGTTGTTTTCAAAACATCATACAAAACTATGACAGTAAACTATGCGTTGCGTCAGATTTTTTTTTTTTTTATATTGATAATCTGTGAGGAGCTGTTCTGTGATAGGCCTAAATTATATACATATTCGATCTGATTTTTATCACGAAATAACACCAAATATCTTGTATTTTGAATATAAAGTGAATAGATTACACCTAAGATCAAGTTACTGCGTTTGCTTGGTTTTAACTTACAGGAAATGAAGAAAAATGAAGAAAAATCGAAGAAAAATGCCCACTGCGAACACACGGTTTGGAATATGGGCAAAATAAGTACTTAAATGGATTTCTGGACGCGCGCCAATTTTAAAAAGATATAATAAGCTATACATCAAAATCCGTGCGGATGCACAGATCTCGATGCAGCTGCACTCTGGTCGCACAGGAAAAGTCCGAGCCTAGTGCGGATCTCGATGCATCCGCAGTGCGGACGCACTGTAGCAGTCAGCTAAAAATAGAGTCTGAACTTAAAACGGTCATAACTTTTGACTCGTAACTCCGATTTAGGATTGCGACCACTTTTTGGAAAGCTAGGAAGAATATCTACAACATGAGAAACTAAAAAAGGAACTTTGGAGTCGGTCGGATGCACTAAACTCGCAGACAGCCAGAAATACACGTTTTCAACACGGTTTCTATTTTTGGCGCACCAAGGACACGTTTTTACATCCGAATGTGGACAAGGAAATCCTGGAAAATAATCCAAATATAACACCCACTAACTCCACTTTGTAGGCTCTTAATTGGGCATGATCCTTGGCTATAAAAGAGGGGGTTTATTTTTCATTCAAGGCATCTCTTCGCAAAGATCATCTCTTCCCATCTCATCTCTCTATCTCTTCCCATTCATTCTTTCATTCTCTCTACACACATAGCGATAAATTCTGAAGTAAGGAAAGCTTTCAAGCAAGGAGAAGAAGGGTTTCCTGAGCAAGAAGTCGGCAAGATTGAGGGCTTTGATCAAATAAAGGGTGTAATCATTTCTTTATTTCATTTCTTCTTACTTTTGCCAACTTTTGTAATGGATCTCTCCATGAGGGAGTAGTTCTCTCTCTAGGGGTTTAGGTCAATGCATGAACTTGTTTAATTCTATTTTATTCGGTTATTTGTTTTTATTATGATTGTTTTATGAGATTTGATGTTAATTTCTGTGATTTAATAATTTGTGTTAATTACATAATTAGTACTTGAATTGTAGTATCCCGTTTTGAATTCGAAAGAATCAAAATTGACTGTGATCAATAGGATAGTACCAAATTATGAATGCAAATACCTTAGGTTTAGGTTAAGATTGTAACCAATTTAATCTAAGCCGGAACTATAGAAATTAAGGTTAGGAATTTGGTGAAGAACCTAATCGTGAAGTCAAACCCTAATTAGGACATCTCAATTCAAATCGGGTATTGGTATGATGGACTTAATTGCGAAGTACCAATATTTGAGGAGAGGAGAGACTAACAAGAGCTTATAGGTCTAGGTAGCTAGGGTGGGGAACTTCATTGAGAAGTTCGAGTTACCTAGGCACGTTATTAATTTACGAAAGTAACCCTTAATAACATATTAGGTTAGAAACCTCGTCAAATCATACATGAATTCAAACAAATACCGAATTAATAGCGTTAGCAAGGAATTGTAGACCAAAGACCCCTAGATCTCTAAATCTTGAAAGCAAACCAATTTCTTTCTTTTACTTTTATTTACAATTATTGTTTCAAACTCCTTTCTCTTGGGTATTGAACCCAACCTTAGGAATTGTTAGAACAAACCCCCCAATTTACTTTTATTGCACTTTACTTTATTTTATTTTCTGAAATTTATTACTAAAGTTTGAACTAAGTTTTTATCGTACTCCCTGTGGATCGATACCTAAAATACTACTTTGATAGAATTGTGCACTTGCAATTTAACTCAAACGCGTGTTAAAGGTTTAAAAGGTACATCTTATTGTACTGAAACTTTGTGCATACGCTTTTGCGCGCATCATTCTGCAACGTAGATTAAGCATGTAAGTTACTGGGGCCATGTTTGGTTGTGGAGTAAGAGGTGAAGTAAATCCCTTACTCTACACTTAAAGAGTCAAACGAGGAGTAACATAGGTGGTTTAAGATAGAGTAAGATTTGAGCTAAATCGGAGTAACTTACACCACCTAGAGATGTGGTTTAGTTTACTCCACCAAATATGATTAACTTACTCCAATTTAGCTTGGAGTAAGCAATTTAATCCGGTTTAACTTTACTCCACAACCAAACATGACCGTAAGGCTTAAGCTTTTAATCTCTACTAAGGAGCTTGTGTTCGGTGAGACAATGGATTAAGAATACAAGATTAAAATAAATAAAAAATACTTTTTAGTATCATACGTGTACGAAAGACTAAATTGTCCATTACATTATTTGTTGTCATATTATAATAAAGATTTATATAGTTAATTGCAATATACTGGATTTTGATTGTAATTAACAATTTAGTTATAGCAAACCGTATGCTGTTGTATTTAATTAAAACAATTTGTTAAAAAAAATAAAGAGTAAATTCATCTCTAGCATTTAAGAAAAAAAAAACATATTCCTTTTCGAGTTTAGAAATTCTTCAAATTAGATAGTTCTATTTCTTCACCATCTCTTCCTTTGTTTATCTACCAAAAATGTTTATTTTTGTAAAGGTTGCATGTGCAGACTAATTAAGTTAGTAATGAAGGTTGTTTTCTAGAAATAGTTGAGAAATTCATACTCTCCTTTGTAAGATGGAGGCCAGTAGAAATCGGATACAAGCAGCACAAGAGATCTTCAAGTTTGAAGTTTACACCATTAGAAAAGCAAAATGAAGAGATGCAAGCACAGTGAAAAAAATAAAGACAAATTAAATAAAAAAGTACTCCATGAATGAGATCTCAATAGAAAGAGCATTTCATCCTCAAGATTTCTATGCCCTCGGTTTTACGAGTTTATTGGAGATTCAACGATGATTTGAGCTACAAAAATGAAATTTTTTTTTTCCTTTTGCATCGGATTGCGTGCACCCAAGAGGAAGAAGAAAGATAGAAATATAATAAACAATTCACAAGTGCTTAAGGAGCACACTTTACAAGGGTACTATAAACCGTGAAAATGAGTTAAGGAACCTCTAAAGAAGGCAAATTGGCTAAGGAAGGTCCACCCCTTAAGAATTTTTGCTAAGGAGGTGTTTTAATCTCATTTAAGGAACTCTTATTCGATTGGATTAAGAGTCCTTAGACTCTTAAGGAAGCTTAAGCCTGTCTGCCGAACAGGTACTGATAGATTATGTTTTTTTTTTTGTCAAAATGGCATTTAATTTATGTTCTTTTAAGAAAAGATATGTTCTATTCCGAATTTCCGATCACTTCAATTCGAAAATAAAAGTACCGAAAGGTTCTTAAAATGTATTTAAAACGTGTATATTCAACGTTGTTCTTATTTTGTTCAACTAAAATAGACGGTGATTTTGACAATCAATTTTTGGCATTAAAAAAAAACACATGTAAATATTTAATCCTTAAAAAATGGGGAAATTTCATGTATCCCCCTCAAAAACTTCAAATCATACCCTTCTGACCAATGTTATACTATACTGTAGGATTTGAGCAGCAAAGGCCTGGACGGAGAAAGGGGTCTTCAAATCATACCCTTCTTTGTTTGGTGGACCCTTAGACAGAAAGAGAATTAGAGATAAAGAGTGAAAAAGAAAGGGTATAATAGTCAGAATTAAATTTTAGAATTTAAAATATTATTATTAATTAATTAATTACTTTAGATATTTTGATATATTTTATTGATGAAATGGTAAATATGTGAGTTTTAACAATTTTGAAGGACAAATATGATATTTCAAATTTTTGAGGAGCACATATGGAATATTGAAGTTTTTGAGGAGATACATGAAATTGCCCCTTAAAAAATAAGCAACTGTACATAATTAAGGGAATATCAAGGGTCCTACTGCAAAAGTACTGAATTAATTCTGAGGTGCATGAAATGCTTGCTTCTAGGATTGTACTATATTAAAGGAAACCTTGAAGTTCTCTAATATATAGGAGCATGCGTTCCGGATCTAGTAGTACATGCACGATATATAGCAACCTTCCGGTCTAGTAGAACATATACATAATTTGAAAGCATGATCAAACTTATCAGTTTCATTATGGCACTTGACAGATACGATACATCACGTAATTAATGCAGATTATATATATGTGATATGATTCGCATATCACGTCATGACGCGTGTCTTCTTCCGATTAAAAATGACACATCACACAAATTGATGTAGCTATATATTTTAACATTTTTTTTTTAATTTAGTTCGATGTCTGATCGGAGCCATTCAAACTACATCAAAATTCACTCGTAGAAGGGATTAAACAAATTTTAAAACATATTGAATAAATCCGACCAAAACCAAATTTGGATTGATTTCCATGTATGAAACTTCATCTTAGAACTTCCACACGATAAATCTCTACAGTATTTGTGCAACAATTTATTCTCTACAAATTGTAAGCATTTTATTTCCTCCAGCTCATTTTTTTAGCACGGAAATTAATTAATTAGCATTTGACACCACACTAATTAAGCAGCCTTAAGCGACTCAACGTGCAACTTGCCAAGGGGACCTCTCGTGCGCACATACACCCGATATTCGTCGAAAGTGATCGGATTGTAGAGCGGCTTAGAGAGAGGGTCCACCAGCTCCGGTGCTGATCCAATCATCATGTCACCTCTCGGGTTGCAAAACAATGCGAAGGAGAATCGCTCCGATTGTGCATTTACCACCACGCGATGCTCCACGCTCTTGTAAATAGCATTACTAATCACCTTAATTTTAAAAAAAAAAGTGATTACTAATTAATCATATTAATTAGTTGAATATAGAAATGTATTTTGGCTTCATTTATTTCCATGATATATATATATATATATATATATAACTAATTATTCTATAAATTAAGTATATGACATGCATGACAACTATGCTTGTTATTAACATCTTTTTCTATGTTGCATTCAAATAATATTGTCAAGCACTTAATGAATTATCTAAGTATATCTAGCATTTGTTTCTTCTAAGATAAAAGTCATATGCACTATATCTAGCATTTATTGAATTGAAATGTTGTCAAGCAGATAATGATGATGTATATCCTCAATTGAATGTCACATTAATTCTCATTAATGCATTTTTTTTTTATTATTGGAACTATATATGGTTACATTTCCCGCAATTTGTAGTACTATCTTCTAATATTACTTAGCAATCAGAATACAATATTAGTACTATATACAAGAAAATAAACAAAAGAAATAAAAGCTTACTTGAATTTGGTCACCAATATTTACTATAAATGCACCATTTATGGGCTTGATATCCACCCATGAATCACCTATCTTCACTTGGCAACCCTTTACATGTTCATCTGCTAAAAGTACAGTTATAACCCCGGGATCAGAGTGTGGTGACAGACCCAGGGTTAACTCTGGTTGAGGGCATTTTGGGTAATAGTTAACTCGAAGAGTCCCGGCAATGTCATCTCCGCCAAAGGCCTTTAACATATAGCTCTCATCCAAACTTAAGCTTTTGGATATTGCTTTGATTAGCACCTTACAAAGCTTCATTACCTCTTCACCATACTTCTCAGTGATTTCCCTGCAAATATGTATATTTATAAGGTAATTAAACTTGGTTGTTTAACTTTATGAAATATATATCGTTGGTTGCTTTTTGTAGTTGCAATATGCACCCTTTGCACAGAGCTTGAGACTATTATATATGAAAACTTAAAGTACATCATGTGAATAATGTGTGTAGAGATGATTATGTATTACATATATACTTAAAATTTAATATTCAAATAAGAAATGCTACAGTACTCTTTTATTGTCGTTAGATATATATAAATATTTCTTTAAAATGCTATATATCGATGAGATGATTTAATTTTATATTCTATATTTAAATTAATTTACCTTAAATTTGGAGGCAATTTAGGCCACATATCAAGGTTCTTTGTCGACTCTGGCAACAAGTATAAGAAGAAATAATCGCCCCAATCTAAGATCGCCTCTTTGTCGACCCCGACACGACTACCGTATCCCTCGTACGTCGTAGGATTATTTGCATATGTCTTCTTCGCAGCGATTGGCGAATAGAAGAACTCCCTCCACACATCTTTCATCTTTTGAACTAGATCAGGTGTCACGCCATGGTGCACTACTTGAAAGAATCCCCATTCTTTGCAAGCGTGTGATATCGCATGTGTGACTTCGTCGGTGTTATCGGAACTCCCAATGAGGGGACTGATGTCGATCACGGGTATGCAGAGATCGATATCAACTTTGGTTTCCAATGATTCGAGTGAAGGACGCTTGGTAGGAGGTTTAATGTATTTTGCAGGGATTTCAGTAATGCCGCTGTTTGTTATCGATTGAACCGGTACGACAGGTTCCGGCCATCCATTTAGCGAATAGCTCATTGGGAACTTCTGTTAGAAAGGTGGGATTTGCAGCTAGGGTTTTGTTACAAAGGTGTTGTAGATGTTGTGTGTATGTGTTTCTCTTGAAGGTTGTTGCATTTTTATAGGTGAATGTTATGGCCGCCTCTCTCTAAGGTTCCATTGCTCTCCATTTTGGAAAACACTGGAGTAGTATTAGCATAATTTGTTTACTTTATGGGTAACTTTTTCATGAATCAAGATATGTCCAAATTTTCTAATATCTTAGTAGAGCTGACAAATGATATCAAAATTTTAAGGAGATATACTTAAAATATGTCCTTAGATGAAAAAAAATATTTTCATAAAATTCCAAGGTAAATAGAGACTGATATATCTTTCTTATATTTGACTCTTGATTTGCATCTCCAAAGAAACATCCCAACATGAAATTTCCTTTTTAATCTAATGTTTTTATGTGTTAAAAGTTTTGCACCAAAAAAACTTTAATTACTTTATGAACATGTACTTAGTTTATTGAAAATATTATCTTCTGAAATTGGGTATAGAGAAAAAGATTCACTATAGAAAAAACTTTCCTTGTATAAGACTTGCCGAATCTTAACATAATTCAATAGAAACATTGTGCTAGGAATATATAGTTTGTTAACTTTCAATTAAGGGGGT
The DNA here is from genome assembly GCA_033356055.1 of Carex pumila. Lineage (NCBI taxonomy): Eukaryota > Viridiplantae > Streptophyta > Magnoliopsida > Poales > Cyperaceae > Carex > Carex pumila. The sequence goes on along the minus strand of JARJHM010000059.1, from coordinate 368,554 downwards.
GCTATTTTGAGAATATTAGTTGATTATTTTTATCTCTTTATATTTAATTTGTTCATTATTTTTTTATTTTCATATCTTGTATAATTATAAATACACCACAAAAAGGAAACAACGAAATTAATTATAGTGATATATATTTCTCAAAAGGAAACAACTTTATGAAAATATTTTATAATGCAAAAACAAAATACACAATAAGAATTTAACAATATGTTCTTTTTTGTGTATGTTTGTTTATATTAAACTTTTTAGAAGTTATATTGAAATTTTGTTCGATAGAATCATGAATTCATGATGTATCACTAAATCTTATTTTAAATTTTAAATATGATATACTTGAGTGAGAATAGTTGTCAATATATTTTTCTTTGGTGAGAAATGAAAGCTCATAATTAAGCTAGTGCTTTATACATTCAAATCATCAAATTCTTCTAAATTAAAATTTGAAATATCTAAGTTATCCTTAGTTTTCTTATTAATGTTTTTTTTTTTTCAATTCTTCTACTGTTTGTCATGTTTGATTGTAGACTAAAGTTAATGAAGTCTAATTTGGTTATTTCAACTTAGGTCGATCTATATTATTTATGTTTGGTTGATATCTAAAATTATACCTTGACATACTTAAATTATTCCTTGTTTAATAAGAATTTGATGGCTTAAGGCATGATTTGATGTTACAAATTATTTTGTCCTACAAAATTTGTAATAACAATAATAAAACTATTCTTTGTATTTTTTTTCTTTTCATTTTAATTGAAAGAAATTGTAGAAGAAAAAGAGTTATGTATAAATTAATTCTATATCTTAGAGAAGCACATTGTATTTAATGAATCTTATTTAATTAAACTTATATGTATACTAATTTATTTGTCAAAAATGTGCTAGGTTGGTGAACAAAAAATTTATTATTTTGTAGTACGATTTAAAAAATATTTTATTTAATTATTTTTTAGATTGCATATTTTGTTGATTTAGAAAGTTACGTCATTTAAAAAAATATATTGATTCTATAATTGATGAAGTTATAAGTTTCCTTGTACATAAATGAAAAAAAAAATTTCCTTATTTTATATTTCTTAAAAAGTGATTAAAAATAATAAGAAGCTAGGCCTCATAGTCAATTAAAATTAAACCACATAGAGAGGTGGTTTAGTTTAGGCCAATTTAGTCCGACCTAAAAATTGACTTATTCCGTTTTAGTCCGACTCAATTAAACCACGTTTAGTGGAAATAAGTGAGGCCTAAATTCTTTATTCCATTGTTTAGTCCACAACCAAACATGACCTACTTGATTAACCCAAAACTCTAAAATAATATAAAAATAGACGAACAGAAAACCGATCAAACCTGAATTATTGATACAAATAAAACCCAACCCTAAAACCCAAACCGACGATCCGACCCAAGACTAAAAAATAATCTGAAATTTGATGATCCATATCTGTAAATTAAACCAATTTTTTTTTTTCAAAATCAAACTGACTTGACCTGATCAAACCTGATCCGACATGTCTCGAAATTTAAAAAAATACCATGTTTCTAAAAAAATATAAACCAAATAACTATGAAATTCTAAAAATTCAAAAAATACCCTGATCGCATCTCCTAAATGCGACCCCTCTTTTTTGTCTTTTTCCTTTTCCTTTTTCTTCTATCTAATAGCCAAAAGGTCAAACTTTTTTTTGTTAAATTGAACTGCAGTATCAATTGGTCAAATATTTCGGTCGATTTCAATTGAACAGCCGCTGCAAGAGAAGAAAAAAAAAATAGATGCAGCCTCCAGAAAATAGATTTGCATCTAGAAATGCGGCCACGTTAAAATTCAAATTTTTTAGAAACTGTGATTGTTTTTTTTATTATATGATATATTTAAAAATTTCGGTTGATTTTCATCTCGAATCATGCCCATGCTTATGTGTGCCACTTAATTAGGATCTCATGTGCTAAATATCATAAAAGTCTAAACATTATTTATCTCCCACGTGTCGCATTTCCCTAAATCATTTCCAACACGGTTTATACATGTCCGACGTTGATGGAGAGGGTTTATGAGCAGAATTTTAAAATTTATTATATTTCTTTTAAATGACGAATTCATATTACTAAAATTAATCTACTTTACGAGTGATGCGTGTTTACACAAAATTTTAAAATTTATTTAATAGAAAGTTGAGTGGTAAAAAATAAAATTTTATTAAGTTATTTTAATGTATTTATTTTTCATAATCTTTTTTATCACTTAACTTTGTACTAAATAAATTAAAAAAATGCAAACCTTTGTATATATACATATATCACTCATAAATTAGATCGATGTCAATAGTTTGAATTCGTCATTTGAAATCAATCAAATATTTTTTTTTAAGGTTCAATAAAATTTAAAATTATACTCACTAAACTTTCTTAATAAACATATATAACACATGTTAATTTTACTAGTATAAGGCAAATAAATACTTATTATTTACATGCAAATGAGACAGCATGTAGATCTCATGTGGCATGTTACACGACTATGTATTGTCTATTCTTTTTTTAAATGAAGACATTTGTCTCATTTCAAGAAGTAAATTGTATTAATTAAATGGAGGTGCTATTTTGAGAGTCATATTTTGATTATTGAGAGTTAACAACAAACTTTTATTTCTTTATATCCAATTTGTTCTCAATTTTTCTTCTTATCTTATTACAATGAATGCATAACATATCTAAGTAATTAAGAAAGATCAATAAAATATATTGCCAATGGACTAAACAACATATCTAAAAAAGAAAGTGCAAAGATAGATTTTTTTTTTTTCTTTGTTTGATGGGTATATCCTTAATTCATAACATCTATATGCCATTTTCATTATTTGGCTATGTACTGATATTTTATAATGAATACTTGGTGATCTTAGAATATGTAGCATAAGACATTGATTATTGGTATATTTTGTACCTTTTGGTTCAAAGTTTCACGGCTATAAGTTTATATTCTCTCTTTTTTCATAGACAACAAGATAAGGTTTGTTTGAATCAAATTATACCATCTGATCAGTTATCATTTACCCTCCAGTATCTAAACACTGTACATCTCCAGTCCATAGTTTGACAGTCAAATTCAGTTCAGGGACAACTTGGATCAAGCCAGAACTGGAGAGATGCAACATATTTCTTTTAAGCACAGTGTTGTCAAACAGGAGCATAGGTACTCAAATTCTCCTGAGCTAAAAAGGTTTTTCAAATTGAACTTGAGTGCAAATAGAAGGATTCAAATCTCCTCCTTTTGAATCCCAAATAGAAGAGCCATCAGTTGAATTTTTACATTATTTATTCTCTAAAAAGGGTTACTTTGCATTGGTCCATCTATTGTCATTTCACATTTGTCAGACAGCATCCAGGCAACAAGCAAAAATATTTTTTAATTTATCTAGTGAATAAGTCAGTACTTATCATGTATTGAAATTTGACTGAACGAACTTTTTATAAATATTTTAAATTAGAAGATTTCATATTTATTCAAAAAAAAAAATACAAGTGCCAAGCAATATACTCTTTGGTATATTATGGTCTGAATTAAGGATAAAGTAAAAGTGTAAAACTAAAAATATTGTTATGCAGTCAATTTAATTGTGGTGCTGCTACATAAGATACTTGAGCATTAATTTATCAAATACATTTTCTTATAAATTTACCCTGGAAGAATAAGTTATATTAACAACAAATTTATTCCACAACTGACCAAGACTTTATTTTCTTATGATTTTTTCAATATATTTAATTTCCTTTAATTAAAACAAAAAAAATAAATGTTATAATTTTGTGCAGAGAAAGTCATATAGATTTTTTTCCTTTAATTATTTTATGTTGTTATTTCCCTTATTTGTAATAAAAAAAAAATTGAAAGCTTTGCCCTTTTGTTTACCCATAAAATTGGTGTTTAAAAAATTGATACAATTGCTATCAATACATAAAGGAATTGTTATGACGAATTAAAGATTTGAGTCATCTAGTTTCTTTTGGGAATTAATTATAACCTTCTCAACCAATTAATGTGAATATTGTTCTTTCTCTTGCATGTATGCATGCATGCATGCATGCATGCATGACATAGAATAATCTGTCATCAATCATGCAATCAAATTCAAATATAACTTAATTTGATACCTGATACCTCTTAAAGGTTGAGATTCTTTGCCCCTCTTGCTCTTGAATCCGATCCAATCCAATCTTGCTTTTGTTTTACTTTAACGCACACCTCTTAAAAGAAAAAGAGATGACACCAAACTATTTTAAAATCCATAGAAAACAAAAGAGATTTTATGTAGCTTCCAAGCTCTTCACAAATCTGATATGGAGATGTTGCATTAAAATAACAAAAAAAAAATCAGAACTATTTTTACTATCAGTATTACATTATGCCCACTCTTTATATTTCCCTCTCTTATTTTATTAATTTAGATGAATAAACAAACTTCTATTCTAATTCAAGGATAGAAGTCGAAGATGTCTATCCATATTTTATGTTGCAATAAAAATGAATTACGTGAGTTAATCTTTTAAAGATTTGATATGATAAAATATATGAGTTGTTTAGAACAAGAGCAAGTCAAGAGTGGACAAAAAATATTTTTTGGTTATCCAAATTTTAGAAAAATTTAACACTCGTCACTCATAATCTACGGTCGCTAATCGTTTGTCGTCACCACAACATTTTTTTTTTCTTTTTTTTGTTTCTTTACGGTTCTTTAGTAGTGTTCTAAATAGCTAGTTATAGCTACGCTATAGTTTTTTGAGATCCTAAAAGCTATAACGCTATGGGCGATATCAGTGTTCTAAATAGCTAGCTATAGCGCCGCTATACCGGTTTAATTTGGACTTAGAAAGTTAAGCTATGGGGTAAAACTGCGCTAATCAAGCTACAGCCGCTATAGCAGTAATAGCGATCCGCTATAGCACGTAGTGGCAATAGCGGTCCACTATGCTACATGGGTTTATGATTTTGCAATTTTAATGGGCCTTAATGTTCAGATGGATTTTTTTTTTTACTTTATCAAGCTATATCAATACAATGAAACATGTGTGTGCTATACCGCTATATCAATTAAATTTTGTATCATGCATTAATATATGGTAGTGGTATATTTTGAATATAAAATATATCGATAGTTTTTGAATTAGGGATATTTTGAATGATAATTTGAACTTTGTATTGGTTCAATGTGAATATTAGAACTTCTTAATTAATTTGGTGTTTTTTTTCTTGATAAGACGTGTTTACTATTAGTATAAATATAAAATAAAATTTTTGAAAAAAAAAAACGCTATTTATGATAGCTTTCGCTATAGCTGCACAATTTGCTAAAGCTTTTTTGTTTCTCTCCGCTATACCGCTATAAACGCTATTTAGAATATTGGGCGATATATAGCTAGCTACTTATTCTTTTTAACCGTTCTGCTATACCGCTATAATCTCTATTTCAACCATTGTTCTTTAGTGATGTTTTTAGTAGTGATTTTAGTGCCAATTAAATCTCAATTTGCAAGACTCGGTGACGAATATGGAGCGATTTTTCATTTTTTGGTATTAATTTTAGATGGGCTATGGTGAGCCATGGAGTAAAATGAGTTGGTGCTCCATGGCACTCTATTTTTTATTTTGAAAATCCAAACAACCGATCCGAACCACTCAACATGATCTCCATATTGAAATGTGCTTGGAGACCAAATTTTACATTTTTTTGGAATTTTTTTACTATTTATTAAGCAATTTTGAAAATCGCTAATCCAATGGTCCAGAAATTTTTACTGTTCACAGCAAAATAGCAGTTTTCAAAATTGCTTAATAAATAGTAAAAAAATTCCAAAAAATGTAACATTTGGTCTCCAAGCACATTTCAATATGGAAATCACATCTAACGGTTCGGATCGGTCGTTTGGACTTTTAAAATGAAAATACAGCGTGGAGTACAAACGCGTTTTGCTCCATAGCTCACCATAGCTCATCTCTTGATTTTAACAGTTGAATTTTAGTATAGACAAACTTCTAACCAGACTTAAGGCCCAATCTAGATGTAGACAATTTATAGAACCTAAACAAATGAAGTTATATATGAGTCAAATGATGTTATGTTATATTGTTAATATATTAAATAATTATTATAATTATTATTATAATATTTTATAGTTATTATTAATATATTAATTTTATATAATTAGTATCTTTATTAATAATTATTATTAATATATAATTATATAATTAATATCCTATATTGTTAATATATTAAATAATTATTATAATAATATTATAATATATTAATAAAATCATAGATAGACATCTGTCTATTCTTATATGACTGTGGCTCTGCCTCTATTTTTATTTTTATTTTTGGTAATTGAAAAGCAATTAGTAGAACATGAGTGAGCATTCTCTAATAAATCATCAATAATAATGATAATAACAAAAAAATAAAAGTTGAATATGAAAGATATTGTAATTCAAAATATACATACAAGCAGGAGCGGAGCTAGACTTTCAACTTTCAAGTAATGAGTGTTAAACATGAATGACAATTAGTCATATAAAATTTTCATGCTGCGAATGGAATCAATATTACCATATTTACAATATTTTACCCTATACTATATAAAAAATTATATATAAGTACAGAAAAAATTAAAATAAATAAGAATCAATTCATCCTCATTTTTTAAATGTAGCTCCGTCTAACAACATCAATAATATACTTCCCTGAAGACATCCTTTTGTTTGCTTTAAAAAAACAAGCATCTCCGTTTAAAATTACATATATGTGGTCACAGAAAATCGAACCCCAGATGCTTTGGAGCACGTGTGTTGTGAGAACATTTTCATCAAAAAAATAAAAAATAAGGAGGCGCCGACGACAGCTACTTTGGCAGAAGTCTCTTCATCTAAAAGTTCACACAAGAAGTGACACCAGCACTAGATTCTGTTTCCCAGAAATTAATAACGTTTTTCTTCTGAAATTTTTTTTTGATATAGTTATCAAATTTGTTTTTTTTACTATATAGTCTTAAAAATAATAATAATAATTGATCAAGTTATTACATTATTCCGTGTAAATATCATCTGATTAATGAGGAGAGTCATACATTTAGAGTAGAGGGCACTTGACCCTGGCTCAAAATAATTTAAAAAATATACTAATATTTCTATGTTTCTTCAAAATAATATAAAATTATACTTATGATTAAATAAAGAATAAAGATTTTTATCCCAGTTGTTTCCCCCGATCGTTCCCCGAACTCAATTCTCTAACTAATATCTCTAACAGTCAAAGTTGCTCTCTTTAAATGCTCCGCCGAAATACTTAAAAAAATGAGCTCTCACAACCACCTTTGAATTGAACTTTTTTCTCAGTTGCTAATTTTCTTCCCAAAAGTTAATGGGAAGTGTAGTCTATTAATCTCTGTCGAGCATCTATTTGTCGATTCATTTCATCCATCAAAAGTTCGCTCAAAAAATACTCTGCAAACTATTGTGGGAAAAATGGCACAGTATAGCCGGCTTCGTCACGGAACAGCACTGTTACGGCACGTTTTGATATTTTGATCACGGCACAGCACGCGAAAGAGCGATCACGGCACCACACAAAATCACATGAGTCACATATAATTAGAACCGTTAGGTCTTAATCGAATGGTGAATCATGAATAAACTAACTTAAATAATGAAAAATAGTTAAACGTGAGAAATGTGACCGGTTACGTTTGGACACAGCACGCGAGTCATGGCATGACTCGTGTGCCATGACCACCTCTTGACATTTTGGTCATGACACGACACGGATCACTGTTCACTTGGTCACAGCACAGCACAAGATCAAAATCACGACGTGTTAGTCACGGCACGACACAGCATATTTTTTCCACACTACTGCAGTCCAACAAATAATTCATTATGAAGTGCGTTGTTGTTATTTCTCTATCTTTTATTCATCATAAAATCATATGGGTCAAACTGAAACATGATGCAAAAAAAAATATTTTTTTATTAATTAATTACACTATAATTTTTTAAAGAAAGTTTAGTTCTAAATTATAAGTTGTACGATTTGAGTTTAAAGACTCAGTTAATATTTTTGTTTCTTTCATTATGTTATTATTATGTTTTCTAATATTTTGGTTGTTTGATATTTTAAATATGAATACATGATTTTCTATATATTAATATTTGCGCGCATAGACATCCATACTTGCATCCAGTTATATTAAAAATATGTTAGATATCTTAGGTATGAATACTTGCCTACAAATGTATAAATATTTGCTCGATGTGATATGATTACTTGTATTCTAGATTTTTGAAAATTGTCATATCGTCGTATCTATATCATATCTAATATGGTATCCATACATGTATATATGCAACATGGTCTATAACATAAATAGTAGTACATAAATGCACATGTGTAAATACTTTCCATATTACGTATTAATACAATCAAGCACCAAACAAAATAAATTGTAAGAAATATTAAATTAAGATAATTTTCAACGTAACTATTCATACTTCAGTTAAAAGTATTAATACTTACATTACAAGGTATGAATACTTACAATACTTGATATTAATACTTTCAAATGTCATCTAGTATCACAAGGAAAAAAAAAAAGATAGAGAATATGTGAGATACAAACACTTGATACATGAACTATTCACACTTTCGTAACGAGGTACGAATACTTACAATATTTAATATTAATACTTTCAAATATCATCTAGTGTCATGTGAAAAAAAATTGATATAATTTTTTAGATACAAATACTTGATATATGAATTATTCACACTTGCATGAGGATATATGAATACTTGCAATACTTTATATTAATACATTTAGATATCATGCAGTGACATATGGAGAAAAAATTAACATAATTTGTTAGATACATATATTTGATACATGAACTATTTACGCTTACTTGCATACTTTATATTACTTTCAAACATCATCTGATACTATAAGAAAAAGAAAAAAACTATTGATAAAATATTTTAGATAAAACACTTGATACAGAAACTACATTTGCATGACGAGATATGAATACTTTCAATATTTGAAATTAATACTTTCATATATCATCCCGTGCCACATGGAAATAAAAATAAAAATTTCATAGATTTTGTTAGTTACTAACACTTGCATGACAATGTATAAATACTTGCACTACTTAATATTAATATTTTTAGATGGCATCCAGTGTCATATGGAAAAAAAATTAATAAAATATATTAAGTACAAACACTTCAGACATGAATTATATACACATGCATTACGAGATATGAATACTGGAACGAGGAGGTTTGAATACTTGCTCGACAAGATATGAATACTTACATGATAAGGTATTTACGACGATATATGAATACTTGCATGACGAGGTATGAACACTTGCACGACGGACAACCCAAAAGTACATCATCATAGATCTCATTTGAAAGAGAAAATTACATAGAAGACATCCATGATTTTGGATTTGCAAATTTCCTCACAGATCGTTAGAAATATTGACAAGATTGAACGGAGAAAAAAAAAACCCAACTCTAAAAACGTGTAGAAGATGTGTGTATGATGTGTCTCATTTTTTTTTAGAAATACTTGGTATTTTAGGTATGAATACTTGATATATTATATATTAACACTTGCGTGCATAGGTATCCTTGATATATTATATATTAACACTTGCGTGCATAGGTATCCATATTTGCACGCGTCAGTTATAAAATCTATCAAATATTAGGTGGTCCACAAAGTAATTAATGAAATTCAGTTAGTCAATGGTCCCTACAAGTAGTTATTGACTGGGGAATGAATGGGAGAAATTGACTGGGAGATAGTTAGTCAATCCCTTAAATAAAATATAAAATTATATCTCACTCGAAAAAAAATTCAAAATATGTTTCTATTTCTTCTTTTTTTTTTTGCAATTTAATCACTTTTTCTTCTGAAAAAAATAATCTAGTGTTAGTCTTAAAATCATAAAAAAAAAATTGATCAAATTATTATTTTATTCTGTGCAATTAGAATGGATATCCGGAAGAGCTCCGACGTACTTCCAACAATGCAATTATTATTCCTAGCAATGATCCAGTAATTAATGTAGAAAAAATCATTAAAAAAGAAAAAAAAATAATCATTGTGATTTAACTCATCTAAGTTACTTTCTTAATTTAAATTGAACAATAAAAATCCATAAAAATATAATATAGCATAAAAAAAATTAGAGATGAAATGATGATGATCCACCTCATATTCAATGCTATTATAAATCATTAGAAAACACCCCAAAAAAACATAAAAAAAAACTAACAAAACAAAAAAGGTTCTATTAGGGGATATTTGAACATAAAATCTCATTGTTCTGGGCCTGGCCCACCTTAAATAACTTTTGAATCAAACATTTTGGGCTTCCATGAATTAATTTAGGTCCAATATGCTCTAAATCTGTTGGAAAAATTATAGCCCAATATATTGTGTGGGATTATCCACGTCATTTGATTCCACTGTTAAATCTATTCTATCGTGATGAGACTAGAATTTGAATATAGAGAGGCTACATAATATTTTTTTTATTATTTTAATAATAATAATTGGTTCAGAAATCTGATTATTAGAACTTAAAATTTCTATCTTAGAGTAAAAGAGTTTGCATTGTTTTTTTTCACATTGATTTTTTTTAATAATTTTTTTAACAGAAATTATCTTGTTCTCCGTTTTTAGTCCCTCAAAATTTTCCAAGCTCACTTTTCTTTTTTGAACGTCATAACTTTTCTCTTTTAAGAAATTCAATTTTTAATTTTCTTTTTCGCACACACTTGATATATTAGGTATAAAATATTTGATATGCTATATAACACACTTACATCACAAATTAAAAAAAAAAAAAAAAATCTCTCTCATGGCCTACTCATCTTTTGTACATTTTAAGAGGAGAACTTTTTTCCTCCATTCAATCTCGCTTATATAACTAATGATCTATGAGGAATTTTGCGAAGCTAAAACTATTAATGTTTTGTACTTGATTTTTTCTTTCAAGTAGGATCTATATTGAAGTATTTTCGAATTCTATTCGCTCCATTTTTTTTTTCTTGATATGCAATATATAAAGACTTAATATGCTAGAAAGGAAAATATTTGAAAGCATAAGTATTCAGACTTAAAAGCTTATGTATAAGACTTAAAAGGAAATATGTATATATACCATAGTAAAGCTAGCGTGTGTTGCGCTCAGAAGTTAGTGAGCAAAATTTCAAAAATCTATCGAATTGATTTCAAATGACAAATTCAAACAATTAAAATCGTGCAATTTCACAATTGATGCATATACAAGCAAAAAAATTGTTTTTTTTTTAAATTCATTTAGTACAAAGTCAAACGGTAAAAAAAATGATGAAAAATGAATGCATAAAATAACTTATAAAAAATCATTTTTTACAGCTTGATTTTGTACTAAATGAATTCGAAACTTTTAAAATTTTGCATGTTTATGCATCACTCATGTATTAGATTGGTTTCAATAGTTTAGGTTCGCCGTTTGAAGCCAATCTGAAATAATTTTGGAGTTGAATTCACCAAGCCCTCTTGGTGAGTGATGACTCGATATGAGTACACTACTTTTAGTATAAATTAATATACCTTTTAACCCTAATTTCTACTTACAATCGGATTATAAGCGCATAATCCCACAGTGTAGTATAAATTGGAGTGTCAATCCACAGGAATAGTGTATTAGGTTATAACAATTAACTAGTTAAGTTGGTTGGTTTATACAGGGTTTTTATTCGCAACTAATTGATAATTTGTTTTATACATTGTTCTTTGTTTAGATTTAATACGGAACCGCTAATCGAATGTAAGCATTAAAACTAAATTATTAAATAAGGATTCTCTAGGGTTCGGGTTCACTATCCTTCTAACTACAATAATATATTTTCAGATGTCACTTTATCCCGCAAATGACATTGTCACTGTCGTGTGCGGCATAGATTGTCTCACAGAACAACCCCGTGTATGGTACTGTCACTACCCGCAGGCGTCCAGGGTATCTACTTATGTGTTTTGAAAGGTTTTATGATCTTTCGATCAGCTTTTGGGCTATCAATTCACAATATCTTATGTATGCAACTATTTTCCTCACACAAAAACAATTGATAATTTCCTATTCTACCCCATAATTAAAACAGTTGATAATTTCCTATTCTACCCCATAATTAAAACAATTGATAATTTCCTATTCTACCCCATAATTAAAATCTTCCAAAGACCCTGCTTATTACTAAGTATCCCCTAATCTAATCTAAATTGCAATTTACGCTATCCTACCAAGGGAGTCCACTTGATTCGAACCTTAGTCTTTAAACTATGGCCAAGCCTTGGTAGCCGAAGTGCTAGTACTTACAATCAGTGTAATAAAATGCGGACCTATGCGGCGCATATGCGTATGCGGTCCAGAACCGCATAAAATCCGGCTATGCGGTTTCAATATGCGGATTTTATAGGTTTCAGTATTCACCAAAACCAAACCCATGTAAAAACGGATCCGGGTTGCCCAGTTGATCCGGACTGCCCAGTGTAGTAATGTTGCAAGTTGTTCTCATCTATTAATAGGCTCTAGAGCGCTTTATTTTTGTTGTTTCAGAGAGTTGGGACTAAAAAATTCATTGATTATAAGTGTACCGGATGCGCTTTTTGTTGGGGTTTTGACGGTTCAAACCCATTGATTTAGCTTAACAGCGGAAGTGTGTAAAACAAAAATTTTACAGTTAAGTTAAGCTAAAAATTAAACGAGGTATGTCAGGAAACCTTCCAAGGCGGTCCACCTTCAGTATTCCTTTGGCATCAAAACCTCATTTAATTTATTTACAGATCTACTCCATGATTGATTTTCTAAAGCATTAAATCTATTTACAAATTAAATAGATTAATATAACAATTTATACCTTGATTCCAAATCTCAGTTGGAATGCAGAATAAGCGAGAAGAGCTACACCAAGGAAGGAATCGACTCGTAGTATCACACGTGTGATACCTCTATCGGTTATCCACCAGGACTAACCGGAGAGCGGTTTATTTCTTCTGCCAGAAATACCGTAAACCGCAGAATTCTGCTGAAACACTATTCACCGAGAAAAAGGACGAAATAAATATATTTGTGTCCCGAGGTTACTTGGTATCGCTTTAAAAGCTAAATATATTATTTTCCTAATCTCGAAATAACCGAAATCAAGGAAGAGAGAAAAACCGATTAACAAAGTAATCAGATTAACACGTGAATTAGTGAGTCTTTCTCTCTACCCCTACCCCTCTATTTATAGACTTTTGAGGAGGTTTGCAAAAGACCAAAATACCCCTCAAAACAAATCTATTTACCAAAAGCCCTTGACACCTCATCCTTTTTTCATGTGAAATGACCAAAATACCCTTGCCACCTCACATGACACATGTCAACACATGGGAAGTCGGCACCAAGGGTAAAAAGACCATTTTGCCCTTGGCCCATTAAGGCATGAATAGTGTTGGGCTTTGACTTTGGGCCTTTAATTTTAATTAAGGCTTTGATTATTTTGGGCTTTTAAATCCATAATTCAAACCCATAATTAACAATTAAAATTCCAAATCATATATATATAATTGTCATGTACAATTATATTTCTTTTCGGTTATTGTTCGGTAACTTTTATACAACGTAACGTGTATGTTTATAAATTAACCGTTGTTTCTGCTTGTCATTCTAAATGACATTTATAATTTAATTATATCACGTATAATTAATTATAACCATCTTAATATTAATTATAATCAATTTATAATTAATCAGTAAGATTCTCCGAGTAGCTCCTATATGGTGTGACCCAATAGGATCTGTGTTATGTTGGTAAACAGAGTTAAAACTGTTTTAACTTCTGTTAGTCATGGGTGGCATCTGGCAACACATCATGACCATCCAATTACACAGATGATGCTGTACTGTACAATATCACGATCCAGTAAACAATTTACTTGTGTCAGTTCTTCTGTCTCATAGCTATCAGATCAGTTTTAAGGTAGATATGTGTCATCCTTGTTAACTGTATCTTTTCTTGATCTTGAGTAGATTATCAAATATAATTACTCTTGTAATTATACTGCATGCAGATAATCTAACTCTATCAAGGGGCCCAGTGATGCTATGGCTCGTATAGAGATACAAGGGACAAGTAGTATTCTTGGTAGACTAGCACTTCCTCACCTAAGCTATACATATGGAAATGCTACCGTTATGGCTGCTTTTTATGGACAGCGTTAGATAACACTTACTCATATATATTTCTTAGTGGGAACGATAAATACCTCATACTGTAGAACTTTGACACTGAATGAAAACATTAATGACACGAACACAATTCTATTTAATGTTTCATTCGGGGTCTGTCAAATACCATGTTCCTAGAACATGTATCTATGTGATTAAAATGACATCTCGTGTCAGGTGGTTTGTAAAACTTAACCATCTTTTAATCCACATACTAACCTTATAGCGGTAATTAGTGTTCCTGCTAATTACCTTGGTCAGTGATCTTTTAAGAGTATATATTATCTATATTATGGAGTTTCACAATTTCAGTCATGAACTCGAAATGATCCACAAATGCAATAATACTCAAGGCAACAAAATGATATTTAAATAAACATTCAATTCATGAACAAAGCTTTATGATTAATTTATCGTATTATTGACTTCTAGATTATTACAAACTAACACTTTTTTCTTTCTTTCCCGTGGCTGTGCCTGTGTTGCTTTTTTGCTTAGTGACGTCAGGCTCAAGAGGACACAATAGATTGATTGATTAGTATTTTGGGCCAACCAATGCAATTCTATTTGATTTAATAAATTTTTGGGCCATACTTCAAAATACCCCACTAATGATTTTGAGTGCTTTTAACATAAAGCTAACAGAGCACTTCACTCAAATAAAATACTTCAAGGATTTTGTATAATTTTCACATTTGCAGGCTTATATATTTTTTTATTTTCTATTATACCTATAATATTATGAGATATTATGTTATATTTTATTTTATCACTCTTTTTAATCCGCATATATAAATCCGCATATGCGGCCGTATACCGTATATGCGGTATACGGTGGTCTTCCGCATACCGCATAGAAATCGCATTTTATAACACTGCTTACAATACTACCACACAAAGGTGTAATGACTACGCACCAAGGTAAGTTGAGAACGTTGGTGTATAGTAGACAGAACTATGTATGCAGTGACTTAAAAAAGCGAAGAAAAGAATAAAAGAAACTCAAAACATAGCAAAAGAAAATCACAAAAATATATTAAACATAATTAAGAATTCAAGTATCTAAACCCTCACCCTAGAGATGAGAAAATTAGCTACTTAGAGCCATGGCAAAAGAAAGAAAATAAAATAAAGAGAACATAGAATACAACCCTAGTAGAGAGAGAAGAACCTTCGCACTCCTTAGAATGTCACCTTCTCACATTGCTCCAATGGCTACTCTTCTCTCCCTAGGTAACTCCTTAGCCTAACCTAGCATGAGGGTGCTAGCCTATCGTCTGGACTTACTCAATTAAAACATGCACATTAAATCCTATTACAATAGGAATATTTATAGTATTCCTAAGATGAGTGGATAAGGTTGAGGAAGTAGTGGTCATGGGGGACCCCACCCATGTCTAAGCTAAAAATAGCATACCTATCCAGTATTCACGACCTTTTAGAAGGGTTCTGCCAATTTTAGCATCAACAGTGTGTGATCTGATCACCACGAAATAGTTCACAGATTGAGTCTACATAGGTTTGGTCATTTGAAAATCGCCTAAATTCGACACTTTTGCTCTGTTTTTGCCATATTTTCGCAACTTTCTCCAAAACCTGCCAAAAAATTTAAAAACACATTTGCAGTAAATAAATCGGAAAAATGGCTACTTTGCATTCACTTTCGCCATTTTTCGAAAAAAAAAAAATAGTGATTTTCGCTATATGTTTTGGCGTCATCAATGAGCACAACACATGCTAGTTCTTCTTTAAATACCAAATATGTTAGATATTTTTCTCTGGGTATGTGGTAAAAGTTTAAAATCAATGAATTTGTTAATATTTTTACACTAGCTAGTTCTACTTCTGATACAGAGTCTTTATGAAATATTTGAATTCAAATTTAAGCCAAACTAGAGTCAACTGTACAATCTCCATAAAAAGTTCATATGTCTAGTCTTTAGAAAGACGTGGTATTTACGTTATAAATATTTGATATGTTATATATCGACACTTGCACATATATGTTTTACCTATGTTCTAAATAGCTCGCTATAGCATTTTCAGACCTTAAAAAATATAGTGGTATTAACTATTTTCGATTCTATAGAATTTTTTAGTCTTTTCACAATGACGCAATAATTGCTATTTATAATCTTAATATCAGTACTTGCATGTGCCAGTTTTAAATTTGCTAACAACATTATAGAAGGTGGTCCGATCAAAGATAGTTAGAATTGGAAGCCTTCCGATAAATTTTTTGGGAACTATATCAAACCCCTTTTTTTAAAAACATTATTTTATTCGTGTGCCAATTATACACACAAAAAATAAATCATTCTTTCCATATACAAATAAATTCTATTGACATAATTCAATTTCTATGCATTAAATTAATAACTTAATAGACAAATCGTCAACTAATAATCTAATAGATATGGTTAGCTATAGTTTCTTCTTCAGTTTCTGTATCATATTTATATTGCTTTATGTAAAATTAATATCCTGATATAACACATCTGTAATTGTTTCAATTTCAAGCCCAGCGTTCTTCAAAGTTTAGTTTTATATTCAAATTCTATGCACATCTGGAATTGTTTGATTGCTTTATCTAAAGTAATATACGAATATAACATAGATATTGCTTTATATACAGTTATAAAAACAAACTGAACAAGAGAATAATAGCACGTTGTTTTTTAAAAATATATATAAAGAAACAATGTTGTATAAAATACTTGTGTACAAAAATAAATTTATTGTCCAAAATTTAAATTGTTATTCGGAATAAATAATGAAATAAATTTTATATTATTTTGGTTACGTGTAGTCACGTGTTGTCCTGTGTCTCCAAGCATGCCTTGTTTTGATTAGGTTCAGTGTTGTAAAAAATGACTTTAATGGCCTATTAATCGGCCATTTAATCGAAAACAGTGGCCAAACCGTTACGAATACACTTAACGGATAACTTTTTGAGGATTTTTCTAATTAATCGACCATTTATTCCAATTTATTTCAATAAAAAAGAATCACATTGATTTTTTTATGTGATGACGTGTGAAATAAGTTTTATAAATCATGTATTGTAATTTTGTTTGTGCTTGGACATACATTCAATATTTTTTATATATATTTTTTCTTCTTACTTTAAAATTGTTTAATTTTTCTTCTATTTATTTATCATATAGTTTTCTTACTAATTACTAATGTAATTTTTTCAGTTAGTACAGCATATTCATTTATGAAACTAAGTTGTTATTATAAACTAAATTTAGTGATTTTATATTGGAATGTTTTATTTCTTTCACATAATATGTTATTAGTATTTGAAAAAAAATTAACTCTTGAATTTATCTTTTCATTAAATAAATGTGTTACTGACATATATAAAGTGCTTATGCATTAAAAAAAAAAAGTGTAGTGTCATGTTATAATAATGAAATTAAGTTAAATTAAGTTTATTTAATAAGTTTAATGAGTTAAATAAATTATTTTTAATAAATTATGACATATATACATAAATTTAATAAAAATGTTAAATTGTCCGCATATTCCGATTAATTAGTTACATACTAATTAATCGCTTGGCAATACTCCATTCATTCAACGACCGCATACCGTTATCTACAACACTGATTAGGTTAGTTCACTAGGTTGGTTTACGTGTGGCGTTGTGCATCACAACACACAAATGAACACAGTACAGTACATGTTAATCACACCACATGACCAGAATGCGTACCGTAACTTTTTTGCATCCATAGTCTAACTAGGCTACACAAGTTCAAGAGCCATGTTTTGAATACAGACCAGCACTTAATCAAGCTTTGATTGTATGAAACCTAGAGTATAGAGATCTAAACAAGAGAACTAAACCTTTTATCCACATAACATATAAGATCAACTGCTGAAATGTGAAAAAATAAAAAAATTGAAAACTATTATAAAATAAAGAAACTATAATGTTAAAATTATATTTGCGTTCAAGTCATGTATAGTCCCGTGCCGTGCCGTGTCTCATGGCCTGGGCTGCCTTGTCTTGACAAAGTCAGCTCGTGTGTCATAGCATGCGAATGGATACACCATGCGAACCACGTCACATAACCAATACACGTTCAATCACACTGTGACTAGAGGTCTTAACATGACAACTAGAGCTTTTATCCACAGAAGATAAAGATCAACTGCTGAAATAATAATATACCATACAATAATTTATTCCATTGCTAACAACAAGACTACAATGTACACGCGCTACAAACTTAAAAACACCCATTAATCTATTGACTTCCTATTGCTACAAACTAACACTTTTGTTTTTATGATGTCCTAGATATTTAAACAAGGCAACTAAAGCTTTATCCACAGATGATATAAGATCAACTGCCAAAATAATATACCATACCAGAATTATCGATTACTAACAACAAAAGCTACAATATACACACTACAATTGCTTTCAAGCCTGAGTAATTAAAAACCAATAGAACTGCGACATGCTACATATTATATACTAATTTAATTTCCTTATGTAAGAAAATATACTAACAACACTACCATTATACAAAGTAATTACACCCAATATCTACTACCTACACAGTTAGTTGATAATAATCTTACATGGCAACAATGCGGAACCCAGCGAGTGTTCTCCTTTGCTTAGGAAGTCCTTTTCGCAAGACACAAGCCTAAAAACAGCTGAACCCAGAACCCGATTACACCTTTGCTTCAACTCCCAGAAACTTGCACCCAAAACCGTGTCCACCCATTCACATATTGTTCTTCTCTCTTCTACAGCAAGTATTTGCTCCATTGCATCAATTTCAATCTCCAACCGACAACACACCGGACCAAATTTTTTGCAAAAGACCCTGTTAACATTCCATAACACCTCATCAGCCAAGGCGTTATAGTTAAAGGCACTAAATTTGACCTTTTCGTCTAGTTTCTCAAATAATTCTTCGGCCCAAGTATCTGAATCCTCTTCTGACATGGAATTGTTCTCTGGCTCATCTTTTGATTCTTCAATCGGTAAATTCAAGTCGAGTCCTAGGTGAGGTCTTTTTGGGGACCCGTAACAAGTATCGCTCTTACGTTTGGCTGATTCACATCTTCGAGTTATCACAACCCTTTCACCCGAGGCACTCCCAATTGCCACAATTGGAGATTCCATTACAATCTTCATTTTTCGCCCTTGTGCCGACAGGATATTCTCCTCGGAAAAATTGGGATATTTCTTGGTAGAAGATGGTACCGATATACCCTTTCTTCTAGAAGATAAAAGGAATATCGTACGACTTATACCTATCTCCCGATTATACGAATCACGAAGTTTGCCATTGTTAACTGCATAGTCCAAACATTTTTGCTCCACGAAATCGGCCTCATCCACATTTTCAATATAAACAACTGCAGAGGGCATTTTTGCAATTTCGCTTGCTATGTAATCAATGCTCGTCTTCCCATGATTTCTTGCATTGTAGAACTTGCTCAAATCAGACTTGCTCAAATTAACAGAAATCAAATTATCAGTTCTACCATATCTCATTTCAGCAAGTGCAGTTGCAACTCTCTTTTGAGCCCCTTGATCGCCGCCTTCAAACCCTAACCAGATACCCCGTTGACTCATAGCCCTAGAACTAATCACAGTGCTAATAGTTTTCAACGCTGCCTCCTGACGACCGACCCGTTTAAACAGATCAGCAAAAAATGACTTGTAACTATTTACATCAGGGATAATACTCAGATTCTGACTCGTGGTAACTGGAGTTGCATTACGGTTAACCTGTGAATGCAACTTAACTTTCGGGCTCTCAGTTTTCTCAGGAGGTGGTCCCCGAGGAGTCGCCAGAGCCAGATCAGTCGTAACTGAAGTTGCCGAAGAAGGGGATGCATGATCTTCAGATGCACGCAAGTGGAGTTGATCGCTTTTCGAGTGTCTAGGCTGGAGTTTCGAGATCAAATCTTCGTCTCTCGGATTAGTGCTTGAAGGAAGCGAGATGCTTTGAATGGGACGATTCGGTTTAGGCAGGGAAGCAATGATAGCCGGGTTTTGGGTTACCGGAACGAAACCAGGGATCAAAGGATAGTTATTCTCTGGTGCCGCTATTCTGGGAGAATAACTCGTGTGGAGGCGGTGGCAGTAGTCAGTCCATTTCTTCTGCAAATTTGCGATTTTGCCATTCAACACCAACTTATTCTCATCTGAGACCTGCACTGAATTAAATTGTCCATGAATTTTACCAAAAGCAAGAATAGTTTAAATCATAGGTTTTGACAGTAATAAAGTATTTGGTACTTCAACATTTTTATCCTCTTGATAGCATTTTGAATTGATGTGTACTGGTTATGTTACTGATACTACTGGTAAATTAAGAGAAAAGGCACATACCTTTGTAGCATCCCCAAACCCATTGGAAACTGCACCTGAGTTAGATTTTGGCATCCAAGAAGGCAAATTTGAATGGACTTGGTCTACAGCCTCCATTGAACTTGCCTTTAGAATCGTCATCGCCTCCTGCTCGTAATTATAGTTGCAGATCTGACACCTTGTACCAGGCTGGTACTGGTACGGGTTGTTCACTACTCCTACCGGTTCAAATGATTCACCAAAGAAACCCCCAAATGGAACAAAACTGTACCAAAGAATTGAACTATGAGTAACTAAACTAAGGTAAATTGAAATTTGTTAGTTTAATAACAATATTTTACCATAATAGAACTTTCGAACAAACAAAGTAAATCCCCGCAGTGCCTGGTTGATTAATTTATCATTTATATGTTTTTCAACTATTTATATACACTAAAAGACAGGTATCAACACAAACAAGTGTTGACCCCTGTGAAATAGCAAGTATCTACTAAAGGAAACAAACACTACTATAAACAAATCAATACTAAATTAATCTAACAAGTTAAATAAAGATGCATAGACATAGTGTGTGTGTGTGTGTGTGTGTGTGTGTGATTAAAGCATGACCTAACAAACAAAAGGGGGCCAACCTATGAGTTTTGTTAAAGCAACTAGCTGTAGCACCATTAGCCCTTGAGGAAGGAGTAATCGGTAAGATTCGGAGCTCCCAGTCCTTGTCGACTAATGGGTACTTGGACAAGAATTTCAAGTAGGTTTCATAGTTCACTGACCAACCCATAACCCAAACCCGGCCCCGTTTGAGCTCCAAAACCCGTGAGACCTCCGATACAACCCGTGCCACCATCTCTCCCTCCAGTAATTCGTTCAAATCTCCAACATTCAAAACCACCCCGGGGCCAGGTATGTCATTAAACCCGTTAACAACATCCTCAATCCGATCCGCTTCATCCAATTCCACATCGAAAATTCGAATTCCTTCGAGTTCCGGTGGAAACAGAGACCAGTTGCACCGATTAACGGCTCCAGCGAAATCTCTCGCAGCATCTCCTGCACCGGCTCCAACAAGCATTGGGTTACGTCCATTGCTCGAGTCCCGGGACAATATCTCCCCGATTTTGCGACAGTGTTCATC
Organism: Carex pumila; assembly: GCA_033356055.1. NCBI lineage: Eukaryota > Viridiplantae > Streptophyta > Magnoliopsida > Poales > Cyperaceae > Carex > Carex pumila. The sequence continues at coordinate 346,753 of JARJHM010000059.1, read as the reverse complement.
ACCTGAACTCGCAATGGACCCAATAAGCTCATCAGAACCGTTAGAGAAACTACAGAGAAACAGCGGCGGGCACCTGCGGGGAAACCGAAGGATAGGAGGAGGTGCGGGTCGTAAAACGGCAATCTTTATATCGGAGCTCCTAAACCCGGCTTCTCCAAATACCCGGCTCACGACCGGATCATCCAAAATCGCCAGTATCAGTTGCTGCAACTCGACTTTCACTCCAGAGAAGGAACTGGAGCTGGCGCAACTCTGGCTCTGTTGCTGGTACAGATGGAAAGTATCGGGATTTCGTCTCTGGTTCGCCTGAGAACGCTTGATCGCCGCCATGAGGGAGTTCGAGATTGGAGGTTCATCCAGTGGTGTCCCGGTCGAAGAGGAAGAAGAAGAGCAAGAAGGGAGGCGATCCAAGGCAACGCTGAAGCATAGTTCCAGGGCTTTGAACTGGAGACGAGGGGAGTAAGCGGTGCTACGAGAGCGGGAGAGAGCATCTCTAAGGAGCGGACTGGAGAGGAGACTGGAGATGAAATGAAGAGAGGTAGTCTGAGCGTGGGAGCGGCGGCGAGCGGTGGAAACAGCGGCGTCGAGCGCGGCGGAGGCCTCCGGCGTGAGACAAGAGCGCGCCGCGGTTACCGGAGTAGGCATGGAGGAGAGAGAGCAGAGAGCATGTAATAAAAGGAGAGGTGTGTAAGAGGTGAGAGATATTTTATTGTTTTTTCAGGGGGGTGAATGAATAAAAAAATGGAGATGGAGAGAGGAGAACGAGAGATTTGAGAAGAGAATGGGAGTGGTGGGAATGGGATTAAAAAAGAAGAGAAAATCTCTCGAATGAATGCTGCTGTGTAATTTGTGTGTACTCTGAGATGAGATAGTGGCATAGCGATAGTGCTGAGTCGTAAAGAGGAATTGAAATAACCTTCAGTAACTCCAATTTTTCTTTTGGATACAAACTGTTCGATCTGCTCTGCCACTAATATTAAAGAGCTCCATGGGTCTGGATTTAAAATCAAAATTTCAGTTACTTCAGAGGATCTGAATTATTCGTAAAGGAGGAGGTGAAAAGTGAAGACGTGACGGAAAGATGTGGTGGGACCAACTAACTTTAGAGAGAGTACATATTTTAACGGACCAGTTTTCACTTCATGCAGCGAACTGACTATAGAATCAGTAGAGCGCATATGATTGGTGCGCTGCATGAAGTCAAAATTGCTCCGTTAAAATCTTTATGAGGAGACGGAGCGGGAGAAACTCTACGGATGCTGCCAAAGTGCCAATAGACTGTAGACTGCACTCTGCAGTACAATAGTCGATAGGTAAGAAAGCGTATATTTCTTTTTCCTTCACTTTTTCTCTTAGTTTTATCTGTTTTTGCTGGGGTCAGTAAAATACCAAAATTGGGAGATGGGGGCAGATGCTTTGAGCACTGGCCACTTGGAGGTGGTGGTGAGCCCCACTTTGGAGATGGTGGTAGTGACTAGTGACTAGTGACGGGATGATTAACCACAAGCCTCCCGGATCTTCTGTGGCTCTAGATCACTGCTTAATTAATTCATATTTGTATTACTTACTACACTTAATTTACTGCCTAATCAGGCAATTAGCTTTGCCTGGTACAAATCTAGATAAGAATCATCAAAAATTTATGCCAAGTTTTATAATTCGTTAAATAATTATGACTTTATGAAAATAATTATGCTATTTTTTCTTCTTTTTCTAAATTTACTACTACTTTACTGAAGTCTCTCCGATATATAATAAATATTTGTTGCTATCGCTATAATAGTAACTATGCTAGACAATTAAAGTATAAATTAATAGTTGCATCCAATAAAAGCTTCAAAATTTCATTGTTATTCATTTACTTTGCTTATTAAGTGGAACTAACGATAATTAATATATCGTTCAGTGATGTCATATCACCTTGCTGAGTTATATTGAAAAATGTAATAATTATCTAAAGGAAGCTAATAATTGTACCTCAAACAAAGTATCCATGTGTGTTTCCCAACTTTCTAGAATATCGGCGACAAAAAGATCAAATTTTACTTCATACAGCGCAATAACAGTACTCATCTTTCTTTATTGTATAGAATTTTGTTGCATGAAGAGAAAAACGCTCTGTTAAACAAATTTAACAAAAACACCGCCAAATACAACAGAACAATCGTATAATTTAAACATATAAAGAAAAGCGTTTAATCTACTGCATTCAAGTGTTTAACTTTCATTGTAAATGAGTTAAATTTTCATTTTTTAAAACAAAAACGAATCCCCGAATTTGTCCCCGAGCAAAAATTTACAGCTCTAAATTTAAACCAATCCCCAAGCACGAAATTTACAACTCTAAATTTGTACTAATCCCCGAGGGTATCCCCCAACACATTTTTTTTTCATTTGTGCAAAATGTGCCAGGAACAAGAAACCTTTGTTTAAAGCATATAAACCTGTGTTTACAAACACATTTTAAAGCATGTAAAACTGTTAAACCATATAGACCTTTGTTTAAAGCATATAAATATGTATTTAAAACATATAAACCTGTGTTTACAAACACATTTTAAAGCATATAAAACTGTTAAAGCATATAAACCTTTGTTTAAAGCATATAAACATGTATTTACAAACACATTTTAAAGCATATAAATATTTGTTTAAAGCATATAAACATGTGTTTAAATCATATAAAGCTATTGATTTGCATAATTAATTTTAAAGCATATAAACATGTGTTTACAAAAATTAAAAAAATCTGTGTTACAAACATATAAACCTGTGTTTACAAACACATTTTAAAGTATATAAAACTTGTGTGTAAAGCAAGTAACAAGTGGGATCTTGCAGTGATTATGGTTTACAAACACATTCAGAAGATTTATCAGAGCTATTACTTCATTCCTTTGTAGTTGCAGCTGTATAAATGAAGACATTGATCCATAGTATAGATCAATCTGCGCTATGCATGCATAGTATCATAACCTCACTTTTCCATTTTATATACTAAATGCTGCTCATGATCAATACTGGTGTGTACCACTATCATCTGGTACATCATCTAAACATTAATTTTTTATACTAGAGCAGATCAGTATTGTACTGTTAATTGTTTAAGACAGAATTAGTACTTTATACCAAAGTTTAAAACCATTAAATCCATAAACCCGTGTGTAAAGCATATAAACCTGTGTTTACAAAAATTAAAAAATATGTGTTTACAAACACATTTTAAAGCATATAAACCTATGTTTACAAAAAGTAAAAAATCTGTGTTACAAATATATAAACCTGTGTTTACAAACACATTTTAAAGCATATAAACATGTGTGTAAATAGCATATAAACCTCTGTTTACAAAAATTTAAAAAATCTGTGTTATAAATATATAAACCTGTGTTTACAAACACATTTTAAAGCATATAAACCTATGTGTAAAGCATATAAACCTGTGTTTACAAACATATTTTAAAGCATATAAACCCGTGTTTACAAAAATTAAAAAATATGTATTACAAATATATAAACCTCTGTTTACAAACACATTTTAAAACTTATTCTTCAAATACATTTTAAAGCATATAAACCTGTGTTTACAAACATTCAAAAATCTTCATTTAATGGATTACTTGTTCAAAATGGAGACTATATTTTTAGTTATTAAATATCAAAAGCTGTTAATTTGCATAATTAAAATTAGAACCAATCCCCCATCGCGTCCCCAAGCTAACTGGATTTAAATTATACATTAAAGTACTATAAAGTACGTTCAAGTAAGTAGTTAATTAATGATTAGAGGAACGTTAACAATCCGGGTGACTAATTCGGGGATTGGTGATTACAACTGTTTCTAACAGACTGTCCACGAAATTAAAGCGCAAGACAAAAGCATGCAAAGCTAACGTTTAAAGCAATCAATGTAAAACTGCAATGCGTTAAAACATCAATTCGTTAATTAATGGCAAATTAATAAATTACTGTTATTAGCAAACGGTTAAACTCAATTAAACCAGTTCCGGGATGGGCTCGGGTTTGGTGGCTCGGGGTACAAGAACATTTCTCTTATCTAAATTGAGTAGAAACTAGGGTGTTTTTAAGTTCATAAAGTCCCTTTGTCAACTTAATTTTGAAATATATCGAATTAATTTTAAATGAAGAATCTGAACCGTTGAAACCCTTCTACTTTACGAGTGGTGTATCTACATGCTAAAATTTTAAATTTTTGAATTAATTTAGTATAAAGTAAAGTGGACAAAATTAGAAAATTTATAAATTAATTTTAATGCATTTATTTTTTAATATTTTTTTACCACTTGACATTATACAAAATTAATTATAAAATTTAAAATTTTTGCATAGAGACACATCACTCATGAGATAAAAGAATTTCAATAATTTAGATTCATTACTTGAAGTCAATCCAACAAATCTTGAAATTAAGTTCACAACTAGACTTGATGAACTTCAAAACACTCTAGTTCTACTCATCTAAACTTACACAACTTTTACGCCTTCCGTTGAATATGGAACCGAATCTCCTACCCCCTGGAGATAGGAAATTCCTACTCCTATAGCCACTGCCGGTGGGTTCGAAGTGGGCCCCAGATCAAATATTTAAATTTTAAAAGTGACTCCGGTCTCATTCGACAGTAATTTTAGAAACAGAAATTTTCTGTCCCGGAAATACAGGTGATCTCATTCCATTGAATATTCACGCCGCAAGATATTTACGTTTTGATTTTTCAATTACCACCTTATACGCAATCGTCCGGATAACATGCCGCAATATCGTTATAGGAGTTCGCCAAAATTGCTTTTTTTATAACATGTATGCTATGTAGTATGAACAATCAAGTGTTATTTGTGTAATAGCAACAAGTTTTTATTCCGTTAAGAACTTAAATTTATGAGTATTACATAATACGAATTTAATTTGATAATAATTTGTTGTATTTATAGTATAAATAACACGGGATGATATATGTAATTTGCACATCTTGTCAAATTCCAAAATATTTGAGAAGGTGATAAAAATTTAATACAAATATTATTCAAAAATCTCGTTGGGTGTTATAGTGACAAACAAATAGTTCGGGTTTAGTTCGGCGGGACCAATTATTTGTGATTCAGATATAATTTGAGTATAATTTGGTAAAATAAAAATGTAAAACAAAAAATACCTCAAAAAATTCTAAAACCAACAAATTTGTGTTTTATTCGCAAGTAAAACGTATTATACGTTTTTTTTACGCTTTATTCGAAGTTCGGTTTGTAAACGTTAAAAAAAAAATTCGTGAATTAAACACAAGTCGTGTGATTATAGGTGTCACTAAGAGTTCTTTACAGATTCTAAGGCCCGCGCAGAGATTATAACAGATTATTCACATAATCTAACAATAGTAGCACGGACACGAGTCAGGAGTGCGTATCCTCTGAGATATCTCAACTTTTATGTGATTGATGTGTCTGGTGCCTATTCGGGGGGTGATGTAGGGGGTCAGTATTATGTATTGTTGTAAAATGTGGCCACATGACTCACATATGCTTATGCAGTGGTCTTCCGTATAAAAAAATTTTATGCAGTCAAGTTCATATAGTTTTGAATATACAGGAACATATACGGTTCATGCGGACTTGAAAAAAGTCTAAGAATTATTTTGCATTGAAGGATATTAGAATCTATAATATATATAATATGATAAATAACAAGTCTTTAGATATAAATTTATTTTATTTTATCTATATTTCTTTAACAAAATATAGTAGAACTGCATATGTACTTCTGCATATGCAGTCACATGCCACATATACAGTGTGCAGTTGCCTTGCACATGTATGAATAAAACAGTATTTTACAACACTGGTATTATGTGTGCTTTGAGATTCGTGCAGAGCGTATTTAAACGGTTGGGATCTTCCATGAAGTAACGCAAAGTTTGAGATATCTCAGAGGAGTTAAATTCCAGGAGTCAGCCCCTTGCGTAATTGCGCTTTCCTTTCCCCTGCACAGGGCACTGCGGGCGAACTCATCATAATCTAACTAGACCCGGTTTAGATCAGACAAAAACAGTTCTCTCACTGCCAATACGGACCCAGTTCTATCTTGCAGGATATTTCGGCGGTTCAGTGGTGCGAGTCCTAATAATCGCTCGGCGCCCCACGCTCCAGTTTCATGTAATAATTGTGTTGCTTGTCACCTTCCCTGCACTTTTGTCCGAACAGTTGTCACATTCTCTCTTGAATTCGCGGTCTTAAAAGTAAGGGCTGTACGTCTGTACCACTCTCAGCATATTGTAGGTCCCGCGTGCGGTTACTTATAGGTACTCTATTAGCGTACGGAAGAAACCACGCTCATATAAATAATTACAATCAGCCATCGGGACCACTTGTTTAACGGTCTGGCTTATAATAGAAAGCGCGGTCTGCAGGGGTCGATTCTAAATCGGAAATCTGTGCCACTTGTCGCTCTTTAATTGGTTAATTTCGCGATTGCTGCTCGGAGGTAAACGTGGGATTGCTGATAACAGTAAGATGCGATTCTAGAGACAAGTGTAGGAATCCATGATGCTCTTTAATTGAAAAGTAATCCATACATGTTTTTTATAATTAAATCTAAAAAATCCATAATTTGCATTTTTAGTCATATTAATATCTAATTAATTAATTTCTATGTTAAAGATATTAAAATTTACCAATTTTCCAACCGAATATAAAAAAAATTACCATAAAATAACTGTCAAAAAATGTAAAAATTGAATTACTATTGCAAAAAAAAATTAATTAGTTTTATAATAGTGAATTAATTTGGAATTTAGGAGAAGCGTATCTGGTATCGCCATCAGAAACTTTGGGTGCGTCTAATAATTTTGGTGCCCGCCAAAAAGAAAGTATTGCGTCATCATTTGCATTCTCCCACTCATCAAACATGAAGCAATGCAAGCTGCACTTGGTCTATCATTTAACAGGAGATAGAGAAATCAAGCAATATTTATATTACTATGATTTTTTTTTTTTTTTTTTGCATGAAATGAGGATTAAAATGTTTAAAACTCGGATAAAGAATTGCAAATTAAACAGTTCAATGACTCTCTAATCTTTACTCAAAAAATGAGGATTAAAATTGTTTAATTCACCCTAGCACATACGAGAAATTTTGAATCTATGTTTTTTTCACGAAGAGAAATAAAAATAAAACAAAGCATATTTATTGAAAATCCATATATAATATGAGCCAGAGACTTGCTCTTCTTGATAAATTGTTTAATGACTTTTACCAATATCATTTTGTTAATCAATTGGTATGATAATTGATATTTAAAACATTAATAATTAGATATAAATTAAAAACAATCATACCAACAACAAAAAAATTACATAAAACAATCATGCATTTAATTGTAGTCTTGGTGTAAACATAAACTTTACACCTTCCAGCGATCAATAGACACTGACCTTTTTAACAAGGTTGACCCTTGGAAATGGTGCCTTTTAGTCGTCTCTTTTTGCACTATTTTTGTTATAAATTTCAGTGTAACTTTTAAGAGATCTGAGCTCTGGCTGCTGCTTGAAAGTTGAATCCAGAGGTCAGATGGAATTTTATCCAAGGGAAAATCAAACCAAGCATCCTTTGTTTGTTTGTTTTTTTCGGAGAAAGAGGGATGTCTGATCTTTCAATTTTTAATGTTTATTAAAAGATTTAATTTTGTAATGAATTCATGACATGAGAAACAGTTATTATGGAATTAGGCTAATATAACGCTAGTGTTATATAAAACTAAGTAACACTACATCTTAAATTCTTAGATCTGCTTTAAGATCCGTACAAAATAAAGTGCTTATACAGTAAAAGTGGATATTACGAATCTTAAAGCAAATTTAAGGGTTTAAAATATGGTGTTATTTAGTTTTATATAATACTGGTGTCATTTAGCCTAACTCGTTATTATGAGTGTCTTAAATGTGTTACGTGAAATATGAAAAATTTAGAAGAATACTCGAGAGTTCTTGCACCTAGGGGTGTTCAAACAGTTGGTTCGGTTAGAATCAAATTAGAATTACCAAATTATTTTTTTTTCAGTTTTTAAAATTCGAACCGAACCGAACAAACCGAAATAAATCTATTAATGCCATTGTTAATGAAAATTACATATGTTCATACACAAATTGTTCAATTTCATACAAAATATGTAGATATTTTAAAATATTTAAACTAAAATAAAAAAGAAAGCAATAAATGAACCAAACATAATATAAACCATACTTGAACAATATAATTCGGTCGGTTCGGTTTAGTTGGTTTTGAAAAGTCTAAACCGAACCGATCCATTTAAACCGAAATAATTCAAAAATTCAATTGAACCTATCCATTGAACAAAAAAACCGAACCATTTAAATCAAATTTTTTCGGTTCAGTTGAAAACCAAACAAACCGAACCATTTGAACACCCCTACTTGCACCTCAAATATTAAAAAAAAAATGGACAGTAATTGTAAATTTGTGTTCAACATAGTGTTCAAATCTCTTGAAAACAAGTTTCTTTTCAATTTTATTTTAGGCAATTCGAATAGTGAGTTTGAAAGTTCAAATTAGGAAGTAAAATTATCACAGATATAATTTTCTTAAAAAATGATTTGAATTTACATGAATGAATCTGCATATGAACTAAACATGGAGTCAATCTAATATACACTTAAGTATACCGATTGAACCATACACTTAATCCTAGAATTTTAGGATTAGCTTTGAGATTCGCGCTGCACGACTTTTTAAAAAATTGTACGGTCCTAGAGTTAAGTGTATGATACACTTAAGTGTATATTAATTTTACTCCTAAATATGTATTCATTAACTTAATATGTATATGAATCTAGAATGAGAACTTCAGACATATCTATTATTTTTTTCTTTTGTTACTTACAAGATCCAATTCCGAATCTATTGATTATTTAATAAATATTCTTGATAAAATAAGATTTTTTACTTCTTCTAATTTTGATAAATAGGAAAATATATTTTGGGTCTTGTTACGTACTTTTTTCCTAATTTCTTCTAAAATTGATAAATAAGAAAATATCTTTTACTTTCTACAAGGCCACAAAAGTGGGTATAAATAGACAGTGTTAAAGGGTATCTACAAAAGGAAACGTGTCTCGCTAGACAATGTAGTCTTACTATTTCAAGAAAGAGATGTATTTTGAGATTATATGCCTCCATGGCAATGCTATTCATCACCAACTTTATTCTCGAATCCTTTAGCCTTTATGTCTTTTCTTTTCTTATTTCACTTTTTTTTTCCTCTTAATTGCCATATCTCTTTTCATTGATTTTTTTCACGGTTGTCAAATTTTCAAGAGTCGAGAATCAGTTGTGGTCTATTGACAGAGACAACGCTCTTTGTGTGAAAGGTCGCAATATCAAAACATGAATGCGATATCATTTTTGGCTACGGTGCTGCTACATGTAGCATAGAGAGCCTCCGTGCAATGACTTAATTTTTTATTTTTCAAAATTCTAATGGTCGATTCAAACTGTTCAACATGAACTCCATATGAATATGTACTTGCAAACCAAATTTCACATTTAAAAAAAATTACTATCTTTTTAGATAGGTAGAAAATCACTTGATCAAAATGTTGTACCATTTTGATCTAGTGATTTTCTACTTATCTAAAAAAATAGTAAAAATATTTGAAAAAAAAATAAAATTTGGTTTGCAAGTACATATTCATATGAAGATCATATTGAACGATTCAGATCAACTGTTAGAATTTTGAAAACTCAAATATTGAGCCGTTGCACGGAGGTCCTCTATGCTACGTGTAGCATATTAGCTACACGTAACATAGAAAGGTCTCCGTGTAGCATATTAACTGGCAAATTACAAAACAAATGTTCCATTAATACATGAAAAATTATGAAATTATATAAGAAATAGCAGAAATTACATGAGATATTACAACTTTTTTTTAACTATAGAGAAAACTTAGTCATCCATAAGCCTCTTTAAATCCGTCTATGCTCAGCCTCTCTATAAATATGGGAGGTAACTTAAAATAAAATTTATTGATTTTATTAACACTTCTAGAGATATTGTACCATCATATGAAAAAATGAATCAACGAACAATAATTTTGTGATGTTTAATTAAAAGGAAATAGTTTGTATGGAATATATCATGTATAATGTTACGACAACTAAACCAATTATAGGAATTTTCTTTTGAAACATTTGACTTTTATAGTGAAAATTATATGTACAATAATGCACCCATATTCTCGAATCTTGGTCGAGTACTAGGGCTTTTGTATGAGCAACATGTTTTACTATATTTTTCATATGAAATATTTATAACAAACTATAACAAAAGCAGAGAATTAGTCATATTATGATTGTTCCTTTGACTTATTTAACAATGATATATATTTCATAATAGGTTAAATTTAAGTAATGATAATTTTATAAGATAATCTTCCAGATAAGTAAAATTTGAACATAAATAAACAATAAGGCTATAAAAATATACATATTATTTATCAATCCGTATTATGAATTCATTTATCTATTTTAAGTTCATACAATTGATTCAAATCGTGAAACGCAATCTCCATATCAAAATACGTGGAGACCAAATTATATCTTTTTATTTATTTTATCTAGATGGGTAGAAGAAAATTAACTTTATGTTAGTCCATTATATTCAGATCAAGTGATTTTCTATCCCTCTATAAATAATAATACAAGCTTAAGAATAAGGCTGTAAATGAGCTAAGTTTGAGCGAATTACCTCCAACTCGTGCTCAGCTCATTTAGCAAATCAACTCGAGTTGGAATGTCAATAACGAACTATAAAGTCAATTCGAGTTCAGCTCACTTCCAACTCATTTGACCAATCTATTTTCTTAGGTATAGTTATATACTAGTAAGAGTTTATCTAAACACAACAATTCAAACATAATTAGTAAGACAACTAACAAAATAATAAATTCAAACAACAACTTAGAAGTCATTTTGAGGGGCATAAGATTTATTGTAACAAATTTTGTGTAACTTGAGTTGTTAATGAGTGAGTTGGGATATATTCAAACTCAGCTCATTTATTAAACGAGTTAGTCAACTCGAGTTAAAACTGACTCGAGTTGTAAATGAGCAAGTTAAAACGAGCGACTAGCGAGTGAGTTATGAGCGAGTTACGAGTTTGAGCGCTTTTGTATTAAGTTTATATACATTTTTTTTTCTTACTAAGCACGCAATGAAGCACACGAGTATAGGCCACAGATGATCCGGAGAAAAATGGTGGGAAGAATAGAAACCTCCACTTTGAGACACCACAAGCATCTCTTTCCATGAGTTAAGAATCTAAAAGGCATTCGAGTGGGACGTGTGGGCCCCACCATGAGCACCCTCCTCCCTTCTTTTATCTTTTCTCTCCATGCTACCTTTTTATTATTATTATCATGTCTTTTTGACAAGCACCGCTTATTATGCGCTCCAATTTGCACCCCATCTACAGTAACACTGCTACTCCTAAATCGCTAATTAATTCAGCATGATATCACCCGGTCATAAATAAATATTTAAAAAAAAATAAGTTAATGCGCCTCGGTGGTGACTGAGTGCTTTATTACATGTAACACAAAAATGTAATGGTCACTGGTGTATCTTATTCTATGTGATAAGATATTTAGAAAGATTTGGTAGCCATGGGAATATATTTTTTATTGCTAAATAAATAAATATATATTTTTTTAAATAACAGTCACTCAAAAGTGATCAACCACGTGGCTAAACTACCAATGTTTATTAATAACTTCAATATTAAAAAAGAAATTGAAGAATTGTGGTAGCTAGATCTAGGACATATCCTAGGAAGAACAATTAACTAATAAAAGCTTCATTCTCCATTACTTTTTTTAATTTTCTCAAGTTGACTTGAGTGTGTTAAATTAAAAACCTCTTTCTATTTCTTGTTTTTTATGAAGAGATCTTTAATGCTTTGATTGAAAAGTGTATGATATCTAATATTTTGTCTGGTACTATTTCTTGTCAATGCTCCAAATCTTGAAGCCTTTGATCTTTTGTGGCAGCCACATGTGTGTAATCAATGCAACATTTTGTGATAAGGAAGCAACACCTTTGAATAATCTGGAGGTTCTATATTAGAGCCTCAATGATAACCATACAATCTACCAAAGCAACAAAAGAAAATTCTATATTGATGAATAAAATATGACCAATTATTGAATTATGGGCAAATAAAAATGTAGGTGGAATGAAATGAAGAATAATTAACTAATAAATAAGCAATTTTGTCATTTATATATTTTTTTAACTAATATAAGTACTTTTTCCCCTGTTAATAAAATATAATGCATTGATCTATTCACTTCTCTTTATCTCAATTTTCTTTATGTGTAGACTAGACATAAAAGTTAATAATAATTTGTATGTGCACAAAGTTATACAATTAAGAGTACCAGAGTTTATAAATAAATGGGGCTATATAGCCTGAATTTCTGAAATGAGGGAGACCCACAAGATGGTGATGTCCCCTTCATACCCCTCAATTATTGTTCATGGTTCATTGTTTGTACCCCCCTTGCTTTTGGCTGATAATGAAGTCTATAAAAAATAAAAGGTTAAAATAATAAATTAGTACGGACCCATTTCTCTACGGCTACTAGTATACCTCATTTTCACTATTTGACCGTATTAATTTACTGCAAAAAAAAAAAAAAAAATTCATGGTTGCTTCTTCACCCCCCCCCCCCCCCCCCCCCCCCCCCCCCCTCTTTGTTTTCTTTAGAGGTTAGGTATCAATTTTTAGTATACACAATGCAATAATCAAAGTAATATTTAAACTAAAATGTAAGATATCTTCAAGGGGTTAACTATTTATAGCAATGACAAGTTTAAATCTAACAGATTTTATTTATTATTTTAGTTGAACATAGTGAAAGTAAATTATAATTTACTTGAGAGGCTGAGTAACTTCAAAGCAAAAATAAGTAAAACAGGAAAGGGAAAAAGTAATACTACTCATTAAAGCCTTGCAAAACTGAATCTTGTTTAATTGGTCCCCAATAATACATAGCATGATTACCATTATTTACCTCACCATGCATTAATTATTTTTTTTTCTAGTTCTATGCTTTCATTACATATAAGTTTGTATAATATATTTTCTAGGGATGTTCTTTTAGTGGCACCAAAGCTTAAAATCTCAAGTAAAAAACATTAGAGATATTTTTAACACAACTTAAAATAATATAAGAGCACAGCTTCACATTATTTATACTATTTTGACCAAACATTGTTCATGTACAAATTCTGTTGAGCATACTGCTATGACAATGACATGTTTGGCAACAATTTTGGTGGCATTGTACCTGTCATTTTAGAAAAAGTTTAAAAATCTTGAACAACATTTATAAGCCATAATCATCAAGTGTTTTAATATCCCCATGATTTTTATTCGGCAACTTAATTGGGGTCATGATCCAACACACAAATGTGGCGGTGCAATTTGGGCCATAAAAGATCCGAGTCTATATTAGAATGGAGGTCTCCATGACACGCACTTCAACGGTGCCATTTTCTCATGCTTGTTCTTTTGCAACACATCAATATGTAGTCCTATGTGTGGCACATTCACAAGCTTCTATATTAGAGATTAAAACCCACATTAATGCTTCTTGTCATCATGTCCAATTTTTTATCATAATGCATATAAAATGTTTTTTCATAGTCCAGAAGTTTTAGTTGAATATAGTAAAAAAAAAAAAAGTTCTTGCTATACCAAAAATTATTGCATTAGGTTCTATCAATAAACAAATATTTCATCGTGTAAAATTTTCTTTTGATACAGAATTAAATTAATAAAGTGTACTTTATGAACAAACTAAACATATATTGATTTTTTCTTGAGAAAATATTTGAGAATTAGTAATAATTGTATATAAATCTTCTGTGTTGCTAAGAGCGAAAAAAACACACCAACGTTTATATTGAAATCCAATATTAAAGCCTTTGCATCTCCACAGATAAACATACACTGGTTCCAACCACAGTAGATCCATAGTGTCTCTTGGGTTTCTGATCGGCCAAGAGCATGGCTCATTCGGTACGCCGCGTTGTACCACAAATTTTTATTTTTATTTTTAAAAAGAGAGAGAGAGCGCTTCAACTCAAACCGAAAGGTCACCACTCACACTCGCCACCAAAAGAGAGAAACGGGTCAAAAAAAAAATAATAACAACAAAATAAAAATCTAAAGAAGGGGATCTTTTTATGTTTGGTATACTTTTTGAACTGAGAGGAAAAGGCGTTTAGGTGACAGGGATGGAAATGGCAAATGACCCACTTGCACTTGCAGCCTCCCCTTTTTCATGATGTTGATTGATTGGAATCTGATGCCACCTCATCTTTTCATGTCATCCCCCTTTTTTGTAGTCTTCCATGTAGTGGGTCATCTTTTATTATTCGTTAGTGACAACTTCATGATTCCGGAAAGGTTTTGCGGGGTTCGGTCCAATTTGATATGTTCTGTTTGATTCGTGTCTGTTTAAATTAAGGATGGTTTACAATTTTAATTTTTCACACAAATCTCAAAGTAAATCAAACAATTTAAATTGGACATCAGATCGAGTTGGATCCAAAGTCTATTGGAAACCTTCTTTCCCAATGTATAGGGAGAGAATACAAAAGAGTGAGAGTAGACATGCTATGAGTTTTTTAGTAAATAAAAAAAAAATTAATATAACGAGTTAATTTTTTTTTCTTCTTCCAAAAATAATTAGTACCGGATTAAATTTTCCGTAAAATATATCAAAAAATGATTATATATTAATATAAATTTTTAATCCATAAAGACAATTTAGCTCTCTTTGTTTCCTCACTACCTTTGAAGCTTCTGTCTGCATGGAAATTAACCTCTCATATAAAACTTATTGCATTCACAAATAAAATCATTAGTATCACCAAAATGAGTCATATTCATCAATCATCATTGTATTTGGTGGTAACCTCTGTTGATGGCAATTAATATTAATTAGGCGTGACATTCCTCTCTATTAATTACCATAATTAATTATGAGTGCAAAACTTTAATCCTCAATTTCCGTTAAAAAGATATTCCAACTTGAGATGTGTACCAAATAGCACATGATTGACACTACAATAACACACACACTCTCTCTTGTTGATTTATTTAAATATATATAAGATAATTGACCTCTTTGACCTTCTTTTAAAAGAGTTTTAATTATAGAAGGCTCTATTTTTTTTTTAAATGTTCTAAAGGTATTTTAAACAAAAACTTTTGACACAACTTTTTAATCATGTGTACACATCGGACAGAGAATTGGCTGTAAAGCTGTGGTTTTCAACGATTCGATACTTGCTAGAATTCCAAAAAATTATTCATACTTGACTATTTGTCGTTTATGAGTAGCTGTATATCTCCATTCCATTATTAAATAGGTTGGATATTCGATTTATCAAATGTTAAGATTGAAATATCAAATTTCGGATTTAATCTTTGCCTTTTAATTATATAATCCGTCTTCTTTTGATTAAATGCATCAGAATAATGTATAAAAGTCCAAATTTAACTAAAAACATACTCGCTACATGTATCGTCACACGATGTATTACAATTAAAATTAAATAAATTATGGAATTTAGCGATATAATTTGTTGAATAATGTATAGAAGTCTAAATTTAACTAAAAACATACTCGCCACACGTATCGCCACACGATGCATTATAATTAAAATTAAATAAACTATGGAATTTAGCAATATAATTTGTTTTCTTATTTCTCCCTCTCCAATTTAGTTATATAATTATATTTTCTTATTTCTTTCATTTTTTATTTTTCTTCTATATTTCTATAGCTATTGCCATGATAAATCTAGAAATAGTATCAATTTTATTTCTATATAGATCTATATTTAAACTTGCAAATGATTGAAACCCCTTAAATAACCGGC
Source organism: Carex pumila (assembly GCA_033356055.1). NCBI lineage: Eukaryota > Viridiplantae > Streptophyta > Magnoliopsida > Poales > Cyperaceae > Carex > Carex pumila. The sequence continues at coordinate 330,771 of JARJHM010000059.1, read as the reverse complement.
CAAAATGTCACCAACAAAATTTATGTAAATATGTGAAGTTTATACTTTATAGAGATAGTTTTGTATCAGTAAAATCAAATATGTGGCAGGTAGCCCCTAATTCGTAAAATATGAAGACATGGTGATAACAAGCAGGTTATTAAGTCAAAGCATTATTTAACTAGAAAATTTATTTTTAATACCATAAACCAACAAAATTTAATGTAGGTTGCACAGTCCAGGTTAATTAATTTTTACTACCTTGTAATTTTATGCTTATTGGTGTTACTGTTTTCACTAAGGTTATATAATTTTATACTTATCTGTTAGTGATTTTTAGCACTATAGTACTTTCAATCTTTGAATGATTGTTATTTTGAATGGATTTTCTCTGAATTATGTTCAAATTACCTCTTTTTTCCTCATATTTTGTTCAAGTGTGGTGGACCCTAAAAAGTTAAAAATAGGTTGAAAATGAGAAGTGGAGACGATTAATTTTTCATGTAAATTTATTTCAAAACAGCACAAGCTAATGTTATGACTATCATTTTTTATAAGTAATAGCACAAATAAATTAGAAATAAGACCCTTCTTGTAAAATACACATATAAAACTGACAAGGGTCAATTTGCAAATAGTTAAGTCGTTGATGGATTTCATAGAGACTTTCTTGTTTTTTTGTACATACTGTCTTCTCACTGGTAAAATTTCAAATTGGTATTTATACTTAATTAGCCTCATCCAGGTAGTATGCATCCTCACAAAGAAGAAAATCTAAAAATTTAGCAACTGGTTTAAAAAAAAACTCCAAAACAGAACTAAAACAAAACCAAAAATAAAAATGTATCTAGGAAAGGAATTAAGCTAAACTCTTTGTACATCAGTTATTAGACATCCTCATGAGCGCACCACTGAAAAATTTCCATTTGTAAGATTTTCTAACTATTTTAGCAATTGCCCAAAGTCCATAAAATACAAAAAAATGGAATTTTTAACATAAGACTGATGCTGTTTTTCAAATAATACCTCTGATATTGACCCTTAAGTAGTACAACACTTTGAACATAAACATTAAATTTTACAGGTGAATAGGGTATGTTATAGCACAAATTTTCATTTTAAACAACAATTTCAATTTTGCATATGCTTACATGTTTTTCACATTATGTATTTTTCCCCAATGATACCAGGCAAAGATTCTTATTATGTGTATCGGAGAAGAAACAATCAATAAAGCACAAAGACAAACAATTCTTAACGCCGGCATCTATTTACCTGAGTATGTTTTCTCGCATTGCCAGTTATATGTCGCATTGTCAAGAGGTACGTCACGACGTACAACAAAAATCATGCTGAAATGGAAGGAGAAAATTGATGCTCCCAAAGTGTATACAGAAAATATAGTTTACCGAGAGGTCTTGAGCGAGGAATAAGGTACGGACCATATTAATTTAACATTTCTAATTTTATTGTATTTTTCCAATTGGAGTAATTATAATCTACTTTTCATATTATTTTGTTCATTTTCAAAATGTTAGACCACATCGAAGATGATCACACTAGCAATGATACTATAAGATTTTTTTTATTTGTTGTTATTTCTTTTACTGTTATTATTTATAATTTATCTCCTTATTTTTTATATTTTTTTTATATTTTTTACTTAATTATGAATAAAATGTCAATAAAAAAGTCTCTTCATATTCTATTCAATCTTATAATGTTTCCGTTGCAACGCATAGACACGCTACTAGTAATAATAATATTACTAGTAGCGTGTCCGTGCGTTGCAACGGAAACATTATAAGATTGAATAGAATATGAAGGTCTAATCCCCAGATTTCATTAATCGTGACAAAAATTAATAGTGTCGAGAGAGTTTCTAATCTTAAGAAAGCCTAGAAAACAAAATATTAGTTTCATATTCTTCATTCAAAAACATGCTTAATTGCAACTAGATACGGATGGAGATCCTGTGCACACTAGACATATTAAATTTTGAATAATAAGTATATATATATATATATATATATATATAACATATACATACATGCATGCACATAAAAAAGTAGCTCATAGATATGCAGAGATATGGTTTTGTCTCTATCCTTCTAATTAAGGGGCCCTCCTTTCATGTGCCTTTTATTGTCTTATAAGCTATTAATTCTTTCTAATAAATTAATATGTAGTGAGCATGAGCAACCAATTGGTGTGGCGGGTTACCGACATTTAACAGATCCGAGTATAGCTTGCAAAATGCCAAGAAATTAATATATCAATTTTAATTAGAGTAAGGCTACGTGCTATGGGTTGCATAGAGGACTACGGTGCTACGGCTCAATATTTGAGTTTTCAAAATCCTAATGATCGATCCGAACCGTTCATCTTGTTCTCTATATTAATATGTGTCTGGAGACCAAATGTTACATTTTTTTGAAATTTTTTATTATTATTTTAGATAGGTAGAAAATCAAATATTTGAATGGTGCAGAATTTTTTAGATTAACTGATTTTCTACCTATCTAAAACAATAGTAAAAAAATTTCAAAAAATATAAAATTTGGTCTCCAAACACATATTAATATGGAGAACAAGATGAATGATTCGGATTGACCGTTAAGATTTTGAAAACTCAAATATTGACCCGTAGCACTGTAGCTCTCTATGCAACCGATAGCACCGTAGCCTTACTCTTTTAATTAATTGCATAGATGCAGAGCAAACTTTACTAAATTAGCCTCACATCAAACTTTGCAAGTTGTAATTTTAGAGATGTAATGTTAATAATTGCAACATTATTTATCATGTCAGCAAAATTGATATTCGAGAGCAAAAACATTTTAAAATAAATGTGAAGAAAATTACTAAATTAATGATGTGGCAAATAAATTCAACTTTTTATAATTACAGGCATGGAGATGGTCTTATATGTTATATCACATTATCTAAATTAAAATAAAATCTTATAGCAAGGATAGTTAATCATACATCTGTATATGTTGTCTGTGACTCTGTCTTATTTCCCATGATCTTTTATTTATTGATTGAATTTTGAATTTATGTAATTTAACATATTGCAAGATTAAGATCGCGTACTGCTCACAATCTCTGAGATGAAAAGGTGATGATTGCTTTTATTATTTGCCATGCATAATTGGTGCTCCAATAAGTGATGCTGTCTGTGAGCCGACATCTTTAAAAATAGTCAATTAGAAAAATATTTTAATAATAATAATTAAGTTTTAATTAGAATTTTAAAAGTAATCAGACTGTGGATGTTTTTCATGGTTCCAACTTCTTCCTTTTTGCAAAACATAATTTTTTATTTTTTTTATTTTTTGTATTGAAATATTAGAAATGTTAAATATATTTTTTTGAAAATAGATGATATACAATATAATTTGATTTATTAAAAATACTACAACAAATAACCCGGATCAACATTTCTCATGCTGGGTTTTTCGCGGTTGTAAGAAAAATTAATATATTTTTTTATATGTTATTGTAAAAAAATAAAAATGCTTGGATTCTGAGTTATTAATCTTGATTCAAAAGTCACTTCTAGGTAATACATAAAATATTGTCATCCTTCTAGTACATTTAATTTCTAAAAAGTTGTATCTATTTCAAGAATTCTTTTTGAATAACAATCATTAAATAACTTAATTTTTTTTTTCAAATTTTAAATTTGAACGGTGAGGCAATGTAGAGGATGACTGCTATAGAGCAGTCCAGCAACCATAACAACATTTATATTTCTCAGCAAGGGTTGTTGAAAATTTTAATAGGGATGACTGAAAATTAAAATGCACAATTGTATTGTAGTGAATGAGATTTGAATTCAAGACCTCTCAACTACAAAATAAAACTTTAATCACTAGGTTATAACTAAATATTTGTTACTTATTGAAGGTGGTTAGACTATATAAATTTTTTTTTTTAAAATTCAAATAAATTTCTATACATATAATTAAAATTTTAAAATCATAGGAGCGACTTAGTCACCTTTGTAAGCTACCTTTGATTAAACCTTAGATCCTGCCTTGTTTCTCATAAATTGATGTTGAATAAAACAATTGTTTCTTGAGTCAAGCAACCATAGCAAGTTAGCAACTATAACAACATTTATATCTCCCTGTATTGTTCATGAAATGAATGTTGAATAAAACAATTGTTCCTTGAGTATTTTATTGTTAATGGATCATGTGAGTTTAAGACTTGAATTGTAGAAACTACATGATAGAAAATATTAAATACTGTAAAGGTACCTAATTTTGGTAATTACCAGGAACACCGATTAACCCAATAAAGGTATCTAATTTGGGTAATTAGCAGGAACACCGATTAACTCAATATATAAGATTAGTAATATGGATTAATTGGTGGTTATGTTCCACCGTTCATTGTGATAAGGAATTATCAATTTAATTACATAGAGAATCTGATACTAGACAGATTCTAAAGAATGCTGGTGTTCTTCATATTTTATTTGTGAATGATGACTCCTTGATGAATTAATAAAATATACATGCAATTGTGATTAAGGAGTTAATCATAAATTACTAAAATTACTTGAAATCAAGAAAAAAAAGTTTTCAAAAATGACACACACACCTACCATATTTTTGTTTTCATATCACGTGACACAAGAATTGACACAAGACAGATATTACTCGAAGGTCATGATACTATAATAGATCTATTATTTGGGTATTATAAATATAACACATTGCTTATAATTTACAAAATAAAAAAAATGTTTTATATTTATTGTCAACATGACATGAACCCCAACGAGTCACATCAAAACAAGAATACACTAGAAAACAAAATTATTTAGACATATCATATGGTGATGTGTTTATGATGTTAATTAAATTAATAACAAGAGTTATAGTATATTTAATTATTATATGATGTCAGAATAAATGACAAATAATCCAAAGAAAATTTATTTGATATGTTGGATAGATCATATAAATTCGAGTTGGGCTATGTTTATGAAGTAAGGGCATTTCACGCTTATATCTTTGTTTTTATGGTTTAAACAGTCGATACGAACTATTTAACGTGGTCTTTATATTATAACATCCTTGCATATTTATTTTATATATTTTTTAGAATTTCTTACTATTTTTTCGATATGTAGGAAATTTATGAATTTGAAAGTTTCTAGACCATAAAAAAATATGAATTTTCTATCTATTGAAAAATAGTAAAAAAAATTCTAAAAAAAATACAAAATTTGGTCTATCAATACATTTTTTACATGGAGACCATACTGAGCGGATCGAATCAACTTTTTAGATTTTGAGATAGGAGATACGAGTGTGAAATAAAAAGAATCCTTAATCCGTAAAGCATTGTAGTCCAACTCTACAAATTTATTTCTTGATAAAAATATGGCATATAATAATGGAGGAGGGTTCAAATGCCTTTATTTTTTGTGCCTCCACCATGTCTCTATTTTTTAAAACTTTAATAATTCAAAATTTAAAATTTAAAAGTAAAAAAAAAACCATTAGATGTGATCTATATTATTTTCTCTATGTGCTTATAAAAATTATCACATTTTAATTTTATTTTTATGTGAATCAATAAGTTCAAAATCAACGTCTAGAAATTATTCACATTAGTACGTTTTTTACAAGTTATTGATGACAGTCCAAATAAAATTGAAATGCCATAATTTTTTACACGTGCATAGATAAAATGATGTAGTTCATATCCAACGGTTTTATTTTTACTTTTAAGTTTTAAATTTTGAATTATTAAAGTTTTGAAAAATGGAAGCATAGCGGAGACACACAAAATGAAGGCATTTGAACCCTCCTCATAATAATATGGTATTACTTATTTGGTTATTGGGCTTAATGTTTAATTAATTATTTAAATCATAGAGGGCCCAAATGACAAAGTGGTAATTAAGTGGGGATCATTGGAGATGCCAACCATACCTAGGAAATATTTCCTAGGTGATCCTATGAGGTGGCAATTAAGGATGAATACAAGTGTTGTTGAATGATTAATTAGCCTATACTTATCCTTTCGTAATTTGAAATTTGTAAATAATTTTAAGCCAATTCAAGGCATCACCTGTTTTCCCCAAATTGAACCAACTCGATTTGAGTCAATTTGACTCTAAATTGACTTAAATTTGAATCTACTTTCCCTCATGTGTTGAGGTCAATTTACAAATACAATAAACATTGTTTGTTGCTGTGTGGAAGTCTAAGATTGAAATTTAAATCAATTCAGCACGTTTTAGCGAAAGGGAAAAATGATTTCTGGTCAATTCCTTGATGGATATGGGAATCCATATCACCTCAGATACCTGAGGTGCAAATTATAAATTTGAACCGTTCTTTTCATGTGGTATAAATCTCAAAGCAGACCACCTACAGTCCCAATCAGTTCCGGATTGAGTTTGGCCCAACTGAAATTAATCTAGACCGTTCATTCTTTCAAATTGCACCTCAAGTACCTGAACGGATACACACTCATAAGATGGCGGAGGCGCAGAGCTCGACTTAAGACAGTGGATGAGCTTCAACCTTATTACCTGATTTAGAAATCAAATCTTGAGATATTAAATTTAAACAAGTTAAATTGCTAAATAAGTTCCTAATTAATCAAATAGTACAAGGATTTAAAATTTTTGATTTTACACTGTTGGTAGTGCTTATTAGTTAACTTTCATGTCATACGTGGATCTTTCTGTTTTGAAATCTTTTATGTTCAACTTGCACAGTAATTTCCTAATACCACTTTATGCCATTTGCCTTTTCGGTCTAAATTTTCAAAGAACTTTTAGAATCAAAAGTCAAAACCATATAACACATCTCTGGATGGGTTTGAAAACTAGAAAAAGGTGCAATTATTAACTTCACCTCCTGAGGGAGGCACAACTCACAAGTGGTCAACCATATCACAACAAATACATATTCCCCATAGCATTAATTCTACTTTTAATTATATGTTCCCCAAATTATTTTTTTATTTTTATTTTTTACTCAGTCCCCACCTTTTTATTTTGTCATCATCAGGTTCATGGTATTTCATTTTGGAATGAAATTTAATTCTGTACATTTTTCATGAGGAGAGTTGAAATGCCTTCATTTTTTGTATCTCCGTCATGCCTCCATTTTTAATACTTTAATAACTCCAAATTTAAAACTTAAAGTCAAAATAAAACCATTAAATGTAATCTATGTTATTTTCTCTATGTGCTCATCAAAAATTATCACATTTCAATTTTGTTTTAATGTGAATCAATAAGTTCAAAAATCAACGTCTAGAAATCATCCACATTAATGCATTTTTTACAAGCTTTTGATGACAATCAAAATAAAATTGAAATATCATAATTTTTTACACGCGCATAAATAAAATGACGTATATCATATCCAACTATTTTATTTTGACTTTTAAGTTTTAAATTTTGAGTTATTAAAGTTTAAAAAAATGAAGGCATTTGAACTCTCCTCATTTTTTATAATAATAATAATAATAATAATAATAATAATAATAATATCATCGGTTCATCATCATAATAATAATTTTAAATATAATAACAAGTAATTAGATAATATATATAATATCAACTGGGGGAGTATAATCATTCCCACGTGAATCTGGAAGCTCAAATGCACACCACTTTATGCCATTTGCCTTTTCAAATGAAAATAATTTTGTGATATTCGGTGAGATTAGAAGGAATATACTTTGAGCTCCATTTGAGGAAAATGGAATAATAATTGACTCTTTTGGCCTTTTATAAAGTGCTGACTCGGAAAACGATCTGAGTACACCAAAACACACTACAAAGGTTCCAGATTTCCAATATTTTTTAGCTTTTTTAAGTTATTTTCCAAATAATGCAATCCCTCTCACTTCATCAATCCGTTAATTTAGTTTCTTTGATAATATATATTTTTAAAATGATTTTTTTTCTTGTTTGAAATTAGATTTTTTAAAATCATCTTACTTGAGATAACTTTAATATTTAAATTCTACTTTTCATAAGCTAGACCTCTTCATGCTCTCTGGTAAGAATTGATGATTGCATCTCAAAATTATTAATTATTTAATGCCATGCTAAAGTACATTTATTTATTTTACTGATTTTTTTTTGTCGAAAAAAGTAAAAAAAAAAAAAAACACTGAGACAAACCAAAAAATTTCATTCAAATAAAAGATGCATCAATAAACATTTAATAATTTTGGTTTTTTTTTTCAACCTAACCATTTTTTTAAGTAGAGAAAAAATGTACATATATAGTAGAGTTGGAAACTTAGAGCGATAACCATAGTCCATAAATAATAAATATGACTAATAATTAATAAGAGAGAATATATATATATATATAGAGAGAGAGAGAGATGGGCTATGGTGCATTGCAATGCATGAACCCTCTCATGCATTGCACTATAAATCATGGATTTAAAGTCTAAACGACCGATCCGAACCGTTCATCTTGTTCTTCATATTAATATGTGCTTGGAAATTTTTTTTTATATTTTTTAGAATTTTTTTACTATTTATTAAGTAATTTTTAAAGTCGCTGATCTGATGGTCCAGAAAATTTTACTGTTTTTTACTGTTCACAGCAAAACAATAATTTTCAAAAATACTTAATAAATAGTAAAAAAATTTCAAAAAATGTAAAATTTGGTTTCCAATCACATTTCAATATAGATTAAATATCTAACGGTCCAGATCAGTCGTTTAGACTTTAAATATGTGATTTATAGTGCAATGCATGAGAAGGTCCATGCATTGCAATGCACCATAGCCCATCTCTCTCTCTATATATATTTTTTTTTAGTAAAGGATTGAAGTTAAACCACCAAATTGTTTAATATCCAAAAGAATTTTTTCATTTGAATTTCGGCTCAGGATGTAGAACTTTCACATGAGGATATATTTTTTTTTATTTTTGAAAAGAGATTTAATAAATAGAATAGATTTTTATATGTGTAGTATAACTTGGCATTAATGAAATGAGATGCACACACTCTGTGTACATTTAGGGGACCAACTCCACTCACCATTGGGCCCACCTTGCCTTGCACTCTCCGTGTAGAGAGAGAGAGAGAGAGAGAGAGAGAGAGAGAGAGAGGACAAAAACAAATCATGCGCTTTTAAGTGGATGCTAGAGAGCTTTCAATGGGGTAATCTGTTTGGCATTTGAACTGATTTCCACCAAAGGAAACACATCAACTGTACCCTTTCATGCATTATTGGTGTGTGTCTGACTCTAAACTCCAAATAGTATACTTTTAGGTATATATAAATAAAGAGAAATATGTTAATTTTGCTCTTCAGTTGTCAATAATAAAAGATGAATAAAGGTGAATGGAGAAAATTGTGTACAATCACTTTACTTAATTATTAAAAAAAGTTCTTTTAATTTGAGGTAACAAATTTAACTATCCTCACATTTTTCTTCCATTTCCTTTCCTTTTCTTTTCTTCCGATAAAGGTGAATGGAGAATACAATAATACTTATCTTGTATATTTATTTACCAAGTGTAAAGTTCATTGACAATGGATTAATTACAATATTGACAATCATTAAAAACATGATATGTAATATATGCATATCACAACATATGTATCATTCAATTATTCTCATTCTTTATTTTTAATATCCAAAAATATATTTTTTTAATTCTGATATCAAACGTATGAATTATCTTTATTACTTGATCAAATGTTAGTTTCTCGATTTCATCCTTTATTTAATATTAAAATTTGAGTATGGAGCAACACCAACGATCACACATGAAGATGAAGCAGAGGATAAAAAAGGCAATGTGTGAGTAGTGCTCTCTCGATTCTCATCCTTTACTTAATTTAATAAAAATGAGCAAGTATGGAGCAACACAAATGATCACACTTGGAAATGCAACAGAAGATCAAAAAAGGCAATGAGTGAGTGGTGTTTTGTCAAGCTTTCTCCCAGGGTCAAGGTGTCTACATTAACTCGATTAGGCACCAATCAAACAACCTCTGCATGTTTGGGTTTGCCCCATTTGGGTCTGGTCCGGTACCAGTCACCTCAGAGCCCGGTATCTGGGCCACACCTACAGAAGAACCATCTATGAGAATTTTTTCTTTTTTGGGTTTTATCAGAAAAAAAAAAAAGAAAAAAAAAAGTTAATGCAGAATTTTTTATTTTTAGAAATTTAATAAAAAGTTTATCAGCAACAAGAAAGAGTTTTATTTTTGCTTGATTTCATAGAAAGAACCATTCATTCGTATTTTTAAAAACCCCGAATCATTGATTCAATTTTGATAATGTATGCAAGGAAAATGTGTGAGTGTGTGGGGGTCTATGGGCAATTCTCAAAAAAGTCACCACTGCCTAGAGCAGTTAGTAAGACACCCCACTCTCTCAAGGGAGATGTGGATTCGATCCTTACCAAAAGTAGAAAAATGTGTGAGTGTGTGGGCCCTACAAGCAATTCTCCAAAAAAATAATAATAATAATATATGCAAAGATTTTTTTTTTAGATAATTTTTTTAACAATGCTATTTTGACTTCATGCAATAGATGAGTTATATATAATTTTTTATTTTGACTTTATTGTTTGTGTGCAGCATGAAGTCAAAACAATGTTGTTAACTAAATTTCAAAAGAATCAAATTATAATTTATCATTTAATCATAGAAAAACCAAAATAATTATCAAAAGAACCAAATTAATTCATTTCATTCTATGGAACAAAAAAAAATCAAAATAATCTTTCTATTCCCGATAATCTTTCTAATAAGTTTCTAAAAATTTAAAATTCTGTACAAAGGGTGAATGTAGTAGTTACACATTGCTAATTAAGTAATTAGTTAACTAATGCTTTATATATTTACTGGTTGCTTACTGAAATCAGATCCAAAATTAGTTTATTTTATTCATCCTACTTCCTACATAGTAATTTGATAAGAGTTCAAGCTATAGATAATATCTTGTGAAATCTTGTGAGATCTAGCGTCGAGTGAGCTAATAGTTAAAAATAAAAATTATTTTGAGATACGCATAATTTATTAACTTTACTCAAAACAAGAAGAGAAAAATTGATCCAATAACACAAACTTTCTACTTATATTGCAGTTGTTACTAACTTTATCACAATAAATTACCAATTAAAAAAGGAAAAATGGTAAAAAGCTCTTACCAGTGGATTAACACGTTTTGTTACTTAAAAGAATGAAGTGTGATGACAGTTCTTTCCCCCCTTTTTTTCAGGAATCATGACTTTTTCCTTGTTTTTTCTTTCTATTTTTCTGTAGAAGTTCAATTTAAAATTTTGAAACTGATTAACAAAGCAATGTTGTTCTTTTGTATACAGTTGAGACACAATGCGTCAATTTACAAAAGGGTATTTGGTAAACTTACAGCTTTTTATTATTGTGATTTTATGTCTTTCAATTTCATACACTCATGTATCTGTGCTAAGGCAGCGAATATTCAATTTTTCTTTTCAAAATTGAATTCAATTGTACGTGAAGTAGAAGTCCACTTTCAATCATTTGAGTTAGCTTGCTATGAGATTGTATGATTTCAATTTTAATTTAACACAAAAGAGAGACTTCCAGTAAGTGTTGTAATTTGTATATACACACAAGCACTGCAACTAAAGAACAAGAACAAACTCAAAAATAAAAACAAAAAAATACACCAAATGTAGCAAATGATGTTTACAACACTAGCGATAGAACCAAAGGAAACCCTTCTGAGTGATTGAGACCACACCTTATGCCAATATAATTAATATTGATTGCTGTTTCAACAATCAATAATATCACCTCTTTTGAAAAACTTGCCAGAACTCACACAAATTTAAAGCGCATGAGAAGCCTCACAGACTTATATACAGAGCCCTTTTTGTCGTACAATGGAATGGCACGGATGCCGGGCCGGAGTTCTGAGATGGGCAAACAACTCTGACCACCAAAATCAGGTTTTTCTGACATGTCATATTCTTTGACCTCGATTCTAAGAAGTGCTAACTCGGGTACGGTTAGCGGATATGAGAATTCCTCGTCCCATACTGGGATCCAGTTGTCTTCTATCACTTTCGTTTTCTTCATCAGTGTGTCATCTGGTACACCTTCAATGCCTACCTGTCGTTCATTTGTTAGGTACAAAAATTTTAACTACTTTTGATTAATTATTTTTCTTAATTTTCAGGTACAAGTATAACAAAGGTTTGGAGTATCTTAGATAACAGAGCAAAGCTATGCTTTGATGCAATGGGTACAGTTACAGGTATACTGAGAGTTCATTTCTGTTTTTCATGGTGAGAGTTTATGTTAAAAATGTCCTGCGGGCCAAGTCATTTTAGGCTGAAATTAATAATTTAATTTCTAAATTTAAAAATGGATTAAACAATATTGAGCCGCATAGATTCTGGGCCATTGTTTCTACACCATCTCTGATTATGTGCATCTGAATAGGTGCAAACTAGATCAATAGGATTATAAATATGCTGTAGCAGTTCGGATTTCAATTAATCCATCTGAATACACACATATTACACAGACAAAGAGAAAGTGAGAAAAAGAGGGGGCTAGCACACCAGCTGATGGTTGTTTTCAACTTGTTCGTGTTGCTATTGTTGGGTGCATTAGACACAATAGTGTGGAGAAGGAAAAGTATGGCTAGAGTTACAAAGAACTTCTGCTGCTCTTCTATTGGTAATCTCTATTTTGGATTTAATATACACATGGATTTCCGATTATGATAGAAACTAAATTGAATTGTAAACCTATATTCCTATCTGAATTCGTTACAGTTTCTTCTAACAACCACAATTAATTGCACACAAATTGTGAAATAATTTTAGGTTGATCTCCAATAGTTGGTTACACCACTGTTGTTGCTTCTTTATGGAACAGAGAGGCTCAAAATAGACACTAAACTGAATTAAATATTGATACCTTGACGTAGAAGTCAGGAGGGGAGTAGGCATCAAAATGTGTTTTACTAAAATCCACTCGCCAACCATCACCCATGTAAATCTTCACCTGTTTCCAATTATACTGAGAAAATCATTATCACCATTTTAAAAAAAAAATGATAGTGGTAAATTCACATTGTTTTGTCCATTTGTGACATATTTTTAAATCTTAGTATCCATGTATAAACTTTTTAAATTGAAGCCTGCAAAAATTGGAATTCGCATCGCATCCCCTGAGATATCTCAAACTTTCAGTTGATATGTGGAAAATCAGGCCCGTTCAAATTCTTTCTGCTCGCATCTCAATGCACATAGTCACCAGAAAAAAATTTGACCTGGTTTTAACTAAATTGAAAATTTGAGATATCTCAGAGGATACGGACCCAATATATTGAGCATGTTCTTCTCTTAAATGTTATGATTTCATACACTACTTTCAGAATATAATTGTTTTAGATTTTAGAAAGATTACAAACCTTCAGAGTTTGTTTCACTGGTAATGAAGCAGAAGGGTCAAAAACTTCGCCATTTGGACCCATATTCATCAAGAAATCAGGCTTTCTAACATAACCACAACCACCATTGGCTCTGAAAAATCCTTGCATCAACCTAAGTTGCTTACAATGTCCCTGTGTAAATAAACAAAATCCAAAAATCAATATTTAAGCTTCAATTTTAGTAGAGTATAAATGCCGTTCAATTTTCAACCAATACCGAACTTTACACAGTTTGATTATTTTAGTAAAGAGGAAGTATTATTGTTGTTACTGAACTGATCATATGGCTTCAGGGCGAACGAACATATAATCAAAGAAAAGACCAAAAAGGTACCTGAAAGTATTAACCTTACAGAGATAATTAACTATGAACAAAATAAGATCACATCACAATATTGCAATATATTCTAGCTTTCTTCTTTGAAGAAATTTGTGTGTGTGTGTGTGTGTGTGAGAGAGAGAGAGAGAGAGAGAGACCTGCGTGTTGAAAGCAACCATCTGCGCACCGTGAGTCCACGCAAGCATCGGCTTGTAGTTCGTAGATCTGACACGGGTACCCTTCGGGTACACCCGCAAGAGGTTCCTCTGTGTAAACCTGCATTGTTCAAAAATTCATCAACTCAAATCTCCACGAACTTATATTTTATAACCACCCATTTTTGTCCATTTTACTTTCTTTTTTATTAAAGGGTCCTCAAGTACACCCCAACATCTTTTAGATGCTATTCTCAATAATTGGACTTGCGTCTCTCCAAAGAGAGATGAGGACTCGTGCCACTGCACTAAGTCCCTGGTTCTTATTCATTTTACTATATTTTCTTTGTTTTATTTCATATTGATGTTGTTATCAGTCCATTTAGAAATCCAAACCACTTGGTTGTAATTTACTTTTGGTTGACCACCAAACTAGAATCGATAACAAGTACCTGATGACGTCTGCACTATGGGAGGTACATGCCTTAGCGAGCTTCTGTTCGCTGAGACTGAGGCGCCTGACACGAGCGGGGTCGACCTGCAGAGCATCCTTCGTAGATGAGGCGCCTTTGGGTTTGCCTGCCTGGATCGCTATTAGCTTTCGGTACTGATTTGCTGTGTCCTTTCCAAATTTCGGGTCTTCTTCGTCCTCCTCCGATTCATCTTCATCCTATATCAATTTGGGTGTTACTGTTAGAGATGACAAGAAGTTGCACAGATGAAGAAAGGGAGAAAAAAAAATCTCCAGTTGAGCACAGAAATGAATAATTGGTATTTTTTATGTGAAGCAAAAAATAATGGTTTATTTTTGTAGTGCAAGGTTCAAATGTCTCGTGTCTTTGTATGCCTCACATTCTTACCTCCCTTTTCGAAGTTTAAACATTCGATTTAAACTACTCAACATGATATCCATATTAAAATATGCTTGGAGACTAACCATAAAAAAAATAAAATTTGCTTGGAGACCAACTTTTTTATTTATTTTTTTGAATTTTTTAACTATTTTTTTAGATAGGTACAAAATCACTAAACCAAAAACAGTGATTTTGTACATATTTAAAAATATATTAGAAAATTTGAAAATATATATAAAATTTGGTTACCAAGCACAAAAATATGGAGATCATATTTGAGTAGTTCGGATTGATTGTTTGGACTTTGAAAACGGAAATAAGGATGTTGAGACAAGAGTGAGACATGAAAGAGACGAGGCATTAGAACCCTACTCATTTTGTAAGAGTTATCAAATTTAACTTTTCAAGTAATACACATCTATTTTGATGCGTTTTTCTTAACACAGTTCAATTGCCCCCCAATAAAGCATACTTCTAATGGGTAGTTGATCCTTCTATCAAAAAGACACATTGTACCAGTTATGTACAAGCATGTACCAGTACAAGCCCATAAAGAACTTTACGTGCCTTGTCATTAAATGACTCAGACTTCAAATCCGACAAGTCTTTTCCGCCAGTATCATCTGCCTCTTCACCTGAGATTCTTTGACTCATTGCATTGCCATTGGAACTTCTTTGAGATCCAGTCCTTTTGATTTGATCCTTTGATTCGAGGTACTCTTTGGGGGGTTTTGTGGAGATGATTATCCGGTGTTTTAGATCTTCAGGAGAGGGGAATACTGTCAGAGGCTCATCACCAGGGATATATAAAATATCTCCAAAGGTTTCCTTGATCATCTATATTGAACAAGAATACATATGTAAATATCTAAGAGTGAGGTTACAGTACTATGCATAGCGCGGATTGGTTTGTACTATGGATAAATATCTTTGTTTCAAAGTTCTAAATAGTTGATCTGAACCATTCAATGGGATCTTCATATAAAATCTAGAGGCCAAATTTTAAATTTTTTACATTTTTTACTTTTGAATGGTCCAGACTCTTTAGCTCAAGTGATTTTTTACATGGATTGAAAAAGAATCTTTTTCAATCCAAGTACATTTTCATATGGAGATTATGTTGAGCGGTTCGTCTCGTCTGTTTGATCGTTAAAAACAAAGATATTGATCCATAGCACAGACCGATCCGTGCTTTACAAAGTAACATAGTCTCACTCTTTGTAAATATCTAACAAGGTAAGGAGTAAAAAGAAGAAAATAATTGAAGTAATTAATTACCTCAGCTACTTTGGCTTGGAGATCAGGTGTGAGGTGATCTTCAAGAGTAATCACAACAGGATAAGGTGAGGCACAGAAGGCATACTCTTTAATAGACCGTAAGCATTTAATTATTTCTACTGGAGAGGTCAGTGTCCTTAAAAGTAAAAAAGTAAAAATAAGGGAACTATATTATTATGAAATTGAAGCTTCAATGAAGAATAACATGTCAAAACAAACAAGAGAACTATAGTTTTTTAGAACTTAGTTCTATATAGTAACATGCTTACAGTTGCAACTAAACGTGTGGTCAGTAGATTTTCTATTGGACCACTATTTTTGTTTGTCTTTACTTATATTATTGTTTTGTTTGTCTAAAAATTCTTTTTTCCTGTCAAGTTGTTAATTCTTTCCTTTTCTTTTGGTTTCTTTCATGTTAGTCACATTTGACAGAAACAAATGCATTTGTCTGGACAAACAAGCACCTTTTTTTTGTTTCTTTTACAGAAATAAAATAGAGAACAAAAAACTGCTCCTAAAAGGGCAAATCAATACCTTCCATGAAGAATATCAACATTATCTTTGGTAGAATTAGGCCACATATCGAGTTCGATAACCCGAACACCTCTCTGTAGTGCTTTAATGATCGGGATATCACTACAATCACTACTTAATTGGTTCCCCGTTAAATAGGAATTATGCCCCGTAAATATGTAATAGTGCGATATAGGAAGTGTCATATCTTGGTGTACCTGAATAGAAAAGGCAAGATATCATCATTGACACATATTCAGGTTCAGTTCTGGTATGTGGTAGGTACCAGTATACCGTTCCCATGTCAGTCTGTAATCTGTTAACCCTTAAAGCCTTAAAGGGGACAACCGAAAAAAGTTTCTCATCCAAATTATCAAGTATAAAAAACCAATACAAGACCAGATAAGTGAATTCATATAACCTATGGTACCTTACTCTTTGAGTTTGAATCTAATCTGTTCATATATATTGGCACAAATCTTAAAATATCCCCTGCATTATCAAATTGCCACAGATTCTGATCGGGTGATCCAGATTTAAATTAAAACGGTGAGATAATGCAGAGGATCCAGACTCCCAGATAAGTTGGTACCAGTATTATAACAGTTAAGCTCCTACTGCACCTCTTTTTTTTTAAAAAAGATTTAATATGGGCAGCTTTGGTGACATCAGATACCAGCAACTCGTCTACAAGTCAAAATGGAAATCCAAATTGTTGTATAAGAATTATATCCCCACACTTTTGAGTGAAGTATTTTGTTATCAACACAATTTATAATCCTACCAAAATTTCAATGTGAAGAATTCGATGTATTGTTTTTTCTTACCCATTTAAAACTTCAACGTAAGAAAGTGTCAATCATATAAATTTTTAAGAACGTACTTACAGATACTATTTGTAATTTAACAGTTAGATTTGTAATTTGGAACTCAATTCCTCCTCTTTTTCTAACTAATTTTTCAATGTGAACAGAATGTCTGATTTAAGTACCTAACAGAGCTTATATGTTGCAAAAGCATGCATTTGGGAGGTCAAAATCCAAGAAAAGATTGCAATCATATTAGTTCTTAACCAATCTAATCTTCCAAATTAAAATTAACGTTGATAGCAATACCAGTAGGTACAGTACCCTTTACATAAATTTGGTACCAGTAGGGTAACAGTCAAAGCACTAAGTTTCCAATAATCTCTTAGTGCTACCATAGACTGACAAAGGCAGTAATACATTCTACCAATGGACCGTAATGTCTATATGTGCCATAATTAGTCACAACGTGAACTGGGTCAGGTGTCATGTCATGTCATGACAAAATCATAATTTTACATGCCGTGCTGTAATCAAATTGGGATAGATGGTCATGGCACGTTAGTCATGCCGTGACCACACGTGTCATGTTCAAATATACCTAATTGCATTTGTCACATTTGGTCATGTTTTATTATTTTTTCGTAATTTAAGTTAGTATATTTAAAAGTTCGCCATTAGATCAAGATCTAACGGTCCTGATTAGTGATCACACATAATTACGTACTGTGCTAATTTTCCGAAGAATGATCACAGCACGGAACATACAAGTCACGACACGTATTGGCACACGTCCCGTACCACAACGTGACTTTTTACATTTATACCTACCAATGGTTAGTGACTTACAATTAATGTCTCCTCACGAATTAATTTATCCTCTAAACCCATTAATGTGTTCAAGATTTCTATCACCGAGTAGTAAAAAAAAAAAAAAAAAAAAAAAAAAAAAAAAAAAAAAAAAAGGATGTGAAATGAAAAACTAACCTCACGTTTTATAGGTGGGTTAATTTCAGGAGAGAAAAGGAAATAATAGAACTCTTCAATGGTCAGGAAATTTGAACCAGACGGTTTGACGATCTTCTCCAGGTAATGCTTCGGACCTGTCGCATGGCCACCTCGCAATTTCTCCATCAGTCTTGCCACCTCAGCAGTGCTGATTCTCTTCTCCCCTTGCGACTCCACAAGAAATCTCCTCAGTCCATCGGCACTGATTGTGGGCTCCCCGCCACCTCCCACCCCGTCAGCATAAGTCTCAAAAGCCCTGCGCACATCATCTGGAGGTTGTATCTCGCCGATCTTGAACTTACGCGTGAAGCAAAAACAATTGTATGTTGAGATCGCCATTGACGGGAAGAGCTGTCAATGGCGATTAATCGGTTAATGCAAGTACGACTAGTCCGTTGATTTGATGAATAGTTGGGTTGACTTTCAAGGTAAAGATGTGGGCTTTGGGGACCTCCTCTCTCTACCTTTAATCGAGGTGCCTCAATGGAAATGAAAAGGATTTAGTGTCAACTGTCAAGAGTAGAGAAGTACATAAATCTCGTCAATGGAGATTGATTATTAGTATAATTAGTAGTAGTAGGTAAATAAGAGGCGATTACAATGGAGGTTTAGGTAATCGACAAGTCTTAAAATAGTAATATATTGCAAAGTAAAGGAAATGCTGCATCTACTCCTCTTATGTTCTTATCTAAAAATAAAGTAGATATAAAAAAATAGAAAAGAATAGATGCGGAGAAATGATATCAGCGTGTAGAGAGCGTGGTATGGCATAATGGCAAGGTGACGACCATGTCATTGTGAGGACTAAGGAGGAAGATGGCTACCGTTGACCGGGATGTAGGTAGGAGCGGTCTTTTGACAAGTGGTAGAACGAAATTGTCACTTGAATGTGGGATCCATAAGTCGCAATAACTGTTTCAATCTGTAAACCAGTTCTAACTATTATATGTGAGTCCGTATTCTACTATTCTCTGCATCAACGCACCGTTTGATTTAGCTTTGGATCGTCCAATCAGAATCCGGGTCAATGTAGGGCACGGTGTTACTTTAAGATTCGTGCTAGTATGAGATGGACGGAACGGATCTAATGTCAAACGGTGCGTTATTGCAGAGGATATGAATTCATCGCGTGTTGTGCAACTCGGATATTAAGATAAAGCAAATGCACAAGCATCTTTTACAGATGTTCACTTGAAAATACGTGTCGGGTTTTTGTTAGTTTCCCAGAAGTATTTCCTTTTATGACTTGTGAAGCAAACCATCTTTCTGTAAGGAGTACAAGTTTGTATAAACTCGCTTTACTTTAGTTGATAGGATATTTTGTTCCTTTCTGAGGAAACAGAATCTCCTACCTGGACACCTTTATACGACTTTCTACTGTTTGGATGAGGTGACAGTCGCTTGTTCTAAACGTTTCCAATAACTTTTTACACGTACTTCAGTAAGAAAGGTTGTGCGCAACTTTTAGTACTTGTAGCATAGATTCTAAGAAAGTGGGTCGGCTTTACAGTTCCTGGACAAATGGCAATAGAACAGAACTAGTCTCTGTTGCGGAGTTTATCCTCTCCGTTTCTAATGAACTGGATTATTCGTATTCCTTGCAAATTACAATAAAAATGAATAGTCTTGATTTGTTTTGACTCTGCAATAATTACACACAACTGGAGGAGAGCTTCATCCTACAATTATCATGGCACTCGTTATCTTTAAACGATCCTTCGAATAAAATTAACTGAATAAATACCCTCTTTTGTCTTTTCTCTCTCAAATTATTCGCACAAGTTTAGAAAAATATATAATTTCTGAAAGGTCATTTTCGCATAGTTCTTCATTGTGATAAAAATATTTTTCTTGATAATGAAATTATTTGTTGATTGACTAGGTTAGATATTTCATTTTGGAATTATAATTGAATAGTAATATTATTTGATTGTAAAGTTGTATGTTAGTAACACAATTTAATTATAAGAGTTAAGCTAAAGTGCGCTTAAACTCACCAACGTGAGCTTGATATACAATTTGTTGGATTGGCTTCAAAAGTAAAATTTCAAATTATATATCAGATTCATATCAGCTTAAAAAAGGTATGAACTCACTTGATAATGACTTGTTTTAACAATTATGATAATATTTTCTCGAATCAATTGATTTAAGTTTTGAAATAGAAAAATTAACTTATATTGTTGAATGTATAGATAGAATTAGGATTGATGTAAAAGTTACGGGTCAATTGACCTCCATTCTTTTAAATTGTTTTTGTATTTATGTATGATTTATATAATTTAGAGTAAAATGATATGGAATTATAAAATTGATCTTCATTCTTGGTAAGAAAATTTTATATGATTGATTTCATGCGTATTTGATTCCATAGTTTGAAAGCTTGGCTCTGTTTTCAAATAGAATGCCAATAAATTTCATGCATTTTGAATCCATCTAATGCTGATAAAAAAATAATATAATTTGTTAAACGGTAAAACGTACATCTAAGTTCTCAATAACGAGTTAGGCTAATATGACATTGGTGTTATTTGAAACTAAATAACACCACATTTTAAACCCTTAGATCTGCTTTAAGATTCATAATATCCGCTTTTACTGTTCAAGCACTTTATTTTATACGAATCTTAAAGCAGATCTAAGGGTTTAAGATGTAGTGTTATTTAGTTTCAAATAACACCAATGTCATATTAGCCTAACTCCTCAATAACTTGTATAACATATTCATTCAGAAATTATACTTTTATTTAGCAACAAGAACAGTAAAATTAAGTATAAAATTATTTTAATCAAGTAACTTGATTTCTATTTTTACAAAATTATAAATCAAGTTCCTTAATTAGAGAGAAAGTCATCTTTATTTAGCAATATAATAAATATATCATATTATCTTTAGTAAAGTTAATTTACAAAAAAATTGAGATCTATACAAATCAGAACCAATCTCTCTCTCAAACAAAAAAAAATATATATATGAAGTAACCGCTGCCAAGTAACCTCCAATACAATGATTATTATGGACAAAAATGTATTACTCCAAATCAAAGTTCTAAATAGCGCGTTATAACGTTTTCGGACCATAAAAGCTATGACGCATTATTCCACGCTATAGCGGCACTATTTGGAAATAACACAGTTTTTTCAACCGGCACTCTATGACGTGATAAACGCTATTTAAACCTTTGCTCCAAACACATGATTAACTAATATCATAAAAAGTATTACCATTAAGTGTCAACAACTATATAAAAAGTTATCAACATATTTTCCACCTAGAACTCAATATCAAAAAATTTGCAACATTCATGAGGATATATTTTATGGGTAATTTTTTCTGTAGATGTGTATCATATTCTTCGGAGACATGTTTCAGAATTCACATTATGGTCAATTTGGTGTTTGGAATTTGAAGTCAATTCCAACCAAGTCAATCTTTAATATTTTACATGTCAGATTTGGTGTTTGGTCACATTACTCTGTCATTCTTGATGGTCCCACCATAAATCAATTTATCGTTTTAAATGAGAAGCATTAAATATTCACTTTACCTAACATGTACGCGTCAGATTTAAACTTTGGTTTGACAATGAAAAGATATGACATTTGGTCACATTTATTAAATTGACATGTTATAATTTTTATTTGTTGCACAGTCATTTTGAGTCATCTAATGATCTTAAAATATAAATAATTATTGGCATGTTGGTGTAAGCAATGAAGTGGATGTGAAATTTTGAAGCACATTTTCAACATATTAAACGCTGCTGACTTTTCTATCTGTAGCATTATTATTTGTTTTATTTTTTTAAAAAATGGGTTCTGGTTCTAAACACTTTCTAAATTATAAATCACAAATTGATACAAATTTTAAATTACAGATTCTTATTTGTATTGTTCAGGCTAAAATGTACTCTATTATGCTACTTTTGACAAATTATCTACAAACAAAATTATTAAAAAACTTAAATAATTTTGATTTAAACTATTTATGAGCCAAACATAAAAAAAAAAAAACATTTTTTTTATTTTGAATTATTTTTTCTCAATTTGGAAAATTAATCGATTGCCAAATTATGACATCCTTGTAATAATTCAAATTCCTTGATCGCCATTGCATTATGGTACTGCAAACACTAATACCTCAATTTTATTTAAATTCTCTGTACATATTAATATATTATACATCTTATTTTTAATTTTTGTGGTCCATTTCACACATAGATTACTTGAAACTAGACTGCAACAAAAATCCTTACTATAGAAACTAGAAACAAAATTGCAAAAAAACTGCCAGCTCCTGCTTTTTAAAAACTAAAAAAGCCCCTTATGTTGCCCGCATCTTCTCTTTTCCGTAAAATTAAAACATTTGGAGGGGCTTTTTGTAACTTTTCTTTCTAAACTCTTAGAAAAAACATTTCTCCTTACCAGTAGTGCCAAATCATCCCTGGGTCTAATTTCTTACCAGTAATCATGCCCTCAACTTAAGAAGTTGTTGGTTAGCAGCCTGAGAAAAAATCTGAACTGGGGTAGGCAAATCAAATCCAGAAATTGACAAGGCCTACTGAAGAATCTGGTTCAAATTTGTTTTTTTTTTTTTGTTGAAAGTTGCCTACCCCTGTTATACTGTATCTAGCATATTATTAAGTTGAAAATACTAGCGTTTCAATTTATTCCATCTCATTTCAAAATATTAATAATTTCAACAATTTCGTCATTAATAAAGAAAGAGAAATTTCTCGCGTGCCCATATAAAAAGCTTCTAAAATAGTTAATTTTTCCCATAAAAGTATCCGAGTGAGTCTATGGTACTATGCATATTACGATTTGTTACTGTGCTATAGCTCTATATTCGAGTTTTCAAATCTTAACGGTCGATCCGAACCGTTCATCTTATTCTTCATATTAATATGTGTTTGGAGACCAAATTTTACATTTTTTGAAATTTTTTTTACTATTTTTTTTTAGATTTATTGAAAATCACTGTTTTTGAATGGTCCAGAATTTTCAGATCAAGTGATTTTCTAAATATCTAAACAAATAGTAAAAAAATTTCAAAAAGTGTAAAATTTGGTCTCCAAACACATATTAATATGGAGAACAAGATGAACGGTTCGGATCGATCGTTAGGATTTGAAAACTCAAATATAGAGCCGTAATACAGTAACAACACGTGATATGCATAATACCATAGACTTACTCAAAGTATCATAATATTCAATACCTTCACAAATACTTTAAATTCTTTCTTCTATCAACTTCTATTCATTTAACATTATATTTAATTATTTCAAAAATTAAATTAACAAGTATATCCTTTTATTTCTTCTTTCTTTCTTGACACCGACAAAAATGAAGGATTTCTAATCACTGGTACATGCAAGAGAGGAAGCAATAGAATTCCCGTCACAGACGGAGTTGTAAATCATTTCCCTTCTATGCATAGAAACATGCACAACCACGCTCCTTTTAGGGGTGTCAATGGGTACGATACGGATAGAATGAAAGCATTTTCTTATCCATATTTACTAAGAATAATTTTATTCATATCTTATTCTTACCCATTAAAATTTGATCTTATCCTATTCCATCTTTACCCGTTAAAATTATTGGGTAACGAAACGGTAACGAGTGAATAACAAATAATACAACTATAATAATTAGTTTTATTATATTTTACAAATAGAACATCAAAACTCATTTATTTTGCACATATACAATGATATTACTAATAAAAAATAAAAATAAAAATAAAAATATTTGTGTAATTAATTTCAACTAAATTATATTTTTTATAAAACAAGAAAATTCAAAAACAAAAATATATCTTTAGAAAAATTTAATTATTTAATTAAAAAATAAAACATACAAATCAAAATAATATGTTTAATATTTTTCTTGCAACAACAATAAGACACTAAATAATAAAAATACTTACTATTTATTGCTCAAATATTATTATATTATTATGTTTTATATAATTATTTTATAAGGTAACGGTTACGAAATAACCTTTGCCTGTACCCTTATCCATTTAGCTAACAAAAAAAATTATTCTCTATACCCATATTCAATAAGCTAATGAAAAAAAAAATTCTTACTCATATCTGTCATATCGAATATGATACGGATCGGATAAATAGCTAAAAGGGTATATCATTGACACCCCTAGCTCTCTTCGAGGCATATATTTTGCTTGGCATTCTCTCCCAACTCTATCTTTGAACTTAATTAATCAAACAGCCGTTGCTTTTACTAATTGGTTGCATCAATGCCAAAATAATTATGGGGGTTGTGTGTGTGTGTGGGTTGGGGTGGGGGGGGGGGGGGGGGGGGGGGGGGGGGGGGGGGTTTGCATTGCTAGAGGCGTCATAATACAAAAAGGTTCGGATGTTATTTCTGAATTTTATACTATAAAAAGGAGATCAAAATCTTTTTTCTAAAGTTTTGAGAAATTGTATTTTGTCAAACACAATTTAAAAATAAAGTACGTATCGGGGCTATTGAATATTAAAGTGTTTGTCATTTGTATTTTTTAAATAACAACATAAAAAAGTTAAATTAATAACAGAGAACAAGAAAAATAATATTGAGTTTGAGGAAGATTCTAATGCTTTATACCTCAATTAGTGTTTTGGTCTCGGGCAGGGCACACCCGGGTACGGGCACGGACATAGCGGGTATATGGGTATCACGGATTTTTTTTTTTTTTCAAAATCTTGCTCTGCTCGTCTTGTATCCGTGCCCATTGTACCTGGAGAGGGTAGAGCGGTCTGGATAGGGGGGCGGTCCGGTATTTTTTTTTTTTTTTTTACGGTGTTGTACAAATATTACTACATATTTATAATTTGACTTTTAAAATCTAAATAGTTCAATATCAAATAGAAGGAATTGTTTGGGAATAATATTGTGGGATATATATATATTCTATTTTTTATTTCTGATCAATTTATTTTCGGATTTTTAATTTTAATAATTACTATTTATATATTGTGCAATCAGCTATAATAACACTCGAAAAAATAATTTACCATTTAAATTATTAATTTTCAGTATGAAGTGACTAGAATATTCTTGATAAATTTATTCTTGCTTGAATATTTTTATAAATTTAATAGTCCGCAGTTTTCAATGTTAATTTTGAATTAATAATAATTTCTTATTTCGAATGTTTGTAATTTTTCACGTACAGAAAATAGTTTTTTCAATTTTAATAACTTCCGAATATATATCTTTCCTATGAAAATAAAATAAAACATGCAAACTCAGAGATAAAAAGCTTGAATAGCAAACGATTCATATGTGTTAAAGAAACTAATAACAACATAAATTAGCTAAGTATCTTTACAAGATCAATATTTGTATTTAATGCATCTAGTTTAAATATATTTCAAACAAACAATTAGTTATACGTCAATTTTTTAATAATTATATGTCAAAGCATGAAAGCAACTAGTTTGGTATTAAAATATGCTTAAAGCTAATAATATATTTGTTAGAAGAAAGTTTTAAGTACTGAACATGGATTTTCCTGACTAATCGACCAATAATTTCCTATTATGTTCAGTAATTCCCGATTATTTCTGATTAATCGCTTGGTGAAACCATGTCCGTCCGAAAACCGCATACCGTTATTTACAACACTATTTATTATTAACAATAGCATTCTTCTTATCAACATTTAGCTAATTTCTTTTAATATTTATATAGTTCTTTCTAAACATATATACTTGTAATTCATCAAGGTGTATCCGGTGATAGTACGAAAATGTAATTATAGTCTATCAAATTACTTTCATATAATTATTCAGACGCACATTTAAAATTTTAACTAGATAAGTGTTAAAGAAACTAATAACAACATAAATTAGCTAAGTATCTTTACAAGATCAATATTTGTATTAAATGCATCTAGTTGAAATATATTTAAAACAAACAATTAGTTATACGTCATTTTTTTAATAATTATATGTCAAAGTATGAAAGCAACTAGTTTGATATAAAATTATGCTTAAAGATAATAATATATTTGTTAGAAGAAACTTTTAAGTACTGAACATAACGAGAAGTTAACATAAGATTGAGACTTAAAAGTAAACTTAAAGTACATATGTTTTTAGTTGTATACTTGTATACAAATCAGGTACCGTCAAAATTATTTGTCATCCGAGGTATTATATTAAATGTTCAAAATATTGAAGTAGACTTATGCAAAACAATCACATAATTCGGATTGAAGAGTCCAAATCTGATGCTACAACAAAAATTTTAACATACTTTTCAAGAACGGAGTCAAATTTTTGAATTATTTGGATCAAATACATATGAAAATAAATTATACATAATTTTTCTATAGAGAATAGAGTCAAAGTTTCTACTATCAAATGTCTCTATTTTTATAATATAAAAAATAAAATTTATTTGTTACATAAGTAATTTAATATATTTTTAATATAAATTTGAAAAAGAAAATTATTCATGTAATTTAAAGTTTGTTGGTTTGACAAAAAAAATTATGTTAACAAAAAGAGAGTAATTTTCTGGCAATTGTAGAGATGGAGATATATACTCATCACATGCAAAACAATTGTAAAAAAAATTGTGATACTTTCAGACAAATTGTTAATTTAGCCAGATTGCTAAATTAGTATTGCTTTATACCCTTGTAATTATATTACAAATGTCACGTTAGTGGTGATATTCTTTTGCAAGAGGGATCACATAGTATTGCTTTATAAAATTTCAACACAAATAGACTAATTGAATTGAAAGAGAAAAAAAAAAATACAGGAGATATACATTTGAAAATTTTTGAAAAGGGGGGTGGGGATTTCAAAAATTTTGAAATTCAAAATGGGTCGGGTCGGGTTCACGGGTTCCCGGTTCGGTCCGGGCAGGCATGGGTTCACGGCAGTCCGAGTACACCCAGGTTTTTGCTCCAAAAATCGGGTCCAGCCTGTTTAATACCCGTACCCGTGTACCCGTTTACTTGTGTATACCCAGGCTCGGGCACGGGCTGCCCCAGACGGGTGTTAGCAAACCTTTATACCTCATGATATCTTATATTTTATATTTTTGTTTTTCAAGTTCAAATTATTGATCTGAACCATTAAACATGATATCTATACTAAAATATACTTGAGCGGTTCGGATCATCAATTTTAATTTTGAAAATAAAGATAGAAAATATAAAGTATAATGAGACATTAAACCATTCTCATTGAGTTTTTATAGAAATATTGGATATTACATATTACAATGCTTTTATGAACAAAAATAGCTACTTTAAAATTTATATGGACACTAGAAATTCTCCCTAAAAATATTACTGATTTAATTAGCGACACAATTTTTTTTTTTAATGATACTGATAAAAAAAAATCGGTCCAAATGCTGTATTTGAAACTTTTGGAAGTGGACCCACTACACGTGGCGGGGCCGAGAATTTTGTATCGGTATAAAATATTAAAAAGTAGAAAGAGAAATAGAAAGAGTATTGTTAGAAGTTTTTCTACTCAAGTAATATAAAAACTGATTTGTGACATCATTTTCGTCAGAATGTAGAATATGGTCTCAACTTTTGTATCTATATGAATAAAAAAAATAAAAGATAAAGTTTAGATCGGTACACATTTTACGGATCTTTTTACGCATTACAAAACGAGCACATTCGATGTGTTTGTCTCACTACTTTTTTAATAATTTCTACCAGTAAAAAATCCTGGGCGGGCCACTGGGAACTTTTGAAATCTGGCATTACATGGACTGAAACTTTTGCAATTTACTATGTTGCCCTTTGTGAAGATTCCCACTAAGCAGCTTTGCCCTTTTGGTATCAATTGTTAGTCTATTACTCGGCTTGTCCATGAAGACAAGGGCATTTTTATGACTAATTTTGGTAGATAATGAATTAATGATTTGCAATTTGCATTACTTTTTTTCTTTTTCTTTTCTTTCTGGACGAATTTTATGTATATATATTTTTTAAATTATGTATTTTCTCTAAAATATATTTAACATTTTAATTTTTAGGATTCTCACATTTATCCAATTGTGGGCATACAAGGTGGGACCGCATCAAAAATGATGATATATGTGACAGACTTGGGTAACACCGATTGAAGAGAAAATTATTCAAAATTGTTTGAGATGATTTGGACATTTTCAGAGGAGGCCTCTTGAAACACCGGTGCATCTGGACCATCCAAAAACAATGATTTTGTACCTATCTAAATAAATAGTAAAAAAATTTCAAAAAATATAAAATTTGGTCTCTAAGCACATTTTAATATGTAGAACAAGATGAACGGTTCGGATAGATTGTTTGAACTTTATAAACGGAGATAGAAACATGAAGTATGATTGGAACACAAAACCAATGGTGCATTTTAACTCTACTCTTGTAGGCACATGACTTGTGTTTTTTCGATTCTTCCACAAGTTCAAATTTAGAAGGATCTCACTTGGTAGAGCACTAGAGCTTAATGTTCTTTGTTTATTTTTTTATTGTTGAATCATGTACATGTTGTGTGGGACTTTTGGTTCGAGTATCAACTTAAAATTAGAGATAAAGTTGGCAATAAGTTCTTTAGGAGTTTTCTTTTTGTGAATAAATCATTGTTGATACTTGGATTGAACTACAAAGAACTAATGTGTATCATTTACATAAGTAAAATGCTCTAACACCATCATGTAAATCTTCACGACTTTTGTACTTGAAATCGAGTAATTTTCATAGCACCACATGAATAATAGGAGATGGTCGTAGCATTTCTTTTTGGTTTGACTCATGACAAGGAGAGAGAAGTTTCCCCAAGTGAGGTGATGAATAATTTTTCAGATTATGAATCTTATTTTGATATTCCGATACAACTCAATGATTCGGATGATTGTTTAGTTTGGAACTGGGATTCAAGTGGCAAATATAGTGCAAAATCCTTTTATCAAATAGTGTTGAGATTTATGTATGTTTATTGTATTAATAATAGTTATAGGGTTATATTAGTAAGAAAATAATTATAAAGAATCGTAAGGTTACAAATATAATTATGATGCCTATATAGACCCAAAAAAACAAAGAAATGAATACAATTCATTTTTCCTATCTTTATATTAATAGTAATGGGAGGAGGAAAAACTAAGAGTGCACATTAGGCTTTTGCTTTTATCCGAACGGGTATGACCCGTTGTACCCGACCCGTACCCGTTACCCGAGGTACCCGTACCCGTGCCCGGGTATAGGCGGGTAAACGGGTACACGGGTACGGGTTTGAGATGGACCGGACTCATTGATTCGGGAACAAACCCGTCCAACCCGTACCCGTTTTACCCGTATCCGAAACCCGTCTACCCGCATCCGTTTTACCCGTACCCGCACCCGTTTACCCAACTAACTTTACCCTTTTACCCGTTTACCCTTTACCCGTTTACCCGTGACCTTTACCCGTTTACCCGTGACCCTTTACCCGTTTACCCGTTTCATTTGAAATTTGAATTTTTTTGCCGCCGGTTCAAACAAACCGGGCCCGGACCAGTCAAATCAAACCCGGCCGGACCCACCCGGGTCAAATCCCGGTTTTTTTTTTTTTTTTTTTTTTTTTTTTTAATTCCCCCCTCCAATTTTTTCTTTAAATACACCCCCTCTAACTCTCTTTCTCTCCACATTCTATCTCAAACTCTCATTCTCTCAATTTTCATTATTCTCAATTTCTCTATTTATTTTTAAAAAAAATTATATAGTTGTAATTTAATTCATTCTACAAATACGCAAACGGAATTACGAAGGTATCGAAATTACAAAGTTCGGCACCTCCCGCAAGATTTTTCCGCGAGATTTAAAGGTTAGATTTATTTTATGTTAGATTAATTTATTTTTGTAGAGTAAATTTAGTTTAAGTTAGATTTATTGAAAGTTAAGTAATTAGATTTGTTAAATTTGTTAAGTAATTAGATTTGTTAAATTTGTTAAATAATTACATTTTTTAGATTTATTTTATGTTAGGATTGATAGATTTATTGAATATGTTAGATTTTTTTTTGAAATTCGGATTTATTTTTAATAGGTTAGAAAAGATGTTAGATTTTTTTTTAAAATTTGTGAAGTAATTAGATTTGTTTTTTGAATATGTTAGATTTTTTTTTTGAAATTCGGATTTATTTTTAATAGGTTAGAAAAGATGTTAGATTTTTTTTTTAAAATTTGTGAAGTAATTAGATTTGTTTATTGAATATGTTAGATTTTTTTTTTGAAATTCGGATTTATTTTTAATAGGTTAGAAAAGATGTTAGATTTTTTTTTAAAATTTGTGAAGTAATTAGATTTGTTTTTTGAAATTCGGATTTATTTTTAATAGGTTAGAAAAGATGTTAGATTTTTTTTTAAATTTGTGACGTAATTAGATTTGTTCTTTTAATATGTTAGATTTTTTTTTTAATTTGTGAAGTAATTAGATTTGTTTTTTGAATATGTTGGATTTTTTTTTTGAAATTCGGATTTATTTTTAATAGGTTAGAAAAGATGTTAGATTTTTTTTTTAAATAGATTAGATTTATTTTTCTGTTTTTTACTTTCTGTTTTTACTTTCTGTTTTTAATTTCTGTTTTTTAATTTCTGTTTTTAATTTCTGTTTTTTAATTTCTGTTTTTAATTTATGTTTTTAATTTATGTTTTTTGCTTTCTGTTTTTAATTTATGTTTTTAATTTCTGTTTTTTAATTTCTGTTTTTAATTTCTGTTTTTAATTTCTGTTTTTAATTTCTGTTTTTAATTTCCGTTTTTAATTTCCATTTTTAATTTCTATTTTTTAATTTCTGTTTTTTAATTTCTGTTTTTTAATTTCTGTTTTTAATTTCTGTTTTTTAATTTCTGTTTTTAATTTCTGTTTTTAATTTCTGTTTTTAATTTCCGTTTTAAATTTCCATTTTTAATTTCCATTTTTAATTTCTGTTTTTTAATTTCTGTTTTTTAATTTCTGTTTTTAATTTCTGTTTTTTAATTTCTGTTTTTAATTTCTGTTTTTAATTTCTGTTTTTTGCTTTCTGTTTTTAATTTCTGTTTTTAATTTCTGTTTTTTAATTTCTGTTTTTAATTTCTGTTTTTAATTTCTGTTTTTTGCTTTCTGTTTTTAATTTCTGTTTTTAATTTCTGTTTTTTAATTTCTGTTTTTAATTTCTGTTTTTAATTTCTGTTTTTAATTTCTGTTTTTAATTTCTGTTTTTAATTTCTGTTTTTAATTTCTGTTTTTAATTTCTATTTTTTAATTTCTGTTTTTTAATTTCTGTTTTTTAATTTCTGTTTTTTAATTTTTGTTTTGAATTTCCGGTTTTAATTTCTATTTTTTAATTTCTGTTTTTTAATTTCTGTTTTTAATTTCTGTTTTTAATTTCTGTTTTTAATTTCTGTTTTTAATTTCTGTTTTTAATTTCTGTTTTTAATTTCTGTTTTTAATTTCCGTTTTTAATTTCCGTTTTTAATTTCCGTTTTTAATTTCTGTTTTTAATTTCTGTTTTTAATTTCTGTTTTAATTTCTGTTTTTTAATTTCTGTTTTTAATTTCTGTTTTTAATTTCTGTTTTTAATTTCTGTTTTTAATTTCCGTTTTTAATTTCCGTTTTTAATTTCCGTTTTTAATTTCTGTTTTTTAATTTCTGTTTTTTAATTTCTGTTTTTTAATTTCTGTTTTTAATTTCTGTTTTTAATTTCTGTTTTTAATTTCTGTTTTTAATTTCTGTTTTTAATTTCTGTTTTTTAATTTCTGTTTTTAAATTCTGTTTTTTAATTTCTGTTTTTTAATTTCTGTTTTTAATTTCTGTTTTTAATTTCTGTTTTTAATTTCTGTTTTTTAATTTCTGTTTTTTAATTTCTGTTTTTTAATTTCTGTTTTTAATTTCTGTTTTTAATTTCTGTTTTTTAATTTCTGTTTTTTAATTTCTGTTTTTAATTTTTGTTTTTAATTTTTGTTTTTAATTTTTGTTTTTAATTAGGTTAAAAAATGACATCTCCTCATCACGAATCGGTGGAAGAAACATTTGAAGCGAGAATGTCGGCTTCTATTTTTGGCCCCGATATGCCACCACCTAATTATCTTGATAGTTCCTCCCAAATGCCACCACCTAATTATCCACCTAACTATCCACACAATTATCAAAGAAGGGACCAAATACTAGATTTAAATTATCAACAACCCCCACAAATGCATGCACCGTATTATACTTCAAACGATCCAAACGCCTACATTCCACAAGAAACATTTCAACCGACACCATCGTATGCATATGGAGGCACTTCTTCTGTAGCATCGAGTCAATTTACTCCCAGTATAGAAGGTACTCCTTCGAGAAGTGCCCCTGAAATTCAGGAAGAAGCTGTCCCTCCTTCGACAAGTGCCCCCCTGCAACAACCAGTGTTGAGATTTATGTATGTTTATTGTATTAATAATAGTTATAGGGTTATATTAGTAAG
Organism: Carex pumila; assembly: GCA_033356055.1. Lineage (NCBI taxonomy): Eukaryota > Viridiplantae > Streptophyta > Magnoliopsida > Poales > Cyperaceae > Carex > Carex pumila. The sequence goes on along the minus strand of JARJHM010000059.1, from coordinate 297,943 downwards.
AAAATAATTATAAAGAATTGTAAGGTTACAAATATAATTATGATGCCTATATAGACCCAAAAAAACAAAGAAATGAATACAATTCATTTTTCCTATCTTTATATTAATAGTAATGGGAGGAGGAAAAACTAAGAGTGCACATGCAGTAGTTTGGAAATATAAAGTACCTCCAACAGTGAGAGTATTTGGTTATCTGATGTTGCGCAGTAAAATATTAACACAAGATAAATTAAGGAAGAGACACATACGGTGCCAAATTGGCTGTGTGATGTATATCTCGATTCTCGAGTGAGGAAGAGACGGTCTTGCACTTGATTTTTAGATGTATTTGAGCGAGACAGGTATAGAATGAAATTGGTTGTAGACTGGGATACTGTATGTAAATTTTTGAAGATGAGGATGAGATGAGGAGATGTGCAATTTTTTTTTTTTTTTTTTACTTTTTTAATTGGTTATGGTTGATGACTTAGTAACTGCTAATTAAGCTAATGAATAAAATTCAATGTCCATATGCTTTGAAAAGAATCTATCAAGAAATTTTAAAATATAATTAACGCTTGTTATTATCTATATTATTCTTTGTTATTAGTATTTGAAAAAAGTTTAACTCTTGAATTTATTTTTTGATTAAATAAATGTGTTACCGATACATGTAAAGTGCTTATGCGTTATAAAAAAAGTGTAGTATCATGTTATAATAATGAAATTAAGTTAAATTAAGTGTATTTGATAAGTTTGATGAGTTAAATAAATTATGAAAGATATATATATAAATTTAATAAAAACGTTAAATTATCCGCATAATTCCGATTAATCGGCCGCATACCGATTAATCGCTTGGCGGTACCCATCTGTCCAACAACAGCATACCGTTATTTACAACACTGTTATAAATTATTCTTTTCCTTCCATTCAATTTTATAGAAGCAAAAAACTTTGAAAGTTTTAGTATGACATGCGTTTAGTAAGTACTATAAATCTATAATGAAATCCCAAAAGATAACAGGGCTGAATATTTAGAACACGTCATCTCCATTTTGCCGGAGGATTCTCTATGAATATATAAAGTAGAAAAACTTAATCTTCATTTTTATCTTTAAAAAAATAATAATAATTTCTACAAACTCAATTAAAAATATATCTTAATAAAGAATACCAATGTAACGATAATTGTTTTGACGAACTAAACAGCCGGAGCTGTCCAATAATCTGTAAAACGTAATGGAGAAGAACTTCATAGGCACAATTAATTTTTCTATTGTTTTTGTTTTATTAAAAATTAACGTAGTGAGACGACCTCCGTTGAATAATTTATCTATTTACATGCTCTCCACAGAGTCTACTATAACTAGTAAGAGTTACATTAGATCCAGACATCCAGCAAAGTTATCTACGGCTACGGTATCTTGGGGAAATAATTTTAACAGAGTAATTTTAGCTTCATGCAGCGCAAGAGCCATAAGCAACGCCGTTTTGATATATAGTCCGTGCGCTGCATGAAGCTAAAACTACTCTATTAAAATCTTTACCCCTATCTTCTCCATAGGCACCTCCGCACTTCTCATTTCCAATCTCTTCTCTTTCCAATTCTGACTTCGCTCTCAGTTAGCCTCGCCTCGCCTCGCCTCGCCTCGCCTCATGTCTGATACAGTGAGAATCTTGTCAGAAGACCTAATTTCCAGAAATAACATACAAGGGCGAGTAAATTGGATCAGTTCCGGTTCGTCACCGGTATATTCCGGTCTAGCTGGGTCGCGTATCCGACTAGGGATGTGTCGAGTTTCCAAACCCTATATGAAATCTCATCTCAGAGCTTCTACAGGGTTTACTGACATCATACTGTCACCAATTCCCTCGAGAAGAAGAAAAAGAGGTAATACCAACTTACAAATTTACTCAATTTACTGTTCTAAATTTAAAAAACTCACAAATTTAGACAATTTATTGCATTTTCTTGTAAAACTAATTCTAAATTTATAAAAATAAAATAGGTATTTAATTGGGTAAATTTGTGAGTTTTTAAATTTAGAAGGGTAAATATGATATTACGAATTGTAGAGGGGAAATACGTAATTTCAAGGTTTTTAGGGGTATACATGAAATCCCCCCTTTCTATAAACCTGATTGTCTTGATTCAGTTGGTTCAAGTCAAAAGAATGGCAAACTATAATTGAATAATCTGGTGCCATTATTGCCATACCAATTAATTCTCCGGTGAAATAATTAATTAGTGCAGCATGGGAATTGCGGGTTCTTCCATTAACCGAGGAGAATGTAGAGACAGTGTTAGATGAGGTGCGGCCGAGTCTGATGGCCGATGGAGGCAATGTAGCATTGCACGAAATAGATGGGTTAGTGGTGGTGTTAAAATTGCAAGGGGCATGCGGGTCGTGCCCCAGTTCCACTATGACGCTCAAGATGGGCATAGAGACACGGCTCCGGGATAAGATTCCGGAGATCGAGGCAGTAGAGCAGATTGCAGATACTGAAACCGGGCTTGATCTCAATGCCGAAAATGTTGACAAGGTCAGAACTTAGAAACTTAGAATAACTGGGCCAAAAAGTATTTTTGGTGCTGATTTAGATGCATGAGGCAGTATTTAATATGAAATGGGTTGCTTTATGATTCATGCTGAACGATTTAGATTTTGTACAGATCAACTTAAAATTTGAGATATCTTACGGGATGTGAATTCCCATAAATCCTGACAATGGTAGTAGTGTTTGCACATGCAATTCGGAGGTCAAAATCCAAGAAAATATTATTTGGACTAGTTCTTAACCAATCTAATTTTCCAAATTATAGTTAAAGTTGATAGCAATACCAGTAGGTCCAGTATCTTTCACATCAAATTTGGTACCAGTAATCTCTAAATGCTACCACAAACTGGGTCCGTATTCAACTTTTCAGCTGATGTCAATCCGGGCCAAAAAGTATTTTTGGTGCCTATATAGATGCACAGGGCAGTGTCTATATGAAATGGGTTGCTTTAAGATTTGTGCTGTACAATTCAGATTTTGTACTGGTCAAGTCAAAATTTGAGGATATCTTAGGGCATGCGAATTGTTGTTGGATTGGAAGGGAAATAAAAATGTTGTTTTACCAGTAAGAAAAAGTACTGTGTTGGTTACTTTCTGAACAGTTGACTAATTATCCAAATTTGGCCTCATGACAACTAAGCCCCATTAAGTTGTATTCAATTAAGCTTCAAATGTGAGTTAAATAGTGTTTATAAGAGTCCGAGTCCTCTGAGATATCTCAAATTTTCAATTTATCCAGAGACATGCCAACTCTATTTGGAATACAGGGACCAGTATTATTGTGCTTTGAGATTTGTGCAGAAAGTATTTGAAAAATTCAGTTTTTCCACATACCAACTCAAAGTTTGAGATATCTCAGGATGCGAATTCTGTTTATACAACTCTTTAAAGAGAGTTAAAACTAGTGAAGGTCAAGTTAAAATCTCAGTTACCCAATTTCTAATTGCACGATTAAGATGAGAAAACACGTCAAAAGGTGCACAAATAAATGGACACTGGAGGATACGCATATAGTCATGGGTCCGGATCCTCTAAAGTAACTCAAAGTTTTAGTTTGACTCCAGACTGTCCGATCAGAATCTTAGCTAATTTGGTCCAAATTAGAATTTACGAGTCTATTTAATATTCGTGCAGATTTTGATCGTATGGTTTGGATTCAAACTCAAACTATGAGTTTAGGGGATCCAAATATTACAGTCACCGGCAAGCCTCTAAATAGCTAGCTATAGCGGTTTTGGACCCAGAAAGCTAAGCTACGGGCTAAAATTGCGCTAATCAAGCTACGACCGCTATAGCGGTAATAGCGGTCCGCTATAGCGCGTAGCGTGTAGTGGCAATAGCGGTCCGCTATGCTACATGAGTTATGATTTTGCAATTTTTTTTTTTTTCTGAAAACATGATTTTGCAATTTTAATGAGCCTTAATGTCTAGATTGGTTTTTTTTTTGTTTACTTTATTAAGCTATATCAATACAATGGAACATGTGCGGGCTATACCGCTATATCAATTAAATTTTGTATCATGCATTAATATATGGTAGTGGTATATTTTGAATATAAAATATATCGATAGTTTTTGAATTAGGGATATTTTGAATGACAATTTGAACTTTGTATTGGTTTAATAATTAATATGAATATTATAACTTCTTAATTAATTTGATATTTTTTTTTCTTGATGAGACATTTTTACTAGAGTAGGGTTAAAATGCACCATTATTTTTTGCCCCAACCATGCCCCATCTCGATATCTCCGTTTACAAAGTTCAAATAGTCGATCCAAACTGTTCATCTTGTTCTACACATTAAAATGTGCTTAGAGACCAAATTTTATATTTTTTGAAATTTTTTTACTATTTTTTTAGATAGGTACAAAATCACTCTTTTTGGATGGTCCAGATGTAGTGATTTTGTACCTATCTAAAAAAATAGTAAAAAAATTTCAAAAAATATAAAATTTGGTCTCTAAGCACATTTTAATGTGTAGAACAAGAGGAACAGTTCGGATCGACTATTTGAACTTTGTAAACGGAGATATAGAGATGGGACATGGTTGGGGCAAAAAACAATGGTGCATTTTAACCCTACTCTTTTTACTATTAGTAGAATTATAAAATATAATTTTTGAAATAAAAAACGCTATTTATAATAGCTTTCGCTATAGCTCCGCTATTCGCTAAAGCTTTTTTTTTTTGTCTCCCCACTATACCGCTATAAACGCTATTTAAAAGCTTGGTCACCGGGTACCAATACAAGATGGGTAAACTAGGACCGACATAACCTTAAATGTTAGCTACAAATGGTTTATTGTGCTTTGTTAATTTGGTAAAAAAAATCATGCAGTTCCCTGTTTTAATTTTTTCAGGTTTTGGATGAAATCAGACCGTATCTTTCTGGTACAGGAGGAGGTACATTAGAGCTAGTTCAGATCAATGGCTATGTGGTTCAAGTTCGAATCACTGGCCCGGCTGCTGGAGTAATGACAGTAAGAGTTGCTGTAACACAAAAGTTAAGGGAAAAGATCCCTTCTATTGGAGCTGTTCAATTAACCGAGTAGTAACATTAAATCTTGAGTGAGGCTATGGTATTATGCATAGTGCGGATTGGTCCGTAATATGGATGAATATCTCCGTTTTAGAGCTCAAACAGTCTATTTGAACCATTGAAGATGACATCCATATGAAAATGTTCTTGTAAATCAAATTTTACATTTTTTTTTATTACTTTTTACTTTTTAGATGGGTAAAAAATCACTTGATCTAAAAATTCTAGACCATTCAAAAGTAGTAATTTTTTTCCTGTGTTAAAAAATAGTGAAAAAATTTAAAAAAATGTAAAATTTCGTAAACAAGTACTTTTTTCATATGGAGATCATGTTGAACGGTTCAAATCGACTATTTGAACTTTGAAAATAAAGATATTGATTTATAGTATGAACCAATCTGCGCTATGCGTTGTACCACAGCCTCACTCTTTAAATCTTTGCAAACCCCTGTAAAGAAAACAGTGCATTTGATGACAGAGTTGACAATTTCAGTGACTCAGGCAACTGAGTATTCACTGGTTTGTGAAGGAGCACTTTCAAGCATAGAAACTTCAAATCAAATGATTGGAATTCAATTTTGATAATTCAATATTGCCAAACAGTAGTACAGAAAATATTGTTGTAACATTTATTTACTGGAATGACCTATCTTCTCTTGACTAATATCAAATGATGAGTATAAAACTGAGGCATTTCTAATTTTGTACAAATTTCTATTGGAAAACATCATCTCTTGGAAATACAAATTTTCTCTATTTTCTCAGATATTATACAATCATGTGCAGTAGATTTCATTTTAGTGCTTCATAAGTCCTAAACCCTAAATCCTACAATCAGAACTATTATGTCCCCATTAATGCATAGTAATGTATATAAGTGTCGTGTCATGACTAGTCACTCTGTGACTTGGGTGCCATGTTGTGTCATAACCAAGTTAGATTTTTATGTGTCGTGTTGTCCCTTGACCAAATTTTGAGGAACGGTCATGAAACGTTAGTCACGCTATGCATATGTGTCATCTTCAAATGTCATTGGTTATATTTTTCACGATTGATCACATTTAAGTACTTTTTCTTTTATAATTTAAGTTCAGTTTATTCAAAATTTGCCATTCAATAATGATCTAACGGTCCTTATCTCACATAATCACAAATAACTCGTGTGATCACTTGACATGTAGTGCCGTGACCATACTAGTTCGTGTGCATTGTCGTGTCAGTTTTTCAAAGGATGGTTATGACATGTAAAAGCTACATATGCTGTGACAAAACTGTATTGTGCTGTGACGTATCCGATCAAGGTGTTGACTTTTACATTCCTATTAATGCACTATAAGCCAGACAGTACTGTTCGAAATGTCCGGCCTATTTTTCTTACTGTAATTTATTTAGTCAGTAAGATATACGTTTTACACAATCGCATGAGGATTTAATATTTAAATTCATTACGAGAATTTTAAAAGCCCATTTATTTTTACCCATTTTTAAAAATATTTTATTAAAAATAATCATGTTTTAGGATTTTTAAATACCCAAACCTCAGAAAAAGAATCTACGATTTGGGCTTCTTCTTTTTCTTTTTTTTTAGCATTTTTGATAATTCTGCAGTTTGGGGTGTTTTTATTTTTATTTTTATAAACTCATTTTTTATAATATGTGTATAATATATGTAGATGTATATATAATATAAGAGATGGGCTACGGTGAGTTGCGAAGTAAAACGCGTTTTTACTTCACGCCGTATTTTTATTTTGAAAGTCCAAACGACCGATCTGAACCGTTAGATATTTAATCCATATTGAAATGTGCTTGGAGACCAAATTTTATATTTTTTAGAATTTTTTTACTATTTATTAAACATTTTTTAAAATTGCTGTTTTGCTGTGAACAGTAAAAAACAGTAATTTTTTTTGGACCATCAGATCAGCGACTTTCAAAATTGCTTGATAAATAGTAAAAAAATTCCAAAAAATATAAAATTTGGTCTCCAAGCACATTTCAATATGGAGAACAAGATGAACGGTTCGGATTGATGTTTTGAATTTTAAAATCGCAAAATATGAGCATGAAATAAAATAGTCGCTTTACTTCGCAACTCACCGTAGCCCACCTCATAATATAATATATGTATATGAGGAGGGTTAAAATGTTCTCTCTTTTTGTGCTCCTAATGTACACCCTTCCCTCATATTTTTATTTTTGAAGTTCAAATAGTTAATTCGAACCTTCCAATGTGTTCTTCGTATTAAAATGTAATTGAAGACCAAATTTTACATTTTTTTAGAAACTATTTTTTCAGAATTTTTTATTAAACTAAACACTAATAAAAAAATTCAGCAAAGTGATGATTTTCAAACATTCTGAAAAAAATAGTAAAAATTTTCCAAAAAATATAAAATTTGGTCTCCAAGCACATTTTAATATAAAGAACATGTTGGAAGGTTCGAATCAACTATTTGAACTTTGAAAATAAAGATATGAGAGGAGGGTGCACATTAGGAGCACAAAAGGAAGGGTGCATTTTAACCCTCCTCTATGTATATATATATATATATATCTATTCTATTATTAAGCACGTTGGGTGTCCGATCCGCCAACGGCTACGATTGAGAGATGAAACTTCGGATTTTATCTCAACTCTCCAATTACATATTTTGTCTTCTTTTGATTAAATGCATCTGTTTTATGTATAGAAGTCTAAATTTAGTTAAAAACATACCCACCACATATGCTGCCACACGATACGTTACAATTAAAATTGAATAAATTCTGAAATTTAGCGATATATTTATCCGTTTTCTTATTTTTTTTGTTTCCATATTTTTCCTCTTCAATTGAGAAGACTACACCTTCCATTTTCTTATTTATTGTTTTCTTACTTCTTCGTTTGATCACAATGGAAATTATTATTTTTTATTTCCTTATTTTTCTTTCTTTGTTTCTATATATATTGGTGTGGGCAATTTAGAATATATTTTCGATATAAAATATATCAATGTGTGGGTGTGTGTTCTAAATTGAAAACAAAGAAGAATATAAATTGGAACGTGTGTGTGAATATATATTTTTCTTATAATATGTGTGTGTGTGTGTGTGTATCTCTTATACATACACACGATAACACTTTTTATTTACTTTTTTTGACATCATATTATATGTTGATATTGAATTGTTGTATAATATTTGATATTAGATTCGAATCGAGCTATTATTTGATATCATTGGTACTTAAAAATAAAAAATCATCACATCATCAAATTGTTATTAGAGATCACGATTAAAGTTAATTAAAAATACATAATCATATAAATTTTCTATTAACATGTATTTTAATTTTTAAATAATAATTATTTTTATTGATATATTTGTTTCTTATAATATGTCCCCGTTGCAACGCACGGGTATAATACTAGTATATATATATATATATATATAATGAGGAGGGTTCAAATGCACCCAAATGCACCCTATCTTTTAAATCTTTTTTCTTCATTTTCAAAGTCTAAATAGTCAATCCGAACCGTTAGATGCGATCTATATATTAAGATGTGCTTGGAGACCAAATTTTACATTTTTTGAAATTTTTTTACTATTTATTAAGTCACTTTGAAAATCACTGATTTTACATTTTCTGGACCATTGGATCAGCGATTTTTCAAGTGGCTTAATAAATAGTAAAAAAATTTCAAAAAATATAAAATTTGGTCTCCAAGCACATCTTAATATATAGATTGCATCTAACGGTTCGGATTGACTATTCGGACTTTGAAAACGGAGAAAAATGATAGGGTGCATTTGGGTGCACAAAAATTTGGGTGCATTTGAACCCTCCTCATATATAATATATGTATATGTATATGTATATATAATAGAGTTGGGCTATGGTGAGTTGCGAAGTAAAATGCGTTTCTATTTCATGTCTTATTTTAATTTTAAAAATTCAAACGACAGATCTAAATAGATGTGATCCTATATTGTAATGTGCTTGGAGACCAAATTTTACATTTTTTTTGGAATTTTTTTACTATTTATTAAGCAATTTTCAAAATCTGAAAATCCTGGTGAACAATAAAAACAGTGATTTATGGTCCAATGCACAAGGATGCCTATGCATTGCAATGCACTATAGCCCATCTCTACATATATACATATACATATATTATATATAGGAGTCGTGCTAAATTGTTGCCGGCAGCATTTCAGCGAAGTGCTGCCGGGGCTATATTTTATTATGTGATGTTCAAACAACAAATCAAAACCGTTAGATGTTCAATCTATATTAAAATCTACTTGGAGACCAAATTTTACGTTTTTTGGAATTTTTTTACTAGTTATTAAGCTGATTTGAAAACCGCTGTTTTCAATGCTGCAGAATTTTACTGAAAACAACGGTTTTCAAACCAGCTTAATAAATAGTAAAAAAAATTCAAAAAATGTAAAATTTGGCCTCTAAGTAGATTTTAATATAAATTGAACATCTAACAGTTTGAATTTGTTGTTTGAACATCACATAATAAAATACTGCCGACAACAATTTAGCCAGACTCTATATATAGATATATACATATACATATTATATATACATATACATATTATATGTACATATATATACATATACATATTATATGTACATATATATACATATACATATATTATACATATATTATAAAAAAAATGAATTTATATAAAAAAAACAAGTCGTAGAAAAAAATATGCAGCTTGAGTTAGTTAATAAAAAGACAAAAATAAAATAAAGGAAAGCCCAAACTGCAGATTTTTTCTGCGGTTTGAATATTTTAAAAAATAAATCCTAAAATATGATTATTTTTAATCAAATATTTAGAAAATAGGTAAAAATAAAAATGTCGGAAAGAACAGTGTAATTACTAACTAAATAAAAATTCAGGCCAAGAAAATCAGAGGAAAAACATTAAAACCTTGGCATTTTCCAAGCATGTATGGCGTATAATAATGACAATAAGACAATGAAATTGCCATGTCAAAATGAAGCTGTAACAAAAAAATGTTATAAACTGTAACTTCATTAATGCTCAATATACATAGTCTTTTTTTAAGGAGTGCTCCAGATTCATACTCAACTCTAGAAAAATGGAAACTGTGGAAAGCATAGAAGTAAAGATGGAGACACAAATGGATAAAATCAACACACAAAGAAAATATTAAAAAAATGAACTTAATCAGATCTTTTTTTTTCTCACCATCATCTATGACAGGATAGAATGACATGAACTGCCTCACTTTTTCTTTTTTATTTTATTTCAAACTCACAAATAATTGCTTCATAATTCATCACCGTTTCCTTTGTCTCCATTATTATTATGCAGGTTCTACCTTACATTACAGAGAATCAGAATTTATATGATTCTAACCTCCTCCACATAAATAAAAAAATTACAAGCAGTAAAAACCATAAACATTACCATAATCAGTAATGCAAAGATAATCAAGCAGCTAGACAGGAGGATATAGATATATATATATATATATATATATATATATATATATATATATATATATGTGGTACAAATCGTACCAGTGAACGCATGCAAACAACTGCCATGCCCATGCATGAAAAACAATAGTGGAGGGAGGTGTTGTTCAGGGGAGCTGTTAAAGCTAGTCCCATCGAATTTTACGGTGATAGGTCCAGTCGGACTGGTTGATGGTGGATTTACCGTCAGGAGCGACGACGTAGTAATCAGAGGGCTCTGCAAACTCCGTCGGGAGGGATTTCCAGTACAGAGAAGGTTCCCATTTTGCGTTTTTAATCACCTTAAATATATCCCCTGCTAACAATTTGCTTGCTTCCTCCGTCAAATGTATTCCATCGCTCCTGTACGTACGTACAACTAGTGTTACAATTTTATATATGATAATTCAATTTCAATTAATGGATTTTGTTAATTATATCATATCTTAGTTAGTAATTACATGATGCAGGCAGTCTCCCAGTCGTCTCGCCTCTGGATCGTGTGGAAAGCATCGATGGCTTCGATTTTCATCTCTTTGCATAGCATGATTAAAGCATCAGAGTATCTTTTTCCAACTTCATTAGTCCTTGACACGTTGGTAAGTGCACCTCTATCGATTTAAATAAAATAAAAACACGGTACTAATTACTTAATTTTAGCTACTTAATAGATTGATCAAGTACTTCAAGCACCTTTTGTTGTTTCGAAGAATGTTCTCGTTAACCGGAGGGCAACTGAGCATAATTAAGCGCGTCGTTTTTGAAAGACTCTGCATGCGTATATATATGTATCAGAAGCAGCTCAAGAAATTTTTACATAGCTAATTAAATCACCCATAAAATATATACACTAATTAATCAATATTGTTTATTAAAGAAATTAAGTACCTTTATGTGATTCGCAATTTTTCGCATGTTTTCAAGATACTCTTCAAGAGGCACGTGGGGGCCAAGGCCAGACGGGTGCTTCCCGATCGAATCGTTTCCGCCAAAGTACACTATTACTAGAGATGGCTGCACCGCTGCGTCCTAATTAAGATCACAATGCAGAACACAAACCTCAAGTTTTAGCAGAATTTCATGTATGGATCTGTTTAAACTAGCTTGTGTAATGTGTATGATATTCAGCAAATTAAACTAACAAACAAGAAATTCAAGATAATCTACCTTTGGGAAAACTTTGTCGATCACCTCAAGTGCACGTCTCGAGTTCCATCCCTGGTACCCTCGAACAACTATATCAGCCTGACAAATGGCAGAGAAAATTAAAATAAAGGAACTTATTATTAATTTCTTTTGGTTGTTTTATTACTTTTATGTAGAAGAAAATTAATGATTCCTTTATTATTCCTAGTTGAATCTATATTGTAAAAGCATGATGTGTGGTCAACTGAAAAGAAGATATACTATATCACACCATAGGCCCACTTTCTCCCATTGCAAATAATAACTAAGAATGTTCTCAAAATTCTAAATACAAGTTATTATTATTAAACTGATGTCCTTGTCAATTAAAAGTTCATGCATGTTGTTGTAAGGAGGCTATGGACAAATTAATTAAACTCCTCATATTAATAGTAAATTATATTCTGTGCCATTATTGAGCAATAAGCAGTATGTTCATTCCTTTTTGTATAAAATATGATGTCTTTAATTAGTTTTCTTTAATATCCATTTTTGGAGCAAATAATGAAGAGTGATCCAATTACACTTTTTTTGGTGACACCGAATTACGCTCTCCATTTTTAAAGTTTTCTAAGTTCAAATGTTTGATCCAAACTGTTCAACATAAGGCATATATTAAAATGTGCTTGCAAATCAAACTTTACATTTTTTTTGAATCTGTTTACTATTTATTAGGTATTTAACAAAATCTCTATATTCTGACCATTGAATTTTGTATCCATCTTAATAAATAGTAAAAAAAATGTAAAATTTGATCTGCAAGCACATTTTAACATATCCATCATATTAAATGGTTTGGATCAAGTGTTTGGACTTTGAATAGCTAGAATAGTTACTGTTGAGAATAGTAGGTTAAAAATAGCTAGAATAGCTACTATTTAAGAATAGCGCTAATTCAAAACTATTCGGAAGTTGTTTGGATTGAACATTTAGAATAGTGAGAATAGCGATTGAACATTTGAGATAGTAGATTTGTTATTCCATATTTTTGTAGGAATAGCGAGAATAGCGCTATTCTCACTATTCCTGAGTATGTTTGGATGGATCCGAACAGTACTATTCTCGCTATTCTCACAACATCCAAACATACTAAATATGGAGTGTAATCTGGTGTCACCAAATACATATATATAGGGTGTAAGTGGATCCCTCCTCAGATATATATATATATAAACTATGCGTGTTGGCATGTGAGAAAAAAGTTTGTGTGAGTGTGGTTGAGCACCAGACCTTGCGGGCATAGACATCAGCTAGAATGGCGCCCCATCCACCATTGCTAAAGCTGTATTGCACGAAGGATGACCCGAACAGCGCTATCACCGGTCTCTCTGGCCCCGCCATTATATTTTTGTTGTTGTTTCGCTTACCTTAAAACTACACCTCACTTAGTTTTCTTTCCTCTTAATTATATGTACATATGCACTGATGTGTATGCGTGCACATCTCTATTTATAGTTGCCATTGAATGATGATCTATTGGATGTCTAAGGATAAAAGTGGGTAAGCTAAATGCAATAATAGAGGAAAATTTTCAACGTGTCATAATTGAACAGGTGGCGCTTGTCTGGTGTGTCCCATTGTCTGGGTCTCATTATATTGCTGCTGGAGCCATGGAAATAATTACTACATAAATCATTTTAGATACATTTCACATCAATCGCGGTATCTGCTGTCGTAAGACGGTAAGACGGGCCCTGGTCGTGCTCAATCCGTCGATTATTGGTGAATGGTACGCCCCCAACAGCATGTACATGTGGCACGTGATTATGCTGTGCCATGTGGATCTAATTGAGTCTCATCGCAACTGGATTCACGTGTCAGATCCAGTGCTGGCATAGCCGCATAGATTGATCTTAATCTCCTTAGTATATATATATATTATATATCCTTATTAATTATTATAGCAAAAAACTAGCTCATTAATTTTTTGTCTTTCTTCATGACATGCTATCTGTCAAATAAGAGGTACGTAGATATATAGAATATATGATAAGATAGGAAGGTAAGATATATAGTCTAGTGTGCTTACCAAAATATAAGGTAACAGGTAATAGCATGGATAAGTAGGTGTGCTATTTTCATTTTTTTCTTCTTTTGATAATTCAGATTTATTTTTTATTGTTTCAACTTTTAGGTGACATGTAAGAACTGTAACATTGTCTTATTTACTTGAAATAAAAAATAAAAATAAATTTACGTGATATATATAACACTATTTTTTTTTATCATATTAATTAAAATATGAAACAATGAAACTATGTACCTTAAGAAAATTGTGTTACTAGAAGAGTGCGCCACTTATCAAGAGTTCACAAAGTCAATATTCTTCAGTTGATGTTAAAATATTCTCCATTTGCTCTTGACCACAATTTTTTGGTTTTCTTTTTCTATTATTAAACGTAACTGACATGACTAAGACAAATAATAGAGAAATTTCTTATATACCAAACTAAAAGTTCAAATTTACATAAATATCATTTGAATTAAAATAGTCATTTAATATTTGGAAACATAAAAGTTTCACATTTATACTTCTAAAACTACAAAAGTACATATAGCCCCTCCTAAACTAAAAATATTATATGTACCCTTCCAAAATATAAAACTCTAGAAACGGACTTTTGAAATATCAAAATTATATAATTCTCCTTTAAAATTGAAAATAGCAAGTTTAACTTTGTAAAACAACAAATTAACCCCTAATTACTTAGTCATCACTTAGCTTTTCCATGAAAACTAACTGTCTTAAAATTATATTTTAATCATCATCTAACCTAAGAAGTAGGTGCTATAAAAACAGTTGTAAAGTGCATCTCACTTGTATAAATTGTGTCAGTCCCTTTCTTATCTATTCTCTCTCATCTAACAATGATATATAGGTTGAATAGAGAATGTATAGATATAAAATAAACACATTTTAATAGGAATGTAGAATTTGTAAGTTTGCAATTTTTCTATTTGAGAAGTATTATATCACAATCTCTGGGTCCTATCTTATTGTGTATTTTTTTTCTTGATCAAACAATGTCACATGGAGGGTGAGAGATAGATAGAGAGACCACGTACGGAAGCCTCTACTGGGTTTTAAAAGAGAGAGAGAGAGAGAGAGAGAGAGAGAGAGATTTCTTTTATTTAAATATGGATTAAAAGGTTACTTAATTATCCGTATAAGTCTCGTCTAGGTTTATTAATAACAGTAATATATGATATATTTGCAATTTTGGACTATAAGTATTTAATTTTGAGTACAATAGAAGATTCAATATGAGTTGCAAATAATAAATATAATAATATTTTCAATTGGAAAAAATAATATAATTGCAAAATTAAAAAGAATAAATATAAAATAGTTTATTTTATAAAAAAATAAACATCATATTTAGTTATTTACAATTTAAAAGACAAAAATATATAATTTAAAATTCTAAATGAATCTGTCCAAAATTCCGTCCAGATTCTTCGCAAAATGTGGTGATTTAGATGTGTACGTTACGAACTTGTATAGAGTAGATCAATATTGAATTATTGATTGATTATCATTTTTTTTTTTTTTTTTTTTTGCTCTTCATCATTACAGGCGGCGTCTCTAAATTTTATGAGTTCAAATCTGCTGGAATCCTGGGGATTCCAGGAACCCTGAAATTCTCAATCCAACCATCTATATATTTCGTGATTTGTGCATAAAATTTTGTCTGCTTTGAGATTCGTGTATGGAAAAACTTAAATGGTTGGATTTGGAATTTCAGGGACCTGAAATCCTTGAGAATTTCAGCAGATTTCATTTCAAATTATATGTGAAGATGGAGATCGAGACGCCGTAGAAATTAAGAAACGAACTGAATAATGCTTTCCTAATTATATTTTACAAAAGCTAGCCAGTAGAATATTGAACTCTATATGTATATTTTCTTAAAACAATTTTGAAAGCCCCTTTGTGGAGATTGGGGTGTTCCTATCAATTTTGTTATTTCTGAAAAAAAATTTGCACCTCTTTAGATGTTTAATTTGTAATTCATGCTAAATTTAGAGTTGAAATTAAAATAATTTTTTGAGTTATGATTGATAATTATTATTATAGGCTGAAGAATTAGAAATTATAAGTCAGTATTGGAAAATATAAATTAAATAATTATTTTTTTATCAAGTATCTAATTAGTTAATGTGTTTAAATCCGATTAACTATTTAAATCCAATTGACCTACGGGTCTTGTAAGAAACCAAAAAAAAAAAAAAATTTAATCTAATTTGATATTTTTTTTTTTTACCCTTGACGAAAATTTTAAATCCGTCTCTGCATACAACCGGTGGTACAAATAATGGCCTGAATTTGTACGGCATCATGTCAGTCATCATCTCAACAGCCTATTCTTCTATCAATATGTACTCTTTTGCAGTGATGGCAGGTGTGTCATGAAGTTCACTAATTAGGGGTGTAAATGATCGGATACGGATAGGATAGTGGTTTTATTGTATTCGTATCCGTTATAATTTTTTGAATACAATACGGATACAGATCGGATATTAAATGTTACGGATATGGATTAGATATTGGACGGATGCATATTTTTTTCATAATTAACTTGTTGGTTACAAAAACATATACTATATTATTAAAATATTAGTTGCTAATTATATCAGTGTTATATTGTTCATCAAAATATATATCTATATACAATTTAATAAATCAATTTAAGAACACATAGCACATTTGTTGTGGTTTAAAAGTTTAAACGGTCGGATATGGATAGTTAAAAGTCTTACCATATTCTTATCCATTATAATTTTTCAGATACGGATCGGATAATTTAGATAATTTTCCGGATCCGAATACGGATAAAATCAAATAATATCCGATCCATTTACACTCCTATTACTAATGCATCGATTGAATCGTTTAAGAAATGTAAGGTTAGTACAGCTAAATTGGGAAAATTAGGGAATAAGCCAGTGAGATACTTTCATTTGTCAAAGAAACTTAATTTGTTTCTAAGCATACTTTCATATGTTATGTTAGAGAATATAAAATCCAAAGACGTATGGAATTTCGAGAAGCAGCCAATGAGATACATTATAAGAAATAAGGGCAAAATCGTCCTTTCAAATTTTTTTTTTTTTCTAATCTTTATTTTTAAGTTGTTGAATAAAAAATGAGGATATTTATAATATTAGTGAGTTTATAGGGAAAAATAACTAATTTTGAAATGTTGATGGGGAAATATCTAAATCAACAAGTTATGATGGATATATATATATAGTCCGGCTAATTTGCTGCCGGCAATATTTTAGCCGGAGGTACTGTCGTTCATTTTTTTTTATTTTCTGATGTCCAAACAATAAATCTAAACCGTTAGATGTTTAATCTATATTATAATCTACTTGGAGACAAAATTTTATATTTTTTGAAATTTTTTTACTATTTATTAAGCTGGTTTGAAAACCGCTGATTTCAGTAAATTTCTGCAGCATTGAAATCAGCGGTTTTCAAACCAGCTTAATAAATAGTAAAAAAAATTCAAAAAATGTAAAATTTTGTCCCCAAGTAGATTATAATATAGATTAAATATCTAACGGTTTAGATTTATTGTTTGGACATCAAAAAATAAAAAAATGGACAGTAACACCTCCGGCTAAAATGCTGCCGGCAGCAAATTAGCTGGACCCTATATATATTTCTTTGGAAAAATGCTAATAACAAGGATATTTGTTGCAAAATCGAGATGTGAGGGTCCCTTGACCCTTGTTCCAACTTTTGAAAAAAAAAAGAGGTCATTTTGTGAAATTTCTCTCAGATTGGATCCATTAAAAATAAATTAGTTTAAAATTTTTAATAATTATAGAAAATAACTTGTATATTTTAAAACTGATAAGTAAAATATAATTTATACTGTAAAAGATCATATACATAAAAAATATTAAAATTTATTCAAGTTTCACAATTCATCAAATATCATGAAATCTACGACAGTTTATATTCAACTATATTGAATGAAATACTAAATGATACTTAAATCGCATAAAAATTAATACATAATCAATCTATAGAATAACAACATATCTAGAAACTCTTTTCTATTTTTTTTTTAAATTTTTTAACATTTGATGAGTAACCGTTGTTAAGAATTGATACATATACATAAACCGTTCATATTATTTTTACGATTAAATTAAAGTCAACAGAAACTAATTACATAGCCCTAATTTAAAATAATGTTTTGATTAAGATGTATACGTCAACGAACTTGAATTAAAAAAGAATCAATGATTTGATTATCATAAACAAATTACATTTGTCCTTGATTATATTCATTGTAGGTGGTGTTTTTTAATTGATCGATTTTGTTCGGGTTTCTAGATTATATGTGTAGGACATCGAGACGCCTATAGATAAGAAAGTTTGAAAGGTTCAAACAGTCGATTCAAACCGTTCAACATAATAGATATGTTAAAATGTGTTTGCATATCAAATTTTATTTTTTTTGAAATTTTTTTACTATTTATTAAGATGGGTACAAAAAATCAACGGTTTGAATATAATTATTTTGTTAAATAGTTAATAAATAGTAAAAAATTTCAAAAAATGTAAAATTTGATCTGCAAGTACATTTTAACATATCTATCATGTTGAACGGTTTGGATCGACCATTTGAACTTTGAAAATCGAAAATGTAATTCGGTGTCACCAAAAAGGATGTAATTGGATCCCTCCTCTTCCTAATTGTATATTACAACAGAGCTCCTTGTATGGAGTAGATTCATATACAAACCTTTTTTATATATGTAATTAATAACCCTCCAAATTAAATTTATTCATTAATTTATAGTTAATCATTTTATAAATGCAGTAAATAATATCGATACATTTACATTTTACACCCTTACCATAATATTAATAGTGTATCACACTATATCAAATTTTGTTAGTAAAGATTGAATGTCAAGTCACTCGTATAGTTAATTAATATTTATAAAAAAAAATTATCCATATTTCAAATCTATTATTTTCTCTCTTGTCACTGGATTAGAGATTGGTTCCCACTTTGTCAATTTTAATAAAGTTCTTTAGTGTTGTGTCATAAATAAGTTATATTGCGTAGCAATTCAAAGCAAGTTATATTGTATGAAATTTAGATAAACAAAAATTATCATTAAAAATGGATAATCTCAAGTCGTTTTTTCTCAAAGAATTGTTTGAACTACTTGTGAGTTGTGAATCTCATGGAATTAATGTATGTGCTAGAGTTAACGTGTCAAACATTTAGAAATTTGATTGAATTTCTAATCATCACATCACATCGATCACATCACTAGTTAACTATAAATCTTGACCTCTTTAGCGTCAAAATTAATTAATAGTTCTTATTTCGTTTTCCCCAGATAAAATTGTATTTGGCAGTAAGTAGTGGGTTATCTAAATCTTGATTTATTTTATTTAGGGGCGGAATTCAAATTCAAAAATTGAGATTGAGGTGGTTGGAAAATTAAATGAAAGGTCGTTTTTAACTTTCTTTGTTTCAGTAAAATGAAACTAAACTTCCAACTTTTCTTTTTTTTCCAAAAAATGAAGTGTCATTTCATTTTTACTTGTGAATTTCGGCTTATTTAAATCTTGAAGAAAAGCAAGCGGATCAAATTTTGAACCAAAGCGTACTTAATTATGTTTTTGACATAATTAATTAAGACTTAAGAGTGAGGCTATGGTACTTTAAAAAATGCCGATTGGTTTATACTATGAATTCATACATATCGATATTTTTCAAAGTTCAAACAGTCTATTTGCACTTCTTAACATGATCTTGGTATATGAAAATGTAGTTGAAGACCAGATTTTACTACTCTCTTTTTTCAAAAAAAATTTATTATTTTTTAAAAAAGATTAAAAAATATTATTTTTAAAAGATACATAATTTTTAAATTAGGTGGTTTTCTACTTATTTTAGAAAATAGTAAAAACAAAATTTGAAAAAAAAAATATAAAACTTGATCTACCAGTACATTTTCAAATGAAGAATGGTTCAAATATAAATGTATAGATTTTAAGAACTAAAATATAATCCTTAATACAGATTGATATGCAATTTACAAAGTATCATAGTCTCATTCATTAATTAATGTATAAGCATAATAAATAATTAGAACACAACAGCACATGTAATTATATCCTATGCATGTACGTAATTATGTAATTGACATGCATCCCTGTGTGCGATCTACTTCGAACAAATTAGGATTCGAGGTGAATATATAGATTGACATTTATGTTAAAAAAAATGAATACATATAAGACCAATTCAATTTTTTTTTTTCTAATTCATCAAATATTATTCGATGAGAAGATATAGAGACTTATATTTAATTAGAGTGAGTATTAAAAATAATTTATTTTTATATAGAAAAGTTTATGTTTTATAATTTAATCCTTTAATAATACATGATTTGAATATTCTAGAAAAATCACAACTAGCTTCTTTCAATACTGAATTTCCATGAATCAGTGAAATTCAAAACTTAAATAACCCCACTAATTGATTGGGATCCAACCCAATCTTTCCAGCTAAGCACCAACCATATCTGGCCC
This sequence comes from Carex pumila, assembly GCA_033356055.1. NCBI lineage: Eukaryota > Viridiplantae > Streptophyta > Magnoliopsida > Poales > Cyperaceae > Carex > Carex pumila. The sequence continues at coordinate 277,608 of JARJHM010000059.1, read as the reverse complement.
ACTTGTCAGAGATATACAACAGCAACCTAGGCATCCTTCACTAAGATCCTCTCACCAACAATTTGATTTTTTTTTTTTTTTTTTGGTTACACACAACAATTTGATTCAAGTCTTTAAATTTTGTGGGGTTCTCAAAGCTCAATGGAGCATTCATTCCATGTGGCCATGTGGGTCCCCAATTATGTATGAATCCTTCCAAAACATTCAATTAATGGCAAGAATTAGCATTATGAGGTCTCCATTTTTTGTGCGTCAGTTATGTCTCTATTTTCAAAAACTTTAATAATTCAAAATTTAAAACTTTTAGAAGTTAAAATAAAACTATTGGATGTGATCTACATCATTTCATCTATGTACGTTTAAAAAACTATGACATTTCAATTTTGCTTTGATTGTCATCAAAAACTTATAAAAAATGTACTAATATGGATAATTTTTAGACGTTGATTTTTCAACTTATTGATTCTCGTAAAAATAAAATTGAAATGTGATAATTTTTTATAAGTATATAGAGAAAATAATATAAATCACATCTAACGGTTATAAATTTGACTTTTAAGTTTTAAATTTTGAGTTATTAAAATTTTAAAAAATAGAAGCATAATGGAGGCACAAAAAATGGAGGCATTTGAACTCTCATCTAGCATCATTATCAGAGTAGATAAGTATATGTTATAGATGCTGAGGTGTATATACTGTACGGAAACGTGTATTTGCTTCCTCATGTCATTGCTGGGGTAGAGAAGACTGACTAAAGAACAATAATTATATTATTATATTAATAAATGCAAATAATTGCCTTGCCCTTCATTATTGAAGGGGTGATTCTAATTTTTTTTTTTAATGTGAGTATAATCTGAAAGAGTACATTTTTTTAAAATGTAAATAATATACAAAAGGTTTTATTTTTAGAAAGCAAATTAAAAAAAAAAGTTTGTATTTTTTTTACAAATAATGTGGAATAATTACGTATTATTTGTAATATTCAAAAGATATTATTCATGAACCTTATTGATTATTATTCTAAGCCGTCCGATTTGATAGGAGCCACTAGGTTGTATGTGGTGGTTGAGGGAAGACCGGAAGAGGTACAAAGCGCATGCGAGCCGCCTCCACGTGTCATATTTGGAATTACATCTCTTCGCGTAACGTCCAAAAAAAAAAAACTGTTGGCATTTAATGCCTTCTACAGTGAGAGAAATAAGGTAAGGAATAAAATACAACCAATAAATATTGGGTTGCGGTTAGGGGTGCAAACGGATCGGATACGAATCTGATAGTGTAAAACTATATCTGTATCCGTTTTGTTTTTTTTTTGTTTTTTTTTTTTATACGGATACGGATTGAATATTAACTAGATAGGGATATCTGCTTTTTATAATAGTAAATAACATAAATTTTTTCATAATATATATATATATATATATATATATATATTATTCGGATACAGATAATTAAAATTTAAAATCATATCCGTATCCGTATTCGCACGGATATTCGGATATCAGATATCCGTATTAAATTTTCGAATACAGTCGGATAATATCCAATCCGTTTGCACCCCTAGTTGCAGTCTCCCAAAAAGTTAATGGATATATGAGATTTGACTATTCTAATAAGAAAAGTAATAATTATTCTTGATTTGATTATTCTAGTTATTTTTGTTTTACAATCAAATATAGGAATATGCTAGCATGCTATGCATAGCATAGAACCCCTCCATGTAACGGCTTGGATTTCGAGTTTTTAAAATCCTAATGGTCGATCCGAACCGTTCATCTTGTTCTCCATATTAATATGTGTTTGGAGACCAAATTTTATATTTTTTGGAATTTTTTTACTATTTTTTTAGATTTATTGAAAATCGCTGTTTTCAGCAAATCTGTACCATAAAAAAACAGCGATTTTCAATTAAATATAAAGAAATAGTAAAAAATTTCAAAAAATGTAAAATTTGGTCTCCAAACACATATTAATATGGAGAACAAGATGAACGGTTCGGATCGACCATTAGGATTTTGAAAACTCAAAATCCAAGCCGTTGCATAGAGAGATTCTATGCTATGCATAGCACGCTAGCATGTTCCACCAAACATATACTAATTAGGTTAGCATAATAGTGACTAACCCAAGTTAACTCAAGCGTTGAGAATAGCTATTTTCTCACTTAAACGTGTAATATATAGTCGCTAACTCGAATTTAAAATAGTCGCTAGCCCAATTAACCCTACTATTTTTTAGCACCCAAACTCATCCTAAAAGTAACTCAAAATTTTAGTTTAAATCTGAACCGTTCGATCATAACTAGCATGAATATTAAAAAGATACTATAACTATAAATTTTCATTGGCCAAATTTGTCCAAATTTTGATCGGACGGTTCCAATTCAAAATCAAAATGCTAATTACTTCAAAGAATCCGCTTTTCCTCACAAAAAACAAAAAATAAAAATAAAAACAAAAACAAAAACAGACTCAAGATACTGTAGGAAGTAGTAGTGGAGTACTTGCTGACAAATCATTTACATAAGAAGTTTTTTGTTTTTTTGTGAAGAAAAACAAAACAAACATGTGGAGAAGAGGATGGCGGAGTGGCCAAGTGGGGTCGGATAATAAATGAAGAGAAGCGAAGGCACACAACAAATCAACAATGACGATGCAACAAGAAAAATAATTAAGAAGAATATTCTCAACTGAGCCAAAGTGACATTAATGCCTATTTAGAAATTAGAATATAGGAGGAGTCCGTTTTGAAATTCGTGCTATATTAAATCGAACGATTTAGATTTAATTCTACAGTGTGCGATATTGCAGTGGATCTGAATTCGTTGGAGGGAGCCAAGATTTAATTCAGAAACATAGTCAGAATATTTTTAGTGTGAGTCTATGGTACTATGTATATTACGATTTGGCACCGTGTTACGGTTCTATATTCGAATTTTTAAATTCTAACGGTTGATCCGAACCATTCATCTTGTTCTCCATATTAATATGTGTTTGGAGACCAAATTTTACATTTTTTGAAATTTTTTTACTATTTTTTGAAATTTATTGAAAATCACTGTTTTTGGATAGTCCAGCATTTTCAAATCAAGTGATTTTTTAAATATATAAAAAAATAGTAAAAAAATTTCAAAAAATGTAAAATTTGTTCTCCAAGTACATATTAATATGGAGAACAAGATGAACAGTTCGAATCGACTGTTAGAATTTGAAAACTCGAATATAGAGCCGTAGCACAGTGCCAAATCGTAATATGCATAGTATCATAGACTCACTCATATTTTTATATGAGCCACTTTCCATATTAAATGTCACAATTTCGTTTATTACAGAAGTTTTGGAGGTCAATGGTAAAAAAAAAAGGTTTAAGGGTCAATTTTATGCACATATCCTAATTTATTTAAATAACTCAAAATTTAAAACTTTAAGTCAAAATAAAACCGTTGGATATGATATAATCATTTTATCTATACACGTGTAAAAAATTGCGATATTTCAACTTTATTTGGATTGTCATCAAGAACTTGTAAAAACATACTAATGTGAATAATTTATAGACATTGATTTTTCAAATTATTTTTTTATGAGTACAAAAAGGAAACAACAAACATAGATTACATCTAACAGATTTATTTTGACGTTTATAATTTAAATTTTGAATGATTAAACTTTTTAAAAATTGAGACATTGTGAAGGCATAAAAAATAAAGGCATTTGAACCGTCCTCAATTAATAAAGAACACTAATAATTTTTTCAATTGATAAAAAATTGGACTCACATCCATTGATCCAATTTGAACCTCTATCCATTTTCAGGGGCGGACCCAGAGTAGACCAAGGGGTAGCCGCTCCTCCCTGGATTTTGAGTTTTAGTGATGATCTATTGATACCGATCGACTTTGTCCCTCGTTGGAAATTTTTTTGCCCCTTCTGAGTATTTGATTTGTAATTCGGATTAAAGTTAGTATTAAAATCAAAATAAATTTATTGAATTATGATTGGTAATTAAAATTATAAGTTAAAATATCAAAAATTAAAAGTTAGAGCATTGAAAAATATAAGTCAAAACACTATTTTTTTTTATTGAGTACCCAATTAGTTAATAAATTTAAATTCAATAAGTTATTTAAATCCGATTCGATAATTTTTTGTCCCTCCTTTAATAAAAATTCTGAATCCGTCCCATCCTTTTTGTTTGTGCCATCTGGTGGATAAGAAAGAATAAATAAAAATGAGCGCAAGAAAAATGAGTATATTATGATTTGCACATACGTGCACGGTGCAACCCTCCTTCCATGCTATGGCCCCAGCTCCCTGGATAGAATGAAGATCGAATACCTATCAAGTATATATCAAGCTTATCTGATAAAGCAACCTTGTCAAGCTGACTTATATCTCCTCCCCTCAATCTCTCCTCTTTCCGTTGTTCAACAGAACTTATCCAGCTCCTTATCTAGTTATAGTCACGTCCAATTATTTGAGCAATCAAGAAGTAAAACACGAATTGAACACGAAAATCAAAGGAATTTTATTAAGCTGGAACAAACGGTACAGTACGTACATGGGCAAAACCAAGTTTGAAAGGCGATGCCTCTCCAAGAAGAAGCATCTCGATTCATTTCTTCTAACGCTCTATTTACTCTCCGCTTGACAAATCAGCTTCCACGTCAGACACTTTGCTGATTTGTAATAACCAAGTCATTCTTTTTCTTTTTAAATGCTGCCTTCGTGCCCAGATATATATCTTCCCCCTTCTTTCCTTTCGTTGACCGATCGAGTCAATCATCCATTCATCCCACATTCCTTCTCCGAGTCCGACCCTGACGTAATCTCACAAAGCACCTTTTTCTCTCAAATTTGAACTAATCCGTCTCTCCTCCCTCATAACTTCCCTCCTCTTCCCTCCTTTTGCTCTCCTTGAGACCAAAAAACGTTTGGTGAAAAATGTGACCTAAACAAGAAATATCATGGTGGGAGATAATATTGTTCGTCGCGGTCGGCTCTCTCCATATAAAAATTCTTCGCCCTCTCCCATGGAAGTCTCTCGAAAGTGTTCTCTGTGTTGTCAGATTATTATTCTATTTTTGTTTTGTTTTTTTGTTTTTTGGCCAGTAAAGGTGTGCAAAGATTTCGTGGTAAGTATCAGAAAAACCAGTACAATAGCGAGGCTCGAACCCAGAATACAAGGCCGAAGTAAATCAAGTAATAGAAACAAATTACACTAAAAGCAGTCCTAAAACAAAATAAAAAGGTAAATTGTGATGTAATTTACAATTGAAATATGGACCATGTTGATTTTGTTTTTAATATCGAGATCAAGTTAAGTTTGAATTTTGCATCAATTGTATCCTTTAGGAAGTTTGAAATTGTACAGAGTATCAAATTAAGGGAATAGTCGAATAGACTTAACAAGGATGTACTATAAATGGGGAAAGTATCATCTACGGAGTTTTTCTGTGCGAAGCTTTTAATCTGATCTGTTTGTTTCGAATCGGACGGATCAGATCAGATCTTACTCGAATTTAAAAAAAACTCAAAATTTGGTGAATCTTTAATTCAGTCTGTCCAATCCGAAACGAACGGACCAGATTAAATACTCCGCAGATGATAGCGTCCCCCCCTGTGAATGATGAGTGCGTATCCTCTGAGATATCTCAACTTTTGCGTGACCGACGCATCCGGTGCCTATTCGGAGGTGATGGAGGGGGTCAATATTATGTGTGATTTGAGATTCGTGCAGAATGTATTTGAACGGTTGGGATATTCCATAAAGTCACGCAAAGTTTGAGATATATACGAATTCGTGAATGACCACCCTCAATTGATGTTGGTTTTGAAGACAAATTAAAGGGCTCGGCCCATTTGCTTTTCCCCATCGGCTCAAAGCCAGACAGTTGGCATTTGATGCTTTTGGCATCGGTAGAAAAAATTGAGCCGTTGGTATTTGATTGGTGCATTTGCTATCAGCAGGAAATTGATCCGATGGTAATTTGGTTAATTACTATCGGTATAGAGCATATAACCGATGGCGCTTGGTTATTTTAATTAAAGGACCAGCCGAAGCTTCTTCGAGCATAGCGTTTTTTTTTTTAAAACCTGACAGTAGCTGTCATGTGCTTTATTGAATGAAATATTTACACATATAGGGTCCGTTCGGCTATCCAATAAGGAATAGGAATGAGTGTGAGAATCAAAAATTTTGAACTGAATTTTACTGTTTACTGTGAAAATAAAAACTTAATTTTGAGCAAATTTTTTTTTTCACGATAAATAGTATGTGGCCGAACGGACCCATATTTTTTTTGGACCACTTAGATTAGGTCTGAATTCTAGCCAGAGATTAAAGAAATATGATTATCAGTACTTTAGCCATAGCCTCATATCATGCAATATTCTGTAAGCAATCGAATCTGGTCTCGAAACTGCATCCCTGAAAATAACCTCATTTCTGTACTTGCAGATGTGCCAAGCCGTGCAAATGAATGCAGCCATCCATTACTCGAACATCGAGTCTGGTCTCGAAACTGCATCCCTGAAAATAACCTCATTTCTGTACTTGCAGATGTGCCAAGCCGTGCAAATGAATGCAGCCATCCATTACTCGAACATCGAGTCTGGTCTCGAAACTGCATCCCTGAAAATAACCTCATTTCTGTACTTCCAATTGTGCCAAGCCGTGCAAATGAATGTAGCCATCCATTCCTCGAAAATCATGCCTCCTTGAGCTTGTACCATTTCCCAGGATCTTCCCCACACTCCTGTTATTGTTTGAGCATGCTTGAATATTGGCCGCCCCAATAAGGATCCCACTTTAAACCATACATGAAATGCTACTGGGCATAGGAAAATTAGATGTAGTTGAGATTCGACTGGGCAATTAGCACAAACAGCACAGTCCCTATCAATTCTTCGAGCATAGTGACAAATGAAAAATTCGGATTCGGTTCAGCGGAATCAAAAATTCGTGATTCGGATATAATTCAAAAATGATTCAGTACAAAAAATTAAAAAAATTAAAAAAAAAACCTGCCAAATTTAAGTTGGCATACAAATTTTATATAATTCCTAAGCACAAAAGATCTCAAAATTTATTTAAATTGTCTTGACAACACATGTTTCACTTTTTTTATTTGAAGTGGCAAGTCTTTTGAGAGAGGCATCACGTGGGCCATAAGTTTGACTTGATTTTCCCTCCCCTCACACTTGTGGATCCATATTTGTTGTTTTTCTTAGTAGAAAAGCAACTGGCTGCTATTTTTTACTCTCTATATCTCTCTTCAAAGAAGAGTAGAGAGAGAAAGGAAATCACGTGGGAGAGAGAGAATAGCAAGAGAAGAGCAGCGGATATGGATCCCACATTTGTTCCCACTTCTCATGTGAAATCCGATGAATTTTTACTGAAAATAATGTGAATAATTTGTAAAATTCATAAAAGTCACGTTTTATTCGCATTTTATATGGTCAAAGGTTCAGTCAACATTTAATACGCTATTTGGAAACATTGAAAAAATGAATTCTTCGCGAATAAAACACGAACCTTGTCATTGTGTCTTCGAGTGAGCCAATTCGTAAGTTTGATATGAGAAGTTGCTCTCTCTGTATCTCTATTGTCTCTTTACTAAATCTTGTCTAAAATTTTCTCTTCTTTTTAAAATTTGTAAGAGAGTGTGTGAGAGAGTTCTATTGAGAATTTTTATTTTCTGCATTTGTAAGACTTTTTAATTTAGTGGATTTGTGTCGTATACTTTTGTGATTTTTTTCCAATAGAATTTTCACGTAAAATCTTGTATTATATCTAATTTCTTGTGCTTGTTTGCTTATTGTCTTGGTTTCTCTTATGATCTATTTATTTGCTTACGTCTATTTTATCCCCAACAATTGACATCATCTCTCATAATTTTTGTTCATTATAGTTAAACACTTAATTGTACCAAAATCTATCTCATGAGTTCATTTATTGGTTTGCACAGTGTTTTTCTAAAGACGATGCACTACATTTCTACTCAAGATGAGGCCGAGTGAAGACTGGAGTTCATATCTTCTGAGACAACTCAAATTTTGAGTTTCTGTGAAGAATTTGGACTATATGGATTTTTGCAAATTGAATTCTGAACTGTCCAATTTGAAACCAAAACGTTTTACATCTCTAACTGTCTAACAGCATAACTAGTAAAGGTGCAGACTTTTAAGGAATATTTTTTTTAGTGAGTCTATGGTACTATGCATATCACGGGTTGTGTTTGGAGACCAAATTTTATATTTTTTGAAATTTTTTTACTATTTTTTTAGATATTTAGAAAATCACTTGATTTGAAAATTCTGGACTATTCAAAAACAGTGATTTTCAATAAATCTAAAGAAATAGTAAAAAAATTTCAAATCTCCAAACACATTTAATATGGAGAACAAGATGAACGGTTTAGATCAACCATTAGAATTTGAAAACTTGAATATAGAGCTATAGCACGGTGCTAAATCGTACTATGCATAGTGCCATAGACTCGCTCTATTTTTTTTTACTAAACTCCTGGTTTCAGGTAAGGTAAATATGGGCCTTCTAGTGAGCGAGTTTCGGCCCAAACTCAGCACAGCTAAATTATGAACTGTGAAAAAGCTCAGCTCAGCTCAGATTCGACCCTGATTTGAGAATTACAAGCCCGATGTCAGACATTGTTGTATTATTACTAGTGCTCTAATGACTCTGGTCTAATTTTGCTGCATTTACTTACTATTTCCAACATCTCAAATTGTGTAATAACATTGTTGTGTAATTTTGCTGCAGAGATATTAACTTGGAGTTCCATTAATTAGGCAAACAATCATTCGTATGCACTATATATTATTGCTTTATACAAATTTCCGGTTCGCTTATCAAGTGCTAGCTATCAGGTGTTAAAGTGTTGAATTATATTGGAAAATCTTATATGAAGAAGATGAACAGAATCGATCACGAATGTTCATCTCCTTGTTTATATTGTATCTAACTATCTATTACTTTGTTGTGCATAAATCTCCTTACCTTGTTTCTAAACCACTTAAGGTTTATTCATTTTCTGGTACTATTATACATGATCTTTTACTTGAGCTGATATTTTGGTGCTTGATTAAAAAATCTGATATGTGAGTTGATTGCGATGAATTTGCTTGGATATTTTCTAGCCCAGAATTATGATGTTTTTCTGATTTTGTTCAAGAGGTTTTGATAAAAAGGTGTTGTACACACCTATTACTTGCTGTTACTGTCGGTATCAGTGAATTATGCCTCTTAGGTTCAACATGATGTTCTAAGAAATTCTTTTGTTGATACTCCAACATGCGATCTTTTGGTACTTTTTTATATATATAAACCAGTATCAGTGTAATAATTGCTTTGTTTTGGCTACTGTCAGTATTCTGGCACTGGTACCAGCCTGTACCGGTGTTATTCTGGGTACTTGTTTGCTCTGTTTTGATTCCAAGGATTTGTATGCAAACTTCTAAATTTTGAGGATTTAATCTGAAATTGTGGTGTAGATGTGTAGTCCCTCGTCAGAAGGTCTTAAGCGCAAAATTTAATAGTTGCTGTGCATTCGGGCTTTTGAATGTTTAAAAACAGTGGAAAATGAAAATAGAATTGGGCTGGTTCTCTTGCCGACATTTTTATTTTTATTCATTTTTTAAAATATTTTATTAAAAATAATCAGATTTCAGCCGGAATTTAAAAAATGTCCAACCTGTGAAAAAAATTCACAGTCCAGAATTTTATTTCGGAACCGTGAATATTTTTCACGGTTCGATTTTTTTTTTAAATACCCATTTACTATAATATAATATAGTAAATACATTATGGAGTAGAACCAGGGTGTTCTTAAGCTCACCAAAGTGTTTGGTGAGCTTAACTACAAAATTCATCGAATTGGTTTTAAATGACGAATCCAAATTGTTAGAACTTGCCTATTTTATGTGTTATGCGTCTACATGTGAAATTTTTAAACATTCGAATTAGTTTAGTATAAAATCAATCCGTCAAAATTAGAAGGTTAATAAATTAATTTTAGTGCATTCATTTTTTGAACATTTTTTGACCGCTTGACTTTATACTAAATTAATTCGAATGTTTAAAATTTTTACATATAGACTCATCACTCTAAGTTAGGTGGGTTTCAACGGTTCGGATTCGTCATTTGAAACAGATTTAATGGATTTGGGAGTTAAGCTTACCAAACACTTTGGTGAGCTTAAGAACACCCTAGTTCTGCTCTACATATATGTATATATAATATAATATATGTATTTTTATATATAGGACTTGGCTACAGTGCTATGAGTTGCATAGAGGCCTCCCGTGCTACGGCTCAATATTCGAGTTTTCAAAATCTCAATGGTCAATCCGAACCATTCATCTTGTTCTCCATATTAATATGTGTTTGGAGACCAAATTTTACATTTTTTGGAATTTTTTTACTATTTTTGTAGATTTATTGAAAATCGTTGTTTTTCAGACAAATTTAGACAATAAAAAACAGCGATATTCAATAAATCTAAAAAAATAGTAAAAAATTTCAAAAAAATGTAAAATTTGGTCTCCAAACACATATTAATATGGAGAATAAGATGAACAATTCGGATCGACCGTTAGAATTTTGAAAACTCAAATATTCAGCCGTAGCACGGGAGGCCTCTATGCAACCCATACCATATTAGCCAAATCATTTATATATAATATAATATAGAGATGGGCTACGGTGAGTTGCGAAGTAAAACACGTTTCTATTTCGCGCAATATCTTCATTTTCAAAGTTCAAAACGTCAAACCGAACCGTTAGATGTGATCTCCATATTGAAATGTGCTTACAGACCAAATTTTACAGTTTTTAGAATTTTTTCACTATTTATTAAGCCACTTTAGAAATCTAAAAATACGGGTGAATAGTAAAAAGCAGTAAAATTTCTGGACCACCGGATCTGAGATTTTCAAAGTGGCTTAATAAATAGTAAAAAAAATTCCAAAAAATTTAAAATTTGGTCTTCAAGCACATTTCAATATGGAGAATAAGATGAACGATTCGAATCGATATTTTCAACTTTAAAACCGCAAATTATGAGGGTGAAGTAAAATAATCATTTTACTTCACAACTCACCTTAGCTCATCTCATATAATATATGTGTATATATAATATATGTATATATAATATAATACATGTATAGATAATATAATGAGTTGGGCTATGGTGAGTTGCGAAGTAAAGTGACTATTTACTTCACACTCATATTTTGCGATTTTAAAGTTCAAAATGTCGATATGAACCACTCAACATGATCTTGATATTGAAATGTGCTTGGGGACCAAATTTTACATTTAAAAAAAAATTACTATTTATTAAGCCACTTTGAAAATCGTCAATTTAGCGGTCCATAAATTTTTATTGTTTTTACTGTTCACCCGGATTTTCGGATTTTCAAAGTGGCTTAATAAATAGTAAAATATTCCAAAAAATATAAAATTTAGTTTCCAATCATATTTTAATATAGATTAAACATCTAACTGTTTGGATCGGCTATTTGAACTTTGAAAATGAAGATATTGTGTGAAGTAAAAATGTGTTTTACTTTGCAACTCACTGTAGCCTTACTCCATATATAATATATAATATATAATATGAGGAGAGATCAAGTTACAACAAGTTACCACAACCATTTTCTATATTTTTAAAGTCCAAATTGTCGATCCAAACCGTTCAACATGATCTCCACAATAAAATGTGCTTCTAGATCAAATTTTATATTTTTTGGAATTTTTTTACTATTTATTAAGATGGGTACAAAATTCAATGGTCTAAATTTGACTAGTTTTTGTACCCATCTTAATAAATAGTAAAAAAATTTCAAAAAATGTAAAATTTGGTCTTCAAGGACATTTTATTGTAGATATCACATCAAACAATTTGGATTGATGATTTGGACTTAGAAAATGTAGAAAATTGTTATGGTAACTTGTTGTAACTCAAAAATTGTTGTAACTTAGATCCCTCCTCATATAATATATGTATATGTTTTCTAGCTGACCACTCGGGGCAAGGGTGGTCCACTAGGGATCTGACTGCCCATAGGCCAATCTATAAATAGTAAATGCATTTTAAAATAATAAATGGATAATTCTTCAATAATCTCTCAAGCTTTTGACTAAACAAAATACTGATTATTGTATGCCTACCGTTGAACGAAAACTTAAACTGAATTTTTGAGGCACTAAATGACATTTTTTTATAATTCTAATGGTTCAAATGTCCGGGGGTTTTCTCCTGGGCGAAATTCAGATCCATCTCGTCCCCCCTTTCTGAAAATTGATCATATGCGCAAATCTGACTTTCCTAGTCTAAGTTATGATTGTTTAAAGTTTTTTCGAAAGATGAACTTTGAAAATTCATCACTAATTGTAGAAAAATCCAAATAAATTGAAATTTGTGTCAATTATGTGTATTTATTAATGCTCTAAATGTCGGTGTAATCACTTTTATAGTTTTGTCCCTGTATCAGTCCAAACTGTTAGTTTGTAATAATCTAGAAGTCAATAATACGATAATTTATCATAAAGCTTTGTTCATGAATTGGATGATTAATATCATTTTGTTGCCTTGAGTATTATTGCATTTATGGATCATTTCGAGTTCATGACTGAAATTGTAAAACTCCATAATATAGATGATATATACTCTTAATCTTAAAAGGTCACTGACCAAGGTAATTAGCAGGAACACTAATTACCGTTATAAGGTTAGTATGTGGATTAAATGATAGTCAAGTTTTACAGACCATAGACAAGGAGTTGTCATTTTAATCACATAGATATATGTTCCAGGAACATGATATTTGACAGACCCCGAATGAAATATTAAATAGAATTGTGTTCGTGTCATTAATGCTTTCATTCAGTGTTAAGTTCTAAAGTATGAGGTATTCATCTTTCCTACTAAGAAATGTATATCTGTGATTGTTATCAAACACTGTCGGTAAAATGCAGTTATAACGATAGCTCTTCGGTATACATGGCTTAGCTGAGGTAGTGATGGTTTACCAAAATTACTATTGTCCCACGTATCTCTATACGAGCTATAGCATCACTGGGCCCCATGATAGAGTAAGATTATCAGCGTGCGGTATGATTACAAGAGTAATCATATTTGATAATCTGCTCAAGATCAAGAAAAGATTAATTTTGCAAGGATGACACACATCTACCTTGAAACTAATCTGATAGCTATGAGACAGAAGAACAGGCACAAGTAAATTGTTTACTGGATCGTGATATTGTACTGTACAACATCATCTGTGTAATTGGATGGTCATGATGTGTTGCCAGATGCCTCTCATGATTATAGAAGTTAAAACAGTTTTAATTCTATTTACCAACATAACACAGATCCTACTGGGTCACACTATATAGGAGTTAATCGAAGAATCTTATTGTGATTGATTATAAATGTTATGATCAATAGTAAGATGGTTATAATTAATTATACGTGTTATAATTAAATTATAAATGTTATGTAAAAATAACAAGCAAAAACATTGGTTAATTTATAAACGTGTGCGACACGTTGTATAAAAGTTAACCAGTTAATTTATAAAATGTGCATGACACGTTATATAAATTACGGAAACAACAACCGCAAGAAAAATATATATAATTGTTCAGAATAATTATATGAATATTATTTGTTTTCGGGCCGAGGACATTCGAGTCTTTTCAGATTCGTCCTTATCCGCATGACATGTCATCAATCCTATCCAGATGACACGTCATCGATACCGAAACAAACAACCGCAGAAAAATATATATAATTGTTCAGAATAATTATATGAACATTATTTGTGTTCGGGCCGAGGGCATTCGGGTCTTTTCAGATTCATGCTTATCCGCATGACGTGTCATCGATCCTATCCAGATGACACGTCATCGATCTTATCCACATGTCATCCTTATCCATTCAATGGCATATCTTGTAAATATGCATATGTTGAGGGGTATTTCGGTCTTTTGCGAACCTCCTCAAAAGCCTATAAATAGAGGGGTGCATGTAGAGAGAAAAACCACTAATTCACTTGTATCATTTCGTGCAGAATCGAATCGGTATTTTCTCTCTTTCTCGGTTTCTCTCCCAAATAGTGTTTCGATTGAGAAAAGAAAGTTATACGTAGTTGACGTATAATCTTGCGGGTTGTTGTGGAGTATATTTACGGGATCAATGAATAGTGTTTTACCGAATTTAGCGGTATGTCAGTTTTGCTCATTTGATGAAACTGAGTAACCGAAAATTCGTGTTTACGGGTTTTTGTCTTTTCCCTATGAATAGTGTTTTTGCAGAATTCCGCGATTTACAGTATTTCTGGCAGAAGAAATTAACCGCTCTCTGGTTAGTCCTGGTGGATAACCGATAGAGGCATCAGACGTCTGATGCTCCGAGACGAGTCGATTCCTTCCGTGATGTAGCTCTACACGCTCGATCTGCATTCCAACTGTGATTTGGAAACAAGGTATAAATATGTTATATTAATCTATTTAATTGGTAAGTAGATTAAAGTTTTAGAAATCAATCATGGAGTAGATCTGTAAAAGGATTAAATTGGGTTTTAATGCCAAAGGAATACTGAAGGTGGACCGCCTTGGAAAGTTTCCTGACATACCTCATTTAATCCTGAGCTTAAGTTGGCCGTAGAAATTTTTGTTCTACGGTCATTCTGCACCTTAAGCCTAAACGGGTTTTGGTTACCGCGAAACCCCAAAAGTGGTATCCGAAACCCAACACAGAAACCCAACACAAACTTGCTGATTTACTAGCAGAGATCAAATTTGATATACATATACATATATTATACATAGAGATGGGCTACGATGAGTTGCGAAGTAAAACGACTATTTTACTTCACACTCATATTTGCAATTTTAAAGTTCAAAGTACCGATTCGAACCGTTCATCTTGTTCTCCATATTGAAATGTGCTTGGAGACCAAATTTTACATTTTTTTTGAACTTTTTTACTATTTATTAAGCAATTTTGAAAGTCTCTGATCTGATGGTTCAGAAAATTAATTTGTACAATCAAGCACTTAATTAAACAAACACAATTTAATAATACAAATGCTAAAATTAATTAAACAAGTACAATTTAGTAATACAAGAAATTATTAAACAAGCATAATTAAACTAGCAACACTTAATTTTAATAGATTAAACTAGTCAGTTCACTTATTTAAACTTGTTTAGAATTTGATATATACAAGTATATTTATAATAATTAGTGATTAGTATCAACACACTTAATAAATTTTAATATTATTGTTACATCTATAAAAAGAAAAATAAACAAACACCCTAACAAATTTCTTATGCATTTGCCGAACACCTACATGGCTACATTCACTAATTTTCTATAGATTAAATAACTTTGGTTTTGATAAATCAAAATTCTCATTCTCATATTAAAAATTTTCATTACTACAAAATTCTCATGCTGCCGAACATGTCCTAAGTGTTCTTAAGAACAAGAGAAGAGGAGAAATAGGTAAAAAATTGGTTACGATGGGTTGAAGGTGAGAAATGGGTTTTGGGGAACGAATGGAGGAAGAGAGAGAGAGGGGTAAAGAGTAAAGACAAAAGACAAAAGACAGCTACATTGAGAAGTGTGAAACCATAGATAGCCTTGGAGTTGGGTTGGGGTAGTTTGAACCGTTTTGTTTGAAATTTAAAAATGAACCGAATCAAATCTGGTTCAACCGGATTTAATAAAAACTAGTTTGGTTGGTTCAGTATAATTGGTTTGTAAATGTTTTAAATCGAATTGAACTAAAGTATGAATTCAGTTTTAAGAAGTAAACCGAATCGATTATTAAACTGCAAAAACTGAACCATTTAATCTGATCTAAATCGGTTTGATTTAAAACCAATTAAAACGGACCCAATGAACACCCCTACATGTGAGGTAGGTATGGAGGTTATTGAGTTCGATGCTAGGCTTCAATTTATTACATATCAGAGACACAGTTTAAGCGGTTATATCAAACTCAGGAAGGGCATGTCAGAGAAGAATTCTAAGAATGCAATGGGGAACTTTGTTCTTTGCATTATGCTAGTTCATTTGGCGCAATCGAAATAGGAAAAATTTTGACGGCATTGAGTCAAACCCCCATTGGATAGCTCATTAATCCATCAAAGAATCAAAGCTGTGAAGGAAATTTTGTTGATCTTATTGGAATAGGTCCTGCTTGGATAATTTATAACCTTGCAGTAGATGTTGTTATTTATTTGTTGTTACTGTAGTTTGTTGTTAATTCTTAGCAAGTTAAAAGATTATTTAACTTAGATAAATTATTTGCTGTGAATAGGGCTGCTAATGAGTCGAGCCGGCTCACGAATCAATGAGTTGAGCGGCTTAATATTTTATAATGAATCAGACTCGAAACTAAAAAATGTCCTAACTCGACTTGGCTCACTTTTGAATGAAAAAAGCTCGGCTCGGCTCGACTCATGTAAACACTTGGCTCGACTTGCAAGCTCGCGAGTCGGCTCGTGAGCCGGCTCCTATTACATGTTAAAAAAATAATTATTTAATTATTTTAAAGAAATAATTAAAGTGGGATAGAGATATTTTTGTGACTTTAAATTACATGTTGAAAAACTTTGATTATTTTTTAAAGAAATGATCTAAAGAAATTTGAAAAAATATTATTTTTTTAAAATAATTTCAAAATGCCGGCTCATATTACATGTTGAAAACTTTGAAATCTGAAATCTGAAAAATTTGGAAAAATTTGAAATATGAAAAAAATCTGAAATCTGAAAAAATCTGAAATCTGAAATCTGAAAAATTTTGAAATCTGAAAAAAAATTTAAATCTGAAAAATTTTAAATCTGAAAAATTTTTAAATCTGAAAAAATTTAAAATCTGAAAAAAAATTTGAAATCTGAAAAAATTTTAAATCTAACTATTTGAGATGTTATATTGATTAGTTTGTTAATTTACTCATTATATAACATTTCTATGATGACCAAGTCACATCTGGCATCAATTGCGCATCTATTTAGGGTATGTTTGGATGCAGCGAGAATAGCGCTGTTCTCGCTGTTCTTGCTATTCCTACAAAAACATGGAATAGCAAACGAACTCTCTCAAAGCCTCAATCCCTACAATAACTATTGTAAATGTTCAATCCAAACAACTTCCGAATAGCTTTAAGTTAGTGCTATTCTTAAATAGTAGTTGTTCTCGCTATTCTCAATTAACTATTATCAACAGTAGCTATTTTCGCTATTCTCTAGTGCATCCAAATGCACCCTTAATGAGCTTGGGTTCAAAATTATTGTCACTTCTGGTACTGCTAAGATTCTCCAGTTGGTCGGTATACCAGTGGAACCTGTATTGAAAATGCATGAAGGCAGGCCTCATGCTCGTGATATGTTCTGAAGCAAAGAAATAGCCTCTCAAGTTAATTGATTTTGCCCGTGATATGTCATTGTCAAGTCTGTTTTATTTGTTTCGTCTCTACATGTAAATTAATTAAACATCAGCACGAAGGTAGGCCTCATGGCAAATGAAGATATACATGTATTAAAAATATGAGTCGGCTCGTGAGCCAAGTCGAGTCAAGCTTTTTCTTTCATAAGCCGAGTTGAGCCGAACTTTTTCTTTCAAAAATGAGCCTAGTTAAGAGCCGAATCATTGAGCTACAATTAACGAGCCGAGTCAAGTTTGAGCCGAATCTTAATCATTAGCAGCCCTAGCTGTGAAGCCAAATTATTATTTGTTTTAACTTAGGTAATTCTTAGCAAGTTAAAGATCAGGAAGCTTCTTTATTTAGGAAAATAGATGATTTTGATATGCCGTGTCCGATACTTCAGCTGTCTTATTATTGCAATTTTTATTTCTTTGGAAGAAATTCAATATCCACGTGCTTTCAATAAATCTAACAATAAATATGATGCATGTTATTAACTACAAAATTTGTTTTTTTTTTTTATTCTGGGATCACTGACATCATGAATCATAATTTTTGAAAAAAAAAATAAACTAGAGTTCTTAATGGAAGAAAAAAGAAAATAAAAATGGAGAATAAATAAATAAATAAAAGGATGCTAGCTTGCTAAGAGCATCTCCATCGGCTTTCAAATAGAATTGCAAAATCCGACGTGGCAATTTCATTTTTGCTTTCAGCGCTGCAAACACCTTTAATAATTTGCAAGCTTTCATAATATGAAAGCTTGCAAAAGCGCTTTTATTTCGCTAAATTCCGTCTCTCTCTCTTCCATAACATGAGAGAGCTTTAAATTACTCTTCTCTCACCGTTCATGTTTTTAGAGAGAACTACAAAAATTTCATAAAAATAATTTAAAAAATATAAACGATCTATAGAATATAGCGAATTACAGAAATATGGGAGGCAATTTTATTTTCCATTTCAACTGAGATCCATCTTGTATGATTTTTTCTTTTGTAGTTCTTCCCTTTTGTTCTTCCCCTTTTCACCATTAATGGTTGTGCAGAGCCGTTGCTTTAATTAAAAAAGTAAGCTTTAAAACTACATATCTGAACAACAAATATCACATAATTCAAGGAACAACATAACAATGTAACATGTAACATTCCACAAGAAACATCTATTTTATACATTTGACAAAAAATACAAATTTACAACAACATGAATCTAATGTCTTGGCATAAGCATCTCTCTACTTCCCACAGTATTTGAACAAATTCACATCGAATCAGCGCCTCATCGCTTCCCTTTGATATCATAAGATAGATCCAGAGTCACTTCCATGCTTGGCTTTGTGAATGTTTTGTATATATATTAGAAACAGAGGGTTTGAGAATCTACCCTTCAAAATTGAAATTTAGAATATCAATTAGAACTGTATAATGGGCTAATGTGGTTGATTAAAACGTTATGTACAACCAAGCATCACATAAAGCTTATTGGCAAAGTCGGATAGCCGTCATAGGGTCTTGAAGTGCCATGATATTTATCACCTCTCACTCTAG
Organism: Carex pumila; assembly: GCA_033356055.1. Lineage (NCBI taxonomy): Eukaryota > Viridiplantae > Streptophyta > Magnoliopsida > Poales > Cyperaceae > Carex > Carex pumila. Next base: position 258,589 of record JARJHM010000059.1, on the reverse strand, counting down.
TCTTCATATTGTTATTGTCTCCTAGCAATTTTCTTTCTCACTTGATATCTCTTGAACTCCTTTTCTCTCTCTTTTGAAAGATATGGCAAGTATTGCTGATAAAGTCATAAAAAGGAGGAGAATTGGACGGAGGTAATAAGACCAAGCAGGATAAGTGTTTGCAAAACAGAGTTGCATGAGACACGTTTCACGAGTACAGCAGATGAGATGAAACGTGGATGCCTTGCATGAATAGGGATTCAATTAGATTTCGTCTTCAGATGGCACGTCAGATCATTATTTATTTATTTTTTTTTTGAGAAAAAGGTATCATGAATCGAAAGAGAGAGAAACAGAGATTGGTGATTGGTGGGGGTGAAAATAGAGATATGTTCTCAGTTTTTAAGTTACTGTTTTCACCGGTGTGGGTGAATTGGAGACGGAGAAAGAAATGGAAAGGTCCATTTGTACTTTAAAATTCGTGTTACATAGATTTTTGCAATTAGTATTATTTCACCGATGCAACTGATTTGCAATTAATTGATAATTTCAAATTAACAAGTGTCTTGAAATTGCAAATCACTTTCAGCGTTGGAGATGCTCTATGGAGTAGACGCAAAAAAAACAAAAAACAAAAAAAAAAAAAATTATCCAACATGTAAATTTTAAGTATGAATATTTTTCGAAATGTTCGGCTCAACTAAGTAAAACATTAAATATAACGATGACAACTAATATGAACTACTTCCGATTCTCAGCATAAACAATTAGATCCCTAATTTTAAATCATATCTTGATTGAAAAGGGTCCATGGAATTATCTTAGATGATTCGTATACAGAGTAACAGAGTCCATATTACATTTTGAGACATACCACTACCTTTTTTTATCTCACGAAAAAAAAAACTCATTTATAGCATTTTCTATCATTTAAAAAAAAATTCTGCCAATTTTTTTTAATTTATTGTTGGGTCCCTTTATGATCCACAAAAGCTTTAAATTTATTGTATTATGAGCCATTTAAAAAAAAAAAAGTCTATAGTTGGTCCTCTAGTAATAAAAAATTATTTTAATTAATGAAATATAACTAAATGATAATTACTACGCCTCACATAATTTTCATACTTGAATAATAATTCTTCAATCATACTTTGTAAAGTTTTCTTAAGAGGCATGATATCTAAATTTTAAATTAATATATATATTCCATATTCAGTTACTTCAAGTAATTAATATTTTTGACATTTTTCCCTGAAGTACCCCTCAGCTCTCTTCAATATTACTCTTAGGTGTACAGCCTATAATGAAAATCTCGGTCAGTGCATGCAAAATAAAATAATAATAAAAAACAAAAGCCAGGTCAATCTCGTAAACATCACAATTCAGCGCCTTAATTAAAAGGCATTGCTAGTGCCTGGTTGTAAGTGTAGCTAATTTTGATAATAAAAAAAGAGTGAGTCTATGGTACTATGCATATTACGATTTGGTACTGTGTTACTGCTTTATATTCGAGTTTTCAAATTCTAACGGTCGATCCGAACCGTTCATTTTATTCTCCATATTAATATGTGTTTGGAGACCAAATTTCACATTTTTTCAAAATTTTTTTACTATTTTTTTAAATTTATTGAAAATCACTGTTTTTGGATGGTCCAGAATTTTCAGATCAAGTAATTTTCTAAATATCTAAAAAAATAGTAAAAAATATTCAAAAAATGTAAAATTTGGTCTCCAAACACATATTTATATGGAGAACAAGATGAACGGTTCGGATCGACCATTAGGATTTGAAAACTCGAATATAGAGCCGTAACACGATAACAACCCGTGATATGCATAGTACCATAGACTCACTCATAAAAAAAAACCTTGATGTTTCTATGATACATATCAAATACCAATTTTCCAAATCAACCTCTCTGTGGTTTTTGCCCACTGAAGCAATGACAGAGTTTCCTAATATTGTGCAAGTAAATCAACCACACTAATGGCCACATATACCATGCCGTGATGCAACAGTCAACCTCGTTGAACAGTAACAAGTACTGAATCTGAATATTCATCACAAATAATAAAAACTAATTTCATACAAAATATTACAAGTTCAAGATTTAAAAATAAAATTTTTGATACTGATCAAAAGACAATATTTTCCATAAAAAGATAACATATTTTGAAATTTGAATAGAATTTTTTTCTGAATATTAAATAATTGAGTGACTTGAATGATTCAATCTGAATAACTGAATCATCTAAAATTAAAAAAAAAAGTTCAAGAATTGGAATAATATTTTTTTTTCAAAATTTCCACACTTATGCCACCCCGTCTCGGAGCAGTTGGGGCAATCTTGTCTTGATTAGCCCCACATGATCTAAATTTACCATAATAAATAAATAATTCCTAAACTCAAAATTCCTATAAGACCAGCAATAACCCCTAAATTTCAACTTACTAAATTGTGCTGTGCCCAAATACAATACATTACACCCGCTAACAAAAATGCACGAGCATCTATATCAAAAATTAATATTTTTTTAAAGCTATCAATTCGTTTTTGTCAGCTAAAGTCATGGCTTAATTTGTACATTGAATCTACAAATGAAGTAAATTTAGAGTAAATTAATCCGTTCAGACAAGATGATTTAACTTATTTCGCTATTACTCCATCTTATTCTATTTGTTTTACACTTTATTTAATAAATTAAATGAAATATGGAGTTTACTTCACCTCCTCCATAATCAGACATGTTTTGCTAATTGCCCTGTATATATAAACATATACAAAGTGCCACATATTTCAAATTTCAAAAAATTATATTAGTATGTTTAAACAACACAACATTTTTTTCTTCTTCAAAAAAAAAATGCAACATTAATAATAACAATTTACGAACTACACAAATTTAATTTCTAATATCCCTATTAGCTACATTATGTACGGCCATTTTTATTAATATCCCTAAAAAAAAATCAAAATTTTAAAAATGCCCCTTTTCCCATTCTTTTTATTAATTCTACCCTGACCGCCTGGACTTGGGGCGGCCCAAATTACCTGTGAGACGCCACTCTCACGGGCGCTCCGTGCCTCTAGTGAGGCACCCCAAACTAGGGCAATCCATGCCTCAAGTGAGGCTCCCCATCCGGGAGCGGGTCATACCCCATCAATTCCCTCCCCACCCCAGCGCCCTTCCCTCCCCTTCTTTGTATTGCATCCGAACCAGAAAGAAGAAGAAAGAAAGTGCTGCTCCGCCTCGTCGGCTGGCGCCCCACCACCCCACCGCGATGTTCTCATTTCCCTCGCTCTCTCTCTCCCTCGCTCGTTGCACCACCACCGATCGTTGAGCCGCTGCACCACCGAGCTTTGAATCGTTGCACCACCGAGCCTTGAGCCGCTACACCACTGAGCCTTGAGCCGCTGCCTCCTTTGTTAAATGTATGTTTTTTTTTTGCTATTCGATTAGTTTAATTTAGGATTAGGGTTAGGGTTTAATTGTGAATTTGATTCGATTCGATTAGTTTAATTGTGAATGTATTTCGATTCAATTCTATTAGTTTAAATTGATTGTTGAATGTGATTAAATTGATTGTTGATTATGATTTGATTCGATTCGATTAGAGTTTAGGGTTGAATTGCTTGAATTGTTAAATGTGATTCGATTCAATTTGATTCATTTATAGTTCAATTGCTCGAATTGGATACTTGAATTGGTTGAATGCTTCAATTGGTTAAATGCCCGAATAGCTCGAATTGGTTCAATTGCTCGAATTTAAGATTATGATTTATGGTAAAATTGGTTGAATGTCATATGGTTCAATTTAGGGTTTATGGTTGTGAATTGTGAATTTTTTAAAAAATTTAGGGTTTACATTTGTGAATTGTGAATTACTTAAAAATTTTGGTGTTTATGGTTCAATTTAGTGTTAGAATTTATGGTTCAAATGGTTGAACTGTTTAAGAATTTAGGGTTTGGATTTATGATTTAGAAATAAGCATATTTATTTTTTGAAAATTATTTTTGTGATTGTTGTTGAAAAACATGTATATATCAATACAAAATAATTTGAAGTAAAACTAATTATTTTGAAGTATATCAATATTTGTTTAAAAATGACATATATATTTTTATATTGTAAGTAAATTGCATGTATATCTCATTTTTTTTAATTTTAAATATTTTGTGCGGTTTAAAATTACAAAGAATTGCATGTATATCAAAATTGTGGACCATGCAAAAACAGTGATTTTCAATAAATCTAAAAAAAAGTAAGCCCAAAATAATTGGATGTAAATAAATTGCATGTATATGATTTTCAATAAATCTAAAAAAAGTAAACCCATAATTGTAAGTAAATTGCATGTATATGCATTTTTTTGTTTAAAAATTAATTTTGTTGAAAATAAATAAACTTTACAAAAAAAAAATGCATATACAATTCTACAGATGGCTTTGTCTCTGCATTATTTGGCGCACCGCCTCCTTCCACGTATCCTGCAAGATGGGAGCAAGTTCCATGGGAGCTGTGTACACAGCCCGCCAATGCAGAGTCAGTTGCTGGATTTGATCCATGGGCAGCTAGTACAAGTACGCAGCACATGTATACAGGGGATGAGGATGAGGAGGATCTGGGAGAGGAGGCATCACAAGATGTGAGTCCGCAGAGGCGCGTGCAGCCGCACAGGCATGGCAAGGGCATAGCAGCTCCTAGGTTGTCTCTATCCGGAAAGAGACGGAGATGATGGTTGTAGAGTTTTTGCTTATTGTGATATATTTCTTTCTGTAGTATTTTGACTATGTGACTGCTGTATTATATTGCGTGCATTATGTTGACATCATGTTTTTTTATTTTATGTTCATGTTGGTATTATGTTGTTTGCACTTTACATTTCTTTATTATAACATAGTTTAATAATACAATTAAAGTTCAACAATATAATTAAAAGCGTAACAATATAATTAAAAGCGTAACAGTACACTTCAAGTAATTACATTCAAACTAAGAAATTATTTTCAAACCGTAATTTTTATTTGCGATCCACACTCCCAGCAGATCGCTTGTGACAGGGGCGGTCCACTAGGGATGCCTATTTATTCGTTATTCCTATCTCTCTTCTCACTCCAACATCAGTCTACCTCCCATCTCAAAGACAAAGAGAAGGGAGAGAGCTGAAGGCGATTTCGGACGATTTTCTGGGCGACTACAGCTATAAGTAATTTAAATTAATTTTTTAATTATTTAAAAATGTTTTTTTGTAATTATTTTTTAAATATTTCTTTTAATTATTTTTAAAATATTTATTTCAATTATTTTTAAAATATCTTCTAATTATTTCCTAATTAACTGTTGATTACTGTACAGTTAGTATTTAATTACGCATGTAATTAGCTTTCCTAATCAATTGTTGTTATTTAAAACCCTAGTTATAATGGCTCCCAAAGTTGAAAAAAATAGAGAAAGAACTAAAACCGAACGCGGAGCAAAATGAGCACTTATTAATAATTTTTGGACGGCTGAAGCCTACGCGATGAGGAATGTGGAAAGAATGTTTTCACCCAAAAACAATGAATAATTTCTTAGCACTCTTGATCCATCAATTAGAAAAATGCTGATGGAAGGCTGGGTGGATAGGGTCCCTCCACCTGGATGGGGACAATGCTGCTTATGTGAGCTGAAGGGAGATATGGTGGATATGTTTTTCTATTATAAATGTGGCAAAGCTGTTCATCCCAATTGCATGGACCCGCATGCAGATTTGCTGAATGATGCTCGTCTCACTACGTGGGAGTGTCCTGCGTGCATCTGTCGGGTTGAGGAAAAGAATGGAGCAAGTTCCTCAGCTCGTAAGGCTTAGCCCCCAATTATATGTTATTGTAGTATTTTGCTTATGCGAATTGATTTATTTGGTTTGAACTATGTTATGAACTTTAATTGTGTTTTTGATTGTACTGTTGAACTTTTTATTGTTGAACTGTGTTAAACTATTTTTAGAACTATATATGTATATGTGTATATGTGCATGTGTGTGTGTATGTGTATATGTGGATATGTGTATATTATACATATAGTTCACCAAAAAAAAAAAAAAAAAAAAATCAAAGTTATTAAAATTTATGACATCACTCCGTAAATATATCAAATATTTTATTTTTTGGAATACACATACACATACACATAATATTTTATTTTTTGACACACACATACACATATACATAAACCCTAAACTTTTTTTCACAAAATTATTTAAATCAAAATACTAAGATTTCTCTTAAAAAAAAAAAAAACACATGAGGCGTCAAGGGGGCTGGCGCCTCACTAGACATATGGGGCGCTCCAGGGGCTAGCGCCCCATGGGGAATTTTGGGCCGCTCTGGGCCCAGGTGGTCAGAACATGTTTAAAAAAAAATTGGAGGCAGAGGCATTAGTAAAATTTTGATTTTATTTAGGGATATTTAATAAAAATGGCCGCATTATGTACAACAACTAACAAAAGAAAAAAAAAGTGCTAAACTTAAGAGCCGATGAGATCGTAAGGAGTTGAAGAGCAGGAAGAAATAGAGAGAAATCTTGTATATTGTAATTTCATTTTATAAAGTGGACTAAATAGTATTTTATGCATAATTGCATATATAACTTATTAAATTTAATAGACAATATTACAAAATTTCAATTTATAGAGATTTAGTCTTATTTTCTTCTTTCTTTGCACTTAAGTTTTCTTTTAATTTTTTTGTTTGCAAAGTTTGATTACGGGAGAGAAGGGCGATGACCTATTTGTCTAGAAAATGTCACAAATTAGGAGCATTTTATATGAATCTGAGAGCATCTATATTCCTGAAATTATTAGAGTTTCTAATCTGACGTAGCAGTTTCTAATTCAGTTTCAGGGATGTGGGAGAGTTTCTTATTAGAAACTATGCAGGAAAGTTTCTTATTAAGAAACTGTTTATAAACTCTATGTTAGTCAAATGATTGGCTCAAATTATTTCTCATTTTTAATTTGTTGCTGATGTGGCTTAATAGAAACTCTAAAATAAGTTTTAAGAATGTGAGAATTAGAAACTTTAAATAACATAATTTCTAAAAAGTAGTTTACAGTTATTTAAAAATTATTTTGAATTTTAGAGATGTAGATGCTCTGAGAACACTTTCAACTAAGTGCTCATTATAAGAAAAGAAACACACTCAAAAATTGTGTTCTCTAATATTTGAAGACACTGAAACTTACTAGTGTTCACCGATGCTCTTATGGACACCACCATACAATTTAGATTTGAAAATCCGGCTAAAATTGGTCTAGAAGTGTAATTTCAGCTTTTTTGGGGGGGCTTTGAATAACAAAACTGGCAAGAAGTACAGAGTAAAGCTAATATACACTTAAGTGTACCAATGAACCCATACACTTAACCCTAGAACCATACGATTAGCTTTGAGATTCGTGTATCACGACCTTTAAAGAAGCTACACGACTTTTAAAGAATCTACACAAATCTCAAAGCTAATCGTACGGTTCTAGAGTTAAGTGTATGGATTTATTGGTACACTTAAGTGTATATTAGCTTTACTCAGAAGTACATATGGTATTCTTGTCCTCTTTGGTCCTTAAAAAAAGTTTATTTTCTTGATTCAGGCTATTGAGTATTGAACACCAGTACACCACCTCGGAGGTAATTAAAATTAAATTTACCTAACCACTCACTCTATTAGAAAGAGCACGAGGGCCTAAATGCAAAACAACCGTCCTTTTCACGCTTGTCCGAATTCCTTCGCTTTAACGGAGAACTAAATTGCAATTATAAAAGCAAAAACAATACAACCTCATAACATCTTTTTTGTTATATTCTGTTCGTTTTAGATCCAATCTCTCCCACACCACCCCCTCGCTCTCCTCTTTCTCTGTCTAGATCTGACTCTGGTTACTTGATCGGAAACCTGGTTGGATCCATCCTCTTGCGATGGCGGCGGCTAACGCTCCGATCGCCACCAGAGAGGCGCTTACGGTAAGTTCCTTTCTTTCTTCCTTGGCCTGTGTCACTCACTTATGGTCGGATCTAGAACGATCTGTTGTTTTGTATTAGCTGATCTACTTTTTTGGGAAGTTTGGTCTGCTTTGATGGAGAAATGGTCACTCTATAGACTGAGAAGATCTCTGGAGTGTGTAGTCATGCTAGTTTGGGGTTAAGTGAACTGGATCAAGTTCCCGTTTGGAGTCCTAACCGGCCTCATTAGGGGGATTAGGCAAGATGTGAATAAGACACTGCTTATTCCAACCTAATCATAAGCTTAAATCCACGTGGAATTCGTGATTTGTGGTTAATTTTCTTCTCCTGAGAAACCCGCATATATGATTAGAGAGAGAGAGAGAGAGAGAGAATGAGAATTGGATTTTGAGTTTTCATTGCACAATTGTTCCTAGGATGCCTGGAGTAAAGCCCATTCGATGTGTTTCTTTTCAATTTATGTTTCTTTAGGATGGAAAGATTATTCTATTATAGAATTAAAGCTTTCAAAACTGTTGATGAACAAAAGAGTATTTAATTGTAATCACTGGCGTGTCTTTTATAATTGCAATTTAGTTCTCTGTTTAGCGTGTTTTAATTATTTGCGTTACTAATTTCAGCTGAGAAGGTACTGTTGATCTGTTGATGCTCTACTTTTTATGTAGTTTGACATAAGTTCTAATAATAAATATATCACTGGAATGTACTTAACAGGCCTCAAAGCTACCATCTATTTTCAAAAGAAGCTGTTTTGCTAAGGCTATTTTGTTTTAGGCACTTCCGTGGAAATACAGAAAAATCTCTTTAGGCAGATGTGTAATACTCATACAAAGCACGACAAATATCCCATCTATTTATCACTTTCTCATTTACTTTCAGAGATGCCCCAATTGGATGGACATGCTGGATATTTATTGTTTTGCAGGGGCATTTATGATATTAAGTGCTTTATACTGGCATGAATGAACAGATCCCTTTCTCCTTAATTTTTGGTCATTTATCCAATTTTTTTAATACCGTGTTGGTAGGTTTATTAACAAGAACATTTCATTTTCAGCTGCCGAGCCTGGGGATAAACCCACAATTCATAACATTCACCCATGTTACAATGGAGTCAGAGAAGTACATATGCGTCAGAGAGACGTCCCCACAAAACAGTGTTGTCATTATCGACATGACCATGCCTCAGCAACCATTAAGGCGCCCCATCACTGCTGATTCAGCGCTCATGAACCCTAACACTCGCATCCTTGCTCTTAAAGGTTTTATTCTCTAATATACTGTTTACTGATCTCTCTCTTAGTTAAGTTCCATTTTGGTCACATCGTGATATTTGTTAATATCGAGGCCTTCACTTCAGACTTAACTGCAGGACAAGGGTTAAATTATGGTTTAATTGGGCTAAGCTTCTGGTTAGTATAACCATATTGCTAAGTTACCCAAATATGCCTATAAAGGCTCGGATATGGATACACTTCTGATATGCATTAGATACACCGCATGAGTTATCTGATTAATCAATATATTTTGACTGAGAGATTCGGCCGCTGATGTGCACAGATACACGTATCAGAATGTTTTTTATGTTCTGTGCAGAATGTTTCCAAAACTTAAACCAGTGTTGTAAATGCTTTGTTTGCCTGCTAAATTTTCAATTTTTTTTTCCTACATGAATAAACCTATCTCCCTCATCTTTTTTTATTAAAATAAAAGATTTTTTAAGTTTGTATATTGTAGTCTTATTTATTGAATATTAGGACTTTATATTTTTAAATAATATTTAGTATTACATGTCAATTATATATGTGTGTGGTTTCTGCGACTAACTGTATCCATAGATTTTGAAAAATGCCATATCGCCATAATCTGTATCGTATCCTGTATCATATCCAATATGATACTTTACCCATAGCTGTGCAACACAGCCATATAGTCATACAGGAACCATCTGAATTATTACACTGTGTTTGTTAGACTGGTATGACTACATAGTTGGTTTTCTGGTTAAGTTGAAACTCTTTTTTCCATACTCGTCAGAGTGGCACAACTACCGGCTAAAGTGTCTCTTTAATAGTTATCTAAAACCACTAGTTCTAGTTGTAACTTGATTTGTAACAGTTTTTGTCAAAGAGTTACTCCCATTAATATCAGTACCAAATTATAGGAATCATAAATATTCTCTTTTTATCAAATCATGCCACTTATCAGATATTTTATCTTATAAAAAAAATTAAGTAACTTTGAAAATGCTTGAAATATTCACAGCTCTAATACCGGGGACGACTCAGGATCACCTGCAAATATTTAATATCGAAGCGAAGACCAAAATTAAGTCTCATCAGATGCCTGAGCAGGTTATATAATTTATTCTATGTTCTTTCTTTTTATCATATTATCTCCAAATTGAGGTTTCAATTAGACCTGATCCTTGTAAATGTTTTTTTTATCTTGTAATTTCTTTCTTGCATAGGTCGTATTTTGGAAGTGGATCACCCCGAAAATGTTGGGTCTTGTTACACAAGCATCCGTGTACCACTGGTCAATAGAAGGTTAGTTTCCTTTTGAGTTATCGTAGAAACTAGTTGAGAATTGGTTATGTGATCAAATTATGAAATATGTGGTTAAAAGATAGTCATGTAAAGCTTGCTTATTTTGGTGAGTGATTGAAGAATTAAATGTGACTGATGCTTATGATGTATATTTGAATACAGGTGAATCAGCACCAGTAAAAGTGTTTGATAGGACTGCTAATTTGGCAAATAACCAGATAATTAATTACCGGTGCGACCCTACTGAGAAATGGCTTGTTCTTATTGGAATTGCACCTGGTGCTCCTGAGGTAAGTGTTCTTCTTCCTTTATCTTTTATTTGTTAAGTCACCTATGATCATGTTTGCTAGTGAGATAAAGTATAGGGATGAAGGTCTAACTCTTATCCCATGTAAGAGTTAATGTCATTATTAGGATTTCACCTGTAATATTGTTGCCTCTGATTGTTCTGCCATTGAAGTTCTCATGTGCACATGATAAAACTCAAACAGACCTAATTTATACTTTTGAGAATTGGGTTATTGATTGTTCTTTTATCAATTATAGAGGCCACAACTGGTCAAAGGAAACATGCAACTCTTCTCTGTCGAGCAGCAACGAAGCCAAGCTCTTGAAGCACATGCAGCCACTTTCAGCACTTTTAAGGTTAATAAACTATAAGTTCCTGTTATCTTATTTTTTTTTAATCCCCTTTATTATATTTCATTGTATCTGGTACTGATTCCTGACTGTGCAACTGTTTTTTTTTTATAATTCAGGTTCCTGGAAATGACACTCCTTCTACTTTGATCTGTTTTGCCTCAAAGACTACCAATGCAGGTCAAATTACCTCGAAGTTGCATGTAATTGAACTTGGCGCCCAGCCTGGTAATATTTTCTTGTGAACTCTCAATACATTTCTATATATAATCAGCTTCTGTTTTGCTAGCCATTTCACAATTTGTTTATTTATCCGTCAACAGGAAAGCCTGGTTTCGCAAAGAAGCAAGCTGATCTCTTCTTCCCACCAGATTTCCAAGATGACTTCCCTGTGGCAATGCAGGTGTAGAACTTCTTCCCTAATTCCCTTATCATGGAATAATTTAACTTAAACATGTCCAAAATTTTGATATTGTGTCTATAAGCTGAGTAAAAACTAGAGAGTAATTATTAGGCAGTGCGGACCTGACCATTCGGCACTCTTTAGAAAAAAAGACTTTTCCAAATCACTGTGCTTATATTATATGGCCAACCAATAGTAATTTCCCATTTGTTCGGGTATCTCAGGGTGTATACTCTTAACTTAGTTTCAACATTATTTATTTGTTAGGCCAAATCATCAGGTGTATTGATTTTGCAGGAAGGCCTTACCAATAATATCAGAACTACTTTGTCCCAATTGATGTCCAATTATCATAAATGTGTACAATTTCCACACTCGCATTGTAAATCTTCTGGTTTCAGTGGCTGTCTTGTGTATAAGTGCACTAATGCATCTCTGTTAGGGCTAGAAAACTAAAAAATAAGTTAAAATGAAAGAAGAATGGAATCGTCTTGATTACATGTATTCAAAGTCTTTTTTATTTTTATTTTTGGATGCAGGTTTCACATAAGTATGGCTTGATCTATGTGATAACGAAGTTAGGTTTACTTTTTGTTTACGACTTGGAGACAGCTGCTGCTGTTTATAGAAATAGAATAAGTGCAGATCCAATTTTTCTCACAACAGAAGCAACGGCAAGTGGGGGCTTCTATGCAATTAATAGAAAAGGCCAGGTTCTCCTCGCAAATGTCAATGATGCTACTGTTGTGCCATTTGTTAGTGGTCAGGTATTCAGCTTGCTAACCTTTTTCTGTTGGTGCATTTTTTTTTTTTTTTGTGATTAAAAACCTGTAGGCATGGTGCATTTTTTTAAGTGATGCTTGCTATATATATATATATTTTTTTTTTTTCACTGCAGCTGAATAACCTAGAGCTTGCTGTGAATCTCGCAAGGAGAGCTAACCTTCCTGGTGCAGAGAATCTGGTAATACAAGTTGATTTATGTTAATTATTCTCTATCTTAACTCCTTTTGTGCTTTCTATATTTTTGGTAGTTTTGTTCTTTTATTGATCTCAAGTTAGGAGCTTAATGGATTAAAGACATAAACATTGTAGTAACAATAGCAATAGTAATATTAATAGCGGCGATTACTATTATTGTTAGCATTCTTACAATAATGGTTAGTTTGTTGCTATTATGATTATTTGATAATTTAATCGTTTTTTTGTTGTGAACAGGTTTTGCAAAGATTCCAGGAGCTATTTGCACAGACAAAGTACAAAGAAGCTGCTGAGCTGGCAGCTGATTCTCCACAGGGTCTCCTTAGAACTCCTGATACAGTTGCCAAGTTTCAGGTAATACCTAATTGTTTTCATGTAATCTGTTCGTAATGGGTTCCGATAAAGTTTCATTTTACAATAATTTGGCAAACTGCTTAATTTCTTTATGCTTAATGCAGAGTGTTCCTGTGCAATCTGGTCAGACACCTCCACTGCTGCAATATTTTGGCACACTGTTAACTAAAGGGAAACTAAATGCTTTTGAATCACTTGAACTATCTCGCCTAGTTGTTAATCAAAACAAAAAAAACCTATTGGAAAATTGGTTGGCTGAGGATAAGTTGGAATGTAGTGAAGAGCTTGGAGATCTTGTCAAGGTATGCATATATTCTTAGCAAAAAAAAATACTACGAGTGAAATGTTTCAAGTGTTTTATGTATTTTCTTGTTTTTGCTTTAGACTGTGGATAATGACATGGCATTGAAGATCTATATAAAGGCGAGGGCTACCCCAAAAGTTGTTGCTGCCTTTGCTGAAAGGAGAGAGTTCGACAAAATTCTTATATACTCGAAGCAGGTTTGTTTAAGGAGTTGTTCTTATATACTCAAGATTGCTTAATGCTTTTATGAAAGAGCTTACATTTCATCTTGGTGTAATAGGTTGGATACACTCCAGATTATCTTTTTCTCCTTCAGACAATCTTGAGGGCAGATCCACAGGTATATATTTAATGTACTTAGATTTAGGATGGCTATAACAATGTAGTTTCTAGTTGTTATTAATATTTATTCCAAACATAAAACAGGGAGCAGTGAATTTTGCACTCATGATGTCACAAATGGAGGGGGGCTGTCCTGTAGATTACAATACAATCACTGACCTCTTTCTTCAGGTACAAAATTCATTCTTCATATTGTGATTTAATAATCCACATCAGAGTTGTATTTTGGTTAGTGCTTAACATTCTATTTGTTTTTTATTTGATCATCTCCCAGAGAAATTTGATCAGAGAGGCAACTGCATTTTTACTAGACGTGTTGAAGCCAAACCTGCCCGAGCATGCTTTTCTTCAGACTAAGGTTATCTTTTTTGTCTCTTTACTATTTTTACTATTTTATTATTTTAGTGTTTCTGTGCTTATATCATTCTGGTAATTATCCAAATGTTATGTTATATTCTGAAATAATATTCATTGGGTTGTTTTATAGGTTTTGGAGATAAACCTGGTAACATATCCAAATGTTGCTGATGCAATCTTAGCAAATGGCATGTTTAGTCATTATGATCGTCCCAGAATTGCTCAGCTTTGTGAAAAAGCTGGTCTCTTCATGCGGGCCCTTCAGGTTTTTATTTTTATTTTTTTAAGACTCGTGTAAGTCTCCTCCTTCCAGAAGCCTTTGTGCTGTTTTTGTAACAAGTGAATTTTTGTTGTTCAGCATTACGCTGAGTTGCCCGACATCAAGCGTGTCATTGTCAATACTCATGCGATTGAGCCTCAGGTAAACACTCTTGAGTTCTGTGCCTTAATTTACTTATTTAATGCCGTGTTAAGTTATATGTGCTTAAATTTTTTGCAACACTTGTTTCAGGCATTAGTAGAGTTCTTTGGTACGCTTTCAAAGGAATGGGCTTTGGAGTGCATGAAGGACCTTCTGCTCGTCAATCTAAGAGGAAACCTTCAAATAATTGTTCAGGTGAGAAAAAAAAAACTGATTGCCTATGTTGTTATTCAGGTACATGACTGCTTTTATTTAGGGAATTAATCAAGCTGAAAATATATTTACTTTTAGGTTGCAAAAGAATACTCTGAGCAATTGGGAGTGGAAGCATGTATGAAACTCTTTGAGCAGTTCAAGTCATATGAAGGCCTTTACTTCTTCCTTGGTTCTTATCTGAGCTCAAGGTATCTTTTTTGTGCTATTTAATGATCTGTTTACTGTTTAGTAGTCATGGAATTTGTATTTTTTTTCTACAAGTCAAATTGTATAATTAATATTCCTAAAAAGCAAGGGAATAATTTAATTAGCTTGATTATGGGATATGTTGAATTAAAAGAAGACTTAAGGCAACTTGTTCTTACTGTAACAGTGAGGATCCCGATATTCATTTCAAATACATAGAGGCAGCAGCCAGAACAGGTCAGATCAAAGAGGTGGAACGGGTCACAAGAGAGTCCAACTTCTATGACCCAGAGAAAACAAAGAATTTCTTGATGGAGGCCAAACTGCCAGATGCACGGCCCCTTATTAATGTTTGTGATCGTTTTGGCTTTGTTCCTGACTTGACTCACTATCTTTACTCAAACAACATGCTTCGGTATATCGAGGGATACGTACAAAAGGTACACTTTCCCTCTTGTTCCTTTTAAGAACTGACATTATTGATTAAAGCTTATCTATGCTAAAATACATAGCAGAAAGCATTTTGGATAGAAAGTGGATATTATTATAAGCACCTAAATCCAAAGGTGGTGGCCCAACACCAGCCAGCGTGAAGGCTAGCTGCTATAAGGCCATCCAGAAGCTGCCTCACAGCCGATATGGCTTAACCTGAAAGAAATAAAATAAATTAAGAAATCCAAGAAGAAATGAAAACAAGGACCAAATCAAAAACAAATACCTGATGAGGGCAAATTGCTGGAAAACAAAAATTTACCTAGTCAAAGCATTGGTAGCAGATGAAATAGGTTAACAGTAAGTAACCTGAGAAGAGAGACATTGAATTATCAGAAAACAAAAATAGTTCTTTGTTTTCCCTCTGACAGTTAGATATATGATTAGTTTCTATGTCCATGTTCCAGTTTATTCTTGTGGATAATATTTTGTGTATATTTTATTCATAGGTTAACCCAGGAAATGCTCCTTTAGTTGTTGGTCAACTGTTAGATGATGAGTGCCCTGAGGACTTCATCAAGGGACTCATACTCTCTGTTCGCTCTCTCCTTCCTGTGGAGCCCCTTGTGGATGAATGTGAAAAGAGGTTTGTAACACTATATGCACCTCTCTTTTTTTAAAAAAAAAAAAAAAATTTGTGATAGGTTAAAAAGATGATGCAGATCTCCTTCTACAAGGTAGGGTACCCCATTGGATCTGAATTTAAGGTCTTGTGTCTGCAAGGAAAAATCCAAAATACAATGTAAGCCAAAGCCTGAATTCCATTGCACATAAAAACACAAGTCTTCGTATGAAACACTGGCAAAAAAGAAAAGCATAGAGGAAGCAAAGTTATTGTTCCATAACCTCCAAATAATCATGTACTATGTACTTGTTTTTGTTATTGAAGGAATCGGCTGAGACTGTTGACACAATTCCTTGAGCATTTGGTGAGTGAGGGTAGCCAGGATGTGCATGTGCATAATGCCCTCGGGAAGATCATCATAGACAGCAATAACAACCCTGAGCACTTCCTCACAACCAACCCATACTATGATTCACGTGTTGTTGGTAAATACTGCGAGAAGCGCGATCCTACTCTTGCCGTTGTTGCATACCGGCGAGGCCAGTGTGACGATGAGCTTATTAATGTTACCAATAAGAACTCCCTGTTCAAGCTTCAAGCACGGTGTGCTGCCCTTCTTTTTTCATCTCTCAAATAACATTGAATCAATTTTGTTGACACGTTTAAGGTGATAGATACATGTGCACTATGCTAATGTTGCGTGGTGTGTCAGTTTTTAAGTTGTGAAAGGAATTGAAATTAAAATATGGGATTAGGGTTTTTAATTTGCTGGAACTTACTAGAAAATGTCCTGTTATATGAGGCACAAAGGACATCACATCATACTGTAATTTGGTTGAGCTCGCTAACAAACTATTAAGTGCTTAATATGACACGCTATTAAGGTTGGTAAATGCATTTATGATTGCTAATTGATATTATTTCAGAACTTCAAATGATGTCCTAACTCTTTTTAGCATCTTAAACATGGACTTTATCTTGATTGTTTAAAATAGAGTTGTACTTGCACCTGAAGGTACTCTGATTGTTATTCAAAGTATCATTTTAGTCAACTTTATGAGATGTGGGCAAATTTGTCTTTTACATATCCAATAATTCATACTTAAACTCCATGTAACGCACTATTCCTCAACTACATCAAAATATATGGAAGATAGATGGTAAACGTTTGTACTTGTTTGACAGATATGTGGTGGAGAGAATGGATGGTGATCTGTGGGACAAGGTGCTCCAACCTGAAAATGAGTACAGACGCCAACTCATCGACCAGGTCGTCTCAACCGCCTTACCAGAGAGCAAGAGCCCTGAGCAGGTCTCTGCTGCTGTCAAGGCCTTCATGACAGCCGATCTCCCTCATGAACTCATTGAACTCCTTGAAAAGATAGTTTTACAAAACTCTGCGTTCTCCGGCAACTTCAACCTTCAAAACCTCCTCATTCTCACAGCCATCAAGGCAGATCCATCTCGCGTTATGGATTACATCAACCGGTTGGATAACTTTGATGGGCCTGCTGTTGGTGAGGTGGCTGTGGAGGCCCAACTATACGAGGAGGCATTTGCCATCTTTAAGAAGTTCAATTTGAACGTGCAAGCAGTGAATGTCCTCTTGGATAATATCCAGAGCATTGAGAGAGCTGTTGAGTTTGCATTTAGGGTTGAGGAGGAGGCCGTCTGGAGTCAGGTTGCGTTGGCTCAACTGCGTGCGGGTCTTGTCAGTGATGCCATTGAGTCATTCATTCGGGCTGATGATGCAGCTCACTTCTTGGAAGTTATCAAGGCAGCTGAGGATGCTGAGGTATACGATGATTTGGTTAAGTACCTCCTCATGGTCCGGCAAAAAACCAAAGAACCCAAGGTTGATGGTGAACTTATCTTTGCCTATGCCAAAATTGACCGGTTGGGTGAAATCGAGGAGTTCATTCTCATGCCGAATGTGGCAAATCTGCAAAGTGTGGGAGATAGGTTGTATGACGATGCACTTTACGAGGCAGCCAAGATTATATATGCATTCATTTCTAACTGGGGCAAGCTGGCAGTTACTTTGGTGAAGTTGAAGCAGTTCCAGGGGGCTGTTGATGCTGCACGCAAGGCCAACAGTGCAAAAACTTGGAAGGAGGTTTGTTTTGCATGTGTCGATGCCGAGGAGTTCAGGCTCGCCCAAATATGTGGTCTTAATATCATTATTCAGGTACCTTTTGTTTTTCTTTTTCTGGATAAAAGCCTACCAAGTACAGTCCAGGAAGAATAAATTGGTCTTAGGTCTGCAATTTGTATATGATTTCTCCAAATATAAAACTAGCAATTAATTTGTATCTTTCATCTGGTATTACTTGCATATTTTTAACATGAATCACAAAAATAAAGATGACAAAAATAATAAAAAGACGCAATGCATTTTGTATTTCTTTTCATGTATTACTTGCTTATGTTTCTTTTTCTTTGTTTTGATATTTTGTTTTACTTGAATTTTGGTACTTTTTTTTGGTTTGTCTAGTTTATTGAAAAATGTCCACCAATAAAACTGCAGGCCAGTTATGTTTTGTTGTTATACATTTCATTGTTTTGAAAGAGTTTTGACATGTTGAAGCTTCTTGACAAAGGAGCACCACTCCTAGTTTTGTACTTGCACGAAATGCAATATCCAAGGAAAACCCTGTCATAACTTAAATTCTATGATTTTTCAGGTGGACGACCTCGAAGAAGTGAGTGAGTATTACCAAAACCGCGGTTGCTTCAATGAACTCATCTCCCTCATGGAAAGTGGACTTGGCCTTGAGCGGGCCCACATGGGCATCTTCACCGAACTCGGTGTGCTCTATGCCCGTTACCGGCATGAGAAACTAATGGAGCACATAAAGCTTTTCTCGACCCGCCTCAACATTCCAAAACTCATTCGTGCTTGTGACGAACAACAGCACTGGAAAGAACTCACCTTCTTGTACATACAATATGATGAGTTTGACAATGCGGCCACGACTATAATGAACCACTCTCCTGATGCATGGGACCACATGCAGTTCAAAGATGTGGCAGTCAAGGTGGCAAATGTCGAGCTTTACTACAAGGCGGTTCATTTCTACTTACAAGAGCATCCTGATTTGATCAATGACATGCTTCATGTGTTGGCACTCAGGCTGGATCATACTCGCGTAGTTGATATTATGCGCAAGGTTTGTATTATTATTGAAGGTTATATTACTCAATTCTTTTAGGCATATTTTTTTGGACAACATCATGTGTCTATTTCAAACATGAGAACAATTGCATCTGCCCATTGAAATATCACCTATATACTATTCTAATTGATATTTATTGTGTGCTCTTTCAGAGAGTTTGCATCACTATCAATGTTTTTCTTTGTAGAAATGGTAATAGGAGTTATTATTAGTACTTCAAGTAACATTATTATTATTGTCAGTCCTTTTTTCTATTATTTTGCTGAACACTAATTATAAGACAGCAGTAGTTTCAATTATTTACTGCCATTATTGTTTTATTTAGGCCGGACAGTTGCATCTGGTGAAGCCATACATGGTAGCAGTTCAGAGCAATAATGTGGCTGCTGTTAATGAAGCACTAAATGGACTTTATGTCGAGGAGGAAGACTATGACCGCCTCCGTGAGTCGGTCGATTTGCATGACAACTTTGACCAGATCGGCCTTGCTCAAAAGGTATATATGGGCATTACTAACAACCGATTGTGATGTTTTTGTGTAGTACTCTGGAGGAGGTTGGAAACAATAAGTTAGCTCTGGGTATCAATGGGTATGAAACGGGTCAGGTGGAAGCATTTTTCATACCCTTGCCTGTTAAGTTAATGAAAAATAAACTTCACCCATACCCATATTATCGAATACGGTATGGGTCCGGTAAATGGACAAAAAGGTGCCATCGATTAGAGATGTATATAGGCCATGAATAAAGCTATATTATATCATGCATTATCCCCATATAAATATATATATCTATATAGAGTAGAACTAGGGTGTTCTTAAGTTCACCAAAGTGTTTGGTGAGCTTAACAGCAAAACTCATCAAATCGGTTTCTAATTTTGACCGATTGACTTTATACTAAATTAATTCGAATGTTTAAAATTTTCACATGTAGACGCATCACTCGTAAGATAGGTGGATTTTAACAGTTCAGATTTGTCATTCGAAACCTATTTGATGGGTTTTGGAGTTAAGCTCACCAAACACTTTAGTGAGCTTAAGAACACCCTTGTTCTACTCTATCTATATATAATTTTATTTCTAATAATTACCGTATAGGCTAACTGGTACAAAGTAATCTTTATCTGTACATTTAGTGGTTAGGTTAATGAAAAAAAAAAAACTTACCTATACCCGTCTTATTGAATATGATACGGGTCAGGTAAGCGGATAGAAGGGTATCATTGACACCCCTAAATTTAGGCTTTGGAGTTGACCTGATATAATTTTGAAAAAAGGTTTGAAAATGTAAATTGCTCAAGCTGGCTGCAGATCAAGAGATCGTACCCGATCCCACCAATTAGACTATGGTGGGGTAACTCATTAACCTTTTTGTGGGCTTTGAATAACATTATTGTAAATGGTTGGGTTGAACTTCACCAAGCTCGCCAGCTGATTATGAGACATTGACCTTAACCCAATGGTCTTAATTAGTCTTGAGTCAGGTCAACAATTGCAAGCCATTAATTGGTGGGAAGATCATATTAAAATTCAAAATGCCTTGCTGTATTTGTTGGAACTTGGAAATGCTTGGATACCGATTCTCAACTTAAATTTGGGTGTTACTCTGTAAACCTGTCATATTTAGAAATCTTATGGGCCTTGTTTGGTTGTGGAGTAAACCCCTTGCTCCACACTTAATGTAGCCAAATGAGGAGTACAATAGTAGTAGTAAAATGGAGTAACAGGTGAGTTAATTAGGAGTAAATTACTTCACCTCTCTAGGTGGATTAACTTACTCCAACTGTAGGGTCTACTGTCATAAGCAGAGATTCATTTCCCAACATCTTACTCCAGATGGGTTAATTTAATCCATGACTTACACTACCGAACAAGGTGTAAAATATGAGTAAGATAGAGTAAGCAATTTAGCCATTAACTTTAAACCTTAACCAAAAATGACCACAGTGTACTTTAAACCTTAACCTAATTGTAGAATTTGAGGACTGAGGTCAATATGCTTTTATTATTTTTGAATGGTTGAGGTCAATATTTTTAATTAATCCATCCGGCTTCAATTTTGGTGTCAGTTGGAGAAACATGAGCTTCTGGAGATGAGGCGCATAGCTGCATATATTTACAAGAAAGCCGGGAGGTGGAAGCAATCAATTGCACTATCCAAGAAAGACAATATGTACAAGGATGCCATGGAAACTTGCTCTCAGTCTGGTGAACGCGATCTATGTGAGGAGCTGCTTATTTACTTCATTGAACAGGTAAACTACACACTAAATTTAAATTGACAGTATTACCCTTCCTAGCATCTCATCTTGCAAACTAAGCCAGAAAAGTCTATTAAAAGCCCTAGATCAAAAAAGCACTGAAAATACTTTTTGGCCCGGTTTTGACATTAACTGAAAAATTGAGATATCTCAGGGGATGTGAATTCAAGTTATAAGACCTAGACTTATAAACAAAGAACTTGCTATTTAGGCTTCTCACTAGACTGTTTGTAGTCATTTTAATCTTGTATGAAATGCTCCAGGGAAAGAAAGAGTGTTTTGCTTCGTGCCTGTTTATATGCTATGACTTGATACGCCCTGATATGGCATTGGAGCTTGCCTGGTTTAATGGCATGATGGACTTTGCTTTCCCCTACATCTTACAGGTATATATATTCATCCGTTTTTGTTTTTCTGATATTATTTTCATCTTCCTTATACCTCGTTGGTTTCCGCAAATTTCATATAATAATGTATCAATGCAGTTTATTCGCGAGTATACCGGCAAGGTGGATGAGCTTATAAAGGATAGGATTGAGCAACAAATTGAGGTCAAATCCAAAGAGCAAGAAGAGAAGGAACTTGTTGCTCAGCAGGTATACTCAATACTGATTGGATTTTTTCATATATTGACAACATATTTACATAATTACTAAACTAACGAGCTCTCATTTTTATTTTTATTTTTCTTTGACAGAACATGTATGCACAATTGCTGCCTCTTGCATTGCCTGCACCACCTGGCATGGGTGGCCCTCCCCCCATGGGACCCATGGGAGGTATGGGAGGAATGGGCATGGGTCCACCTCCCATGGGTGGCATGGGCATGCCTCCCATGCCGGGATTTGGCATGCCCCCCATGGGGACTTATTAAATGGAATGAGCACAATATTGTCATATCAAACCTGGATGCATGTGGTGATACTTAGGCATGGTGTATTTTTTTGGAGAAATTTCTTTCTAGGTTTTTGGGCAATGGGTCTGACTGAGGCCTGTTTTTGTATAGGATATAAGTTGTCTTATGATACAGTATATGTGACTTAGGTTTTTGCATCTCTATATGTTTTGCTTGTGGTGGTGGTTTTCTTACCCATTGTATTTGCCATTTGTGAGATTTTTACCTGTAGGTGAAGTATTGATCCTTGTATTTCTATTATTTCTCTCGTACATTGGTTGTAGCATCTTGGGAGATTAATTACCATAATAATCTCGGGATTGTAGACGGTTAAAATTTTGCATGTAATTTATGTTGTTTTCATCACATGTTTCCAGTTCCTCTTTTGATCCGTGAAAATCAGAGACTAAGGTGATGATTGATGAAATATCCGGGTATAGGGGTGAAAATGGGTTGGATATTATCTGACTGAACGCAGATCTGTATCCGAATTCTTTGGATTCAAATAGTCATTTGTAGATACGAATATATACAAATACAAATTCAGTTTTAATTTTGGAAGCGGATATGGATATGGATTCGGATAATTATCTGCATATGTTGATTTTTCGGATATTTCAAATTTTCAATTTAGGCTTGCACATTTCAATATGATCTTAAAAGAAATCTAAAGAATTAATCCATCTAGAAATCCTAAACTCATCAATCAACATACGTCGACCATTCTACTAATTGAAATTAAGTTTAATATCAAATGGTGCATGAAAAAAACACATTCATGCAGATAGTGAGATGCCTATCAATTAACTTGCCATACTTCAGTCCTTCCTATGATACGAGATTTCATAGGAATCTAAGAAATGTCCTATAGGCCGAATGATTTGGGCCAAATTGAAAGATTAAATATGAATTTATTGTTATTGGGCTGTTTCAATAATGGGTCAGAATTTCTGTTCGGATCTGTTCCATCAGGATAATATCTTCTGAAAAGACTCAAACTAATTGGTACCAATGAATGGCTCAAACGAACTTGTGCATACTGTTATAAATATGTACACTGTTATAAATATGTAACAGCAGTTCAGCTTTCGGTTAGCCATTTTGTTCACTTTATTTTAGATAATCGAGAGAGAAAAAGAGAGAAGAAATGGTTGTCAGTTTGGTACTAGCATACTGACTTGCAGTAGTTTATCAATCTGTTCGTGTGGATACTAATAGAGACGCAACTGCTGTCGCTGGTGCATATATCTGATACAAAGAGGTAAGAGAAGAGACTGACTGCTTACACAATTGACAAAGATATCCGCTGCGTGTCTAATAGTAAACTTTATTTATCTTGAAATTAGTTTTAAACCTATACACGAATCGGAGTTGGAATGGTCGTTTTGATGAAGTGGTCAAGGAGTTTGGATTCATCAAGAATAAAAAAGAACCTTATGTTTATAAAAAGACTAGTGGGAGCACTTGTTGTTCTGATTTTGTACGTGGACAATATTTTGTTGATTGGAAATGACATTTTATTGCTTGAATCAGTAAATCGTTGAAAAATAATTTCAATAAAAGATTTAGGCGAAGCAACTGACATATTGGGAATATGAATAGATCAAAAAATGCTAATTGAATTGAGTCAAAGTACATATCTTGACAAAGTGTTGAAAAGATTCAACATGCAAGATTCAAAGAGAGGTTATTTATCTATGCCAATTGGCATAAGTTTTTTCAAGAATTAGTGTCCTTAGACACAGACTGAGTGAGACCACATGAGTAAGATTACACATGCTTCAACAATTGGATCTATCAAGTATGCTATGCTTTGTATACGTTTCGATGTTTCGTATGCTCTGAGTGTCACGAGCATATACTAGTCAGATTCAGGTGAGAGTTAGTGGATATCAGTAAAGAATATCCTCAAGTACTTGAGAAAGACTAAGGAGGTGTTTCTTATTTATGGAGGTGAGGAAGAGCTTGTTGTAACTAGTTACACGGATGCAAGCTTTCAAACCGACAAAGATGATTTTAGATCGCAATCTGTATTTGTATTTTTCCTTAATGGACGAGCTGTTAGCTA
Organism: Carex pumila; assembly: GCA_033356055.1. Classification (NCBI taxonomy): domain Eukaryota; kingdom Viridiplantae; phylum Streptophyta; class Magnoliopsida; order Poales; family Cyperaceae; genus Carex; species Carex pumila. The sequence continues at coordinate 234,404 of JARJHM010000059.1, read as the reverse complement.
AAAGAGTTCCAAAGAAGAGACAGTTGCCGATTCTACAACAGAAGTTGAGTATATTGCTGCTTCGAAAGCAGCAAAAGAAGTTGTTTGGATAAGTTCATTTCTGAACTTGGTGTGATTAAAATTATTGAAAATCTAGTGGATCTCTATTGTGACAATAATGGAGCAATCACACAAGCTAAAGAGCCAAGATCACATCAAAAGTCTGAACACATACTTCGACGTTTTCACCTTATTCGAGAAATTGTGAAGAAAGGTGATGTGAAAATATGAAAGATAGGAACATATGCAAATATGGTAGATCCATTGACTAAAATCTTCCGCAAGTAAAGCATGATATGCATACTAGAGCTATAGATATTAGATACATGAGTGATTGGCTTTAGTGATTGTTATTGAAATGCTACAAAGATTGATTGTTTAGATATTTGTTTGTATGTTTATGTTTTATGAATAATATGTTGTAATATTCCTTGAATAAATTATTGCTTATTATTTATCATCAATTCAATGAATTGGATCATGAAACTTTATATCAGACGGAACACTAATAATTGTATGAACTAGTATGTGGATTGATTGTAGATGATCATGTTTTATGGATTATCGATATGAGATATCTAATGCAATCACATGGATGCACGTTTTTGGTAAACATGGTATTGGACAGATCCGCTATAAAATACTGTATGGATTTTTATGTGTTATTAGTTTAATTTATATAATATTTTTGTTGAATCATTTGATCTAAGATCACCATTGATTCCTTCAATGAATATTGTATACTTTGATGCTATCAAATGTTAGCTCCAATTAGGTAACTATAAATGTAGTAATTGTGTATACTATGAATCATGTGGAGAAATGTGAATGATCAAGATGAAATTTATTCCTCTCATTTAATGAGAGTATGATGTCTTTCGACCTCTATAGAAAAGATAGATTGAAAAATGCATGGCCGTACTATATGGTTGATAATCAACCATATGAAAGTCAATCTAATTTTGGTATGAGAATCAAAGATTGTATTATATAAAGTTGACACATATCCTGCTTTGAGTATAATTAAGATGTCAAGTGATAAAGAGATTAATATAAGTAATTGTGAGATTATTGTTGGATATTGATATTCATATAATTTGGGTAGTCATAATGTCCTGCTAGGGGTCGCTTATAATTTGTGTGTTGAAAATGATTTTCAACTTACTGCCAATATTGCATAAACCTATTGGGTCACAACAAGGTTGAAAACCAAATTAAAATCCATATATTAATTTATGGCAAATGTATTAGATATATAATATATTTGGCTTTAGTACAAGTGGGAAACTGTAAGAAATGTCCTACATGCCAAATGATTTGGACCAAATTAATAGATTAAATATGTGTTTATTTTTATTGGGCTGTTTCAGTAATGGGCTCGAATTTTTGCCCTAATCTGTTCCATCAAAGATAAGATCTTTTTAAAAGGCTCAAACGAATTGGCGCCAATGAACATGCTCAAATGAACTAATGCATACTGTTATAAATATGTAACAACATTTCAACTTTCGGTTAGCCATTATGTTCACTTTATTTCATAAAAATGAGAGAGACAAGAGAAAAGAAGGGTTTGTCAGTTCAGTACGAGCATACCAACTCATATTGGTTTGTCAACCTGTTCGTTTAGATACTAATAGAGACGCAAATGTTGTTTCTGGTGCATAAATCTGACACGAAGAAGAAAAATAAAAGACTAATTGCTCATACGAAAACAAAGATATCCACTGCGAGTCTAGTAATAAACTCTATTTATCTTGAAATTACTTTTATACTTAGATTTTGGTTTTTAGATAGTGAACAAACTTTGAACTGAATTGAATTGTTGCGCATATAACGGAATGTACCCCTTTATCAATATATATATATATATATATATATATATATATATTTTTCTTTATTCTAGTAATAACAAGTTGCAGTAACTTATTATGAGCATTTTAGCACATGGGGAAATTGTTACTACTACAAAAAATGTTTCACATCATTGTCAGAAGTTGAAATTTTGAACACCTAACATATACTATTGTAAAGTTATCAGAATCAGTTAAATAATCTGAGAGTTTGGTTTTGATTTTACAGGGATGCTGCGTATGTTTGACCAAGGAGAGGTATGAGTTGAGGCAGTTGTTATGCTCCCTCGTGTCACCAAAGTTGTGTTGACAGGTGGCTCAAGATAGGGAACAACAGTATACCAGTGGGCATTGGACCGAAATCCGTTCGATCCACGTCAAGACTCGTGCAGGCGAATTTAAATTTGTACTAATCTCAACACAATGAATCAAAACTGTTAGCACATATCTCAATGCAAATGGAACAGCTTAGACTGGACATTGAACGGTCTGATTCCCACTGGAACCCCTCCCCTCAGTATCATCTCTTCTTGTCCCCCTTTGCAAACAAGAGCCAACTAAAATATACATATTATAACTTTCCACAGTTGTACAGCATCCCTAAACTCTAAACACTTGACAATAGATTTTGCCAAAAGCTATTACATTGGTTATATTGAATATTCTTTTCTTCTTTTTTCCTCTTCTTTCTATTCTTTCAACCAGAAATTAGTTACCATGTCTAATCAGATTAACTAATATTCTATGCATTTGTTTCTGTATCACTGAAGTGAAATGCTGGTACTGATACGACAGCAAGTGTGATCAGATGCTGATTAATTAAAAATCCTTAAAATAACAGAATCAGATAACTTTACATGTACATCAGAAACCCCTAATTCTCGAGAAAACAAAAATAACATAGCAACAAAAATGACAGATGTACTTATTAGAGCGGAAAACAGAAACACAAAGGAGGAAAATAATGTCGATATCAAATAAAACACTCAAAAATTATTACGGGACAAGCCTCTGGGGGTCACGAGGGAAGAGAGAAGTTTTGCGGATGTTGTTGAGGCCGCAAAACAGCATGACAACTCTCTCCAACCCCACTCCAAACCCACCATGTGGCGGTGCACCGTACCTACACAAGTATAACCAGAATACAAATAAGCTCCAAAAATACACCATTGAATACATAGGGGAAATCTGGAGATTGTAAGATACTGCTGTACCTGAAAGAGTCAATATAGGTAGAAATAGTCTTGACATCAATACCACATTCCTCTGCACGCTTTGTCAGTAACTCTGGCAGGTGTACCCTTTGCGCTCCAGATATGATCTCCTCACCTATCATTAGCATTTTAAAAGATTATTAAACCACAAAAAATAAAAAATAAAAACTCAAGACCTGTTGAAGATGATAAAATGAATGAAAAAGGAATGAGTGTTACCTCGAATAAAGACATCAAAGGAGTTACTATATGCAGGGTTATCATAACAGGGCATGGTGTAGAAGGGCCGCACTCCCAGTGGATACCGCGTCAGTATATAGAACTCTGTATTGTATCTGTTTATAGCTAGCAATGTCAAATGCTTGCAATGATATAATCAATTAATTGTTACATTAAGTAGAGGAGAAAAAGAGAACTAACTTCTCACTAACAAGCTTCCCCAATTTCTTCTCAGACTCGGTGTTAAGGTCTGCCATTGGTTCCAATTCTGTCCCTGCTTCCTGCTTATGTACCAATGTATCATTAATTATAACTGGGGGTAACTTCATGTATGCCCCTCAAAAACCTTGAAATCACGTATTCCCCCTCTAAAATTCATAATATCATAATTACCGATCTAAATTTTAATAATCATTTTATTGACATTTCTATTAAAACTCATTTTATAATTATAAAATACCCATTTTACCCTTTATTAAAAAATAAAACTATATAGTTTGTATAAGAAAAATAGTTGCCTTCTAATTGATCTGTTTTCAAGGATGAATTGTTCATTTCACCACCTGAGATGCATATTCAGTGGCATTTAGGAGTATGCTTGTGTGTGCGTCATGAGTAAGAAAATGAATCATTTGCTCTCAAAATTGACCAATTAGAAGACCAAGTATTTTTCTTAAACAGGTTACATATCTCCGTAGTTGTCACACATCTAACTAATAAAGCTTTTGCTATAATTTAATCCATGAGATGTGTTCAGCAATCATATAAAATTCCCATGGATACAGCAAATAAAGAAAGAAAATACTTATCTATTTTATGTTTAAAACCACACAGCGAGACAGTAAATAACAAAGCATCATTTAGTCATAAGCTAGTAACAATTAATCCATCTAATGGAGCAGATATGAAGTATAAATGAAAAATCTAATGCACCTTGAGCATTTGAATACCCTCCTCATAAGTCAGCCGAAGCGTCTTAGGCAAGTACTGCAATCAAAATAAGTTTAAAAACCATAAGAAAAGGCAACCCTAAGAGAAAATATTACATGCAATGCTTGTTCTTTATCACTAAAAGCAAACTCCAAAGCAAAGAGATGCTAGTCATTTACCTTAAGAGGTTGAAACGGGTACTGACGATTGATTGTCTCAAGCTCTTTACTGCAGTTCTTGTTTAAGTGGTCAAACATTGCCACAAACAATCTATCCACTATGTCACAAACCTGCATTGCATCAATTAAATTAATAAATTCAAATCAAAGAAAGATAAAATGAGCATTTTATAAAAAAAAGAAATTGAATACCTAAATCAGTAGTAACATACAATGAGCATTTTAGAACATGGGGAAATTGTTACTACTGTTATAAAAGAAAAGTTTCACATCATTGTCAGGAGTATAAAATTTGAACACCTAACAAATACTATTGCCTGGTTAACAAAATCAGTGAAGTAATCTGACAATGATGTGAAACTTTTCTTTTATAACAATAACATTGCCACAAACAATCTATCCACTGTCACAAACCTGCATTGCATCAATTAAATCAACAAATTATAATAAACGAAAGACATAAAAATTGTAGTGATCACTGTTAGTACCTCAAAATAGTGTTCTTTGATCTCCATCTCAACATCAAGACCTACAAACTCGCATAGATGCCGGTGAGTGTACGAATCCTCCGCTCTGAACACGGACCCCACTTCAAAAACACGGTCAAATCCACCACAAAGTGCCATCTGTTTGTAAAGCTGAGGCGATTGCGCCAAGCAAGCTGGTTGTCCTTTGTAGTCAAGTTTAAACACTGCCGCACCGCCTTCACTAGAACCGGGAGTAAGCTTGGGGCTGTGAATCCCGACAAAATTCTCTGACAGTAAAAACAGCCTGAACACATTCTCGACCTGGCATTGGATGCGAAAGGTTGCCTGGTTAGCCGGGGTGCGTAAATCGAGAACCCGGTAGTTGAGTCGGGTGTCCTGGCCCACACGTACCAGTTGCTCCCCTTTCTCCTCGGCCTTTTTGAAGTCGGTCTCACTTCGTGATGCGTCTTCTATGTTTATGGGGAGGTTCGGTATTGCTCTGTTGATGCAATATAGCTTCCTCACCTGGATCTCAACCTATAATTTCAATATAAGCAGATCAGGATATTAGAGGAGAAAAGTGAGGCTCTATATGATGCGTAGAGAGAGAGAGAGAGATTTGATTAAGAAAGATGCAACCAAAGAGGCTGATGGAGTGTATTGTTGAAGACACAAATCTTTGGTTAAAATGGGTGTAGGGGTGCAAGCATCTGCGTACTGGGGATTGCTGCAAATAGTTTCTAATTTTTTTTTTTCCATTTACTATTTCTGTTGTATTTGTTCATTTCTACCTCAGGTTGTTTGTATTTGCATATCGGTAGATGTGGGGGTGCTATGATTAAGCACAGATATGTTTTGATCTAATGTGCCAGGTAGTGGTTTTTAGGATGTGAGGTGCTAGTGACAGTAGGTAGATGTGATGTTTTGTAAGACTAAGTTTGTCTTGATATCAATCTTCGCAGCCACTGCCAAGCTTTTCACAAAACAAAAAAGAGATTTGATTAAATGTTTGACAAATTTTCAAAACTAGATAGATTTAATAATTAAATAAGAACAAGGTATAAGATTTAAAAAAAAATGATTAAAAGTTTGACAAATTTAAGAAAAAAAATTGATTAATAATTGGACAAATTTTAAAAATTAGATATAATTAATAATTAATAAAGAACAAGGTAGCCTCTTTCAAGGTTATAAAGAGAGAGAGAGAATATCACCACAAAAACTTGACAGCGGCTGTCAAGGTTTTAAAGAGAGCGTTTCAAAAGACAAAAAGCAGAGAGAGAGAGAGAGAGAGAGAGAGAGAGTACCTGTTGGGTGGTGCCTTTGATGGGCTCGTTGGGGACAGAGATGACACCCTCGACATCGACAATAGACTCCTTGCTGAGTGAGGTGGCAAAGCGCACCATTTGGGGACTGACAAGATCCTTACTGACGACTAGTACACACTGTACCGTGCTCATGCTCTGCCGTATTACCAGAAATGCCATTTTCTTGCTCACTGGCCGTATAACCTGTGCTGCTCCTCTGATCAGAACACTCTTGTCCTTCATCTCAGCACACAGCTCCCCCACATCTTTATCATTTTAGTTTTGAATATATTATAACAGGAATTGAAGAAGAAAGAAGATGAAAAATCATACAGGCAATGAAATAAAAGAAGGTACGGCAGTTAGATTTTTGAAAACCATAAAATTTTGGTTTGACTATTTAAATTTGGTTCACCTGTCCAGGTACGACCACTGATGAATTTAGACTGGATGTCTTCTACAGGTACATCGCTGTAATTTGATGATAGAGGATCAGCCTCGCCAGATTCAGACCCTCCTGCTACAGCAGCGGTTGCTCTTGCCTGTTGCTGCCGCTGTGCTGCCTTCTCCGCTTTCTCAGCCTTTTTTGCATCCTTCTTTGCTTTGCTTTTGCTTACGCTGCCTCCTTCGCTTTCTCCTTCGCCTCCCTTTCTGACAGAGCCTTCTGCTGTGGAGGTTAACCCAAGGGAAGCATCGATTTGGGCGGCAATATCATTGGGGTTTCCAGGTATGTATGGGATGAGTGACTCCAGATCCATCAACTCTATGGTTTGGGCTAGTAGGTGGGGCCCACGGGCAAAGAAGAGATGCTTTCTATTTGCCAGCTCCTCTGCCAGCTCAGCTTGATGGTTGTCCATCAGATCTTCGTTCACAACAACAACTAGGGGTTTATTCAATCGCAACGTCTCAAATATGCTCCCAGATCCTGTCACCAACAACCAACAGCACTTCAATATCTATATCTTAAATCAAATTTATACACGGGCTAAGTCATTTTATTCAATCAATTCAAATTTAACACCTTGAACAAGTGTAACAGCTTACCAGCATGGCTTATAACAAGAGAAGCAGCTTTCAAATGATCAGCAATGCTAGGTGAAAATGTGAAATAATCAACCTCCAGGCACCCCTCCTGTCCCGATACCTGAATTAAATTTTCTCATTATTTCTCAAATAAGTGAAAAGACATCATTACTTGTTCAACTAAAGATTAAATCGGACAGTTAGGGAGACTAAACAATATGAAAAAGAATAACTGTCATTGACAAAAACAACTAATGCCGACCCATTGTAAATTATTTTCGTGATGAAACTTTCCTCAAGGCAAGAAACTGGTTAAGACTCTAATTAATTTACAAGCCCAAATCAATTATTCAGTACTGTAATAAACCGGTCAGAATTGAACTGAAGTCTAAACTCTAATTGACCAATTAATAAACCGACTTGACTGAACCTATAGTAAACTTGAACTACATAACAGGACCACACAATTATTTTGTAACTTATTTTGTAATTGCATCCAAGGTCCCACTTTCATCCAACAAATAGTGAACATTTTTCACAATTTCTCACTTTAAAAACTTCAGAAGAAATGGCTTGAACAATACGATACCAATGAAACAAAATGATCTACTATGGTGAAATAATGCTCTGCTGGGCTCTAATTTTAGCTAGTTCCACACTATCTTTGTGGTTACCATACGGATGAATGAAAGCAACATTTTGCAATTATTTCAGATAAATAACTAAAATTGCCAGGGAGTTCAGTAAAAAAATGGAATTCAGCAGATTGGTGAGAGCAAATGAATTGCCACCACAGAGAGAGAGAGAGAGAGAGACCTTGGAGGGGAGGTAGGTGCCGCGACCGATCTGGATTTGGAGATGCGAGAAACCTCGGCGAAAGAGCGCTTCTTTGACTGGCGCCGAATCCACAGCTTCCACCAGCTTGTCAAAGCTCGTTGTCCCCACCGTCACAAACACTCCTTTTCTCTCTCCCATCTCTCTCCCTCTCCCTTGGTGTTCTCCCTTTAGAGCGCCTGGCGATTACTTTCAGTTGCGGGTTGCGACTTGCGATTGGCACGGTGTCTGGAAATAAGAGGCGATGAGATATGGGCTATTGGGCTTTAGGCCAGCGCAAGGGTTTAGAGGGGTTTAGACAGTCTCAAATGGTTAGAGGCTGAGCAGTGAGGCGACGGCGGAGAAGCGAAGGGAGAAAGAGAGAGATCGGACTCCATTAGAGTTGATATCGCGAGGGTCTGGCTGCTAATTCGATCTGTTCAAAACCGGGCTGCTCGAAACTGTCCAAATGGGCTTCTCAAGGGGCTTCCGAATTCATATCACCTGAACTGCTCATACTAAAATGGGCTACGATTACGAAGAGGTGCCCAGTGGCAGTGGATCAAGGGGCTTCCGAATTCATATCACCTGAATTAACATAAATTTTGAGTTCAGATGTGAACAGTCCGATCTGCTTTGGCACGATTATTAAAGAGGCTTTGTACATCTTATCTAGAACTGGATTGATCCGAATTTTGATTAGACAATCCGGATCTAAACTCAAATATTTTATTGCTTTTAGTAATATTAGAATTAAAGATATGGCAACAATTAATTAAAAATAAATATTTAATGTCGGTGTGAATAAATTTATACACATATAACTTAAATAATAAGTCTAGTATCGGTTATGATAGGCATCATCTCACTTTGAATGCTTGTCTTGTTTCCTCTCAAGAGAAGCAAAACAAAAATTGTAATTAATGGGTCGTGTATTTATATATAACTTGGTACGAGGCAAGTAAGAAAGTTAGTTTTTAAGCACCGAATTAGTACTAAAATATTTAATTTTTCTCGCAATTTATTTAATGCAATGCACTGATTATGCTTAACATGCAACAAGTATGTCAATTAAAATTTGGTAAAATCTCTATGCTCTCTTAATTAAGGTTCACTTTGCGTATATATATTTTTTAAAATGATGGTTCTGTTTTTGAACTTATCTAATGATTTCAATATTTAGTGTATTCTTTGTAAAATACAGTTCTCGAGAGATTATATGTTCCAAATTCAGCACCTATTAAGGGTTAATGAAATGGATGAGCTTGACCTCTTTCTTAAAATTTAAATTTTGTATGAATACTAAATTAACATTTGATAATGCAGTGACACAAGTTGCTCATCCAGCATGGAGCAAGTTGAAATAATCATTGATATTAGTTTTAATATATATATATATATATATATATATATATATTAAGCTAGTGGGTAAAAAATCACTACATATTATATTGATAAGAAAAAATATTTACAAGGTCCTAATGTCTATTTTTTTTTGTTGTTGAAAGATTGATAGCAGCTATCAATCAGTACAAGTAATAAAAGAAAGAATATACACAATATCTCTTGGTCCCTTCTCTAACTGAGCTAACGATCATCCTCTTTACTGGCATGTTCACCCGACTAATATGCTGCACCCCACTGGCACACGTAATCCACATCTCTGCCTCTTGACAAATCTTATACACCACTGATTTCACTTTCTCGTTTCTATTTCTCCAGATCAACCAGGCAGTGCACAACTGCACATCATTATTATCGGGCCTATTTTCCTTCACACAGTAGGCCGTTCGAGCAATGCTAACGATCTAAACCTGGATTGATCAATCGTATCCCTCACAACTAAATGACTGATGCTATGTATCTCAGTCTACAACCAATTTCGTTCCAGACCTGTCTCGCCCAAATACACTTAAAAATCAAGTGCAAGGCCGTCTCTTCTTCCGTGCTAATGTCTATTTCAATTGTATTGATAAGAAAAAATAGTTATAATATTGTTCTTTTTTATTGTTGCTTGTTGATGTTGTTATTAACATGTATTAATAATTACATGGTATTAATTCTAAGAAACTTTTACATCTTGATTTAATTAATATGATTTTCTATGGAAAAAAAAACATCGTCGTATTGTAATTAACATCCCCATGACCCCATGACGTCATGTCCTCCTTTACGATAGTTTTTAGCTCAGCTTCTGTTGTTACCCAATGATTGTAATCAATTACATCTAATTTTTAAATTTCAATTAATACTGATACTTTTTAAAATTGAGATTTAGGGACTACCATGCCTTCTAGATCCCTCGTTCTCTTCCCAAAAAATATTACCTAATTAATTATATCTGTTAGAGATATGTGATTACTTAAAGAAATCGAGTGTTATTCATGACAGCTACGAATATTTTAAAATTAAAATAATTATATAGTGGGTAGTTGATGGACTAAAATATTGTGGGTAGTGGATGGAGAGCATAATATATTATATGATAGTTACTTTGCATATTAATTCGACAAAGTGGCTGTAGTTTAGTGGTTAGAATTCCACGTTGTGGCCGTGGAGACCTGGGCTCGAATCCCAGCAGCCACATTATTTTTTTCTCCCTAGAGAAACTGAGGACGGGAGTTTAGGGGATCCGGACCGTTCAATGATCAGAATCGGGCCAACCCACAACATCCTCTTTGGCGAAGAATGCGGTGATTACTTTCTCGGTTGAGGATATCCTCGACCTCGCTTATTTCTCTGACCAGTTGACCCCACAAGAAGAAAAAGAACCCGACAAAACCAGAGCGAGAGAGAGGAACTCGGCGAATAATCCAACTCTACTGGTACAAGCGCGTTAGAACCCATGTGCAGACTGGTACAAGAAACAAACTACTGGTACTGGAGCGTGAGAACCCAGGTATAGACTGGTACAAGAAACAGCACTACTGTTTGATGCTACGAGATTGCTATTTTGAAAATTTATGCAAGGTTGTCGAGAAAATTATTATGATATGAGACAAATTTAACTGAGATTATTTGTGAATTTGTAAAACATTGTTAATTATAAGTGATACAAGGTTGCAACTACAACGAGAATTCTATTGGTCTATAAATGAATTTAACTGAGATTATTTGTGATTTTGTATAACACTGTTAGTTAAAAGTGATATAAGGTTGCAACTTTGAGGATCCTTACTGGTGCTTTAAAATTGATGTTTTCGTCAATTAGTTTTTTATGAAGTAAACTTGTACTGAGTTTTATTATGGCTGTACTGTCAGGTTACTGGTATAAGAGTCAGGTGTATTAACTATTGAGGAAAGAACAGACGAAGTAAACAAGATATAACCCAGGTCCAGACTGGTACAAGAAACAGCACTACTGTTGGATGCTACGAGATTGCTCTTTTGAAATTCTTGCAAGGTTGTCGAGAAAATTATTAGGCTACGAGACAAATTTAACTGTGATTAGTGATTTTGTAAAGCACTGTTAATATAAGTAATACAAGGTTGCAAGTTTGCAACTACTACGAGAATTCTATTGGGCTATGAACAAATTTAATTGAGTTTACCTTGTGATTTTGTAAAACACTGTTAAAATTAAATGATGCATGCTTTCAACTTTGAGGATCCTTACCGGTTGCTTTAGAAGTGATGTTTTTAGTCAATTAGTTTTTTATGAAATAAACATGTATTGACTTTAGTTATGGCTGTACTGTCAGGTTGACAAATATTGGAATCAAGTGTATTAATTGTTGAGTAAAGGACAGACAAAGAAAATGAGAGGAGGTGGAAAAGATGTGTTAAGACTCCTGCATTTTACACACAAGTCGTTGTTTTGTTCTATGTTGAATAACTCTGCTGTTTTTGTGGTTTACAGTGCGTTTGATTATAATCTCATTTACATGGGTATTTTGGTGGTCATCAATATTTGAAGATAAGATCTTCATCAAAAAATATTTGAAGATAAGGTGTTGTCATGTATGTGTCAGCTCTTTCTTGTTCCTTACTAAAATTTCAAATTACAATTTTATTATGACACCTTTAGTAAATAATGCCTAATTTTATTTTGTTGGAGGTAACAGCATAAGCATTGATTAAAGACATATTTTAGTTACCTAAATACTGTGCTGGTCTGTTATTTTTCAGATAATAGAGATTTACATTTTTATCTTTCAGTGTTGTACAAAAGAGTACAATCTTAAATATATATCTTAGCTTATTTAGTGTTTATTGAGCTTATTACTTTGTTGAATTCAAGTGTGAACATATGGTTTGAGCGTCAAAGGATGAATGATATACATAGCATGATCTATACAGCTGAAACAAGCCAAAGTAATATATAGCAGGAACAATGAAATCTTTGCCACTGGATAAAATATGTAAATCTCAGCTGTGTTTATGTTCTTCTTGGATGTTGAGTATTAATTTGATGCCCAACCACTTGCCTGTAGATTCAAACTTGTCACTGTCTATATGCTATCTTTATTTCTCAATGTTCTCTCAACCAACAATTTGGTATCTATTTACAGCAAACAAAACAAAAAATATAACAATTTGCTATTTGTTCTTTGTCAGTCCCAAGCAACACTAGCAAGGAAAAAAAGAAGACTGACACTAGACACAAAATTATAAAAAAAAAAATCAAGAAAAAACCAACTGCTTTGAGGAGAAGAAGAAGGAACTTCAAGATGGCTCTTTCAACAATTGCAAGCTGGGCAGGTTCCACTGTTTTGACCATTACCGACTGGGCAGGGTCCACTGTTGTTGAGAACCTTATCAGCATGGCATATTCGTACATTCATGACCATATGCTACCATCCGACAACGAAGCTGAGCTAAAGAGGTTACACACAGCCCTTCCCAAGGTTACATCTGTCATGGGCCTTGCTGAAGCACTGAAGATGAAAGACCCGAGTGTCGGTTTATGGGTTGACAAATTTAGGCAGGCTGTTGAAGCATCCGAAGATGTGCTCGATGAGTTGGGAGTATAAAAACCTGGAGGATAAGGTGAAAAACCAAGATGAGGCAGGTGGATCTGCTTATAGTTCAAAGAAGAGAAAATCATATACTATCAACTATGGTACTTTGGAGAGGTTGAAGGAGGCTGTAACTATGTTGGATCGGGCTACTGCAGAGACCGAGCATCTCTTCCAAGTTGCCAAGAGGCTAGGTATTCATGATATTTCTGAATCACAGCAAGAAACTTGTAAAGTTTTAAGGCACGAGACTTCTTCCTTTTTAGCTGAAAGAGAGGTGTTTGGCCGGGAAGTTGAGAAGGACAAGATAATTGGTTGGCTGAAGCAACCAACTCATGCTCACCTCTCTTCTTTTGGTGTTGTCGGGGTGGGTGGAGTAGGGAAAACCACCCTTGTGCAATTTGCATATCAAGAGATGTGCACATCGAATCATTTCGACAAAACAATTTGGGTTTGTGTTTCTACTAACTTCAGTGTTGAAGATATAACGAGAAAGATGCTTAGTGAATTAGGCAAAAGTTGTTATAGCGGTCTACCATTAAATGCACTTCAAGAGATCTTGAAGGGAAAGATATATTTAAGAAAAATTCTTCTCATTCTAGATGATATCTGGGATGATGAGAAAAGGAGCGATTGGGAGCAATTAGTTGCTCCTTTGAGGTTTGTTCAAGAAGGGAGTAAAATCTTATTTACAACGAGAATGAAATCAGTGGTAGACTTGCTTGCCAGTGTGATCAGTTTTGAACATGAATCTTTACCATTACATGGCTTAGGAGAGCAAGAGTTGCAGTTGCTCTTTAATAGCTATGCATTTCGTGGTTTTAACCTTGATAATTATAGAGATTTGCAAGCAATAGGAGATCAAATGCTAAAAATGTTTCGAGGTAGTCCATTAGCAGCAAAGCTGATCGGAAGTTTACTGAATTTGCATATGGACCATCACTACTGGAGAAATTTTTTGCATTACAGGTCTCTGTTTAACATTGAGCAAGCAAAGGATGTGGTAGAGGTTTTGAAGTTGAGCTACTACCATTTACCAACAGATTTGCAGGTATGCTTTAGGTTTTGCAGCATATTTCCTCGAGATCATAAGTTTGATAAAAAAGAGTTGATCAAAATGTGGATGGCTGTTGGTATCATCCCACGACAACTATGTCAAAATAAACAACCTGAGGATGTTGGAAAAGATTACTTCAATCACCTTTTGAGAAAATCATTCTTTGAATATTCTAAATCACGAAAAGGTGATAGGTATGTTATGCATGATTTGATGCATGAATTGGCCGAAATTGTTTCATATGGGGAATGTTGTAGAATAGAGCCTAATGATAAATCCATTACCATACCTAGCAATGTACGACATGTTTCTGTACATGAACATGAAATTGCGAAGATTTCCCATCTTGAAAATTTACGCAGCTTGGTTATAACCACTTCTGAGGAAACTGGTACTGATCCGAATTTATTTGTTCTTCCAAATAATTTACTTAAGAAAAGTTTACGTTTATTGAAAATACGTGGAAGCAAACACTGTGAATTGCCTGAGGATATAAGCAGTTTGGTACACCTTCGCTACCTATCCATTAAACCTGATTATGCCACTCAATCATTGAAGTGCTTGTTTCCTTCTTCAGTTTACAAACTTTACCATTTGCAAGTACTAAATTTTCCAAGAGCTTATTATAAATCATCCTACTCAGGTATGACCAATTTACTTAGGTTACGTTACTTGAGGCTTCCCAAGGAGATAATGCAAACCATTCATGGAATCCACAAGCTAACGTCTCTCCAAGAGTTAGCCTTTTTTGTTGGACAAGAGAGTGGCCAACGCATAAATGAACTAGGCACACTAAAGAACCTCAGGCACCTAGTTATTGAAAACATTGAGAATGTAAGGCATCCTACTGAAGCTAAGAGTGCCAGCCTATTAGAAAAAAATAATCTCAGATCGCTCTCCCTTAAATGGACCTCAGAGAGCAATTTTGATGACCCTGAGCAAATCATTGATTACCTCCAACCCCATCCAAATCTCATGGAATTGACAATTAATAATTACAAAGGTCAAATATTTCCCAGTTGGATGGGGAAATCACCCCCTTTGAACCTGTCATCCCTCAAATTGTTTAATTGTCCTTTTTGGAGAAACCAATTGTTTTCTTGGCAAATGCCATATCTTAAAATTCTTGATATATGTTATTGTGCAAGTCTAGATAAGTTATCTGATATGCCCCTTTCTCTAGTTGAGTTTCGAATTCATAATGTGGGCTTGATTTCTCTTCCACATTTGTACCAAAGTTATGGTAACAACACTCTCGCACCATCATCCCTAAAATCATCACTAAGAGTAGTGCAGATAGAAAGATGCCCCAACTTAATATCCTTGGATGGGTTTCTACAGCCAGGCAATCTAGATCTACACACTATTGTAGAATTAACCATAAGTGACTGTGAGAAACTAGTACAGGTACCAGTAGGCTCGTTTGGTAAATTATTGTCACTAAAACACTTGTGTATAAAAGGTTGCCAAAACCTAACCGAATTTCCCAGTCTACCACTTTCTCTCACAGAATTTTACATACATAACATAGGAGTGAGTGCTCTTCCAGAATATTACCAAAGTTCTGACTCAAGGGGTGGCCAATTAACATCATCACTAAGAGAAGTGAAGATAAAAAACTGTCCAAAATTATTAGCATTGAATGGTTTTCTACAACAAGATGACATAGAGTTTCAATCTATTGAGGAATTAACAATAATGGATTGCCAAAAGCTGGTGGCAGTTGATAATTGGAGCAACCTTCTGCCTACAAAACTAAAAAAGTTGTCAATAGCAAACTGCGGTAAACTTGATGTGCCACTGCTGCAATCAGCATCAAGCCTTGCTACTCTCACTCATCTTTCAATTAATAATTGTGCAAACATTACTTGTATTCCCTCCTCAGAAAATGCATTTGGATCTCTCCATGAGCTGTGTATTTGGCGATGCAAGAAGCTCGTTGAACGTTCATCTGGGGAACAAGCACATGGTGTTGATCAAGGGAGCAACTTGGCGTCCTTAAAACTATCCCATCTTGAAATTGATCATCTCTCTCTCCTTCTTATCAAACCGCTGAGAAACCTCAGATCTGTCAGTTTTCTAAATGTATCGTATTGTTCACGGTTGGAGGCACTGCCAGAGCAATGGCTGTTGCAAAACAGCGATACCCTCCGAGAGTTGAATATCTTAAATGCAAACTCTTTGAAGTCATTGCCTGCTACAATAGCGAGGATCACTGCTCTTAAATATCTAGAAATCTGGAAAGCTGATTTGCTAGAGGAGCTCCCAGAGTTACCTACTTCTCTAAGAGAGTTGGTTATTGATAGCGCAAGCTCTCTGAAGTCATTGCCTGCTACAATGGGGAGACTCACTGTCCTTGAAAGGCTACAAATCACAAAAGCTGATTTGCTGGAGGAGCTCCCGGAGTTACCCGCTTCTTTGAAGGAAAAGTCCGTTGAAGGCCGTGGTGGCCGGTGGCTATAAAACATAAGGACACTTCGCTTTCATAAAGGATCCCCTACTTTTGTTGAAGAAACAAAACCAGATGTGTTCAGCAGGATAATGTTTCATTATTTCACAACTCTGTATTCACACAGGTACATTCTTTTCAATATCTGAAATCAACAAAAGGGGCTTGCAATTGTTTGGAATCTGTCATTCACCAGATAATTATATTCTCATTTTCAGAGTAGGACTAGGGTGCTCTTAAGCTCACCAAGCCCTATGGTAACTACAAAAGCTAACTAAATGACTTCAAACGACAAATCTAAATATCGAAACCGATCTATATGACGAGTGATGCATTTACATGTTAAATTTATAAAATTTTAACTTAATTTAGTATAAAGTGAAGCGGTAAAAAAAAGGTTTATAAGTTAATTTTAATGTGTTCATTTTCTATCATATTTTGACCGTTTTATTTTATACTTAATTAATTCAATTTTTTTTTTAAATTAACATGTAAACGCATCACTTGTGAAGTAGATCGGTTTCAACAGTTTAGATTTGTCATTTAAAGTCAATCCGACAGGCTTTGGAGTTATTGAGTTGAGCTCACAAAATACTTGGTGAACTTAAGAACACCCTAGTTGTACTCCTCATTTCCATCTCTCCTAGCCTCAAACTTCAACTTATGTAGTTTAATTTCCAATTTTTGGAATCAATTAAAGACTTGCAATAGATTTGATTTTTTCTTTTTTACCAGTAACAAAATTTTTATTTGTGACTCTTATTGTTTCAAACTTAATTTTTTTTTTTAAGGCTTATTCTACTGCTGGCTCATTCTTGCATAGACGATGCCCACCTCCTGCATGAGATGCTGCTGCACACCTCTTGAAATAACCACTGGCATGAATGTTATTTTTGCAAATTCCTTCAATCCTGACATTATAATATGTGATTTTCTAGTAAAATTAGGAATCACATGTGGAACCTTATTTAGTGGCAGATTATTTTGGTGGGAATGATTCCTGTAAACCGCATTCCTACGGCTTGAGTCCGCATGTGCCTCTGTTAGGGTACTTTTCACTTGATTTATCTATTCTCAATTTTTATTTTCTTTTGAAGCAAATTTTGTTGATTAGATTGATGTAGAGACAGCCGTGCTGTTTGTATTATGGAAACTTTTTTTTTTTTGATGGTTGGCGGCAATTGCCGTCAACAGATATATTAGAGTATTATGGAAACTTGGAACACAACCATGATGGTTATTAATTTAATCATGATTTGTGATTTTATTAGAAGTTTAGCCCAAATTGAGATTTGATCGAATTTCCAAAATTAGGAATTGGCTCATGTAAAATTAGAATAAATTCTAGCTTAATTGCACATTGAGACTTAAACTTATTTGTGATTAAAATTAGAATAATAATGATTGTTGAGTGCTTTTTTTTGCCTGAAACATAAGCAACTATACAGAAACAATTTTTTTTTTCCTTTTACCTCAATTTGCATGCTTTCTGTGGATAGTTCTTACACAGCTAGTTGTTCAACATGCAGTGTTTATCTGAGATGAAACGTGCTATTTTCCTTAGCTTTCCTCCAGTCAGTAAGAAAATGCTTGTCAAATAAGCAAGGTAATTTATCACCACATATTTGAGATGAAATTTAATTGATTTTCTTCCCCGTGAAATAGGGCATATATATGAAGCATGTAGAGTACACTAACACTTCAAGTTATTGACATACAAGTCAAGACTGTGCTGATACATGCTTTAAGTTCACATACATTTGCATGTAGATAATTTAAAAAAAAATTAACTGATGCTAAGACTGAAATACACTTCTCAGCAGTGGCCAGTGAGACAGTGGCGGCAGAGATATGGAAGGCGATGAGCAACGAGTAAGGGGAACCTTCTCTGTATCTGGGTGTTCTCCCAACTGCGTTTGAAGATGTCACGTATCATATTCATCATTTCACTCAATAGTCGATATTGTTAGTTGTCTACTTGCATCAACCCACCCCACAACAAAATAAGAAAGGAAATAGGTCGACAAATTCCCACAAATAATTACAGGGAAAAGAAAAAGAAAAAAAAGGTAAAATACATGTTTTATTGATGTTTTATGTATTAGAAATTTGATTGTTATATACAGCTGCTGGCCTCCAATGGGAGGAGTAAATTATTACTGGAAAATATTGAAACAATTAATCAGATTTTACAACAACTTCCTGTACTTACAAGCTTGAAAAAAATATATTTAAAAGCTTCTCTGATTAGAAATTTGCAAAACGGAATTTTGCTAAAATGCAACATAACTCCATTAGCTGAATTTGCAAAAGTAGTAAAGAAGAAGACAATAGCTCCCGATTTTTGTATCTGTATTTAGAAAAGAAATAACTCTCTAGCACAAATGTTGCCGTTGACAGAATTTTAAAATGAATGAGAAACCGCTAAAGACAATGTTTCATCTCTAAGCAAACATTGTCGCTAAAATCTGTTTCATAGTAATTTGTGAGAATGTCGTACACTGAATTTCTGCTGAAAAATTTGTTTCATAGTAAATTTGTGAGAATGTAAACTGGTATCTGTCAGTGGATACCAGTTCTAAACCATGATATGATGCTGTCCGAACAGTTTCCTTTTTTATTTGATGCTCTCTAAATCAATGGCTTACACTAATATTATTGGTGCAGTGTATTACTAACTTTCTGGGTACTGGTACCAGTCGGCACTAGTACATTCTTGTTACTGGTATGTCAGTTGCAGATTACCAGGGCCTAATTGTTACAAAAATGTAATCCGGGGGTGTAGTATGTTAAATTTTGCGCTTGAATCTCGACAAGGAATAGTCTGTAATGGACAGAATTTGGTCTTATGTCCATCGGAGACTTGAGCAGGCCTTGCACAGTGTGAATTCAAAGTATTGTTACCTCTAATGAAAACCCAATTGCCATGAAAAACAAAAATGATGATAATATTCAACTTCTGGAAATTGGGTCCCAGCTATTGACTCAGCACTAGCAATTAACCAAGGAAATGGGATGGGGGAATTCTAAAACTCATTAAAAACATGTTCCAGCCAGAAATATAATTAAGGTATTATAAAACTAGGCTTAGATTATTATTCATTGAAATATTTTATTATGACCTATTTATAATTATAAGCCCAAAATTAGCTTCATGGGCCTAAAGGGGTCCACAGAATCGGTGTCTCTGTGTATATAAACACAAGTTAAATTAAGTACACAGATTATATGTACCAGTACCAACAAATGAAAAAATAATCAACCTGACCCAGTTATTGTCTGTACCAAATGTAACAAGGAAGTGTACATTGTTTACTCACACTGTCATTAAACAAATTATAAACAGAAAAAAAAGCTCTTTAATACAATAATGGACACCAAATTTTAGATACGATACCTTCAGATACGGACTGACACAGGTTTTTTTCTTACGTAATTTTCTTTTTCTTTTTGAAAAGCTGGATTGCTTATCCCTAATTTTTTTTTCGTCTAATACCTTTTGGTTTCTTGAGAAATGATCATGCAACAATCTAAATTTGTTTTTATAGACAATTAAGTATACTTTGGCTTAATTACTGCTTGCAAAAAATAACAAATGAGAAAAACCTGTGTCACACGTGTGAACTAAAGTTCAAGTGGTGCCTATTTTCATACCAAGTGTGCGGTAACACCAAGGACATTGCAAAAATATATAATCACCATAAAAAATTGAAGAGCTAGAATAAGACGCGGATCTAGACTTTGTCAATTAAGTCACCCTCGTAATTTTAATTTTTTTCAAAATGTATATTAAACTTTAATTGAAATTTTTGTTTTTAAAAGTTTTTATATAATTTAATTTTTCATAAAATATTAGATATATACTTGTAATTTAGTAGTTATAACTTTATTTTTTAATTGATGTGTTGAGTTGAAATCTCACTAATAATAAATTATACATTTTAATATATTTTAAGTTTCAGCCCCTCTATTTAAATTTTTTAGTTTCGCTCTCTAGCTATAATGTTTTTGAGTTCATCAATTTCTTTAATGAGTTTAACTTCATATCATATGACTTCAAATGATGAATCAAAGCTGTTGAAACCGATCTAGCAAGTTCATGAATAATGCGTTTACATGAAAAATTTATTATTTTTAAAATTAATTTAGTATAAAGTCAAGCGGTTAATATAATGACAAATAAGTATATTAAAATTAATTTATAAATTTTTATTTTTTAACGCTTGACTTTATACTAAATTAATTTGAAAAGTAATAAAATTGAGTAGTAAACACATCACTCACGAAGTAGATCAATTTCTACTTTGAATTTGCATTTCAAGTCATTCTGATTGATTTTGTAGTTGGTGCACTCAACAAAACTCAAGTTCTAATCCTAGTATATTAATGCAAATAGTTCAATGTAATCGATCTACATATCAAATTATGCTAATTTTCTACAAGTTAACTTATCGTCCAAGGGCTAACCGTCAAAACCATGCATGCATTTTAAAGTCCAATTAAATGAGCTACCCAAGTCGACCAAATCGACCAAGGAAATATACATAATTATAATTTAATTGAATTGTCTTTTTTTTTTTCTTTTTAAGTTTTTATATAGTCCAATTCAATATATAGATGCTCTTGTACGTAGCTCAGTGAACTACTTTGTAGTTGTAAAGACTATAATTTAAATTTCAGCTCCACACATTATATATGCACTTTACATTTCAATTTCTCCAATTTAAATTTTATAGTTCTGTCCCTGCTAGCTTTTTGCATTAAATTACACAAACTGCCATTGTTCACATTAAGAGATGGACTACTAAAACAAGATCAATCCTTTTCTAAATAACATACACCTGCAGTAAACTGTCACTTTGGAACAAGTATTAATATTGAAAGGGTGGTTGATAAATAGGCATCAGCGAATTATCAGCTTATCAACAAACCAAATTGGCATGATGCATGATTACATATTGAGACATAATATGTTTGGAGCCTATTCTGGCCTCACTTGGCTACAAAGAGTAGGACACCTCACCTGAAAGTTTCCTTTAAATTATTTGTAAGGCCTTAATAAAATACCTATATATATATGCTTGGGACATGTGCAGTTGAAGCTAGCGATACTTACCAATTAATCTATTTACTAATCACATGTACTAATAAAATATGCAACATTAATTTGTATAAGCCCAAGATCAGATTGTATAGATAATCATCAAACTTAATTATTTGTTAAATTAAATAAGTGGACCCATCAATTTCTTTTATTACACACTGATCTATACTATAGATGTAATCAAGAAAATTATTGGTCTATCATAGCATTTAACTATGCAACTTGTGAAAGTTTCACTTGTTTTTTAAATCCTCAAACACACACGCTTGAGACAGTTGAAAGTGATGCTTATCAATTTGTTTAATAATCATATGTACTAAAATATGTCAAATTAGTTTTTATAAGCCCAAGAATATCAGATTGTGTGTGTATATATATATATTCAAGATAATCAACCAACTTATTAATTTGTTAAAATAATTAGGTGGCCCCATCAAGTTCTTTTAATTATCACACACAGATCTATATATACTAGATGCAATCTAGAAAATTATTGGTCTATCATAGCATTTAACTATGCAACTAGTGATCATGACGTTTTAATATTTGATTGAAAAAGACAACGGTTTCATTTGAGGTACGCTCTCATCTACTACTTAGAATTATTCACGATTTTTTTTCGAATTTTTCTAAGAATAATTTTTTTTCTCCCTTGTAGGACTGAGGTTTCTGATCCGGATAATTCCAAATCATTCCCGAATTATTCCCGAATCACGAATTTTTGATCTCGCCGAACCGAATCCGAATAATTCATTTGTCATTATGCTTAGCACTAGCTAGTGCTAGTTATTAGTCAGTTATATATATAATAATAATTTAATGTAAATCAAGAAGAGAATTTTATAACCATAAGAGTTGGTGAAGCGTATTTTTTTTTTAATTTTGGGCAATGTTCTAAATAGTGTTTATCGTGTTATAGCGGGAAGCCGGAAAAAAAAGTTATAGCGAAAGCTATGTCACATAGCGTTTTTTTATTTTTATAAAAATTATATCATATATTTGTACTAAATATCAACATTATCTAAGTCTCATATAACAATAAATAACATCAAATTGATTAAAAAATTATAATATTCATATTGAACCAATACAAAGTCCAAATTGCGACTCAAAATATCCATAGTAATACTAATATCATAAATTATCGATCTTTTTCTATTCAAAATATATTCAGCATTATAACATAATCTATCTTTTTTCTATTTAAATTTCAAAATAACCTAGACATCATGGCATAATTAATTATCTTAATCTATTCAAAATATTCAAACTACCATATAGATCATTTTGTTACTTCAAGAAATATCTTAATATATTCAATATGAGCCTTTCTTTAAAGCCCATATAAATTGAAAAGAAAAAAAAAAGAGCTCATGTTGTATAATGCGCTGTAACTTCTTTATTTGATTTCGTTTGATGGATCTCTCATTTAATAATTAATAGTTTACTATAAAACTTAGTACGTCAATTGCAAAAAAAAAAATCACGGTTAAAATCCAATCTGAGCCTTTATTTAAAACCCATATAAATTGAAAAGAAGAAAAAAAAAACAGCTCATGTTGCATAGCATGTGCTATTTGCGCTACACGCTATGCACTATAGCGCCCGTAGCTCAAATAGCTCGTTTTGATATCATAGCGTAGCGTTTAGGATCCAAAAACACTATAACGTTGCTATAGCACGCTATTTAGAACACTGATTTTGGGATAGCAAACTGCAAATGCACAACCTGATTAATTAAATTTTCTGGATTTTGTCGACCGAAATTTTTAAATATACCATTTCTAAAAAAAACAAACAAAAAAACTCTCTTTTTCTAAAAATTATATTTCTACCATTGCCGCATCTAAGGGATGTAGTTCCATTTGTTGCGGATCGCATCTAGTAGATGCGGCTCCAAAATATGGACCGCATCTAGGGGATGCGAACCCCTAAATTGCCCTATATAAAGGCAACGATGGCCCCATATTGCAAGCCTTATACATGGTGAAAAGCTACATCATAGCAGCAACGATGGCCACATTGAAGGGCTGGAAGAGGCTTGGAAAAGCCATTCTCAAGCACAACGTACAATTAGTGTGCCAATGTGGGTACAAGAGCACCTTGACTTACTCAGATGTGCTGGAATGAGCGGCTGTGATGTGATTGATGATATATCCAATGAGCCCGATATTTACGTCTGGTACGCTAGTGACAAGGCATTATTTGATGGAGTCCAGGATGCTGAGACCGTCAGTCAGGCATTCGATTGAGGTATCGAGACATTGCGCCGCCGAGCCACAAAGCAAGTTGTGCCTACTCAGGATGGCAAGGTATGATTGTTATTAAAATATACAACTGTGATTTTTTTAAAAATAAAATCTTGTAGAACTAATTTGTAAGTGTAAGTTTGTAGGATGAGGAGGAGGAGCCGCTGGGGTTCGATATCTCCACAGATTTTGGGACATAGGGAGTTGGACTGTATTCTCTGGGTTACACACTCCGACTTAGACATATCCGCTTGTATATCAGCCGGGGTATGTTCAGACTCAGCCCATCCTAGAGTTTTTTGGCACCTCCACACAGCCGACACAGTATTCTTATATCTCAGAGTACTCACTTGAAGGGTGAGTCTGCATGACTACAGTGTTTGGTCCTGGAGTCTAGCAATTGTCTGAGATTGGGGTTCACCAGGAGTCAATTCAGGAGGAGGATGTCCAGGCGAAGTACTCTACCTCGTCAGATGATGCGTTGGACGAGACACCACTCTCCCAGCGAGATCGGGATAAGAGGATGAAGAATGCGAGGAAGATGTTTAGTCCTTATGACCAGTAGGCTTTGATTCATACTTTATTAAATGTTTTGTCAGATATTGTGACTTATTTATTAGATATTGTTACTTATTTATTTTGTTGTTTTATTATTTATTTTATTTGATGTTTAAAAAAAAACTCATCTGAAAGGGGGGGTGGGGGTTCTCATCATCTAGGAGTTGACCATAATTTTGGGCCGTATCGCTTAGATGTGGCTGTCGCTGAAATATAGTTTTCTCAAAAAAAAGGATTTTGTGGGGTTTTTTTTTGAAAAAATAATATATTTAAAAATTTTGGCCTTGTCGATCGATATCTTTGAGTACTATATATATATATATATATATATTTGTAAAAAAAAGGTGTAAAGCATAATTGGATGCTCGTTAATTTATTACATGCCAATAGCACTTCAACGCATGTTGTGTGTGTGTGGGTGGGCTTCTTTCTGTTACATTCTTCATTTATTTATTTTTTAAAATACTGGTGGACAAACCAATTTCCTATATAAGTTCAGTACATATTTTATGAATTTTTAACTAACTATTTTTGTCTACTAGCTAGATAGATCGGTTTCATTGAATCCATCTATCTATGCAAAACGATATGTTCTTTGACAAGTAAACATTTTTAATTTTCTTCGATTGCATGTTTGGTGCAATTAAAGGTAATTTATCCGTGGTAATCAGTGTTTTAAAATGTGGTTTTGTTCATGTATGCGGATGGCCACTGCATACCGCATATGTGGTATGTGAACACATATGCAGATTTTCATGCGGATTTTAAAATAAAAATTCAAGTATATATATATATATATATATAAACATATATTCATATTCATATATTTTAATTTATTTCCACATAATGATATAACCAACAATAGTTTTTTTTTAATCTTTTTTCAATAAATTCTAATTAAAATACAATCAAATTATTAAATTAATCAAACACAAAAACACAAATAAATACGTCAACTACAACCAGATTATGCATAAATTCAATTTAACACAAACGTCAAGTAAAATTTAAAGTCCATAACAAATTGACAACACTAATTAAACTTAAGAAATAAAATAAAGTAACAAACTAACAAGCAAATAGTACAAATACAAATAACATAAATGAATCATAAGTTTAAACTAAAGTACTAGATTACTCTTATTCCTCTACTGGTACATGTAAATCAGGTTCTTCTTCATCATTATCATCATTATCACAAACATCATCATCATCATCATCTATGTCATCAGTTGTAGAGGAAGATGCTAAACTTGAAGCTGAACGAATTTCCTTAGGCAAATCTAAGGATTGACCCCCTGTCCACTCCCTCACATGTTCATCTTGCTCTTCTTCTCTTGCATGCAATGGATCGGATTTTTTCAAAATCTTTCGATCATTTATGCGTGCATTGAATTGAACAAAAACTATATCATTAAGACGTTGTACTTCCAATTTGCCCCTCTTCTTTGAATGGGTCTGTACAAGTCAAGGAAAATTAATTAATATGTCTACAAAGAACAATAAAGTACCATCTTCCAATTATGATATTAATGATCTATTCTAACTTTCTAAGTTTCTATAGAGAAAAAAATAGTATCCATTCAAAAGCACTACATGTCAAACTAAGTATTTTGATAGCCATAGCTTGTAAGGAGTTTCTCAACCTCCCATACTTCCAACCAAGATCATTTGAGTTTAATGGCCTATACAACTCTGAATTAATAGAATCTGAGTTCGACATTGCATGGGAACCAGAACTGGACATGACCCTATTAAAAAAAAAACAAGCATCAATATAAGAAAACTTTAATCTCAATCTAAGAGAATAGTCTGATACAACTTCAATATAAAAAAATATCAAAAACAGTAGAGAAGCTATTTACAACTTCAATCTAAAAAAACAAATTCGATTTTGTATTTGTTTAATTGAATAGTCAATAGTCTGATACTGAGAACTAGAGAAGCTGTTTACAACTTTAAATTGTAACATTATTAAGTTCCAACTAACTTGTCTAAACAATTTATGAATTTGCAAACACAATCTAAGAGAGGAAGAAAAACGAGACCTGGAGAGTGGAGATGGTCGGTTGAGAGATGGAGATAAGGCGATCCGGTGATCAGTGGAGGAGGTGGTCGGTGGAGGTGGTCGATGGAGAGACAAAGATAAGGCAGTCAGTGGAGGAGGAGAAATGCGATCAGTGGAGACTGGAGATTTGAGAGGAGCTGCTGGAGAGAAATCCGATCGGTGCAGGCGGAGAGGCGCCAGAGGAGAGAAGCGTACGTGTTTGGAGGAGAGATAGAGATAGGATTTGGAGGAGAAAAGAGACAGATTTGATCAAATTTGGGCTGAGACTAAGTGTTATCAGTCTACATATGGGTTAGGACTAAGTGCATAATACATCCACATTTTTAAACCACATATGCGCGTTTTCAATCCGCATGGCCGCATATGTGGACCGCATATGCGGCCGCATAATCAAAACCGCATGAGAGGACTACATGACTATTTTGAGCACAGCTGCCGACTGCATACGCATATGCAGCCCATGCGGCCGCATTTTAAAACACTAGTGGTAATAGTACTATCATTGATTTCCAAGAGATTCCGTGGTATTTTTTTTTTTTTTGTAATTACAACTAGCACAACTTCAAAAAGAGATGATATTTATATTCTTTGCGCGCAGTACTTGTATATACATATGAGTATGGCTAAATTGCTATCCGTAGCACTTTAATCCAAGTGCTTATGAGGTCAAATTTTAGTATTTGATATGCAAACAATAAATCAAAATCATTAGATGTTCAATCTATATTAAAATGTGTTTGGAGACCAAATTTTACATTTTTCGGAATTTTTTTACTATTTATTAAGATGGTTTGAAAATCGCTGTTTTTATTAAAAAATTTCACCATTAAAAAACAGCGATTTCAAACCATCTTAATAAATAGTAAAAAAATTTCAAAAAATATAAAATTTGGTCTCCAAGCACATTTTAATATAGATTGAACATCTAACGGTTTGAATTTATTGTTTGAACATTAGATACTAATATTTGATCCTGTAAGCACTTAGGTCAAAGTGCTACCGGTAACAATTTAGCCATACTCTATATATAGTGTGATCTTTCTAAATAATCTATGTATTATAAATTAAATATAAGAAATACAAGCAAAGTTTCATTTTCTTCTATAATCTATATATTGTAAACAAAGATCTGCTTGATGATCCTTTAAATATTACCAGTTAGTTTGATTTTATTTTTATTTTTTATTTTTAAATTTGTACAAGATCTGTAGCAGTCCACCCCTATAACAACCATACAAAAACCTAGTTTGTTAAATTAGGACGTATACTCCTTCTTTCTTTAAGGAAAATAAAAAATCAAGAGCATTAGAGAAAAGAAGAAGCAACCTCCTACAATTTGATGCTTGTGGAATCTAAAGATCTTCGTAAAGAAAGAAAAACAACCAAATCTTTTTGTTTATGTTTCTTAGTTTTTTTCTTTTTTGAGGAAAAAATCTCACAATCGCATCAAGAAATAACTAAACTCTTGTAATTTCCATTATATTAATTAACAACTCTCCATATATTTAAATCTGATTTACTCTAGAACTCTCTTGGATCAAGAAAAATACTGGTAGATGGAGGCAAAGTGTTCCAATCAAAGCTTTCTCTTTCTCCTTTTCTTAAATCTTTTACACACCAAACATCTGACGAAAATGACAAATCTCTTCTATGAGGTATGAAATATCTTATGCCATCGTCTCCTCCGACCTCGGTGAGTACAACTCTATAACCTTTCTGCTTCGCCGACATGTTGTGCACATGCTCGCAGAGCGCTCGCATGAGTGGAGCCGCCTCAGGGCCAACCATGTGCGCACCGTATATAATGTAAAACCGAAAGAAAGAAAAAATGTTTGGAATCCCTATCCCCTTGAAGCATGGAATCAACCGCTCGAGATGCCTCAAGATCTTTGCTCTAAACAGGCACACAAACGAAAGCCTCGCAACCCTAATCCTGTAGGGACAATTCCACACACTAAGCATGGCCCAATTCGACGCATTCAACCATGACTCGCCATGTCGGCATGCGACCCATGTCCCCAAACATAGCTTGTTTGATAATACTTGGTCAATGTCTTGAGGAAAAAACTCAAGAGAGCTCATGTGCTTTGTGTAGAGTGACTTGGCTTGACCAACCTCTAACCTCGTGATCGCCACATTCGGGTCTATTCGTTCGGGTTTGTGCCCGACAGGGTTCACCAGGATTCTAGGTGTTCTAAACTTTGTGTAATTTAGCTTGCATGTGAAGAGCTTGATCGAGGCCTCGTTGCTTTTCTCAGTGGCCATGTAGGCGTAGTCTACTTGGTTATAACAAAACCACTGTTCCATTGCGAGAACAAGTCTCCTTCCGGTACCTCTACGACGATGGCATGTAGGAACCCTAAGGCCGAGGATGTACCCTAGTTTGGCTCGACTATCTAACGAACCACCGATCATCGCTACCTTGATCGAGCCACACACCACACCCACCAAATCATTCCCTGATTCAGCAACCTACAAAAATAGAAAAAGAAAAAGAAAATTAAGTTTGTAGTTGCAACCTTGAGTCTGATATCATATGATGTATGAGTTTCAGTGCAAATTGTTTCATTTTTTTTTTAAAAGATGAGAAGCTTAGTAGATATTTTGAAGCGTCAATCATATATAATACATATTAATGCAATTAATGTCTGACAAGAAAACTATTTTCTTGCCAAGAAACTGCCTAGTGAAATAAAAAAATTCAACAATGGACATAATTATGAACATGTATTTTATTAAATAAAAGTATATATTGATTTTAGAAAGAGAAATTACCAACATATGATAGAGTGGACTATTTCGGACCCGGCACAGAGGATCTCCTAAACAGTCTGTGACCAAAATTGGCCTCTTCTTTGAACCAACCTCACAATTTCTCTCTAAGTCCAAAACTTTTTCCAAATCTGTTTCCTTGTTATAAGCCCGGATTTTTACATAGTCCCTAGCTTCCTCATTTCTCATTGACATCGTTAAACCTTTCACTTGTATACCCTTATAATCATTTGCTAAGTAGAGTTGGTTGGCAGCCGTTGCATTTCTTATTTATAGAGCTGGAAATGAAGGTATAACTCAATCATTTTTTGAAATAGACATATAATAATAAAAGTGGTTTTCTTCTTGCTTTTGTTTTCTTTCTGAAACCGATGGCCAGTTGACACAAAAGAAGGTCTAGCATTTAATTCCAATACCATGATTCAGTATATGGCATGACGTAATAACTAGAGAGGGGCTATTTTTCCTAAAAAAAAAAAAACTAGAGAGGGGCTTACACAATTTCTCACTCCCAAATTAGACACTAATAATTGAAATGCAAGTTCAATTTTTGAAATTGAAAGAAAAACATCAACAGCAACACTTAGGGGTGCAAACAGGTCGGATATTATCTATCCGAATTCGGATCCGTATCCGATTTTTTGCGGATTCGGATACAAATACGGATTTTTTTATGCGGATTCGGATATAGATACGGGTTGAGTTTTGGAATCAAATACGGATACAGATACAGATAATTATCTGGGTCCGGATAGTTTAATTTTTCGGATATCCGGATATATTAAGATTTGAGAGAATTTTTTTGTGTCTATTTATCTTTTGTATTAGAATGTCTTTAAATAGTATCTTTTGTGTTGGTATTTTTAATTAAAGTTATAGTTATGTTGGTGAATTTTAGTTAATAACATATATATTTTGAATTAAAAATCTAAATTATATCTATATCTGTATTCGTATCCGAAAATATTCGATCCGTATCTATATCCGATTACTATCCGATCCGTATCCGTATCCGTATTCAAAAAAAATATGGATACGGATATGAATTGAGCACTATCCGATCCGTTTGCACCCCTAGCAACACTATATTAGAGGAGAGTATGAATGCTTTTTTCTCTTCTTCTTCTTTTTTCTTTTTCACTCTAAAAACTATTTACTAGAATTGAAGATCTAAAGTTTCTAGTATTATAATGTATCGCCGCAAAGACTAAAATGTCTACTAGTGAAATATTATAATCTAATTATGGATGTTCACCACATATATAATATTTATGTATTCAACAAGTTCTGTTATTTTCTTTCATAATACACAAATTACAAAATCTATAAAATTTTATGGATAACATCTATTTCTCAGGCCACTAATCAACATCTAGCAAAGGATTTCATATCAAAATTAAACATTTAAACATGGTATTTTCTGCATCTTAAAATTTTCTAAATTACAAACATTGAAAGGTACGTGCATATTATTTATTCTGATATCGCCTCAGTGGCACTAATGAGCCATCTACTATGTTTTAACTATTTTAGATTGCCGAAAGTAAATGATGAATGCATTATAAGATTTTTTTTTTTGGTCATATGATCAAAATTGGACGACAACTAATTAGTCACATAGGATCAAGCACATCTTGTGTTGGCACACATATATAAGTCACATAGGATCAAGTACATCTTGTGTTGGCGCACATATATAGAGAAGGAATCCACATATGTTTATTCTGATATGATCATATATAGAGAAATAATCCACATATATTTATCTTGATATGATCATACATAGAGAAGGAATCCACTAATGAGCCATTTACATATGTTTTAACTATTTTAGATCACTGAAAGTAAAATATGAATGCGTTATAAGATTTTTTTTTTTTTTTTTTTTGCCATATGATCAAAATTGGACAACAACTAATTAGCTACATAGGATCAAGCACATCTTGTGTTGGTGCACATATATAGAGAAGGAATCCACATATGTTTATTATGATATGATCATACATAGAGAAGGAATCCACTAATGAGCCATCTACATATGTTTTAACTATTTTAGATCGCCGAAAGTAAAAGATGAATGCATTATAAGATTTTTTTTTGTCATATGATCAAAATTGGACGACAACTAATTAGCCACATAGAATCAAGCACATCTCGTGTTGGTGCAAATATATAGAGAAGGAATCCACTTATAATATTTGTAAGTTACAACAACTTACAACAATATGATTTTGTGATTTTAAAAGTCCAAACAGTCGATCCAAACCATTCAACATGATATATATATATATTAAAATGTGATTGGAGATAATTTTTTTTTTTTGAATTTATTTACTATTTATTAAGTATTTTACAAAGATGTTGTTTTTCATTAATCCAAAATTATCTAGAAACAACAATTTTATAAAATACTTAATAAATGATAAAGAAATTAAAAAATATATATATAAAATTTTATCTCAAGCACATTTTAATATAGAGATCATGTTGAACAGTTTGAATCGACTGTTTTGATTTTGAAAATCGCAAAATTAAATTATTGTAAGATATCGTAACTTATAAATGTTGTAGTGGATCCCTCCTCATTTAACTATTTAATTTATGATGATATTATAGGTGAGTCTCACATTTTGATGACTGTGCGTCCTCAACATTCAATGTTTTAGAAATGTTGTTCACTTTAAAAATACTAATCAGAAAGGTAACACCAACTCAATGATTTTTTTTATTTTTTTGAGAGAAAAGTGTGGGTCAAGGCAGTCAAGCCCACAAGTTTCATTGATAATTGACACCAGAAGTGTATTTGGTACAAGTTCCGACTATTACACAAGATAATTGCATAAATTAAAAAAAAATGAAAATATTTTTAAAAAGGGAAATAAAAGTAATTTTTGAGATAACATTTCTAAGGCGATTGTGCTTGCTGTTGTTGTTGGTGTGTCTGTCTCTGTTGTGCTGACCAGTCTCTAAATTCCTGTATAATTTCTTACATAAGCACAACCGATGACTTGCTTTCTTCTGCAAATATGCGTGAGCACTGTTTCCTTTAAATTACAAAGAGAATGACTACAAAAAAGAGAATAATAATGTTAGATATCATTAAATTTAAATAATAACTACACTTTCTCAACATTTATAAATAATAAACAATATTCAATAATACACTATATAATAGTATATATTTTGATATGCCCCACAGATAAACACACCAAATGGGACCTGGGTGTATTGTTCATGATGGACCATGTCTACTCAATTAATTGTTGAAAGGAGTAGTTATCCATTAGTATTGTTTTGTATTGTTCTGGGGTTGATCAATGTTAGATATCATTCTCTAAAGTCTCAATCTCCATGACTCCATGCCACATACTAACTGTATTCCCTTTGTTTTATGTTTCTAGTTTATGGGATTCTCTCCTCTTTGGGCCTATCAGGTCCCTTCATTGCAATGAAACTTTGCTTTCTAATCAATCATTTAATAAAACAAATATTACACTTTTAGAGGTTCCCCCTATAAAGCTATTATTTCTTTGTCTACCCTACATGTTCTTCTAACTACATCCCTGTGGGAAATTATTTGGATCTCAACTAATTGGCTCCCATTTGATCTCTAAATAATTGAAAGGGGAAGGGATACAAAAAAAAAAGTTTGTTTATAATGTAAAATACATTGTTACCTGCAAATAAAATTATGGACTTGTGAAATATTAAATAGCCTCTAAGGAAAAGTAGATTTGCAATGCAAAAGAAATATTTAGTGACCAAGAAAATATTCATGGTCTATATTAAAATATGAAGAGTGATTTTCATACGTACATAAACTTACTAAATTAAGTGGTTGGTGAGTTTATAAAATCTATCGAATTAATTTCAAAAGACAAATCTAAATTATTGAAACTGATTTACTTCATATGTAGTACAAAATCAAAGAGTAAAAAAAAAAATGAAAATTTATAAGCTATTTTGATTTATTTATTATTTTATTATTTTTTAATGTTTGGCTTTATACTAAATAAATTTAAAGCTTATCTAATAAATTTGAGAGCTAAGGCACTAACCACTTTGGTAAGCTTAAGTACGTACTAGCTTCACTCATATAAATCAAATGTCAAGGTTATATTGTACATGATTTTATATTTCTTGTGTGGATTCTCTAGCGGAATTTTTTTATTAATATAAAAAAGATTAAATTTTTGAAACTATTTAGGTTTTCATGTTTTACGAAATCTACCCAAATCACAATTTTAGACTGAATTTTCGCAAATTTTTTTGCAGTTTTAGAATTCCAAAACTACAAAATAAATTTGTGGTTGCAAAAAAAATAAATAAATAAGACCGCTATAATTTTTACCAGTTTTCATTTTTCATATTTTTAGTTAAATAGAAATATTTATAATTTATTTATTTTTGGAATTAAAATATTAAAAATATTTTATATATTTCTTTGAAAATAGATGGAATACTATATACTTTGATCTATTAGAAAGACTGTTACAAATAACCCCGATCAACATTTTTCATGCTAAATTTTTTGCGGCTACAAGAAAAATTAATATATTTCTTTATGAGTTATTAGAAAAAAAATAAATATGGTTTGAATTTGAGTTATTGATCGTGGTTTAAAAGTCACTTCTAGGCAATATAGAAAATAAGTACATTTAATTTCTAAAAAGTTGTATCTATTTTGAGAATTCTTTTTGAATAACAATCATTAAATAACTTTAAATTTTTATTTTTTCAAAAATAGACACAACTTTTTAGAAATTAAATGTACTAGAAAGATGACAATATTTTTGTATATTTACTTAGAAGTGACTTTTGAACTAGGATCAATAACTCAGAATTCAAGCATTTTTTTTTCAATAACACATAAAGATATATATTAATTTTTCTTACAGCAGCAAAAAATCCGGCATGAATAATATTGGTCCAGGTTATCTGTAGCAGTCTTTCTAATAAATCAAATTATATAGTATTCTATTTATTTTCAAAGTAATATATACAATATTTCTAATATTTCAATTGCAATAATATAACGGCAAAATTATACCAGTAAATTTTTTTTTTGCAGCAATTCAATCTATAACGGCAAATTTTTTTTGCGGTTTTGAGTAGATTTCGAAAAAACACAAAATTCTAGATAGTTTCTGAAATTTAATATTTTTTTGGATATTAATAAAAATTCGTATTCTCTAGTATATGATTACTCCATTTTCTTTTGACAAATATCATCTTAAATAATCTTATCTGACTTGTTTGCAAACTACTAATTAGCCGAGTATTTTTTTTTTTTTTTTTGTATCGAGAATATAGATGCATGGTTGCTCTATAATTTTCTCTTCTTGGAAACATTCTTATTAATCATCTAATCTTGTTGGGTTGATTTACCCAACATAAACTAAAAGTTCAAACTAAACGGCAAACCGAATCTTAATTTTTTAAGTGAAAGTTAAAAACTTCCTGATTGAAATTAAATCATAGGAATTATTACTGTAGTAACCAATTTTGTATCAGTATAATTTCTTCTAATCAAGCAATATTAATTGATGTTTCTCCGGAGAGATATTGAGGGAATTATCTGGAGAACAGTAGCCTTGCCAGAAGCTCTTTTCTGTGTTTTATTCCTCCATCTCCTCCCTCCATTTGGGTCCCCTTAGATGGGACTTCTATGTTATAAAATTTGAATTATTCGTTGGTTATTTAGTTCCCCTCAGAAACCACCTCCCCACCATTTCCAGGAAAACCTGGCCTGTCATTTTTCTCTATGATATATGTTTGCATATTTTCTAAGGTGTTCTCTTATGTCATCTGTGGTGAGATTAATGTGTCAGTTGTCAAAATATTTATTTAATTTGTAGACATCTTGTACAATCTACCGTTTATCATTGTGAGGTTAAATTTTGAAGGTATTTCAATATAATATTATAATCTAATATATGTTTTAGTGACTTAGATGATTTTTATTTTTTTCGTAATATATTTTATTTCAGAACATATATAAAGTAAGAAAATGGTTCTCTCCAGTTTATCCTAACCGGAGAAGTTAGAAAACGGTTTTAGTTGGTATCGCTTCAGGCTTCTTATTTAATTTTGGAATGAAAAGAGTTAGTTGATATGATTTTCACTTTTCAGATGCTTCCCAAAGAGATGACGCACACGTGTGCGTCTCATCATTGACTACCAACTCCAGCACTACACGTGGCGCGTGGGGAGTTGTACCATTATACTGCGCATTTTATATTTGTAGACATGGTCTACCAAATCTTCAATTAGATTATATTTAAACCGGGATAATGATGACCTCTCTTGAAAAAATGTATTTCTTTAATTATATCCCAACTACATTGATATGTTATTCCGTTAAGCTTAATTACATGAGGACAAACAAGTTAAGCTTAATTAAGAAACTTTGACAAAAGAATAAGAAACTATAAAACATGAAATACAAAGTGCAATAACTTTTCTAATTATGCAGGAGGGGATCTACTTAATGGTTAAGTAAGAACTGCTTAATCATTTTCATAATTTTTAAATTTTAACCATGTATATTAAAATTTTATTTGATTTTGTTATTTCTTATATAATCCAATTCTTCTCATAAAATATAAAATACAATGAACAAATTTGTGTTTGTGGAGCGCATTTGGTTGGAGGAGCGGGTAGTGAGAACAGGGGCTAACTCAAGAATGAAGAATAGTTGCTAATTTAATTTTTAGTTGGATTAGTAGAATAATGAGTTAATTTATAAAAGACAAACAAAGAATAGTAGGTGGCTCTTCATTCAAACACCGAATAATTCAAAAGAATAGTGTTATTTTCATATTAGTGCTATTCTTGCTCCATCCAAAACACCATAACACACATCACTAATTAAGTAGGGGTGCTCTTAAGCTCACCACCAAGTCTTTTGGTGAGCTTAATTCTAAAATATATCGAGATTACTCCAATATCACGAGCGATGTGTTTACATGTCAAATTTATAATTTTTTATTTAATTTAGTATAAAGTATGTCAAGCGGTAAGAAAAAAGGATTTATAAGTTAATTAAATGTGTTTATTTTCATCATTTTTGCAATGCTTGACTTGATACTAAATTAATTCAAATATTTATAAATTTAATATGTAAACGCAATAACTTGTGAAATATGTAGATTGGTTTAATAATTTAGATTCATCGTTTAAAATCAATTTAATAGTTCACCCCTAATTTAATACTCCACGAAGCAGTATCAATATGGATTTGAACTTGTTCTTTTAATAATCCACGCCCCCCCCCCCCCCCCCCCCCCCCCCCCCCCCTAATTAATTGCTGATCTAGCGTTTTGATTAATTTGGAATATTCCGATAGTAATTTAATTCCACTTTGAAATTTAAAGCATATATGGAGGACAAATACCAACTAACCAACCCATCAGACAAAAAAAATCAAGATTTCTTTTCATATTTTCTAGGCACCAATATTTTAAGGCATGCGCTATCCTTTTCTCTTAATCTAATTTAAGAACACATTTTTGTTATTGGAGTTTGGTTAGCTTTCATATAAATATCTTTGCAAGTTATATTTTGAGGGAAGCAAGGTCCCTTCTAAAGAGGAACCTCCATATTCAACTCCTTTTTATCAATTATTAATTAAGTAATCATTAATGCACTATTTACAACTAAATTTATGTCCCGAAAATTTATTAATGTTCAACCAATTATACAGTAGAGAGAGCTATTGCATCACTGATCACTGGCTAGTGGCTAGTAACCTGGAAATTAATAATCCTTTTTGTGGTGAGACTCGGCTGCTCTTGTTTTTTAAAGAATACTATATTT
This sequence comes from Carex pumila, assembly GCA_033356055.1. NCBI lineage: Eukaryota > Viridiplantae > Streptophyta > Magnoliopsida > Poales > Cyperaceae > Carex > Carex pumila. Next base: position 197,330 of record JARJHM010000059.1, on the reverse strand, counting down.
TTCTAAAGTAAATAATTATCGGTACATACAGTAGCTAGGTGGACCTTGTGGTCATGATGGGTATAGCTCAGCTATGACTGGGACCAATTTTAATTAACAGCCTTATTTGAGGTTAATTTAACGAGGTACGTAGTTAATTTGTGGGGCACAAGTCCTTACATGTCATAGTCAATTAGAATTAATTAGCTGCTTAATTGATCAAATGTGAGTTGTGAATACAGATAGCATTGAAAAGTGTCTTATCAACATGACAACATCCAAAACATACAGCTGATTAAAAAGAAATCAGTCTTGTCAACACTTTTCAATGCTATCTGTATTCTCCTTTTGACAGTTGTGAATTTGTCTCTAGAAGGAAATAATTTAGTTAGGTCACTAAGAGACAAAACAGTTATCTTCTTGCAAAAATAAAAATAAAAAAGTCATATCATTCAAAGATATTAATTAATGCAGCTTGTTGATCGTCTAATCAAGCAGTAAACAAGTTAAAAAAAAAAAATTTAATGACGAACATATATATATGTAGATTTATTGATTGGTCAAACACCAATTAGTACAGTCACTTTTGCTAATAACTGTTTTTATTTTCATAATTTGATATTTCATTAACGATAATACAAGTGATGTGATTGACCAATTGACTCGAAACAACAAGCATAAACAAATTTAGATTTTTTTTTAAGCCAGCTGGCAATTAGCGTTTAAGACAAAGTGATCCTTTATTTTTGAAATCCTGTGAATTTTTTTACCGCACATTCAATTAGTAAATTCAGACAGTTCTTTAATTGTGACACGAATATTAAAAACAGACCCTCTATATTTAATTAGATATCTAATTTCAATTACTCAACCGGAATTAATCACAGCTCATTGAATAGGATACGGTCCATACGGACTCGTTAACATATCTAACTAAAAAAGGAAAGAAAAACAACGGTCTTAAATCTATTAGTGGAAACAGAGACAAAGGGGAGAACAAAGAAAATGTAATCGGAGGATATAAAGTTCACCCTTATTTTACTATATTTCTTCACGAACTCACTCAAAATTTAAGTTAGCAGATACTACCTCACTCGTGTTGGCATGATTCATGAATGGAGTTCCTACTGAGATTTTTGTAACAGAGTGGCCAGTAGGCAGATGATACTTTATTATTTGTAGATACCTCTTTCAGTGATTTGGAGGTGATTAAATGTACATTGAAGAGATTTGAGAAGTTTTAGCCTTAAGGATCAATTTCTCCAAATGTTAATATGAGTCTTAATTTGACTGAGTCTGGCATCAGGATATGGTAAGATTTTGAGTTGCTCCCTTGGGAGGGCTGTTGTTGCAAATTGGTTTGTTTGGGTTCAATATCTGAATGAGAGTTTAACTAAATCAAAACAATTTAAACAAACAAATAAAAATGAGTTTTGTTATTCAATAACAAAAAAGTCTAGGGGCTATCGACATACAATTACCTGATCAAATTCACACTTAATTAGTTTTTAAATTCATGTTTGCTATGACGGGGTTTCTATATATCAATAAGGGTCACTTTCATAAATTAATAACGTGTCTAGACAATTTGGATTTCACAATTAAGTTCTTAACCCTAACAATCTAGACCATAAGTACAGGTTGACCTAATTAATCCATAAATACCAATACTTCACAATTAAGTTCTTCATACGATATTTGATTCAATTCTAGGAGTCCCAATTAAATATAAGGTTTTACGATTAAGTTCTTCACCTCAATTCAGTCTTTGTTTCTTGTGGTTCCAGACTAAGAATTAGATTTGGTCACTTATAATCCCAAACCTAAGGTTATTCATGTACATAATTTGGTACCATTAATTCTTGTTCCTAATCAATTCAAGTTGTTTAGACTTAAACGGGATACTAATCAACAAGCAACACAAATCATGCAATAACACAAATAATAAAATTAATAAGACCAATCATGTAAGCAAACAGTCATAATAAAGAAAACCATCCAAGTAAGGTAGATTTTAAAACAAGTTCATGCTTAAAGCTTAAGTCTCTAGAGAGGAAATCTATAGAGGTGCTACTTTTACTCGATTACCCGGATCCGATCCGGAACCGAATCGGACTCGACCCGGAACTAACCCGGATCCAATTAATTTGGATATAGTATGGTTTAAAAAATATAACTGGTTAAATTATGGATACAGTTACAAATTTAATAATTTAATATCCGACTTGAATTTGACCGGATCGATACTGTAATGGGTAGAATATGAATTTCATTTAATTATCTGACTCGATACACATATAAATACCTGATAAACATATATTAATAACTATTAATATATAAAAATACAACTTTACATATTAATTTTTGCATAAGCCGTGGTGAGTCTAGTACTTTTTTGAATGTGAGAAAATAGAATGCAGTCACATATTCACTATGTTTATACAGACAGATTAATGCAAAATAGTAATTGGGACAATGTACTTGCAAATGTTGAATTAATAAGATATTATTTTTTAATTTAGAATTTTAGATAGATAACTAATAATTTAGTGTTATTGTTTTTATTGTGTTATGTAGCATGATATATTTTATTATTTATGAACAAGATCAATTGTATGATTTTTATTTTGCAGTAGTTTTTAATTTTATTATAATGATTTATGATATGAGATGTTTAAGAAATTATAATATATTTAAATGTAAATGATTTTTCAAATGCTTTGGAGTTGTGACATATACCCGCTCTAGATCTGAAACAACCCTGTATCTGAACCTGACCCGATAATCTACAAACAAGTTATGAGTATCTATTTACCCAAAACTAAAAGACTGGACCCGAAATATCTACGGGTAGATAGGTATCCGGATCTGAACCTGACCCGATTTGAAACAAATAAGTATATGGATCGAAATTTGGACCCGAACACTTTTAGGATACGGGTCCAAATATAACAGTACCCCGACCCGACCCGATAGTACCTCTAGAAATCTAGCTTCTCATTGGTGCGTTAACATCCAAGAGAAATACAAAAGTAAACATGATAAAAACTAAGAAAAATAAGAAAGATAATAGATTACACCCTTCTCTTTGCTCGCTACCCCTTTTCTTCACTTTGTTCGCTCGAGTAACCATCAATCCTTCGGTCCAATTGTCTTGATTCGCTTGGAGAAGATTAAAAAAAGTAGAAAAATGTGTAGAATAAAAGTTACGTTAAAAGATGGAATAAAAGATGATTCTCTCCTCTTGTTGCTTCCTCCTTCATTTATAACAATTTTTGTGACTTTGGAAGCAAGCAAACAAGATCAGGAAGTGAATTGAAGAAGATTGCGTCAATTTGGCAATAAAATATGTCCAAATCTAGGCTGGTGCGGCCATTGATACAGCTGAACAAAATTATACTTTTCGAATTTTGATTTGTTTCCTTCATGAAAGTCGTAGATTCATTTTGTCCTGATTCTGTCAAGTTTTGATTCACCCAAATCGGAGTTCATATCATCAAAATATGACAAAAATACAAACTGTATGTTGGCAGTTGTGATTATGTGTGGCTAGTTGTGTGGCCCACACAAATGCTTGAACAGGCCACATAACTCTCTGGAATTTTTTGTGAACCGAGGTTCAAATGGACATAGATCATTACCCCTAACTCTATTTTCAGTGTTCTACTACTTTTCATAAAGCTTGCGAGAAGAACTACAATTTGCTCTATTTTATGTAATTTAAATAGACTTTGGCAGTAAGTTGTTTTTTGGCATATTTTAATACAAATTACACTAAAATACAAGGAAATTGGCTTAGTTTTTTAGGTTAAATCCTAATAAATATATATATATATATATATATATATATATATATATATATATATATATATATATATATATATATATATAAGTGAGGCTTATCAGGTGTTAATGGCACCTTTTTATTGGTTTGCTCGACCCATATTGTATCTGAAAACACAAGCAAGGGTAACGAACATTTTCCATTATCTTACCAGTGTTCGTATAAGATAATTTTTAAAAATAAAATTATAGATATAGATATAGATTTGCATAAGATGATACATGATACAATAAAGTTTTGTATTTTATTAAATTTTGATAATACAAATTAGTCGTATTTATTATTATTATTATATTTTTTTCTTATTTTGAAAAATATTTTATCAAAAGTACAAATTAAAATATCAATGGCACTTTTTTATCTGTTTACTTGATCCGTACTGTATTCGGAAAGATAGATAAAAGTAAAGAATCTTTTTTCATTATCATAACAGGTATGTGAAAATGTCTCCATCCGACTCGAATTGTACCTGTTGACACTTGTTGTGTATTTTAGGTATCGGATAATGGGTCAATTTAATACACTTCTTCACTTTTAAATTTATAAAACCGTAGTACACAATAATAGGTCAGTTGCAAGCATACAACCTATCCTTGTAGTAGTTTAGGTATCGATCCAAAGACAATGAGAAATATTACTTTTTACTAAATTAATTAATTCTAAAACAATGCAATAAAAGTAAATGGGGGGGGGGCGTTTGTTTGAAAATTGGTTTTGTGGGTTCAATACCCGATTGAGAGTCTAAAGTAAACAAAGCAATTTAAACAAACAAATAAAATGAGTTTTGAGATTTAATGAGATGGAAGTCTAGGGACTTTTGGCATACAATCACTTGGTCAAATCAATACTTAGTTGGTTTCTAAATTCATGTTTGCAATTATGGGGTTTCTAAGCCTTAAATATCAAACAGGGTAACTTTCGTGAATTAATGACGTGCCTAGATAATTCGGATTTCACGATTAAGTCCTTCACCCTAGCTATTTAGACCATAGCATAAGTTAGGCTAGTTTATCCCTAAATATCAATACTTCACAATTAAGTCCTTCAGACCAATATTTTGTTCAATTCTAGGAGTCCCAATTAAATATGAGGTTTCACGATTAAGTCCTTCACCTCAATTCAACCTTTGTTTCTTGTGGTTCCGAACTAAGAAATAGATTTGGTCATTTCTAATCTTAATCCTAAAGTTATTCATGTATACAATTTGGTACCATTAATTCTTTGATCCTAGCACTTTAAGTTTATTAGACCTAAACGGGACACTAATTAACAAGCACACAAATCATACAAGCACATGAATTATAAAATCAACAGGAACAAACATGCAAGCAAACAATCATCATAGAGAATAAATATCTAACTAAGGTAGATTTTAACACAAGTTCATGTTATAAGCCTAAGCCCCTAGAGAGGAAATCTAGCCTCTCATGGGTGCAGTAACATCCAAGAGAAATACAAGAGTAAACATGATTAAAACTAAGGAAAAAAAGAAAGAGAATAGAAAACACCAATCTCTTCGCTCGCTGCCCCTTGTCTTCACCTTTGCTCGCTCGAGAAAACCTTCAATCCTTCGCTCCAATCGCCTTCAATCACTTGGGGAAGATCCAAAAGATGTGGAAAGATGTGTAGAATAAAAGCTAAGATGAAAAGATGTCCTCCTCTGGTGTCTCCCTGTCAATATATAGCTATTTTTGTGCCTTGGGAAACAATCCCTCGAAATCTGGAAGGAAATCTGAAGAGATATGGTGAAATCAGGCCAGACTGGCATTCGTGCGGCCTCTTGTGCGGCCTTCACAAATTCTCTGCGGCCAGTGCAAATTTCCTGCAGCCTGCATAGAATGGAGAATTGGCTGGAGATCATGCAGGATTTTGTGTGGCCCACACAAAATTCCTTAAGGCCGCACAAAGACCTGCACAACTCTCTGTTTTGAAAGGAGAAAACTTGATAAATTCCAAATTTTATTTTCAGTTTGAATTAATTTTGTGTGGCCCGCACAGAATTCCTACAGGCCACACAAACACCCACAGAATTGCTCCTTTTGCTCGATTTATGTAATTTAAATAAGGCAAAGGCAGTAACTTGGTTCTTTGGTATATTCTATGTTAAACTAAGCTAAAATACAAGGGATTTGGTGCAGTTTTAGAGGTAAAACCCTAACCGAAAGTATATATAATTGAGGCTTATCAACACTCTTAATTACAACGTGAGCAGGAGTCTACTGTTTAGTAATTATAATTCTATTTTATAGTTGTTAATTAAGGCTTGAGTTCAAACTCCAACTACAAATTATGCATTTAAAATTTTGTGTTTTGGCCCTACTTTTTTTTTTCTTAATAAAGATTGGAAGCCAAACATCAAAATGCTTACAATATTCACATAAAATAGATTCATAAAAATTATAAACATGTTACCTCTCTCATTAAAAATATTATATTATATCACTAGAAGTTGATTATCAACTGTTCTTTTTAGAAGAGGTTCTTAGCTACAAGTCGGTTCTCTCTTCCTTGTCACTGTATACCCTATCTAATTTTAATCTGCTCGTTTGGATAAGAAAAAAATTGATCAAGATTAGGTCCAAATTCTTATTTTTTTTTAAATAGATTTAAATGTAAAATTAGAAAATATCTTTTTTGTTTTTTAAGAGGTATGTCTGCCTCAAAAAGAATATGGAGATATATGAATGACTCAAATGAATCAGATGCTCTATGAAAAGTGGGACGAGATTTGTAAATATCAAAACTTTATTCCTTCTTAATATGGAAAATTCAGTGTTATGTTAGAGGTTCCCCACTTCCTCCATTCATACAAACAAAAGGGTATTAGTTAATCTAGAGATTTCTAAAGTAACAGAAATGGTACTAGATTTCATTTTGAAATTACAGATAATGATTAGGGAATATATCCTTAGTTTATTTGCATTCAAAAGTATTCTAAGATTATATACTAATCAGGGGAGGATGTACATTTAATCACAGAGATTGTTAACCACCCTTATAATTTAAAATTATTAATTATGCATATTGAGATTTAATTGAATTTTATTTTATTAAAACTTTTTATATAGTTCATTCTCTTCATAAAAATAAAATTTTTACTTGAAGCCTAGTTGTCAAAGCACTTTGTTGCGGAGACTTGAGTTCAAATTCTGTATACCACATATTGTATATTTTTAAGTTTTATCGTTCTTTATCAAGATTTTCTTATTCCGCCGCTGATACTAATCTTAACTTAAGTGGACGGCAAATTGTTAGCTGATTGACAAAGCTTAAGTGGAATTATTACTTATAGTCTACTTGTTAGTCCATTTTATTCAAAAGATTAAGTGGTCAATTATTACCTGATTGACAAAAGATTACTTGCTCTTAAAAAACAGAGATTTGTATCCTGGAAAATTGTTGTCCTTCAAGAATGGAGTTGATGCACTAAAATAATTTTTGCTTGGCTGGAGGGGGTAAAGGTAATTTTACTGTTATACCTCTTGAGTGAGTCTATGGTACTATGCATATCACGGGTTGTTACCGTGCTACGGCTATATATTTGAGTTTTCAAATTCTAATGGTCGATCCGAACCGTTCATCTTGTTCTCCATATTAATATGTGTTTGGAGACCAAATTTTACATTTTTTGAAAAAAATTTACTATTTTTTTAGATATTTAGAAAATCACTTGATCTGAAAATTCTGGACCATCCAAAAACAGTGATTTTCAATAAATCTAAAAAAATAGTAAAAAAATTTCAAAAAATATAAAATTTGGTCTCCAAACACATATTAATATGGAGAATAAGATGAACGGTTCGGAGCGACCGTTAAGATTTAAAAACTCGAATATAGAGCCGTAGCACAGTAACAAATCGTAATATGCATATTACCATAGACGCACTCATATCTCTTTATTCTTTCCTTTAATTTTAGTACTGCCACGGTACCAATTGATAAATTATTTTAGTGCATCAACTTAAAATTAACCAAAAGAAACATAATTTTAACAAGAGATAATTTTCTTAACAAGAAATTAGTTGGTGTGTCACTGTACACAGGAGCGAAACCAGGATGAAAATTTGGAGGTGCCACGGCAGTCTTCATTTCTCTCTCTTCCACGGCAGCTTCAGAAAATATCTTTTAATGATATTGGGCTATGGGCTATTGAGCTTTCTAATAAGCAAATTATTTTTCTTGATGGGACTAAATGGATACTTAACATTTAATTGTGAACTTGGGGGTGCCAAAGGTCCTAATCCTTCCATATATCTAATGTAACTTTTGATTTTATGGAGGGTGCCTGGTCCCCCCTTGCACCCCTCCAGTTCTGCCAATACAAGTAGTACCAGGGAATTTGGCAATAAATTTTTAGTGTATCCTCTATGGTACCCCACTCAAATTTAATGAGTTATACCCCACTCAGATTTAATAAGTTGAGTCTAGCGATAAAAATTTGGTGCCTATTTAAAAATAAAGAGTTCGTTTTTTAGATTTGTACCACAACTAAAGAACAGTCTGAATTTAGTAGTATTCTAAATAGCATACTATAGCATTTTCGGACCTTAAAAGATATAGTGCTATTATCTGTTTTTGGCACAATAACGACGCTATAGTATTTTTCAGTCTTTATGCGATAACTCAATAGTTGCTATTTAGAACTGATGGCGCCAAATCATATAGCATAATTCACTATATTTTTATCCGGAAAATGACAAAAAGCGAATGTGAAATAGTCATTTTTCCGATTTATTTACCGCAAATGTGTTTTTCAGTCATTTTAGCAAGTTTTGGAGAAAGTTGCGCATTTAGGCCACAGGCAAAGCAAAATGTCATATTTCAGTGATTATCAAATAATTGCCAAAATTGGACATCACATGGAGCATGCAATGCCTCTCATGTAGTGCACAATATGTAATTACATGACGAAATTAAAATAAATCCGCTAGGTCAGAAGTTCGTGCATCCTACATGCCATATGCGGCATAGTCCAGAGGCCGCACGATTAGCAGGCTGGACCTTCTAGAAGATCCTCTTTTTTGATAGGCCACACTATTTTTAGACAATTTCTAATAAATCGTGGGTGGAATTTTGTGAGGCTTTTTTTTTTTTGAAATGATTTGACAGTGGCTGTCAAATTGAACCTCTTAAGTTACAATCAAGCTCATCTAAGAATAGAAAAATTAAAACATTCACTTCTAACAACATTTCAGCTATAGGCTTCCTTTCTGCACCACTTTCTCTGCCAGCACCGAAGGAGTTACCATCCTGCCCCTGAAAATTAGATTATTCCGCTGTCGCCAAATCCACCATGTCGTACACAGGAATCTAACGGCCCACACCCTAGCACTAACATGCTTTCTAATCTGCTGTGAAACATTCCAAAGCTGACTGACCGTTATGCCCGGGACCTGCCTGTGTACCGTTTCCCATGAAATTAATTCGCACCCAATTTTATTCTCAACCCTTTGCCACACGCTCCTCGCATATACACAGCTGAATAGCAAATGGATTGTCGTTTCTTCAGAATTAGAGTTACACATCACATAGTGCCTATCGCATGGGACTCTTCTTCTCAACAGGACATCTCTAGTAAGAATCTTTTCCTTCAACAAGAGATACCCGAAAATTCTCACAGATGGGGGGACTTTTGCATTCCAAACCCCAGCAAAGTTCATATTTTCCTTCCCTCCTTCCATCATGATTTTATGAAAAGATTTAGATGAATAAGAGCCTCCACTCTCCCAGTTCCATCTAATCTTATCACTTCCTTGTATGAAACTCACCTCGCAGTCTGGAGCTACTTCTGACAGAATCAGTTTCGCCTCCCTTAGTGACAGTAATTGATTAACAGGTCTCGGATCCGAATACCTCAGAATATGAGGATTTACCCAAGAATGACACTAGAAGCTGATTTTGGCGCCATCTCCAATTACCCATGATACACAGAATTGAAAAGTGTCATGTAACTTTCCAAGCGCCATCCAGAAAAAGGATCCCTCTTTGTTCCATACTAGTGGTCCCCCTTGAGCAGTCGGTTTTGCATACAATTGGTTGCAAGTTATGGCCCAGAGTGAAGCTTCCCCTGAGTATAGGCGCCACCACCATCGCAGTAGCAAGGACTTGTTTTGAATCTCTAAATCCGTGATACCCATTCCCCCTATCCTCTTTGGCCATTTCACCACCTCCCATGCTACCAGTGATATGGCGGTATTATTGCCTCCTCTGAAATTACGCCCCCACAAGAATTCCCTTCTTACTTTGTCAATCCGTTTAATCACCCATTTAGGTAATTGAAAGCATGACATATAGTAGATCGGTATCGCACTGAGCACTGATTGCATTAGTTGGAGTCTTCCTCCTCGAGAAAGTAATTTTGTTTGCCAACCTTGCAATCTCCGCTCCAACTTATTGATTAGAGGAATGAAGGCATCCTTATTAGGCTGTCTCACAGTCAAAGGCATGCCAAGGTACATGATCGGGAATTCGGTTCTGGAGCATCCCATGATTAACTCAATGATTGGAATTCGATCCTGCGGAATGTTAAGCGGGACAATTGAGCTCTTTGCATAATTGATGCCAAGACCTGACATTTTAGTGAAAAGTCATAGCAACACTTTAAAGGAGACCACTGTCGCCATGTCCGCCTTGAGAATAAATGCAGTATCATCCGCGTATTGCAAAACCATGATTGAGAGAGGCAGTTTTGGTGATAATTCCATGCCAAGAGCAGTGTTCATGTTGGAGAGCATTGCTTGAAGGACATCTACTCCAAGTATGAAGAGCAACGGCGAGAGGGGGTCTCCTTGTCGGAGTCCCCTTCTGTGCATGAAATACTGGGACTGATTCCCATCGAGCAGAATTCGTGATAAGCTTGATGACAAGATATCCATTATCCATCTAATCCATCTCATGGGGAAACCCCGACCTTTCATAACTCTCTCTAAGAATTCCCAACTCAGAGAGTCAAATGCTTTGGAGAAATCAATTTTCGCAAGCAGTGCCTCATGACCTTTTGATGCTAGGTGTCTCACAATTTCTCTTGTTGACAAAAAATTCTCCGCTATGTACCTTCCACGGATAAAAGCTGTTTGCTGAATTGCAATTAAATCAGACAGGCATCCAGCCAGCCTATTAGCCAACACTTTCGAGATGATCTTTAGAACCAGGCTAATGACACTTATCGACCGGTAGTCTGCTGTTGTTTGTGGATTATCCTTTTTTGGAATGAACACTATGTTGGCAAGATTGAGACTTGTGAGATCCAGCTCATGGTTGTAGAATCGTTGGATCATGACAATGATGTCTCCTCTGATTTCACTCCAAAATTGCTTTGCAAATTCATTCGGGAGTCCATCCGGATCGCAAGCTTTGTTACTTGCCAATCCTTTTACAGCTCTATCAATTTCCTCCTCACTGAAGGGTAGCTGTAGGAACATCCAGTCTTGTCGTGTTGGGTAAAGGCTTGCCACGTCGAAATTGATAGTCTAAGAGGGTACTCCTATAGCTCCATGCATTGCCTCATAGAACTTTCCTAGGATTAGTCCCTCATCAGTTATCTGCTGACCATCATGCTTCAATTCAAGGACTGAGTTAACTCTTGCTCTAGAAGAAGCAAAGTTATGAAAATACGAGGTGTTTCGGTCCCCATTCTTCAACCACCTACATCTTGATCGCTGATACCATCTTTCTTCCTCAAACTTAGCCAATTCAAATATTCTTTCTTTCAGTTTTATTCAAAGTCCATGCTCCCTCACGTCTAGCTGTCGCTTATCTTCAATGCAGTCAAAGAAAAGCACCGCCTTCTTGCAAAAATCAAGTTGCTCCGTCATTTTTCCAAAATTTTCGACATGCCACTATCTCAAATCCTCATGCATGAGTTTACATCTGCTTTGGAAGTGAGGCACCCCCAATTGAATGCCCTGTTGCCAAATTTGTTGTACCATTTCCTTCATCTTTGGGTAATTAAGCCATGCCTTTTCTATCCTAAACACGTGAGGTGTTGTTTGAGGTAGTTTGCATGTAAGCAGCAATGGCACGTGATCCGAGACCGTCATCTCTAATGCCCTGAGATTGATTACTGAGAAATTTATTGATAGTTCCGTGCTGATGAAGACCCTGTCAAGCTTAGATAAGGATGGGGAAGGCCTCTTGCTTGACCAGGTGTATACCCGATTTTGCAAGGGAATCTCCAACACCTGAAGGTGAGATAAGAGATCATTAAAGAGATTCATCAAGCCAAAATTTCTACTAAATCCCGTTCTGTCAGTCATCCAACGCACAATGTTAAAATCTCCCACTAATAGCCATGGTGTTGTTATTAGCGGAAGTAAACCACGTAATTCAGTGATAAACGCCGATTTATTTGTCTCAGTAGACGGCTCATAGACGTTGGTCACAGTGAGCAATCTACCACTTTGAGTTTGTTGTAGAACAATGGTGCATGAGTGCCTTGTGGTCCAACAGGAGATCATTCTGTAATTTCTCTTCCACGCAGTTAATAAACCCTCCCTGCTCTCTGTTGCATCTAAATAGACACAATTAGTTTCAAAGAAAGAGGACAATATGCGGGCAACATACTAAAACTCCATTTTATTAATCTTTGTTTCCTGTAAACAACAGATTTCACATTTAGATGACCTCAATACATTTCTAACAACATGACACTTGTCTAGTAGCCCCAAGCCCCTGACATTCCAGGAAAGTAGCTTAAATTTTTTGATTTTAATCATTAAACAAAGGAAGACAACAGTAACTAACACTCAAATTAACCGAAGTTAAGCTACTCTTGTTCCGAACCCATCTCCTCCTCTGAGATTGAGTAATCGACCCTGTCCATTAGATCTATGTCTTCTCCCTCTTTATCCATGGCGGATAAATCTTCTAGGCCTATTCGATCTGTGAGGGCCTGGAGTCTACGATCTGTATTATCCTTTTCAATAGTCTGAATGACATCTGAAGTCTGCAGGCCCGATCCATTTGCAATGGCAACGCAATGCGTGTATTGGACTTGGACATTATAATATCCTTGTGGATCAAGGTCAACATGGCACGTAGAGCCTGGTTGGGCGACATTCTTTGCCCCATTTGAAGGCCCATCTTCCCCTGAGGCCCATTCTGGGGCCAAAGTCTTCCTTCTTCTTCTGTTAGAGCCCAATTGGTTATCTCTTTTTTCAGATGAGCCTCCTACCGCCACGTGCTTCCCTTTTTGAATGATAGGTGTCGGCCCTAAGGGACACGCATGCTTCTTATTTTTGGCCAGTGACACCTCACCTTGGTTCTTCTTTGGCGTTCCCTTAGACTGCCTTCGTGTTTTACCCATTTGGAAATTAGTATTATGACCCGTTGCATATTCCTTTGTAGTAGGTGTTAGCTGTGTCTGGACGGGTTGTGATCCCGAGGTCTCTGTTCTGCCTGCACTGATTCTCTGAGGTTCTGCGGGGTCAGCCATTTGTCTCTTTGGATGAGATAGATTAATTCCCTGTTGTCTGGGAGGCGCATCAACTTTGGGAAGAGGGTCAGTTTCCTCTCGGATTGTTTAGGACTCATGTCTCGCCTCAGGGCTATCTACACGCATTCCTTCTGTGGCCCCTTGACCCGCTTCATATATCGGGTTGTGAAGGTAGCATACCCGATCTATCTAAACCCTGTCCCCCTCTGCACTGTTGCGATTCCGCAATAGGATCCTTTGTGGCCTACCATTGGTGTTCTATTCGTTGCGAGCCTCTATCCCACTGTGTATACCCGCCACATGTCGGCCTATACTCTCTTGTAGGCGTTGTAGGTGGTCTTCCATGTCCTTCCTTGCCGTGCATCTTTCATATGGTGCAACCGACATTGCTTCGGCCAACACCGCTCTGACCGGCAATGAAAGGGTGTTATGATCTACTCCTTTGCACAATTCCATTAACACCCTTCGTGACATAGGCACCATTTCTTCCTCTCCAAACAGGTGTTGCCCTGGCGATCCAGGATTGGTGACGGTGGGTTTGGTGAACTGTTGTGGAAAGGTTTGGTAAGTCCGATCTTGTGTAGACAGGACCAACTGACCAATCAATGGGGTCCACCACCACATCTCTCTCAATGCCTCCGGCCACCATGGTTATCATGTGAGGTATTCTACAGAGATTATCGACGGCCACCACTATCGTGTACACATCATATGACCGTTTAACAGGAGACATAGTACCTAGATAGACGCCAAAGCTAGAGACTGCTCTGATGACGTGTGCCTCTCTCCACAGGTGCATGGATACGCCGATGAGCTCAAGACGCACTTTGAACATTGGTATGTTGGTTGAGGCGTCCTCCAATGGAGTCCATTGTTGGAATGAGATGCCTTGATCCCAGAGGTGTGGGTGAGTAGCTCGTATGAAGGTCTCCGGCACCAATCCCTCCGGTAGGTTCAGCAGGAACTTCCTTGCTCTTATGCGAGCCATTGAGATCTCTTCAAAATGGACTAGTCCAGTTGCCACTGCCAAGTCTACTACTAGCTTATCAGTGATACGACGCAGCTCATGGAAGTATTCCTCATCCCGGTCAATAAATGTGTAAATCCTCCTCGGCCTTTCTCCGGGAATGTGCTTCTTGACCAGAGGTTTTGCCATCGGGAGCTCTTCAAACATGACCTCTGTTTGAGCTTCGCCCACTGTTTTTGAACGGCTTGTGGGTGAAGGAAAATGTTTGGCCGCCGGGTTGAGCACCTTCTCTAGACAGTCCCTGGCCATGTGGCCATCAAGCCAACATTTACCACACTTCCTAGGGTTGCGGCATTTGGTAGCGGTGTGTCCAAGTCGACAGCATTTGAAGCACCTGCCACGCCACTCAGGATAGGTGGCCTGAGGTGGGAATCGCAGCTTAGAGGGACTGTGGGGAGATACAAAGTAGTGAGTGCCCGGAGGAGTGGTGGGAGTTGGCGGCCGGGATGTTGGTGGAGAAGGTGGCCGGGTTATAGGTGGAGAAGGGGGGTTAGAGGGCTGGGCTGCCACCATCTGTGCGTAAGATGGCACTGAGGAGTAGGGATGGTACTGCTTAACCAGGGTGTTGGTCTCTGTGGGGGTCATCACCGGTGCCGGATAGTACTTCTTCCTTCTTACTACCTGCCAGCCTTCTTCAGTTGGAGTCGCTTCACAAATCGCCTTGGGAGCCATTTCTTCTTCTTGGGTTTAAGTGCTCCACTTGTAAATTATGTGTCCAATTTGTCATTTTATGAGGCTTTGCAGAATTAGATCTGTTGTAATTAAACTTGTAATGTTTAAGCACCATCGAGCTTTAATCAATCTTTTAAGAGAAGTTCCATGAATTTCTATAAATCGAATAAAGCACTGAAACATTAATTGGGCAACTATTTACGAGTGAGCTAACAACGTGAGAATTGCATCTCATTTTGTTCACAATTTCTTTTACCATTGAAGTTTTTTAAAATATCAACTATTGTATAAAATCAAGTAATTTAAAATAAAGTCCCTGTATTTGAGGGGTATACATGAAATTCCCCTTTTTTATTTTGTTTGCTGGTGCTAACAAGGCCAATAATATTTTGTATTTTTAACGAGTAATAAATAGACTCCTGTTATAATTAATATCTAATAACTTTTTCGCTGTCTAACAGAGCTACCATACAGAATTAAAAAGAAAGGCTATGGTATAAAACATTTTCCATCTTCTAAGTTGAAATTAGATAAAAGATTGATGATCACATACCAACATATAGATTATAGATTACGTGTATTGACTAATTAATGCATATCTTTTTTCCTTTTGAAAGAAAGATGGAGAATTTTGAAAGATAGATGGAGGAGTAATTAATGCATTTGTAATGGTTTTGTTTTAAAAATAAAATAAAATAAACAAAGTTAATATGGTTTTCAAATTTTTTTGAAATATATGAGGGATGCAGATTTAACCTGCATATCCACTCTGAGGGAGACGCATATTAAATTTGTGTTCCCTTAAAATTAGCACATAAACTACAATTTTTGTCTGTTTCTTTTTAAATGGCTGCATAGATTTAATCTGCGTTCCTAGTACATTTTTTTTTTTTCAAAAACCATGTTAATATTGTATATTTATTTTTACAAGATGATAACAAAAAAAATTTGGAGAAGTCCGTAGATAACTAAAAACTTCCGATTGGAGAACCAGCTTTTGATCTAGTGACAAAAACACATAATATCCATACGAGAGATTATGGATTCAAAATCCAGATTGAAAAAATCCTTTATTATAATAACAAAGTTATTAAATAGTTGAGTGATTTGACATCTGACCTTTACAAAAAAAAATTCCTCTGATCATATTTTTTACAAATCAACTCAAAATTTAAGATAGCTTGAAGATGTAAATTGGTTGCCAGGGTGGGCTCGAAAGTTATTTGGGCAAAGGTGTTGGCAACCGTGTGTTCCTTATGAGTCACATTTCATCTCAAAAAATAATTACAAAAAAATATTTCTTAAAATAGTAAATTATACATTTTAATCACTTAAATTTTAATTAAATAACAATCTCAATACCGAATTTTTTAAATATACCATACTCAAAAAAAAAAAAAACCAAACAACCTGATAAGCCAAAATTATATCTATTGAAACCTAGGGTTGGGTATGAAAATTAATCCAAGTTTTGATTAAATTAGGTTTAATTAGGTTAGAAATATCCAAAAGTTAAAGTTACTTCCATAGTTATGTTTATTTTACAGGTAATCAAGTGTTTGGAGCTTAACGAAACAAAACGGGTGAGTTAGCGCGAAGATTGGAGCAACTGCCAACATCCATTGCGGCCCGCAACCAAACAAGCCAGAGCATCTTCATTCCAGCACACTCATTGCGGCCCGCAATGACCTCTCCAGTTTCTTTTGCGCAGCCTGTTAACTGCCTCCACTCATTGCGGCCCGCAATAAATGCATTGTGGCCCACAAATAGGTCGGTTCAGAGTCTGAATTTGCTATTTTTAGTTAGTTATTTATATGTTTTATAGAGGGGTATAAAAGGAGACCTGTAGAACAGATTAAAGACGGTTTTTAGAGAGAGAATTTCTGGTTTTGAACAAGGAAAAGCAAGGAAAAGCAAGGAAAAACAAGAAGAGAGAAGAAGGGAGAAGAGATCATCATTGATCAACCGGTTTTATTATTTTATTTCCTTTGGAACTCTTTTACTCTTTTAATTTCATTTGTGTTTTAGCCATGACTGGCTAAAGGCTTTTTTAGGGTTGATTAGGGCTGTACTTGAAACTTTTGTTATGATTTAGTTGGTTTTATTCTATATGTTCTTGTTCTTTGTTATGATCTATTCTTTATTTTAATTGATTGTGAAGACTTAATAGAAATCACATGAAATCTTAGGATTTTGTATTTGCAATTGAGAAATTAAATATTAGGTCCATACCATAAGGAATAGGGTATTTGATAGGCTAAGTACCGAGAGGTGATGCTTGTCTTATATGGGCTTTACCTAATAGTTTAGACAAATTGTACCAAGTACCGAGAGGTGAAAGACGGTTTTCTAAATTAATTGGGACAGTAAGAACTTAATGACTTTAGATTAGTGTAGCCAAGTACCGAGAGGTGACGTTTATTCTAATTTAAAGATGATATTAATATAGAGATATCACTTTGTACCTACAACATCCAACTGTGCCTTCATAAATATAAGAACAAAATTTACAAACCAATTAATCGTAACACTAGTGGATAGGAACCCTAAGAAACCTTAATTTCTCGCACTTGTTAAAAATCAGATTTTTTTTTTAAGAATTTAGTTTAATTCATTTTAATCGAAACCAAACCAACCTTTGAACAAACAAAAATAATTTTTACTTTCTTTTACTAAATTAAATTGTTAGGTTAGACTTTGATATTCCAACTTGTCCCTGTGGAGGCGATCCCTAAGTACTACTCGACAAGGTTGTACACTTACAACCGAATTGAGCGTAAATTAGGATTTATTGCTTGTATTGCAAACAACACATCACAACCACGTTTTCTGTCAAATTTGAATTTTGATACGGCCGCATCCCCTAGATGCGGCCACCCTTTTTTTTTTTTTTTTTTTTCTTTTTTCCTTTTCCTTCTCTGTTAATGTTTTTGAATTGGTCAGATATTTTGGTTAATGTTTCAGTTGGTCAAAATTTTCCACTGTTTTTTTTTATTTGAATTGAAGGCGTTGCAGGAAGAACGAAAAGAAAAAAAAATTGGCTGTATCTAGGGGATGGGGCCGTGTCAAAATTCGAATTTTTTAAAAAATGTGGTTGTTTGATGTTTTTTTTTTTTTTAGAATATGGTATTTTAAAAAAATTCGGATCTGAATATCATAAGCCTCATATTACGTAGTGGTCACACTTGACAGCCCACATGTATCTATAAAAATATATATTGCATTTAAATCAGAATTTAATTCCAATATGCTCTATTGACAAATATAATAGTAATTGAGTGTATCCATCATTTATCTTACTATATATAATATATACTCTATTTCATGAAAACATAGATTTCAAATTGTGGGGAATCCAAACCTAATTAATATTTTTATCAGTTGCATGATCTCATTTTATATCATTTTATGAGATAGTGTCATGAGAACTTCCAAGTTTGGTACATGGCAATTAATCCATCAAAGTATCAAACTTTCAATTTAAACAAATACTTAAAAAAAAAAATTCAATGTGACAATCACCTCTCAAATGCCAGCTAATTTAACCTAACTTAATTAATATTTGGAGACAATCACTATGATAAGTTTATCCTTGTTCAGATATTTTTATGAATTATCATCTTATTTTTTTAATATCTTTTCATGTAGTCTATCCTTGTACAGATATTTCAGATAGTCACATCTATTTATTATTTTATGAAACTATATATTTTATATAGAAATAAAATAAATCATACAAAAGTAAAAAAAAAAAATTAAAACGTATTTATGTATTATATAATATGTAATAAAATTTCCATACTTTTGAATAACGTCTTACTAATTTTACAAAAATTAAACGCGTCATATTTACATATATTTTAAATAATATACTATAGGAAAAATTTTCAGTATACCCATACAAACTTTCAAAATAGTCAATTTCCCCATAAAAATGTCATAATATCCAATTTCCCCATAAAAACTTACAATTATTTCCTTTATCCCCTTTTATATATACAATCTATTATTAAGTAATTTTAAAATTAAAATTGACAAATATATCCTCCCCTCCCCTTCTTCTTCCCCTTCACTAGATATGTACTTCACCTCCTTACGCCACATAACATTTCAGAGTCATTCAACAAAAGTTGTACGTTAAATGGACAAAATAAGGTTGCTTGATCCCACAGCTTCCAATAAGAAACGGCTACCATTTCTTCTAAATAACTATTTTGGTCTAATCACCCAAAATTTCATATCTTGATTCTAATAGAATTTTATTCTTTATTTAATAAAATTCTTCGTCTCTGCTCGAGTGCTGAGCACGACATCAAGTGTGATATTCCTTCTCCCACGACAAAATGAAAACTGGTGCTTAGCTAGCTTGGTTGTTTCTAAGTTGTAAATTTATGATAAAAGGAGCATAATATCTGGTAAGCAAAAAAATAATTGTATTAAGACCGTCAAACTTCTGATGATTTACTGAAGATTTTTTTTTTTTTTTATTGTCGCTCATATAAAGGGTGTACAGATGTATAAAATAAATATTCTGAATCCTAAAATTTCCTTTTTTTTTTTTTCCATTGGCCTTATAATCCCCATCTCTATTGAGATATAAAGTACTTCACGAGAATGAAAGATTAAGGTTTGTGACTCGGTTTGTATAAATCATTGTTTAATTTTATTGTTCTCGGTATTTTAGAAAGAACGGCCAGAGGAAAAAAAAAAAAAAAAAGATGAGCAGAAAGAGTATAATTGTCAATTTAATTTTTAAAATAAGTAAATAAGATGTTAAATAAAGAAAAGGGGATAGAAGAAACAATTTTAAGTTTTAATGAGGATATTGGATATTATGGTGTTTTCATGGAAAAATTGGCTATTTTGAGAATTTACATGGGCATACTAGAAATTTTCCCTATACTATAAACATCAAAGATATTTTGATCATTTCGTGTTCAAAATTGAGCATTTAATAGTGCATTAACTGCTAGGGAAGTCTTTTTCATTGATTGCACATTTAGAGAACAAAAAAAAATGAAACCTATTTATCCTCAAGGACCTAACCTAATGCATCTTTTAAAATTTGGATTTTGATAAAGGCACAATTGTGTAACTTTTTTGGTGATTCGAATAAATTCGGCCTTCCTTTGGAACCTCATTCCTTTTCTTTTCTAGCATGCATAAATTATATGGATAGCCCAATATATATTATCCGATTACTTCCATTATCCAACCCACTTCTTGATTCTTGATTCGTCGATCTATTCATTTTTTTTATTTGTAGCCCAAAATTGTGATGCAGTTTCAGAGAAAATTAGGATTAATTAATTAAGTAGGCTCGTTAGCTCGTATTTGTGTGTGTTTGTTGATGTTGTTAATAAATTATAATTATATTTTGATGATTCAAGTATCATTGAAATTGATAAATAAGATCATATATATCCATTACAAACTCATATATTATCCGTTTACTACAGTTATCCAACCCAATTTTTGTCTCTTAATTTGTCAATCGATTTATTTGAAATTCTAGCCCAAAATTGTGATGTATTAATTGGGCCCGTTTTCTTTTGGGTCGAGATTCTAAAAAATAACTCAAATTTTGAGTTTCGCTCTGGATCATCCCATTAAATTCCTAATCAATCCGACCCAATTTAAAATATGAATTTCCTTATATTTGTGTCAAAAATAATCGGACTGTCCGGATCGAATTTAGGATCCTTAAGATCCGAATTAGTTTCTGAACAGCTGCTCTATCAGATCAGAGATGGCAAAATCTCACATCCTCCACCGAACTGATCAAACCCAGATCTTCCAATTACACTCGGTTCGTAATTGTACATTAAACACCATATTCTGTCAAGAATGGCTTCCGGAAATGGTTTATATTGCACGATCGTGAACCACTCTATCATCAGAGAAGGCAAAATCTGACATCATACACCGAACTGATCAGAGCTTCAGATATTCCAATTGCACTCGGTTCACAACCGTAGATCATCGAAGACAATGTAAATGTTAAGAATGCCATAATTGAAGGTTTAATCTGCACGATCCTGCACCAGATCTCGGTGATCTCTCTCCATATAGAGCATCCTTTCCTTTCTCGATCTCATATCGCTATTATAATTTTTTATCCTCCCTTCTATTCTAATTTTGTCGAGTGATCTGAAAGTAGTGCACCATGAGTTTAGGTATTCCGCCTCAGAACACGAATCTTGCGGGTTCGCAAGAAGCAATCGGCTGTCATGTGGGGCCCAGTGTCAGACTGTCAGTCACTCATGGACTCAAGCAGTACGATGTCGCTGTACCTCCCCAAATCAGCATTGGTAATGTCTCGGTTATTCTTATTTTAATTATACATCCTTCAAATTTATTTATTCTTTTCTTTTTGTTGTGGTTAAATTTAGATGTCGAGGGTTTTAATTGATCTTGTATCAAGTTGTTTGTTGAAATGCTTCTTGTTACTGAAATGTTGTTTGCGTATAAAGTGAAATTTTTGATCTGGTATACAATCAGAACAATAATTACTGTACTGATAGTGTCCAGTACAGAAATTGAAAGTTGGATTACCTTTATAAAATTGGTATGATTCTGCACCAATGTAGAGGTAGAGTAACTGAATCAACATGCTTTAGTATTCATTTATTATTAGTTTTGCTTTTATCTAATTATTATATGGACTCCAAGTTATATTGTGATTTGCGTGACTTCAACTGACATTGTAGCCAAAGTGTTTGAACAAACTTCCTTGTAGTGTTTTAAGTCTTCACCTTTCTCCTTTTGAGTAGATCCATATGTTACTGGAAACCTTTCTAAATGCAAATGCAAGGTCTTTGTTGTAGTAATAAAATAGGAAATGAATCAGATATGATAATACTGGTGTAAAGAAATTACATAAGGAGTTAAGTATAAACTGATAAAACAAAGCAAGCAATGTTGGAAGATCTATTACTGGTACATGCATCGTATCAATCTGTACCAGCATAGAGAACATGATAATTAATGTAAGTTTTAGTATTGAGTGAGGCTATGGTACTATGCGTAGCGCATATTGGTCTGTACTATGGATCAAATCTTCATTTTCAAAGTCCAAACAATTAATCTGAACTGTTCAACATGATCTCCACATGAAAATGTACTTGTAGATCAAATTTTACATTTTTTATAATTATTTTGCTATTTTTTCAGATAGGTAGAAAATCACTTGATCTGAAGATTCTAGACCATTAAAAAATAGTGCTACCTATATAAAAATAGTAAAAACCAAAATTCAAAAAAATATAAAATTTTGTCTGTGAGTACATTTTCATATGGCAATCATGTTGAACGGTTTAGATCGACTAACTAAACTCTGAAAACAAAATATTGATCCGAAATACGGACCAATCGGTGTTATGCTTACTATGCTTAGTATCATAGCCTCACTCTTTAATATTTGTTTGCTATTTTTATTTTATTTTTCAATTATTTGTTTTGGTCCAAAGGTGACTTGAAGAAAGTACTAGCACAGCAGTCTGGTTTAGATCCAGCCAATCAAAAGCTGTTATTTAGGGGAAAGGAAAAGGAGGATAGCGAACGATTGCACACATCTGGAATAAAAGACATGGCTAGGTTGGTACTTCTAGAAGCTCCCAGAAGCCAAGAAGAAAAACCCCAGGAGGAGAAAATGACCCCAGAGGTTGCACGTGCATGCGAAGCCATTGCACGTGTCAGAGCTGAGGTTGATAAGCTCGCAGATAAGGTATACAGATACGATAAGCAAATTAGTAAGCCTCATTTTAAATCATGCACAAATGCAAATTCCAAGATTAATGTTATAATAGGGGTTCCATTAGTTTATCATCAAAATCTGAAATCATATTAACACTTATAACCCTAAAAAAATATGGGAACATGGGAATATTATGCCCTCACCTAGAAAGCCAAAACATATCCTATCTACAAATTACCCCTCTTTTACTATTTATGTGCTCAGAATTTGGTTAGGAAAAGGGTTTATTTTAATGAATTTAGGAGGAGATATATGCAACATTGTTTTCTTATTTAGATAATCATGTGAAAAACTTCTGGTCTTACAACATTTTATGATCTAATTCTTTGTACAGGCATTTCATGAAACTAATTTTTATTTCATAATAATATCCCATTTACTAGGTTTCTACATTGGAAGCTGCTGTAAATGGGCATAAGAAGGTAGATGAGAAAGAATTTATAGTACTGACAGAACTGCTTATGGTCCAGTTGTTAAAATTGGATGGTATCGAGGCTGAAGGAGAGGCTAGAATTCAAAGAAAAAACGAGGTACTTAATCTTTAATTTCACTTAAAATATATACGTATTTCTTAGCATTGATCATTCCTATTGGAATATCAGAACTATTTGTGCAAATAATTTTGAAATTAGTTTCAATTTTTTTTGCCCTTTTGACCCTCAGGTGAAACGCATTCAAAACTTGGTTGAGGCAACGGATGTACTTAAAGTGAGATATAACAACCCTTTTGTGGACCAAGGCAGGTCTGTCGTGGCGACACCTCAGACTGATTGGGCGACATTTGATTCCGGGTCGGGTCAGACACCACAACCTCATGCTCCACAACCTGCCACTCAAATTACAGAAAATTGGGAGCGCTTTGACTAGATATAGTTCTTTCATCAGACTTCCCATTTTAAGGAGACAATTCTTGTACTTTGGATTCTCATTGATACTTGTTAAAAACTACATATCATGCGTGCCCAAGGAAATCTTTGTATCAACATAACTGTGCTTCAAATTTTTATATTTCTCCTTTTTATTTTTTAATTTGAACTGGAGTGAGGCTACAGTACTATGCATAGCGCATATTGGTCCGTACTATGGATCAATATTCTCATTTTTGAAGTTCAAACAATTAATCTAAAATGTTCAACATGATCTCAATATGAAAATATATATGTAAACCAAGTTTTAAATTTTTGTATTTTTTTATTGAGGGTTCCAATGCCTCGTGCTTTTCATATCTCATTATACTTCATATTTTATATTTTCGTTTTTAAAGTCTAAATTGTCAATCCGAACCGTTCAACATGATATCCATACTAAAATATGAATAGAAATGAAATTTTATAATTTTTGAAATTTGTTTATTATTTTTAAGATAAGTAGAAAATCATGATTTTATATCTATCTTAAAAAATAGTAAACAAATTCCAAAAATTATAAAATTTCATTCCTATTCATATTTTAGTATGGATATCATGTTGAACGGTTCGGATTGATAAATTAGACTTTGAAAACGAAGATGTAAAATATGAGGTATAATAAGGTATTGGAACCCTCTTTTTTATTATAGATTTAGGTAGGTACAAAATCACTTGATTTAAAGGTTCTAGACCATTCAAAAGTTGTGATTTTTTACCTATTTAAAAAAATTCTAAAATATGTAAGATTAGTCTGCAAGTTCCATATGTTGAATAGTTGAGATTGACTATTTGAATTTTGAAAATGAAAATATTGATCCACAGTAAGATATATTGATCCACAGTAAGAACCTAGTTGCACTATGTATAGTACTATAGCCTCACTCTTTGAACTGGACCCAATTTCATACTGAAATAATCTATATAAGTCTGGGGAGGATTAACCTATTTGATCATGAATTTGGTCCAAACCATGGCCATTTTTGACATCTTTAGGAAATCCTAAAATAGCATAAGCCTCTTCTCCATGAATTGCAATATCTCCAGCTGACAACTCCTCTTGACTCAACCTCAAGGGGACAAAAACCCTAATGAAAACCATAATAACTGATGTAATCACCACATTCCATGCAATCACAAAACATGCACCCACCAACTGTTTGATGAATTGCATTCCACCAGATGCACCACCATAGAAAGCACCTCTTGAATTGGTCACTGGTAGAAACATGTTGCAAAGGCTGGGATGTGCAAAGAGACCGGTGAGTGCCCCACCTAGAATACCTGAGACAGCATGGGTGTGAAGAATGCCTAAAGTGTCATCGACCTTTTGTAATACTGCCCATTTGTGGCTTAGATGTGTCATGGTGTACCATGGCACGGAGCCCGAAGCAATCCCCATCACCACAGCAGCCCACCCTTGTACAAGGCCTGTTGACAAAATGTAAATTGTGCATGAGCGCGCGCACACAAAAAAAAAAAACTTAAGGTGTATAGGAGCAACAATATGCAACAGTGGCCAATTCTTTTTTGATATAAAAAATGATGTAAGATGCAAACCTGCTGCTGGAGTGATGCAAACAAGCCCAGTGACCATTCCCTGAATTGCACCTACAGTAGTTGGTTTTCCTGAAAAAGCAAAATCCAGGGAAATCCAGACCAAGATGCTGGTGGTTGCACAAATATGCGTATTTAGCACAGCGACTGATGAATCCACGTTAGCTGAGAATGGATCACCACCATTGAATCCTGTCCATCCCAGCCATAGAATCCCAGCTCCCATCAATGCTACTAGGAGATTGTTTGGAGGAAAGTCTTCTCTGTCCTGCTTCAGCCTTGGGCCCACCTGTCATGTTGAACTTGAATTCCATATGAATTGACAGTATAAAAGGGTAATTTTTGTTGTTTGTTTTGGTGAATAGTAACAAGGGACTACTACTGGTAATTCCTCTTTACTAAAGTACTGCTAACATAATCTCCTATGAAGAAAACATCCAACATTGGCAAGCATTGAAGCATAAAATTAATTGCTCTGTTGTACTGGTACATGTGTACATTGAAAAACAAACAACAGAATAGAAGTACGTATATACCCAATAAGCAGCGGTATATCCTGTCACACCCGATGCGAGGTGCACCACATATCCACCCGAATAATCCATTACACCCCAATGGAACAAGAAGCCGCCACCCCATAAAGTATACGCACCAACTGTATAAGAAAATGTAACCCACAATGGCACAAAAATCATCCATGCTTTGAGGCTCATTCGGCCTAGCAAGGCCCCAGCAACAAGCCCAACCGTTACGCCGGCAAATGCCCATTGGAAGAAAACCATGCTTGCCTCGGGATAGAATGGTTGCACTGCTTCCGTCTCCAGCTCACCATCCGATTTGTAATGGACAGTCGATGGGAGGATCGATTGCGCTATCATGAAATCCTGTGTAAAAGCTGGACCCGGCTGGCCCACAAAAGCGAGGAGCCTTTTTCCAAAGGCCATTTTGTGGGCCCATAGGACCCAGCATGGCATCGCGGCTGCCATGGCGTACAGCGCCATGAAAGCTGAGTTGAGGGCCCACTTTTGCTTGACCAAGCCAGCATAGAGCATGGCCAGGCCCGGGAAGCCCTGTAAACCAACAAGTGTCGCTGAGACCATTTGCCATGAGTTGTCTCCTTTGTTCAACCAGTCTGGTACCACTGCTGAGGTGTTACTTCCCTGGTATGCCATTGTTGAGAGAGTAATGCTTTCACTGTTTCTCTCTCCTTTCTATCTCAAAATAGTCATAGGAGTGTGATAGTCTGAAAGGGTATCATGGAAATTTAAAATTTCTAAAGTGATATGTGACTGGCATGGAATTGTTGTTTAATAGTCAAAGTCAATGCTTAAATGTGATTGTTAGTATCTAGACATTGGGTCTTGGAGGACCATTAAATGTTTGTGGTATTGGAACCTTAAAAAAAGAAAAGAAATATATATATATATATATATATATATATATATTATATTGTAAACAAATTAAGTAGTGTACTGTGTAGAATCTCATATGCATTGAGATTCCAAATTAATTCTTTAGTTAGAATCTCATATGCATTGAGATTCCAAATTGATTCTTTAGTTAGTTTTTGTAAGTAAAATATAAGCATGTGTTCAGCGTTGTCCAAATATTTAATCTCACGCGGTGAAAGCAGGTAATATTTTAAAAGAGGCAAATTAAGACTAGAAAAAAAAAATACAAATGCAATCAATCTTTTGAGCATTGCTTTTACAATGAGATTCGGATATAAAAATACAAGTCAATCCAGTATATATACCGGTTATGCCTTTAATTTATTGGAACTTAATATTTTCATCAAGGACAAAATATAGAAGATGAAAGAAATTAATAAAATTATATGATCATATATCATTATCATAAATACTCTCAAAATAAAAGACAGAGTAGTAGTATAAATGGGAAGTGATGAGAAAAAAAAAACAACAACAAAGGAATCATGCAGGTTATATCAAAAATGCTAGCATTTGTTTCCTGCGGGTAAAAAACAATCAGTGTAGATTCTCACACTGACGGTTTATTAAAACTAGTGTTGTAAATAATGGTATGCGGTCGTCAGACGGATAAGGTACCACCAAGCAATTAATCGGTATACGGCCGATTAATCGGAATTATACAGATAATTTAACGTTTTTATTAAATTTATGTATATATATCATAATTTATTTATCTCATTAAACTTATCAAATAAATTTAATTTAACTTAATTTCAATATTATAACATGACACTACACTTATTTTTTAACGTACAAGTACTTTACATGTGTCAATAACACATTTATTTAATGAAAAAATAAATACAAGAGTTAAACTTTTTTCAAATGCTAATAACATATTATGTGAAAGAAATAAATCATTCTAACATAAAATCACTAAATTTAGTTTATAATAACAATTTAGTTTCATAAATGAATATGTCGTACTAATTGAAAAAATTACATCAGTAATTAATAAGAAAAAAATATGATAAATAAATAGAAAAAGAATTAATTAATTTTAAAGTAAGTAAGAAAAAGAAAACATATATAAACAATATTGAATATATGTTCAAGCACAAATAAAACTACAATATATGATATTTAAAACATATTTCACACACTTTCACATAAAAAAAATTCAATGTGTAAAAAAGAAATTTCTGAATTTTTTTTGAAAAAAACAGGAATAAAAAAATTCACAAAAAGTACTCCATTAAGTGTATTCGTGACGATTTGGTTGCCGTTTCCTATTAAACAGCCGATTAATCGGCCATTAAGGCTGTTTTTTACAACACTGATTAAAACAATCAGTGTTAGTAATCAACAACGACTGTTTATGAATATTAAATGCAAGATAGTACAAGTTCAAGCCGTACTTTTATGCTGCCACAAAGGTAATTACAAGAGCGCATAAATGATTTCATGTATGGCAGGTGAGTCACTAGTGGAAAAATAGGAATCAGGATCGGCCTATCTGGATCGGTTACATGGGACACCCGATCTTAATAAGTATCTGGATCAGTTTATTTAAAACAACCGATCCTAAAAACTATTCAGATTGGTTTTTAGTAACAATTGATCCTAATTTATTACTATTAGGATCGGTTTTTTGTGAGAACTGATCCTGATACTATCGGGATCGGTTTTTAAATAAAACTGATCCTAATAGTTCAATCATTTGGATCGGTTCTTACTACAAACCGATCCTGATAGTATCAGAATCGGTTTTAACCGAAAACCGATCCTAATAGTTTGAACTATTAGGATCAGTTATTAGTTAGAACCGATCCTGATACTATCAGGATCGGTTTGTAGTAAGAACCGATCCGGATACTATTAGGATCGGTTTTTGTTAAGAACCGATCTTGATAGTAATTAAGAAATTAGAAAGATAATATTTTTTTTTATTCCTTGAATAAATATATTAGTTATACAAATGGAATGTAAAATTGGCCGATATCACATGCTTCTCTCTCTCTCCACACTCTGAATGGTTGCAATGAAGAAAAGATGTGGTTGCCGGTACTGCTGCAATTGAAGAATTTAAGAAGAGATGGTGTTCCATAGAGATGCTAATATAGTGAATCCTAATTCCTGTTATTTTATAAATTATTTTAATAAATTATCTTCTAAATAATTTCGATGTAACATTTGGCAAATTTGAACAAGAAAGAGATACATTTTCAAAGAATAGACAACTAAATTGCAAGCAGCATATCACAGCACCTCTCCCCCCATTAAGTGTCATTGCTGATGACAAACCTCCAAAAGAAACAAAACACACACCAAGACAACCATAAATCTAGAATTCCAAAACATATAAGATTACACTTTTCTCTCAAAAAAAAGGAAGATTACACTTCTTTTTTTTGGTAAAAAGCCTAGGTCCAGTTTCATTAAGAAACAGTGTTAAATTACAAAACACAGTAAAAATATTCAGAGCTACAGTCATCCAAAATTCAAAAAAACAACATTTTTCAGTCTGACTCTTCATTTGGTTCTTCATCTGACTCCGAAGATCCTTCATCCATCTCTTCCCCTTTCTTTGATGATCCTTCAACTAACTTTTTACTCAACTCTTTTTTTTAATTAAAGTATGTATCTTCATATTTCTCTCGGTAAATCCTACTGGCACCAAAAGGGAAGAACCACCCACTTGTCCGCTCTTTCAGTCCTTAATGAAAATGACTGGCGAATTCATTTGCATTGTGATTGTATTATCACGACCATACACCTTGGTTCATATGTTTATTCTATGGAATTAAAAAAAATTATATCTTTCTAGTTTCTTAAAAAAATATCTATTATTTTTTTTCATAAAGAATAATTGCTGAATTTTTATTAGGATCGGTTTTATTGTTAATAACCGATCCAGATAGTATCTGGATCGGTTATTATCAAGAAATCCAATCCAGAAGGTATCTGGATCGGTTATAATGCACAGAACTGATCCAGAAAGTATCCGGATCAGTTATAATGCATAAAACCGATCCAGATACCTTCTGGATCGGTTATAATGTACAGAACCGATCCAGAAAGTATTTGGATCAGTTATAATGCATAAAACCGATCCAGATACCTTCTGGATCGGTTATAATGCATAAAACCGATCCAGATACCTTCTGGATCGTTATAAATTTTACAATTTATCCAGAATCTATCAGGATCAGTTCTTACAAAAAACCGATCCTAATAGTCAAGTATTAGGGTCAGTTGTTTATAAGAACCGATCCGGATAGTATCAGAATCGATTTTATTTCTAACAACCGATCCTAATAGTGTATATAAGGCTGAATTCAGTCTGATTTTTGTCAGAAACTCGTCTCTCTTCCCAGGTCTCGCCTCTCTTAATTAGCGCAACAGCTATTTCGCCCTGCTAATATTCAGCTATCTCAGCTCTTTTTCTCAGGTACATTTGATCATCTCTTTTCTCAAATTTCATATTAATGGAGCACTAAACCCAAACCCTAAATCCTAAACCCTAAACCCTAAACCCTAAATCCTTAAACCCTAAATCCAGCCTATATAAGTGGGTTATGATCCCCGCTCAAAATCTAAACCTTATAAATATTTCTTTAGCTCTTGTATTGGTTCCACAAGATTTTAAGTTTGAATACCTCTTCTCATTTCAAGTTTTCCTTTAAATGCGGATATTTGGATGCACATGCTATATGTGTAATTTATGAGAAAATATATTAGCTATATATTAGCTATATATGACCTATATATTCTTTATATGTTGAGATTTTCTTTACAAGTTTGAATACCTCTTCTTATTTCAAGATTTGCATGCACACACTTTTGAGTTTGCTATATATATGCTATATGAGAATTTTTTTTATTCCAACTTATAGGATATATGCTATATGTACATCACTTAATTAGGTTCCGATTTTTCGGTTTAATTTTGTAGATTGGCTATTATCGAGAGATTTGGTGCAGCGATTGATCTTCATCTCACTCGGTACGGCATCTAAAAAAGTTGTAAGTGCAACATGCATAAAACTCATGTTTAATTAGTTTTGTGCATGTATGTGTATTTTGATAACTAGAGTATGTAGATGTATATATATTAGGTATTTAGCTAGAGTATTGTCTTATGAGCCACAACCGCATGATTAATGCCTTTAGGTTGTGATACCCGTTCAAAATTAATCCATTAGGGATTAATTTTGAATAGTCCCCATTTTGGGACTGCTCTTTGAATACTTTGTCTCATTTAGGATGTGGTCACATGTTAGTCGTGTTTTAGCATTTAAGAAAATTTCGGCAGCATTTCTCTTTAGTTCCCTGAGTATTCAGGGAACTAAGGGGAAATGCTGCCGAAATTTTCTTAAATGCTAAAACACGACTAACATGTGGTCACTACTGAGACAAAAGTATTTAGAGAGTGGGATAGGATGGTAACCCGGCCCCATGTAAGCCCTATTATGAACATAATTGAGTACCCCAAACATTATTCTTAATTAATTGTGTTTATTATAATTGCAGATGGACCGCAGTTGGATGTACGAAGCATCACGTCTATCTGATGAATATATGACAGGTGTCGAGGAATTTATCCGAGTTGCTATGGAAGATATGGCGAGCAAGGGGAGTGCACTGATGTCTTGTCCTTGTCGTGATTGTAACAATGGTCAAAAATTTTCCAACCCGAACCAAGTGAGGAACCATTTATTCCGTCGTGGATTCAATCAAGGATATAAGTGTTGGTTATGGCACGGTGAGAGTTTTCCAACCGACATAGGTACTGAGCATCAGGATTACCATACAGGTGATAATTATGACGGGAATAATCTCCGGGGATTGGAAGCCGACATAGGCACTTGTACCCAGCATCAGGAATACCATACCGAAGAAAATGATGATATGGTGGTAGATAGATGTGATAATTTTGATCAAATGTTACGTGATTTAGAAGAGGATTTTGATAATGATAAGCAGTATTGTTTATTTGAGAATTTGTACGAAGATTCTAATAAGGAATTGTATCCTGGTTGTTCGAAATTTTCAAAATTGAAAGGTGTATTAAAATTATATAACCTTAAAGCATCTAACGGTTGGAGTGATAGAAGTTTTACCGAGTTATTACAAATTTTGAAAGAAATGCTTCCGGATGGGAACGAGATACCACCTAATATTTATGAAGCAAAGAAAATATTGTGCCCAGTGGATTTGGAAGTTCAAAGAATACACTCGTGTCCAAATGATTGTATATTATATCGAAATAAGTATAAAGATCTTCACAAGTATCCCAAATGTGGTGTATCACGTTACAAACCAAAGCAGATAACCAGCGGTAAAAGTGATGATTGTAAACTGAACAAAGGACCTCCGGCAAAAGCATTGTGGTACCTCCCCGTGAAACCAAGATTCAAACGTTTGTTCTCAAATGCTAAATATACAAAATTAGTGCGTTGGCATGCCGATAATCGGAAAAAAGACGGAAAATTAAGGCACCCTGCTGATTCTCCTCAGTGGAGAAATATTGACAGAGAGTTTTTGGAATTCGGACGTGACCCTAGAAATCTAAAGCTTGGGCTGAGTACAGATGGAATAAATCCTTACAGTAGCATGAGCAGCAAGCATAGCAGTTGGCCGGTTCTATTGTGCATTTATAATCTTCCGCCTTGGTTATGTATGAAGCGCAAATATATCATGTTGACCTTGCTCATATCAGGACCCAAACAGCCCGGGAATGACATAGATGTGTATCTAGCACCATTAATTGAGGATTTAAAAGAATTATGGCAACCCGGAGTGCAGATATTTGATGCATACAGTAAGGAGAAATTCACTTTACGGGCCACGCTTTTCTGCACCATTAATGATTTTCCGGCTTATGGAAATTTATCGGGTTACAGTGTCAAAGGAGAGAAAGCGTGCCCTGTTTGCCTGGACGATACAGTCGATGTGTGGCTACCTAACTCCTCTAAAAACGTGTATATGGGTCATCGTAGATTTCTTCCTGCCAACCACGTACACTGAAAAAGAAAGAAAGAATTCAATGGAAAGACCGAGAATACCAGAGCAAATTATCCGTTGACAGGTAAAGCTGTTTACTCGCGAGTAAAGGATATCAAAGTTCAATTTGGAAAATTTAAAAAAAAGGCAGTGAGAAAGAAAGGGGCACCGAAAATTAGTTGAAAGAAGAGGTTAATATTCTGGGATTTACCATACTGGCAGTACTTAGATATTCGACACTGTCTCGATGTGATGCATGTGGTTAAAAATGTGTGTGATAGCCTGGTTGGAACATTATTGAATATTCCGGGTAAGACTAAGGACGGTATCAATGCTCGGAAAGACATGCAATTCTTGAACATACAGTCAGATCTACAACCAACAGAGAAAGAAAGAGAAAATGAGAAAACTTGTACATATCTAAAACCCGCAATGCATACGCTGTCGAAAGCAGAGAAGAAAAGCTTATTGGAATGCCTTCATGGTGTCAAAGTTGCATCTGGATATTCTTCGAATTTTAAAAACCTAGTTTCACTGGAAGATTTAAAATTGACAAGAATGAAGTCTCACGACTATCATGTTTTAATGACACAACTTCTTCCTGTTGCAATTCGGGGCATATTGCCAAAGTGTGTTAGGCAGACCATCACGAAGCTTTGCTTTTTCTTTAACGCCATCTGTTGCAAAGTAAATGATCCTGATACGCTAGATGCTCTACAGAAGGAGGTTGTTGTCACACTTTGTCATCTTGAAATGTATTTTTTTTCGTCATTTTTTGATATCATGGTTCATTTAATCGTTCACCTAATTAAAGAAATTAAGATGTGTGGACCTGTCTTCTTGCGGTACATGTATCCGTTCGAGAGATATATGGGCTTGTTAAAGGCATATGTGAGGAATCGATATCGGCCTGAGGGCAGCATTGTAAGAGCTTATGCTGCCGAAGAGGTTATTGAGTTTTGTACTAATTACATGGACGATGCGAAAGCTATTGGCATCCCTAAATCTCGGCACGAGAGTAGACTTCACGGGGTAGGCACAATCGGTGCAAAATTATTCGAGCCCGACCGTACAACGATGTCACTAGCACATTTCCATGTTTTGCAACACCTCACTGACGTTCATCCATTTTGGGAAGAGCATATGACTCTCTTGCGGCAACAGAATCCCAAGAAATCTGACAAGTGGTTAATCGGCGAACACAATAAAAAGTTTGAAGGATGGTTTACACGTAGAGTCATGCAAGCTCCAGAGGGAGAAAACATTAAAGAAACTGTCAGATTGTTGGCTCTTGGTCCAGTCCATGTCGTTAGGACCTTCCAAGGGTATGACATCAACGGTTACACATTTTACACAAGAAAGCAAGATTCAAAGAGTACCGTGCAAAATAGTGGAGTAACGTTAGTAGCCGTTTCGAGTGATTTGTCAGATACTAAAGGTGCCAGACCATCGCATGCATCGATGTCATATTACGGATTTGTTGAAGAAATTTGGGAGCTAGATTATAGAAAATTTAACATCCCGTTATTTATGTGTAAATGGGTCGATAACCGTAGGGGGGTTAAAGTCGACGAAGATGGTTTTATTTTGGTGGATTTCAGTAAGGTTGGATACAAGGATGATCCATTTATACTTGCAAGACAAGCCACGCAAGTGTTCTATGTAACTGATCCAGCCGATCGTTCAAGACATATTGTCCTCCCTGGTAAAAGACGTATAATTGGGATTGATAATGTGGAAGACGAAGAAGCGTATGATCATTTTGATGAGATACCACCGTTTTCCACTGGCATGCTATTTTTACCAAGCGGTGATGGAAACGAAACAAGTCACACGCGCAACGATCATAATGAAGGAGAATGGATTGAAGGTGTTCCCACTAGCAACAATCCCTAAAAGCTTATGAGTATGTCAAAATATAAAAATATGAAAATGTGAGTTAATATTCGTTAATATTACTGACTTTATAAAAAAAAAATTCAGGATAAATTGAACCCCTAGTCAGTGAGAAGCATGCAAGTAATTCTTCGAAATTTGTTGTAGCTTATATCTGTTTATGGCGCATGTAAATTTTTAAGCTTATTTTTTAATTTGTAAATATCATCCTAAAATAATTATTTTTGTGTCTTATATACATCTTATATATACAATTATTTTTGTAAAGTTATTTATTAGGATATTTATCTAATTATTTTTTTTTAGCTTTCATTTATCTCAAACAAATCTAATAAATTAAAATAAATCAGAAAAAACAATCTGGATCGGTTCTCTCTTAAAAACCGATCCAGATAGTTATCTGGGTCGGTTATTACAGTGAAAACCGATCCAGATCCATTTTTACATCAATTATGTGTGAAAAATTTCCTATTGCAGTTAATTTTGTACATAAATTTATTAAGATATTTATTTAATTATTTTTGTTACTTTCAAATATCTCAAACACATCTAATAAATTAAAATAAATCAGAAAATAACATCTGGATCGGTTCTGTACATAATAACCGATCCAGATCACTATCTGGATCGGTTCTCCACTAAAAACCGATCCAGATGTCTTATTTTCCTTTCAATTATATATAAAAAATTAGAAAAGTAAATTACACTGTAAAATTTATTTTGTAAAATTGTATTAACATTTTATTCTAATATAATTCTTAAATATGATGAAATCTTAAAATGTATTTTGTAAATTTTACGACTTCAAATTTATTTTAATAATAACCATTTAATTATCCAATAGATTATTTCATAAAATATATCTTATAAATTTTTATACATAATCTAGAGATATTATATTTGTAATTAACTTACATATATCTCAAACACATCTAATAAATCAATTTAAATCAGAAAATAGCATCTGGATCGGTTCTGCACATAATAACTGATCCAGATAACTATCTGGATCGGTTCTGCACTTAAAACCGATCCAGATGTCTTATTTTCCTTTAATTTATTGTATAAAATTTAGAAAAGTATACTTCAAATTAAAATTTATTTTGTAAAATTGTATTAGTATTTTATTCAAATATATTTCTTAAAGATTATGACATCCTAAAATTTATTTTACTCTTAAATTCTTAAAGATTATAAAAATAAATTACATAAAAAAATATTTTATAAATTGATTTATAAATTATTTTATAAATAATTAGAATAGAAAAGTTAGTCTTTTGTGTAGTTATTTATTTAATTATTTTTGTCTTTTTAAAATAAATAAATTATATCTAATAATTCAAAATACATCAGAAAAAGTCATCTAGATCGGTTCTTTGTGGAAAACCGATCCAGATGTGTTTTCAATCCTGTTTAATTTGCCAAAAATTTAACAACCAATAACATGTAAATATTTTATTTTGTAAAATTATTTTAGTATGTTTTTTTTTATACAGAAAGAACGATTTAGCACACACATATATATACACATACAGATGCACATTTTTTTTATTTTTTACATACACATGCATACACATATATAGAGAAGCTTTAATTCATTTCATTAGATCCCTGTTTTTGGTTTACACATGTATATAAACATAAAGTTACACATTTTTATATAATTCTTTATGTACAGTTATTTATTAAGATACCAAAATTTTTTTTGTACAATTATTTATTTAATTATTTTTGTATCCTTCAAATAAATCAAATCTGTCTGATCATTCAAAATAAATCACAAAAAAGGCCATCTGGATCGGTTATATGTATAAAAACCGATCCAGATGACCATCTGGATCGGTTCTGTGTGGAAAACCGATCGAGATGCTCATCTGGATCGGTTTTTATATATATAACCGATCCAGATGTGTTTTTCCTTTCAATCCTGTTTAATTTGCAAAAAATTTAACAACCAATAACATGTAAATATTTTGTTTTGTAAAATTATTTTAGTATGTTTTTTTTATACAGAAAGAAGGATTTAGCACACACATATATCTACTCATACACATGCACATTTTTTTTATTTTTCACATACACATGCATACACATATATAGAGAAGCTTTCATTTCATTAGATCCCTGTTTTTGGTTTACACATGTATATAAACATAAACTTACACATTTTTATACAATTATTTCTGTACAGCTATTTATTAAGATACCAAAATTTTTTTTGTACAGTTATTTATTTAATTATTTTTGTATCTTTCAAATAAATCAAATCTGTCTGATCATTCAAAATAAATCACAAAAAAAGGTCATCTGGATCGGTTATACGTATAAAAACCGATCCAGATGATCATCTGGATCGGTTCTATCTAGAAAACCGATCCAGATGATCATCTGGATCGGTTCTATCTAGAAAACCGATCCAGACACTCATCTGGATCGGTTTTTATATATATAACCGATCTAGATGTGTTTTTCCTTTTGTAAAAAATTAACAACCAATAACATGTAAATATTTTATTTTGTAAAATTATTTTAATATGTTTTTTTATACAGAAAGAAGGATTTAGCACACACATATATATACACATACACATGCTCATTTTTTTTATTTTTTACATACACATGCATACACATATATAGAGAAGCTTTCATTTCATTAGATCCCTGTTTTTGGTTTACACATGTATATAAACATAAACTTACACATTTTTATACAATTCTTTCTGTACAGCTATTTATTAAGATACCAAAATTTTTTTTGTACAGTTATTTATTTAATTATTTTTGTATCTTTCAAATAAATCAAATCTGTCTGATCATTCAAAATAAATCACAAAAAAAGGTCATCTGGATCGGTTATATGTATAAAAACCGATCCAGATGATCATCTGGATCGGTTCTGTCTGGAAAACCGATCCAGATGCTCATCTGGATCGGTTTTTATATATATAACCGATCCAGATGTGTTTTTCCTTTTGTAAAAAATTAACAACCAATAACATGTAAATATTTTATTTTGTAAAATTATTTTAATATGTTTTTTTTATACAGAAAGAAGAATTTAGCACACACATATATATACACATACACATGCTCATTTTTTTTATTTTTTACATACACATGCATACACATATATAGAGAAGCTTTCATTTCATTAGATCCTTGTTTTTGGTTTACACATGTATATAAACATAAACTTACACATTTTTATACAATTCTTTCTGTACAGCTATTTATTAAGATACCAAAATTTTTTTTGTACAGTTATTTATTTAATTATTTTTGTATCTTTCAAATAAATCAAATCTGTCTGATCATTCAAAATAAATCACAAAAAAAGGCCATCTGGATCGGTTCTGTGTGGAAAACCGATCCAGATGGTCATCTGGATCGGTTTTTATATATATAACCGATCCAGATGTGTTTTTCCTTTCAATCCTGTTTAATTTGCAAAAAATTTAACAACCAATAACATGTAAATATTTTATTTTGTAAAATTATTTTAATATGTTTTTTTTATACAAAAACTATCCAGATGCCATTTTTCATTTCAATTATTATTTATAAAATTACAAAATTAATTTACATATAAAAATTTATTTTAGTAATTATTTGCAATTTATTTGAAAAATATATCTTATATTAGATAATAAATTATTTCATAAAATATATCTTATAAATTTTTATACACAATCCTGATATATTATATTAGAAATTAACTTACTTAGATCTCAAATAAATCTTATTAAGTGAAACATATCAGAAAATAGCATCTGGAGTATATTTATATTAAAATTTTGGATTTGTTTTATTGATAACTAATTTGAGTAATTACTAGCTAGCAACATTTTTGGATTTGTTATTTTTAAACAATCTGGATTGGTTCTCTGTTAAAAACCGATCCAGATAGTATCTGGATTGGTTTTTAACATAGAACCGATCCAGATTGTATTGTACACGGTTTTAGGTACTTAGACAAATATTTTGAAATTGATATCCCATCTCCTCCAAGGCTCCATCCAACACAAAACCGTGACCTCTACTACTCTCTCCCATTCTCCTTCTCCAAAACCCTTAATTTCCTCCTCCAAAACTCAAACCGACGGCGGCTCCAACTCTCACCAACGGAACCCTAGTGGCGCCGTGGCTCCCTCTCCACCGTGGCTGATCTCCACCGTGGCCGACCTCTCTCCCATGAAAACCCTAGCTAGCATCGGCTCTCTCTCCCAATAGGTTTGTTTTCTAATTTCTTATAGCAAATTATGGATTTGGAAAGGAAATGTCAAATTGAAATGCAAATGTGAATTCCGAATGGAAATGTTAATTTGAAATGCAAATGTGAATTTGGAATGAAAATGTTAATTTGAAATGCAAATGTGAATTTATATGATGTTATCCTTTAGAGTCTAAAGTTCGTCACTTGGGTCAATTTGAATTTTATATGATGTTATTTAATTTTGGAATTCACATTTGTATTTTTAGCAATATGTGTATAATTACAAGGGTATTGTGGAATATGTGTAATTACAAGGGTATATCCTTTGGAAAATTAAGCATGGATTATGCATGGATTAGATTATGCGTAGACTAGTTCAATTTTGTGCTCTAATTTCAATTTTATGCATGGATTGGATTAACTCTTCTCTATTGCATTGCTATTTCGAGTAATTGTTTCACTACCGCCTCTCTAATTTGATATGTTGTGTCTCGTGTCTTTATTGACTTTGTTCTACTTGTAATTAATTGTTGTATGGTATAACTTTGTTATACTAATTATAGTCCTCCGTGGCCTCTCTTGTTGCTCCTCCCTCTCCTCCACCGTCGCTACTTTCTCCTCCGTGGTAGCATTCTCTTGCACTTCCTCTCCGTCGGCTCGGTGGCCCCGCCTCCCTAGATCTCCCTCTCCAACTCGGTCCTCTCCCTCAAACTCGGGTAAGTCCCCTCTCCCTCTCTCTTTCTAAACTTGGTTTGTTAGGAATGGTTTAGAAATTGTTAGCATTTCGAATTAGAATTTGTTGTTAGGATCGGATTATAAATTGTTGCTAATTAATTCGGTTTATTATGAATTTTTTAGAAATTGTTAGCATTGTGAGAATTGTTGTTAGCATTGTTGCCAATTAATTTGGGTAATTAATTCGGTTTATTTAATTATTTTTGTTAACCCTATATTAGATCAATTTTGGGGTCTCATTTTAATTTTATGCATGGATTGGATTATCTCCTCTTTATTGCATTGTATAATCGGGTAATTGCATTGCTATTAATTGTTGTATGGTATAACTTTGTTCTACTAATTATATTTCTCTAGAGATAATGTAGCATTGAGTTCAATTAATTGTTTAAAAAAAAAACAGATATGGAAGGTGGCAGTGATCATGATGGTAGTGTGTCGGCATCGATTAAGAAACGAGGAAGAGGGCCTAACAGAATTAAGGAGAAGTTTAACGAGAAAGACAAAACGCTGGAACTTGACAAATTTTTCAGGCCGGTTGTTACTCGAGAGACAACAAGTTTTTCAACGGATTTTGGGATATTGGTAAGACGTAATATTCCTATAAGGTTCCAACGATGGAAAGATGTTCCAGATGAGTACAAGCAAAAAATATGGGAAATACTTAAGGTAAATAACAAGGTACTAATTTCATTAAAAATCATTTGATTAGTTTAACTATAAACCCTAATTTCTATTTGTTTGGTAGGTGAGCTGGAAATTACCCGAAAAAGTAGAAGTGAAGAAATATTATTATCAGAAAATGGCTGCTTGTCACCGGAAGTTCAGAACCGAGTTGACTAAAGTGTTGCGTGAGGGTGAGACGCCCGATTTTGATAGGCTCCAGATTGAAGAAAAAGACTGGGAAGAATTTGTCGAGTACCGAATGACAGCAGAATTTGATGTATGTTTATTTCTAGGAACCTTCTATCTTACCTCTAATCTAGAATTCAATTTTTTTTAATAATTAAGGCCAATTATTTATTTGTTGAAATTGAAGGCTGCCAGCCAGATTGGGACGGAGAACCAGGCCCACAACAAGTATCCGCATTTCTTGGGATCCAGAGGTTACAATGGTGAAGGTTTCTAGAACAGACTTAAAGATGCTATGCAGGCGAATGCAGACGAGAAAGTATGTAGTGATCCGTCTTCCCAAGGGTCAACTAGTACTGCATTGACATCAGAGGAGCTTGTTGATTTGTCGGTTGAGCATAGGCATGTCACATGGAAACTAGCCAGACAGAAGCTCTCAGCTAAGACCAAGGAACGCTTTTATCCAGAAACATACATACCGGTCATCAACAGAATTGTGAGGATTTAGATATTGTTATTCATTGAAATTCAACTTTAAATTATTATGTTGTAACATGCATGTTATCATTTCAGGAAGAACAAGAAGCGGCTTTCAAACAAGGCCAGTTGGCGGTCGTACGATATGAGGATGTTCTGGGACAATCTCTGCCAAATCCAGAACATCCTGGGAGGGTGAGAGGAGTGGGAGGTCTGATTCCATAGTCACAAACATTCGGGAAGGGCCGGATAAGGAGGACACGTACCTCGAAGACATCAGAAGAAGAAATTAATGCGAGAGTGGATTAAAGTGTGGAGGAGAGAGTAAGAGGAATAGAGGAGAGATTACGGCTAGAAATAAGGCAACAAATGAAATCTGAACTTGCAATTTTGGTTCGAGAGACGATGGGCCAACAAGAAAAGACGTTTACCCCAACGGTCCTTCAAAGCAGCTGCCAGTCAGTCAAACCATATGTCGATCTTTCCGGGTTTACTGAGGTAATGCAAATTTGGATTTAAGTCAGTTGGCCTATGCCGTAGTTTCATATATATTCGGATTTTATTCGAGTAAATACATATACTTGAACAGGAGGCAGAACTCAGCTGCAGACTCCTGGCGAAAGTAGGTGAGAATACTGTTTTGGTGGCCATGGGGACAATTCATGTTCCAGTTGTACCCGGTGGAACAATTCACAACAAGCCGATGTCGCCCGACCATGCAAGAGTAACGGTGGATGGTGTTAAAGATGCGGACTTCCTAGAGCTCCCCTTACCTGTACCAAATGGTGAGCAGTTAACTCTTGGATCGGTCCTCGGCAATTTCACTGCATGGCCGATGCCCATGATATTGACAGGTTCAGCTGAGGTATATTATTGCTAAGTTCTTATACTTCTTAATTTGTATCTATATGACAGAGTCATGGTTCATTATGGATTTTATTTCAATTTATTATGAAAATTTGTAGGAACCACGCGAAGAGGTACATCTTCCCGTAGGTGGGAAAGCAACGAGTCACTGCAAGGCGTTTGATGGTATCAACTTCGACAAGCTGGGACGAACATTCAAGCATCTGCGTGATCGATTTGCGGAGCTAGATGGAAGTCCATTCAAAATCGATCCGCCACTTGATCTTTTCTGTTCAGCAGACTCCATATCCGTTTATGCAGATGATTATGCGGCCTTGCTTGCACCACGGGAGTGGCTCACTAGACTGATCATTCAGATGTGGATGTTGTGAGTTAATATTCGTAATAATTATATAATTTAGTACCTTCAATTCAAATAAAATAAATTTGAGAACACCTGTATGCCTTCTTTTTTTTAGGTATTGGCACA
The DNA here is from genome assembly GCA_033356055.1 of Carex pumila. Classification (NCBI taxonomy): domain Eukaryota; kingdom Viridiplantae; phylum Streptophyta; class Magnoliopsida; order Poales; family Cyperaceae; genus Carex; species Carex pumila. Next base: position 155,209 of record JARJHM010000059.1, on the reverse strand, counting down.
AATACATCAAGGAGGAATTTCCCGATGTGCAGGTTGGTTTCATGGACCCCCAGCAGACGAATGCCACCATGCTGAGTGATGATCGAGGAGCTGTACTTCAATACATAGGGCAAGCACTCAACGGAAATCGGGACAAGAGATTGATATTTATACCCTATCACCACATGTTAGTGTTATATATATATTCTAATTTTATTATATTTATGTCAAAATATAAAAATTATATAATATGACATGCTACAAACCTGACATGCAGCAATCATTGGGTATTGACCGTGCTTATGCCAAGAGAAAGTGCATTGTACGTCTACGATTCCGATAAGAAAAGTAAAAAAATGCTAATGATCACTGCTGCGGTCGAGAAGTAAGTGTCATCCTAACTTTTACGTTTGTTTAGAATGCATTAGATTTTTTTATTATTTTATCATTTGTCATTTTAAATATCTCTCGTAAGTACTGATTGTTCAATGTGTTCATATTTCAACAGTGTCTTCATCAGGGTAATGGGGACTTCTTTGACGATTCATAATGATTGTAAGGTAATAGTTTCTATTGAGATATATGATTATAAGGACCTAGATGCCAAAAATTGTGAATATCTAGACATATAAGCCATTTGTATGCTCATTAACATACATTTCAATTTTTTCAAACTTATTATGTAGTGCCCACAACAACCAGCCGGCTGGGAATGTGCATATTATGTCATGTTGCTCATGCAAGACATAATAAACGAACACATATATACTTTTCCGAACTTAAAGGTATGCATTTATATATTTTCAAAAAGTAATTAAGCATTGTTGTTTCAAATATAATAAAATACACAATTAATTGTGCATACTCTTCGATCTTTTAAAAAATGCAGGACATTCCCGCTAAACATACTGTACAACGCTTGAGCGACTTACTAAAAATGTGGGTTCACATTTTTCTGAAAGAGGTACAGTAGACATGAAGTACAACAATTTAGGATGTGTAAACTTAATATGTAGGATGTGTATGTCTATGATATTTATTTTAGGATTTGTACGTGATTTGTATGTGTAAACTTAATTTAGGATCTGTAAACTTAATTTGTAGGATGTGTTTGATATCTATTTGTGATTTGTATGCATATATATCAATCTGTGATTTGTATCGGTATCATATTAATTGGGCCAGCATATATATATAAATGGAAGCTGGCCAAATAATTAAAATTTATTTTTTACATTCAACCAAACATCTGGATCGGTTCTTAATCAAAAACCGATCTAGATATGTAATTTAAAAAAACTCGAAAATACTATCAAGATCAGTTTTTATATAAAAACCGATCTTGATATGTAATTTTTAATTGAAAAAAAATTCAAAAAAACTATCAGGATCGGTTTTTATATAAAAACCGATCTTGATTAGTATGTATCTGGATCGGTTTTTATTCAAAAACTGATCTAGATATGTAATTTTAAAAAAAATTTCGAAATACTATCAGGATCAGTTTTTATATAAAAACTGATCTTGATAGTAGGTATCTGGATCAGTTTTTATATAAAAACCGATTTTGATATGTAATTTTTAATTAAAAAAAAATTCGAAAAAACTATCAGGATCAGTTTTTATATAAAAACCGATCTTGATTATTATGTATCTGGATCGGTTTTTATTGAAAAACCGATCTAGATATGTAATTTTAAAAAAAATTCGAAAATAGTATCAGGATCGGTTTTTATGTAAGAACCGATCTTGATAATACGTATCTGGATCGGTTGTTATGTAATTTAAAAAAAAAATTCTAAAATACTATCAAGATCGGTTTTTATATAAAAACCGATCTTGATAGTATATATCTGGATCGGTTGTTAGAAAATAATCGATCCAGATAGCAACTATTAAGATCGGTTTTATTAAAATGTCGATCCTAATAGTTTCTATTTGGATCGGTTCTTTAAAAAATATAAAACTGATCCTGATAGTATCAGTATCGTCTCCATCAGGATCGGTTGGATTCCGATACTGATATGTGTATATAACCGATCCTAATTCCATATTTTCCACTAGTGAGTGCACTTTACCTTAGTAGGCAGCTGATAAGTTTTTTTTTTTTTTTGAATAAAAATGGCATTGCCACCAGTTTCATTAGAAGCTAAGCAGGATTACAAAATAGTCTTTAAGCAGTGTTACTGCATACAGTATCAGTCAAAATGGATCACTTTAGATGAGAAGCATCTAAGTGATATCTAAACAACATACAGGAGAGACATATTATATAGTTCATTCTGCAAATGACAAAGATAGAGATTAAAGCTATAGTAAGGTTTTAAGGTAGGTGATGGTGCTACTGAGGAATCAGCAAATGAAGAGTTTGATTGAGTGAGATGATTAGAAGAAACAGATATAGTAGCATCCAGGGCATCAGCTTCAGCTGTGTCTCAGCTGATAAGTTTTTAAATTGGAAATTCTAGGAAGAGGAGGAACTAGAGGTGGATGGGTATCTTAGAAGGTATGAAGGCCAAATTGCGTTGACCATCTCAATAATTTCGTTGAAACGAAGGATTGCCGTATTATTTCAAATGTTGACCATCAAAATGAATTCGTTGAACACACAAGGATTGCCGTATTGTTTTGCTGTACTGTTTGTTGAATTACTGAATCGTTTTATAATATCTTAACATTTATTATATTAAAATATTATAATTCAATCTTTCAAATAAGTTAACAGTTCTGTGAAAAAAACAAAATGTCATGATAAAATTTTATGTTAAAATATTGATTCAACATCTCAAACCATAAACTTTATATTATTTTAATATAAAAAGTAAAAATGACAAACAATTCCGTTCTTATTTGGCAATTAAATTGTGGAGTCGCGGAAGGAAACAAAAAATAATCTCAATGATTTCATTGAATTCTAGATGTGAAGGTGTGGAAGGAAAAAAAAAATTGCACAAAAAAATATCGTTGAAATTTGCTATATTATTTGCTCATATGACAATTAAGAAACTTTAATTTTAGTTTTAAAAATGTGTGAATTTAGAAATTTAGAGACTAAATTTTTTAAAATTATTTAACAGTTATTTAGAAACTCCAAGAGTTTCAGAGATGAAGATGCTCTTACATATGTGTGAAATGAATGAGTTTTTTATAATATAATAAAATTAATTATTATATTAGTATTATTCCAAAATCATCTGTTATAGTTTTGTTACTCGATAATATTAACGGGTAAGGATAGAGTAAAATAAAATTATTTTTTAATGAATATGGATAAAATTAATTTTAATGATATGAAAATGTCTCCACCCAATCCGTACCATATCCATTGACACCTAAATTGGAACCTCGAAACTTTTGGTAATTTTTTTATCCATTTATTTGTAATGATACGAATATATGGATACAAATTTATCGTACCCATTAAAAATTTATCTCAATTAATCAACAAATAATTTTAAAATATAATCTGTGACATAAATAAACGTTTTTAAATGCTAAGTCAAATGCTAAACACTGGTAGCTCATGCTATGAATGAGATGCATTAACATTATTCAATATATTATATAGAGTTTGGCTAGCATAACATCAGTGTCATTTCAGTCTATATAACACAAACTCTAAAACCTATCAAATCGACTTCAAACGACTAATCCAAACCGTTCAAACTGTTTTACATTATGAGTGATGCGTTTATACAATTTTTTTATTTATTTTCAAGTTATTTTAATACAAATCAAGCAGTAAAAATATTAAAAAATTAATGTATTAAAATTAACTTAAAAACTCACACATTTGACTACTTAACTTAATGCTAAATATATTCAAATAATTATAAATTTTGCATGTAAATGCACAACTAATGAAGTAGATCGGTTTGAACGGTTTAGATTCACCGTTTGCAGTCGATTTGATAGGTTTTAGAGTTAGTGTTATATAAGTTGAAATAACACTGAGGTTATACTAGACAAACTCTATTATATATCTGTTATATTTTTTAAGGCCATGTTCGGATGTTAAGTTTTATAGTGGGAATGGATGAGTTTTGAGGTAGTTGAGGTTATAATTCCCAGACTTGTTCGGATGCTCCGTTTTTTTCCAGTCTATTCCCGTCGTTTTACCCAGATTCGTTCCTACGCAATGTAAAATTGTGGGAAAATGAAAATTGAGTCCGACTCAATTATTTTCCCAACTGTGCGCTGTCTGCGACTCTCTCTCTCTCTCTCTCTGATTGGTTGTATCTTTGGATAATAATTTTATATCAAGGTATATAATCCTAAGAACCAGCAGTTTCAATTTAGGTGTAATTTCTTGCAATTTGATTTTGATTGGATCGGCCCATTTTCTATAGTATCAGGTGTTTATGAGTATTAGTGTTAGATTTTAGGTGACACTAATGGAACTGATACTAATATTTTGTAAAAAATTGACACTAAAAATAAAGCATTAGTGTCGGTTCTTTAATAAATAAGCAACACTAATACGTGTTAGTGTCGGTTTTTTAATAAACAGCCGACACTAATAAGTATTAGAACTCAACTACCGAATGGATCCAATTGTACTTTAAAGTAAATAGAAGCATCTCAGCAGCAAGATACTAAGAAGTACGAAAAATAGAAAAGGAGAGACAAATCAGGGAGAAGGAGAAGGCCAGCGGCTAAGGATATGAATTTTACAGATTGAGATGGTTGTCTTAGTGATTTGGAGGAAATGAAATTTTTGTCTTTCGCCTGAGGGCACCACACCAGCCATCCAGTCCTGCACCTAGGCTGAGCGCACCTTGTTAGCCTCGCTTGCCTAGCCCTACACGTCCGCATCTCGCTTCGCCTCATCACACCGGGGAACACTGCACCTAACTAGCGACCACATGAGCCGCCTCCTGACTCGCACAAGGGATCGAGAGAGAAATAGAGAGTGAAATGGAGGGAGAGATACATCGATGAGGGTGAAGACGGAGTGGAGAGAGAGAACGAGAACCAAAGAGACGGAGGGAGAATCAAAGAGAGGGAGCGGCGGGATTTATGCGTGAAATATTTTGATAAACCCTAAAAAGGCGCGTTGGGTTTTGAAATGAACGAAAGCTTTAGTATCGGTTGTTTATAGACAGCCAATACTAAAGTATTAGTGTCGGCTATTTCTAAAAGGCCGACACTAATTATTAGTTATTAGTGTCAGCTAATTATAAACAGCTGACACTAATTCTATTAGTGTCGGCTTTTTGTAATCAACCGATATTAAAATATTAGTGTTGGTTTTTTGAGGCGACACTAATTGTATGTCCTCCGTCTGCTAATTGACTAAAGTTTGCAGCATATATGAATTTAATAATATTTATTGCAAGAACATGCAGTACAAGCTGCTTATATTATTTATTAAATTTATGACTAGTAGTCAATATATGGCTTTGTCTTTTAGGCCATAACATGTTTTTTTAGAAAAAGAATATTATAAACTTTAGAACCTCTTTCTACATATATATATCATGTCTAAAAAAGAACATAGATGTCGGTTCAATAAAACATACACAAACGAAAAATCATTGAAAACATATCAAATAGTAATAAATATATTAAACATTCTGCCATAAACATGCTAAACAAAATGTTTATATTTTATAAAATAATAATTAGAAAGAAATATTATGTTATTATTTAATATACTTATTTAATTGCATTATGGATAATATATTAATAAAAAAAAATGTATAACATCAAATATTTTAGAAACAAAAATATAATTTTCCACAACTAATCCCACAATACAACTGAACAGTGGGTTCCCATCCCGTTTTAAACCCAAGCATCCGAACAGACCCTAAATGAGAAGTACGAAGACCCAAAAATTTGCAATTATGTAGTTTGATTTTTGAAAAGACATCTTTTATATTTTTAATTTAAAACGTGAAGAATAACTTGATGTGAATAAAAGTTAATGCAGAGATTCAAATCGGACAGATCAATTTAAGTGGCAAAACACAAATAATAGAAGAAGAGGATAGAATGAAATTAGACGAGGAAACAAAAATACAAAGGGAGTGTGAAGAACTAGAAATGTTGTCTTTTTGTGAACAACTAGAAATATTGCCTTTTTGTGAACAACTATAAATATTGCCTGAATTAGAAATATCTGTTGCAATTAGACGAGGAAACTAGAAGAAAAGAAGCAAATGGAGAGAGAGATGGCACACAAGTTGGAGAACGAAAAGGAAAGGAAGAGAAAATTAGAAGAGGAAATAGAAAGATTTAGACAAAGGATAAGAAAACTTGAAGAAGAGAGAGAACGGGAGAGAGAAAAAGTTAGAAAACTTGAAGAGGAGATAGAGCTAGAGAGGGAACAAGTTAGAAAGTTGGAAGAAGCGAGAGAGGAAGAAAGAGAACGAGTTAGAAAACTTGAAGAAGAGAGGGAGAAGGAGAGGATAGAAAGAGAAAGAGAACGGAAAGAGGGATAAAATAGAGCAAGAAAGGGAGCAGACAGAGGGAGAGAATGGTGAAAGAAAGGAAGTAGAAAGAGAAACAAATGATGGAAAAAAAAAAGGAAGAGAGAGAAAAACTGAGAAGGATGGAAAAGGAAAAAGAAGAGAAAGAGATGGCAATGAGGGTCGAAGCTGAGATGAGATGATTAGAGAGGGAAAGAGCAAAGGAGAAAGATAAGGTGACCAAATTGCATGGGGAGAAGGCAAAAAAAGAGAAAAACAGACGCAAGAAAGTCAGACGATGAGAAAGAACGTGAGAGACGTGTGAAGGAAAGAGAAAGAAAAACAGAAGGTAGAAAGTCTGACGAGGACTAGATGAAATCTGATGAGGAGAGAGAAAGGGAGAGGAAAAGGAGGGCCAGGAAGGGGAGGGAAATTGAGGACAGAGAAAGAGAGAGGGAGGAGGAGAGGAAGCGGGAGAGAGAGAAGGACACAAGAGAGGGCTGAGCGCATTGCATTAGAATGCATCACTGTTGCCAAACAGAGGACAATGGAAAACAGAGAAAAAGAAGAGATGAATAGCAAAGGTGGAGGTGGAGAGGGATTTGGGAAGCGGAGGTCAAAGGGGGAGGAGGAGAAGAATGAGAGAGAGGTACTGGAGTGGAATACCGAGGAAGCACTTCTGAGGGCTCAGAGGGCATCTGTGTTGAAGGCCATTACAGAGGCCAGAGAGAGAGCCATCAAGAAAGCCAAGGCTGATGCTGAGAAAGAGCGGGACCGCCTCGAGCGCTACAAGCCCTTCAACGGGGTCTCATCTCAGGTATTGTTCTGTAATAGTACTACTTGTATGCTCATATTATGATATTATACTTGATTGGTAAAAATGTGAAAGACTAATCAGAGTAAAGAGAAAGCACTGATTGGTTTGGTTGGTTATTGTTTGATTATCTTAATCATAGGCAGATCCAGGTGTACTTAATGGGGTTCAGTATTCCTATTTTTTTTCTATATTATATACATTTATATGTTATTTTTTATGTTATATAGCTTATTTCTTAAGGAAGTTCATGTTTGACATCAATTAAATTACGAGGATTGTTCTATTGTTGACCCCCTAATTGCACTTCATACCTTTGATGTGATTATTGTATGGAACATAACATTGGATATGGTACCTGACCCTCATTTGGAAAAAATTTGGTTGTGTCCCTGTCAGAGATTAGGGTGTTTTGAATTTTGGTTTAAGTTTAGTGAAACCTTGGTAAATCCCTGCACAGTTTGTTTATTTTTTTAATGTTCTATTTGGTGTTAGTAAAAATGTTTTTTATATGCTTTTACAACGTAGGATCATGCACAGGAGGCCCATTTTAAGAGGACCCAGTCAGATAGTGCTCTCAGTCAAGGTAGATTGCTTTTAACATTTAGCTTCAGTATTGCTTCTTTTTTGTGTTCTGGTCTTATAATAATAACAACAATAAAATGTAAGACATGGTGAATCAGCCTTAGGACATAAAGATAGAATAATGGAGAGGCAACAAAGAATTGTTGAGCGTGCTGTAAGATCCGATGTTTTATTGTTCCCTACTTTGCCCTTTCCCAATATATCTATATATATTTTCATATGCATTCTAATTTTTAATTATTTATTTAATTTAGCCGAAAGCACTTACCGAGAAGAACCGGCGTGACATTATGGCTCAGAGAGAGCAGTCAGAAAGAGATGTACACTCCTCTCTCCCTCTAATATAATTTGTTTTTGATAGAACTTGAAAGGGTGAGTTTTTGACATGCAATTGATTTTCTTGCTATTGTGGGTGTACAGAGAATTGCTGAACACCTTGATGTAGAGGTCAAGAGATGGTCTTCAGGCAAAGTAGGCAATCTACATACCTTGCTCTCTACCCTCCAATATGTGAGAGATATTTTTGAAACCCTTGACTTCTAATCTTTTGCTTACCTAAATTTTACAAGGAGCAGGATTCAATGCCTCGTGCTTTTCATGCCTCAACCGTGCCTCACATCCTCATCTTCTTTGTTTTCAAAGTCTAAACCGTTGATTTGAACAATTCAACATGATCTTCATATTATAAAGTGCTTGGAGACCAAATTTGTATTTTTTGTATTTTTTACTATTTTTGTAGATACGTACAAAATCACTGTATTTCAGACGATTTTGGACCATCCAAAAATAGTGATTTTTTTTCTATCAAAAAAATATAAAATTTGGTCACCAAACATATTTTAATATGGATATCATATTGAGCGGTTCAGATTGACTGTTTGGAAATAAGGATGTAACACATGATTGAGGCATGAAAGACACGAGGCATTTATACCCTAATCTTTTACAAGATACTTCCATAGGACACTGTTTTGATATTTATTTTTTTAATTTGTGGATGTTAAAAAGTTAAACATGACAATTGTTTGCAGATATTGGGGCAAGACAGCGGCTGGCAATCGATTCATCTGACATATGTTATTACAGCAGCTGATGTGAAAAAAAGCATACAAAAAAGCAATGCTTTATGTGTATCCAGACAAGTTGCAACAGAGAGGTACGTGCTTCAATTCATCAGAAGTACATATGTGAAAGTCTTTGATCTTCTAACGGTATATGTTCCTTCATTTTCAAAATATAAGCAAAATCTCATGTGCCTAGTAGCAGATTTTGTTTGCCATGCACTGTGTATATGTTTTCAGTTGATGGAATTAAATGGCGGGGGGAGGGGGGATGGGGGCCTGGGGGGTCTAATGTTGTAGTGGGTTATGGCATCCTATTTATTAATATTTTAAACACCTTGGGTTATGAAAAATCTACGAGCTCCTTAAAAGGTACCAAATTTGCAACATATTTTTGCTAAAATGAGCAAGTTATGAGGATTATAAAGGATATTTGAAGGCCTTGCTTTTTAATGCAGTTACCTTTCTTCTTTTGTAAATGATTTATATGCTTAAATTAGTTTTGTTTTCACATTTTCAGGAAGCATGGAATAAGTTCAACTCGGAGGAGAGGTAGACAACCTAATTTAGGGTTTATGTAGTTGGGTTCTAGGGTTGCTTTGGGCTTTTATTACCCTAAAGCTATTATCTTTTAGTATTTAGTTAGTTTTTGTTATTATATTACCCATCTATCTATCAGCATTCATTTTTTAAAAAGTATTTCTGTATAAAGTTTAGTGGGTCAAGCAAACATGTAATGCAATGCTAAACCTAACTTATGGTTGGTTTCAGGGGCGGACGCATGATTTTTGTCAAGGCGGGGCAATAATCGGATGCAAATAGCTTATCGGATTCAAACCCAATAGCTTATCGGATACAATTCAACATAACAAAAAAAAAATACCAATCAATATAATAAAAATCCTAAATTACTTGAAAAAAATCAACAATTCAACATTTTGGTTCAACTTGGCAGCCTCTTCCTTTGAATTCAAGAAAAAAAAATAAAAACATTTTGGTTCAACTAATTTTCGCTATTTGGGATCAGCGCCTATTTGGGCTCCGCTAATTTGTTTTGCTCAGAGTTTATATGGGCTCCGTTTCGTTTATTAGAATTCCAGAATAGGCTACGGGCGGGCGGGGGGGGGGGGGGGGGGGGGGGGCGGGAGGCAATTTGAATTCCAGAAAGGGGCAGAGGTCTAAAAAACAGATTTTTAGCACTATTTTTGAAAATCCAGCGGGGGCAGCTGATCCCCCTGTGTTACAGTGGATCTGCCCCTGGTTGGTTTAATAGGATGATAATCAATTTTAGTATATAGAAATTACTTATTTAATGCTATTTGCGCTTAATTTCAGTGTATTGTGGTAATTTCAATGTTTTTTTCATAACAATAACCAATACTATATATACTTTTTACCTACCAATTAATGAGAGTTACAACCATTCAATTTTCAAATTGTGTTGTCAATTGAAAGATGGATGGTGCCGATCCTAATTAATTCGGTTTCTACGTATACTTGGGATTTTTATTTTACAAATAAGATCGATTGGTGGCTTATTAATTGGTTCAGAATCTACTCAAATTGTATGAATGCTTATTTCACTAATAAAGAACACATCTATTAATGAAATATTCGCACCTCTTATCAATTCACAATAATTTTTTTTCTTACCACTATTTAAATAAATTAATTTCATACAAGTAATGCTCTCGAAGGCTCCTTTTGTAACTTCAGTTATGAAAGATGGTACAATCATACAAATTAGAAATATATGAAAAATTGAATATTTCCAATGGATTTTTTTTAAAAGAAAAAAGAAAGAACTCAGGAGTGCAGCTGTCATCTGATAAATATTAACAACAGATGGCCAAGATTGACCCCAAGTCATCATCACTGCTTATCTGTTGGGTGTTCACGGTTCAAATCCATTTATTTGCTTAAGATACGAAAAGAACGTAAAACAAAAATTTTACTTCTAACTTAAGTCAAGGATTAAACGAGGTATGTCAGGAAACTTTCCAAGACGGTCCACTTTCAGTATTCCTTCGGCATCAAAACCTCATTTAATCCTTTTATAGATCTACTCCATAATTGTTTTCTAAAGCTTTAATCTATTTACAAATTAAATAGATTAATATAACATATTTATACCTTGTCTTCAAATTCTAATTGGAATACAGCAGAGCAAGAAGAATGATCAGGAATGGTTCATCTCAGAGTATCAAACGTATGATACCTCTATCGATTATCCACTAGGACTAACCGGAGAGCGGTTTATTTCTTTTGCCAGAAATACCGTAAACCGCAGAATTATGCAAAAACACTATTCATTGAGAAAATGACATAATAATAATTACGACCCATAGTTCTTCTGATTCACTAATAAGCAAAAACAGAAATACCGCGACTTTTACAAATATATTATTTCCGAATCCCATAACAATCGTAATTGAGAAAGAGAGAAAATATAATTAACAAACTGATCAGACAATCCAATAACACGTGAATTAGTATTTTTCTCTTTCACCTCACCCCTCTATTTATAGGTTTCAATATGCATGAAATTACCAAAATGCCCGTGCCAACTTGCATGCCACATATTATGGCAGTTTTGAGAGGAAATATTCAAATTTGATTTTGCCACCTTAATTGGCCGAAATAAATTTGATTTATATTTTGATTTTTGATTTTAATTTTTAATTAAGGTTTTAATTTTTCTAATGGTTGTTATTCCAAAATTAAAAACCATAATTAATATTTAAAATCTAAATCAAATATATATAATTGTTCTAAACAATTATATTTCTCACGGTTCGGTTTCGGTACGGTTTTATACAACGTATCAAGTACGCTTATAAATTAATCGTTATTTCTGCTTGTCATCTTATATGACATTTATAATTTAATTATAACACGTATAATTAATTATAACGATCTTAATATTAATTATAATAAATTCATAATTAATCAATAAGGTTCTCCGATTAGCTCCTATACGGTGTGACCCAATAGGATCTGTGTTATGTTGGTAAATAGAATTACAACTGTTTTAACTTCTATAATCATAGGAGGCATCTGACATCTGCACTATGACCATCCAATTACATAGATGATGTTGTACTGTACAATACCACGATCCAGTAAACTATTTTACTCATGTCAATTATTTCGTCTCATAGCTATTAGATCAGTTTCAAGGTAGGTGTGTGTCATCCTTGCAAACTTAATATTTTCTTGATCTTGAGCAGATTATCAAATATAATTACTCTTGTAATTATACCGCTAGCAGATAATCTTACTTTATCAAGGGGCCCAGTGATGCTATAGCTTGTATAGAGATACGAGGGACAATAGTACTTTTGGTAAACCATCACTACCTCAGCTAAGCTATGTATACCGAAGAGCTACCGTTATAACTGTATTTTACTGACAGCGTTAGATAACAATCACACATACACATCTCTTAGTAGGAAAAATGAATACCTCATACTTTAGAACTTAACACTGAATGAAAACATTAATGACACGTACACAATTCCATTTAATGTTTCATTCGGGGTCTGTCAAATACCATGTTCCTATAAAATGTATTTATGTGATTAAAATGACATCTCTTGTCAATGGTATGTAAAACTTGACCATCTTTCAATCCACATACTAACCTTGTAACGGTAAATTAGTGTTCCTACTAATTATCTCAGTTAGAGACTTTTAAGAATATATATCATATATATTATGAAGTTTCACAATTCCAGTTATTGATTCTAGTCAGATAAAGGAATGATCCATAAATGCAATAATACTCTAGGCAACAAAAATGACAGTTTATTAATCACTTGATTTATGAACAAAGCTTTATGATAATTTATCGTATTATTGACTTCTAGATACAAACTAACAATCTCCCACTTAAGCTAGGAGCTAATCATCATAGGCCCTAATTATACAAATCTCTAATATTATAAAAATCTTGTAGATATAAAGAAATCTCAAAGCCAATCTCCTATGTGTCTTACCCATATAAGCCGTATGCTACTGATGCTTAGCTTGAGGAAGAGGTTTTGTGAGTGGATCAGTTATGTTGCTAGCTGTGTCAACTCTACATATCTTTACGTCACCTCTATTTATGATTTCTCGTATCAGGTGATAACGTCGCAGAACATGCTTGGATCTCGAGTGTGTTCTTGGTTCCTTGGCCTGAGCTATAGCTCCATTGTTGTCACAGTAGAGGTCCACAGGGCCTTGAACACTAAGAACCACTCCTAGTTCGCTAAGGAACTTCTTGATCCAGAAACCTTCTTTAGCTTCTTTGGATGTGGCTATGTACTCAACTTCGGTGGTTGAGTCTGCTGTGGTCTTTTGCTTTGAACTCTTCCAGCTCACAGCTCTACCGTTGAGTATGAACATGTATCCAGACGGTGATCTCAAATCATCTTGGTCAGTTTGGAAACTTGCATTAGTGTAACCGTTTATTATGAGGTCGAAGTCACCACCGTAGACAAGAAACATATCCTTAGTTCTTCTTAAGTACCTAATGGAACAAATGTTCCCGATGCGGGAACTTTGGCAATAGCATTGTGCTTGCGCCTCCTACAAGGGATCTTCTCAGAAGGAGGATCTGAACGCTCAAAGATCCTACTAGGAATCCCAAAGGATGTAAACACTTCCCCTGCTAGCGCAGGGAATGCTAAACCAAATGTCAAATGAAGTCAACAACACTGAAGCAAAAGACACTCAAGAAATCAAGATGAACATACCAGCATCGGAAGATTCTGGGATTGAAGGCTCAAAGAAGTGACTGTCCCGGCTCTGTAAGATCGGTACAATGTCAAATGGAGGAGTCGTCCTCAGACCAATGTGCTCATCTGGTCCGAGCAATATCTCCCCCATCCAGTGCCCTAAAGTCCTGCATGTAGTAGGGCCGCACCATCTCTCATATATAACAGAGAAAGCAACATATCTGAAAGGTCTGGGCATAAGAAACCTGGCCTGGGTTTCAACCCTAAGAAAAGAAGACCAGCACCTAGCTGCACCTGCTAAACCAGCATGGATATCATCAGCTGAAGGGACATCGGCAGGGATGTACTGGTCTAAACCAAACTGATGAGTGCAGCGATGGGGAATGTATGGGTCCCAAATCACACGATTGCCTAATCTCAATGGAAAAACGCTGTGGCGCAAACTAATAAAGAATCATAACTGAGGGTATTTGGAGCCCTCCAGTAGTGCCCAAACCCTAAACCCTAAACACTCCAATTTTATGTCTTTAGAGAAATCTAGTAGCGTCTCCTGATGGCAAGGTAATAGGGTATTTACAACCCTAATACAACACTCCAATTGAAGGTGTTTTGAGAATTCTTGTAATGTCTCCAAATAGCAAGAGGAGGGGGCAGTTGCTACCCAAATACAACACTCCAATTGGAGTTGTTTGGAGCACTTGAGAAGTGTCTCCACATGGCAAGATAATAGGGCATTTACAACCCTAATACAATACTTCAATTGAAGGTGTTTGGAGCACTCTAGTAATATCCCCAGATAGCAAGATATTAGGGCATTTACAACCCTCATACAACACTCCAATTGAAGGTATTTGGAGCACTCTATTAGTATCTCTATATGGCAAGATAATAGGGCATTTACAACCCTAATACAACACTCCAATTGAATGTGTTTGGAGCACTCTAGTAATGTCTCAAGATGACAAAATAATAGGGCATTTACAACCCTAAAACAACACTCCAATTGAACATGTTTGGAGCACTCTAGTAGTGTCTCCAGATGGTAGGATAATAGAGTATTTACAACCCTCATACAACACTTCAATTGAAGGTGTTTGGAGCACTCTAGTAGTATCTCCAGATGGTAGGATAATAGAGTATTTACAACCCTCATACAACACTCCAATTGAAGGTGTTTGGAGCAATTTGGTAGTGTCTCCATATGACAAGATAATAAGGCATTTACAACCGTAATACAACACTTCAATTGAAGATATTTGGAGATCTCTAGCAGTGTCTCCAAATGGCAAGAAAATATGGCATTTACAACCCAAATACAACTCTCCTATTGAAGATGGTTGGAGCACTCTAGCAGTATCTCCAGTTGACAAGATCATAGGGCATTTACAATCCTCATACAACACTTCAATTGAAGGTATTTGGAGCCCCCTAATAGTGTCTCCAGATGGCAAGATAATATCGCATTTACAACCCTAATACAACTCTCCTATTGAAAGTGTTTGGAGCCCTTTAATAGTGTCTCTAGATGGCAGGATAATAGAGCATTAACAACCCTAATACAACACTCCAATTAATGGTGTTTGGAGCACTGTAGTAGTACCTCTATATAGCAAGATAATAAGGCATTTGCAACGGTAATACAACACACCAATTGAAGGTGTTTGGAGCAATCTAGTAGTGTCTGTATAGCGCAAGATAATAGGGCATTTACAACCCTAATACAACACTCCAATTGAAAATGCTTGGAGCACCCCAGTAGTGTCTCCAGATAGCAAGATAATATGGTATTTGCAACCGTAATACAACACTTCAATTAAAGGTGTTCAGTGCCCTCTAGTAGTGTCTCCAGATGGCAAGATAATATGACATTTACAACCCTAGTACAACTCTCCTATTGAAGGTGGTTGGAGCACTCTAGGAGTATCTCCAGACGGCAAGATTGTAGAGCATTTACAACCCTAATACAACACTCCAATTGAAGGCGTTTGGAATAGTCTAGTAGTAACTCTATATAAAAAGATAATAGGGCATTTACAACCCTAATACAATACTCCAATTGAAGTTGTTTGGAGCACTTTAGTAGTGTCTCCAGAAGGAAAGATAAGACATTTACAACTCTAAAACTACACTCCAATTGAAGGTGTTTGGAGCACTTGAGTAGTGTCTCGAGATGGCAAGATAATAGGCTATTTACAAGCCTAATACAAAACCCCATTGTAGTTGTTTGGAGAAATTTAGTAGTGTCTCCAGATGGCACGATAACAGGGAATTTACAACCCTAATACAACACTCCAATTGAAGGTGTTTGGAGCACTCTAATAGTGACTCTATATAGCAAAATAGTACGGTAATTACAACCCTAACACAGCATTCAAATTGAAGGTGTTTAGAGCAACTGTCTCTATATGGCAAGATAATAGGGCATTTACAACCCTAATACAATGCTCCAATTAGATGTTTGGAGTACTCTAATAGTGTCTCCATATAGCATGATAATAAGACATTTGCAACCGTAATACAACACTTCAATTAAAGGTGTTTGGAGCCCTCTAGTAGTGTCTCCAAATGGCAAGATAATATGGCATTTATAACCCTAATACAACTCCCCTATTGAAGGTGTTTGGAGAAACCTAGTAGTGTCTCCATATGGCAAGATAATGCCCATTTACAACCCTAATAGAGGAGTCCAATTCAAGTGTTTGGAGCACTTTAGTAGTGTCTCCATATGACAAGATAATAGGGCATTGACAACCCTAATACCAGACTCCAATTGAAGGTGTTTGGAGCACTCTAGTAGTGACTCTATATAGAAAGATTATAAGGCATTTGCAATCGTAATACAACACATCAATTGAATGTGTTTGGAGCAATCTAGTAGTGTTTGTATATGACAAGATAATAGGGCATTCACGACCTTAATACAGCACTCCAATTGAAGATGTTTGGAGCACTCTAGCCATATATCCAAATGGCATGATAATAAGGCATTTGGAACCATAATACAACACTCCAATTGAAGCTGTTTGGAACACTCTAGTAGTAACTCTATATAACAAGATAATAGGGCATTTACAACCCCAATACAACACTCTAATTGAAGGTGTTTGGAGCACTCGAGTAGTGTCTCTAGAGGGCATGATAATAGGACATTTGCAATCCTAATACAACACTTCAATTGAAGGTGTTTGGAGCACTCTAGTAATGTCTCCATATGACAAGATAATTGGGCATTTACAACCGCTATACAATACTCCAATTGAAGGTGCTTTGAGCAGTATAGTAGTGCTTCCAGATGGCAAGATAATATGGCATTTCCAACCCTAATACAACACTCCAATTGATGGTGTTTGGAGAAATCTAGAAGTGTCTGCAGATAGCAACATTTACAACCTTCAAACAATACTCCAATTGAAGGTGTTTGGACCACTTGAGTAGTGTCTCCAGATGGCAAGATAATATGGTATTTACAAGGCTAATACAAAACTCCAATTGTAGGTGGTTGGAGAAATCTAGTAGTCTCCATATGGAAAAATAACAGGGCATTTACAACCCTAATACAACATTCCAATTCAAGGTGTTTGGAACACTTTAGTAGTGACTCTATATAGTACGATAATTGGGGTATTTACAACCCTAATACAACACTCCAATTGAAAGTATTTGGAGTAATGTAGTAATGTCTCTATATGGCAAGATAATAGGACATTTACAACCCTAATACAAACACTCCAATTGAAGATATTTGGAGCGCTCTAGTAGTGTCCCCATATGGGACAATAAGGAGTTAGCAACCGTAACACAACATTTTAATTGAAAGAGTTTGGAGCCCTCTAGCAGTGTTTCCAAATGGCAAGATAATATGACATTTACAACCCTAATACAACTCTCCTATTGAAGGTGTTTGAAGCACTTGAGTAGTGTCTCCAGATGGCAAGATAATAGGGCATTTACAACGCTAATACAAAACATCAATTGTAGGTGTTTGAAGAAATCTGGTAGTGTCTCCTGATGGCAAGATAATAGGGCATTTACAACCCTAATACAACACTCCAATTGAAGTGTTTGGCGCACTCTAGTTGTGTCTCCATATGACAAGATAATAGGGTATTTAAAATCCTAATACAACACTCAAATTGAAGATGTTTGGAGCAGTCTTGTAGTGTCTTGAGATGACAATATAATAAGGTATTTCCAACTGTAATACAACACTTTAAATGATGGTGTTTGGATCCCCCTAGTAGTGTCTCTAGATGGAAAGATAATATGGAATTTACAACCCTAATACAAACTCTCCTATTGAAGATGTTTGGAGCCCTCTAATAATGTTTCTAGATGGGAAGATAATAGAGCATTTACAACCCTAATACAATACTCCAATTGAAGGTGTTTGGAGCACTCTGGTAGTGACTATATTGCAATGTAATAAGGCATTTGCAACCGTAATACAACACACCAATTGCAGGTGTTTGGAGCAATCTAGTAGTGTCTCTCTATATGACAAGATAATAGGGCATTCACAACACTAATACAACACTCTAATTAAAGATGTTTGGAGCACTCTAGTAGTGTCTCCAGATGGCTAGATAATAAGACATTTGAAACTATAACACAACATTAATTCAACGTGTTTGGAGCCCTATAGTAGTGTCTCCAAATGGCAAGATAATATGGCATTTACAACCCAAATACAACATTCAAATTGAAGGTGTTTGGAGCACTCTAGTAATGTGTCTATATAGAAAGATAATAGGGCATTTACAATCCTCGTACAACACTTCAATAGAAGATATTTGGAGCACTCTAGTAATGTCTTACGATGGCAAGATAATAGGGCATTTACAATCCTCGTACAACACTTCAATAGAAGATATTTGGAGCACTCTAGTAATGTCTTACGATGGCAAGATAATAGGGCATTTACAACCCTAAAACAAAACTTCAATTGAGTGTGTTTGGAGCACTCCAGTAATGTCTCCGGATGGAAGGATAATAGAGAATTTACAACCCTAAAACAACACTTCAATAGAGATGTTTGGAGCACTCTAGTACTGTCTCGAGATGGCAAGACAATAGGACATTTACAACCCTAATACAGCACCCCAATTTAAGGTGTTTGGTGCAATCTAGTACTGTCTCTATTGGGCAATATAATATGGCATTTACAACCCTAATAAAACACTCCAATTGAACATGTTTGGAGCACTCTATTAGTGTTTCCAGATGGCAAGATAATAATACAACACTCGAATTGAAGATGTTTGGACCACTCTAGTAGTGTCTCCAGAATGCAAAATAATATGGCATTTGCAACTGTAAGACAACACTTCAAATGAAGGTATTTGGAGCCCTCTAGTAGTGTCTCCAGATGACAAGATAATATGGCATACAACTCTAATACAATTCTCCTAATAAAGGTCGTTGGAGCACTCTAGCAATGTCTCCAAATGGCAAGATCATAGAGCATTTACAACCCTAATAGAACCCTCCAATTGAAGGTGTTTGAAGCACCTGAGTAGTGTCTCCAAATGGAAAGATAATAAGGCATTTACAACCCTAAGACAAGAGTCCAATTGAAGGTGTTTGGAGCACTCTTGTAATGTCTCTAGATAGCAAGAGAAGAGGGCAATTGCAACCCAATACAACACTCCAATTGAAGGTGTTTGGAGCACCCGAGGATTGTCTCCAGATGGCAAGATAACAAGGCATTTACAACCCTAATACAACACTTCAATTGGAAGTGTTTGGAGCACTCTAGTAGTGTCTCCATAAAACAAGATAATAGGGCATTTACAACCCTAATACAACACTCCAATTGAAGGTGCTTGGAGCACCCTAGTAGTGTTTCCAGATGGCAAGATAATAGGGCATTTAGATCCCTACTCCAAAACTCCAATTGAAGATGTTTGGACCACTCTAGTAGTGTCTCCATATGACAAGAAAATTTGGCATTTACTACCCTAATAGAACTCTCCTAATGAAGGTGGTTGGAGCACTCCAGCAGTGTCTCTAGATGGAAAGATCATAGAGCATTTACAACACTCCAATTGAATATGTTTGGAGCACTATAGTAGTGTCTCCATACGGCAAGATAATAAGGCATTTCCAAACGTAATGCAATACTTCAATTGATGGTGTTTGGAGCTCCTTAGTTGTGTCTCCAGGTGGCAAGATAATATGGCATTTACCACCCTAGTACAACTCTCATATTTAAGGTGTTTGGAGCCCTCTAGTACTGTCTCTAGATGGCAAGATAATAGAGGGTTTACAACCCTAATACAACACTCCAATTGAAGGTGTTTGGAGTACTCTAGTAGTGTTTCCACATGGCAAGATAATAGGGCATTTACAACCCTAATACAACAATAAAAAGGAAGGTGTTTGGAGCCCCCTAGTTGTGTCTCTAGATGGAAAGATAACAAGGCATTTACAACCCTAATACAACTCCAATTGAAGGTGTTTTGAGCACTCTAGTAGTTCTCCAGATAGCAACATAATACAGCATTTACAACCCTAAGACAACACTCCAATTGAAGGTGTTTGGAGCACTCTAGTTGTGACTTTGTATAGCATAATAATAGGGCATTTACGACCCTAATACAACCCTCCAATTGAAAGCGTTTGAAGCACTTGAGTAGTGTCTCCAGATGGCAAGATAATAGGGCATTTATACCCTAATACAACACTCCAATTGAAGATGTTTGGAGCACTCTAGTAGTAACTCTATATAGCAAGATAATACGGCATTTGCAACCACAATATAACACTCCAATTGAAGATGTTTGGACCACTCTAGTAGTGTCTCCAGATGGAAAGAT
This sequence comes from Carex pumila, assembly GCA_033356055.1. Taxonomy (NCBI): domain Eukaryota; kingdom Viridiplantae; phylum Streptophyta; class Magnoliopsida; order Poales; family Cyperaceae; genus Carex; species Carex pumila. The sequence continues at coordinate 134,821 of JARJHM010000059.1, read as the reverse complement.
AATATGGCATTTGCAACTGGAAGACAACACTTCAAATGAAGGTGTTCAGAGCCCTCTTGTAGTGTCTCCGGATGGCAAGATAATAGGACATTTACAACCCTCATACAACCCTCCAATTAAAAGTGTTTGAAGCACCTGAGTAGTGTCTCAAGATGGCAAGATAATAGGGCATTTACAACCCTCATACAACACTTCAATTGAAGATGTTTGGAGCACTCTAGTAGTATTTTCAGATGGCATGATAATACGGCATTTGCACCCGCAATATAACATTCCAATTGAAGATGTTTGAACCACTCTAGTATTGTCTCCATATGGCAAGATAATAAGGCATTTACAACCGTAATACAACACTTAAATTGATGGTGTTTGGAGCCCCCTAGTTGTGTCTCCATATGGCAAGATAATATGGTATTTTACAATCCTAATACAACTCTCGTATTGAAGGTGTTTGGAGCCATCTAGTTGTGTCCCTAGATGGCAAGATAATAGAGCGTTTACGACCCTAATACAACACTCCAATTGAAAGAGTTTATAGCACTCTAGTAGTGACTCTATATAACAAGATAATGAGGCATTTACAACCCTAATACAACACATCAATTGAAGGTGTTTGGAGCACTCTAGTAGTGTCTCCATATGACAAGATAATAGGTCATTTATAACCCTAATCCAACACTCCAATTAAAGGTGTTTCGAGCAATCTAGTAGTGTCTCTATTTGGCAATATAATAGGGCATTTACAACCATAATACAACACTCCAATTAAAGATGTTTGGAGCACTCTAGTAGTGTTTCCAGATGGTATGATAATACGACGTTTGCAACCGTAAAACAACACTCGAATTGAATATGTTTGGACCACTCTAGTAGTGTCTCCATATGGCAAGATAATATTGCATTTGCTACTGTAAGACAACTCTTCCTATGAAAGTGTTTGGAGCCCTCTAGCAGTGTCTCTAGATGACAAGATAATACGACATTTACAACCGTAATAGAACCTAATGAAGGTGTTTGGAGCACTCTAGCAGTGTCTCAAGATGGCAAGATCATAGAGCATTTACAACCATAATACAACACTTCAAGTGATGGTGTTTGGAGCCCCCTTGTTGTGTCTCCAAATGGCAAGATAATATGGCATTTACAACCCTAATACAACTCTTGTATTGAAGGTGTTTCGAGCCCTCTAGTTGTGTCCCTAGATGGCAAGATAATAGAGCGTTTACAACCCTAATACAACACTCCAATTGAAAGAGTTTATAGCACTTTAGTATAACCAGATAATGGGGCATTTGCAACCCTAATACAACACTCCAATTGAAGATGTTCGGAACACTCTAGTAGTGTTTTCAGATGGCAAGATAATTGGGCATTTACAACCCTAACACAACACTCCAAAGGAAGGTGTTTGGAGCATCCAAGAAGTGTCTCCAGATGACAAGATAACAAGGTATTTGCAACCCTAATACAACACTTCAATTGAAGGTGTTTGGAGCACTCTAGTAGTGTCTCTATTTGGCAATATAATAGGGCATTTACAACCATAATAGAACACTCCTATTAAAGATGTTTGGAGCAATCTAGTAGTGTCTCTATTTGGCAATATAATAGGACATTTACAACCGTAATACAACACTCCAATTGAAGATGTTTGGAGCACTCTAGTAGTTTTTCCAGATGGTATGATAATACGACGTTTGCAACCGTAAAACAACAGTCGAATTGAATATGTTTGGACCACTCTAGTACTGTCTCCATATGGCAAGATAATATTGCATTTGCTACTGTAAGACAACTCTTCCAATGAAAGTGTTTGGAGCCCTCTAGCAGTGTCTCCAGACAAGATAATACGACATTTACAACCCTAATAGAACTCTCCTAATGAAGGTGTTTGGAGCACTCTAGCAGTGTCTCCAGATGGCAAGATCATACAGCATTTACAACCCTAATACAACACTCCAATTGTAGATGTTTGGAGCACTATCGTAGTGTCTCCATACGGCAAGATAATAAGGCATTTACAACCATAATACAACACCTCAAGTGATGGTGTTTGGAGCCCCCTTGTTGTGTCTCCAAATGCCAAGATAATATGGCATTTACAACCCTAATACAACTCTCGTATTGAAGGTGTTTCAAGCCCTCTAGTTGTGTCCCTAGATGGCAAGATAATAGAGCGTTTACGACCCTAATACAACACTCCAATTGAAAGAGTTTATAGCACTTTAGTAGTGACTCTATATAACAAGATAATAGGGCATTTACAACCCTAATACAACACTCCAATTGAAGATGTTTGGAACACTCTAGTAGTGTTTTCAGATGGCAAGATAACTGGGCATTTACAACCCTACCACAACACTCCAAAGGAAGGTGTTTGGAACATCCAAGTAGTGTCTCCAGATGACAAGATAACAAGGTATTTGCAACCCTAATACAACACTTTATTTGAAGGTGTTTGGAGCACTCTAGTAGTGTTTCCAGATGGCAAGATAATATGGCATTTGCAACGCAATACAATACTCCAATTGGAGGTGTTTGGAGCCCTCTAGTAGTGTCTCCATATACCAAGATAATAGGGCATTTACAACCCTAATACAACTCATCAATTGAAGATGTTTGAAGCACCTGAGTAGTGTCCCCAAATGGCAAGATAATAGGGCATTTACAACCCAAATACAACACTCCAATTGAAGGTGTTTGGAGCACTCGAGTAGTGTTTTTAGATGGCAAGATAATATGACATTTACAATCCTAAGGCAAGACTCCAATTGAAGGTGTTTGGAGCACACTTGTAATATCTCTAGATAGCAAGAGAAGAGGGCAGTTGCAACCCAATACAACACTCCATTTGAAGGTGTTTGGAGCACCCGAGTATTTTCTCCAGATAGCAGGATAACAAGGCATTTACAACCCTAATACAACACTCCAATTGAAGGTGTTTGGAGCACTCTAGTAGTCCTCCACATAGCAAGATAATACGGCATTTACAACCCTAAGACAATACTCCAATTGAAGGTGTTTGGAGCACTCTAGTAGTGTCCCCAAATGGCAACATAATTGGGCATTTACAACCCTAATAGAACACTCCAAAGGAAGGTGTTTGGAGCATCCAAGTAGTGTCTCCAGATGGCAAGATAACAAGGCATTTGCAACCCTAATACAATACTTCATTTGAAGGTGTTTGGAGCACTCTAGTAGTGTCTCCATATGCCAAGATAATAGGGCATTTACAACTCTAATACAAGTCTTCAATTGAAGGTGTTTGAAGCACCTATGTAGTGTCCCCAGATGGCAAGATAATAGGGCATTTACAACCCAAATACAACACTCCAATTGAAGGTGTTTGGAGCACTTGAGTAGTGTTTCTAGATGGGAAGATAATATGGCATTTACAACCCTAAGGCAAGACTCCAATTGAATGTGTTTGGAGCACACTTGTAATATCTCTAGATAGCAAGAGAAGAGGGCAGTTGCAACCCAATACAACACTCCATTTGAAGGTGTTTGGAGCACTTTAGTAGTCCTCCACATAGCAAGATAATACGGCATTTACAACCCTAAGACGACACTCCAATTGAAGGTGTTTGGAGTACTCTAGTAGTGTCCCCAAATGGCAAGATAATTGGGCATTTACAACCCTAATACAAGACTCCAAAGGAAGGTGTTTGGAGCATCCGAGTAGTGTCTCCAGATGACAAGATAACAAGGCATTTGCAACCCCAATACAACACTTCAATTGAAGGTGTTTGGAGCACTCTAGTAGTGTTTCCAGATGGCAAGATAATATGGCATTTGCAACCACAATACAACACTCCAATTAAAGGTGTTTGGAGCACTCTAGTAGTGTCTCCATATGCCAAGATAATAATAGGGCATTTACAACCCTAATACAACTCTCCAATTGAAGGTGTTTGAAGCACCTGAGTAGTGGTGATTTTAAACTTACCGTGAAATTGCTTCATGACCAAACCCTAAACATAATCATAGTCCTCTACCCCCAAGCAATCAACTTTTCCAAAGACTGATCCGATGATTTTCAAACTTACCATGAAGTTTCTTCAAGTCCAAACCCTAAAAATAATCATAGTCCTCCTTCCCAAGTAACTAGATCTTCTAAAGACCAATCCGAAGATTTTCAAACTTACCGTGAAGTTCCTTCAAGTCCAAACCCTAAACATAATCATAGTCCTCGTCCCCAAGTAACTAACTTTTCTAAAGACCAATCTGATGATTTTTTGAATTTATCGTGAAGTTCCTTAATTCAAGTCCAAACCCTAAACATAATCGTAATCCTCCTTCTCAAGTAACCAACTTTTCTAAAGACCAATCCGATGATTTTCGAACTTAATGTGAAGTTCCTTCAAGTCCAAGCCCTAAACATAATCATAATCCTCCTTCTCATGTAACCAACTTTTTCGAAGACCAATCCAATGATTTTCGAACTTACCGTGAAGTTCCTTCAAGTCCAAACCCTAAACATAATCATAGTTCTCTGCCCCAAGTAACCAACTTTTCCGAAGGACAGTTGATATCTCGCAAACTTATCTATATTATGACCTATATTTTGTACCAAAACCTGTATTTAAACCATTAAATCGGTCATATTTCATTGAAATATCTATAGAATGTGGTACTACTGCAAGTTTGTTCTTATTTTGTAGGAATCGGGCGAAATCGAGGAGAATATGGAATTTGAGAAGTTTTTACATGGCCCGTGTACCATCTTGTCCGGCCCGTATCAACCTCAACCTGACCACAGACATGACCGCTAACTCGACCACCGAAGGAGCACAGTTACACAGCCCATATAAGATCTTACACAGGTTGTGTCAATCAAATCTGAAAATAGATCCAGAATCTAGAAACAAGGCCTATTGAAGGAAGGTCAGCCATAAAAGCTTATAAGCGAGATTTCTTGCACCAGAGACCTCATTCTGGAGTAGAGAAGCATTTTCTAGGGTTTGGATTAGCGGCTATTGCTTGGAGTCAAACTTGAGAAGCAAAAGACACGAGTTTTGTTGTGGATCTTCTTATTCTTTGGGTTTTATCATGATTTCTCATACTTTTATCTGTTTTATTTGTTTTAGAACTATGTTTGAGTAGATTTCTTTGTTTCTATGGTTAAGATGTAATCGAATGTTTTGTTTTGCATGATAGTTATTAGATTTTTGTGTTGGAATTTGTGTTTGCTTGATTATGTTTGATTTTAATTGCTTAGATTAAATTGTTTAATTTTTATTAGTTTGTCACTAGATGCATGATCACATCTAAAGCGCATTTCAACATTTATAATCTTTCAATCAAAACTAAGTACATGAGGTAGGTTTAGTGATTCGAAAGGTGAAACCAAATAGTAGCCGAAAGGTGAACATTTTCTCTTATCGAAAGATAAGAGGTTACCTTTAGAATACCAAATAAGTAACTAGGTAATTCAGACCAATATGAAATTTTGAGGTCTAGAATCCGACGAGGGTAAATATTGCAACTCCATACCAAGTTTTATGAACCAATATACGAGAGTTGAGGTTTATGAACATTAGGTATGGTCAGTAGAACCCTACACAAAGAAACAGTAACTCAAAGTCCACACAAACTGTGTACAACAGTACCCGGCCCGTGTCAGGGACTGAGAGGCAAAACTAAGATGAGTCTGAAACCCTCGAAACGTTTTTTTTATTATTGATTTAAACCAAGTTTATTTTCTTCCTTGCAGTTAATTGCTGTTGTTAAACTATTTGTGAAACATAAATATCCAAACCAACTTTTCTCACTTCTAGTCTTTAATTAACTTAAGTAGAATCTGGTTATTACTTGAACCGTCCCTTGGATCGATACCTGAATATACTGCTCGATAAGATTGTGCACTTGCAATCTAACTCGAAAGGTGTAACCAAGGTTTAAAAGGTATAACTTGCTATACTGAAACTTTGTGCATATATACTCTTTTGTGTGAACCATAATCCGATAATTTTCGAACTTACCGTGATGTTCCTTCAAGTCCAAACCCTAAACTTAATCAAAGTCCTCCTCCCCAAGTGACCAACTTTTCCAATGACCAATATGATGATTTTCGAACTCACCGTGAAATTTCTTCAGGTCCAGATCCTAATTGAACATAATCATAATCCTCCTCCCCAAGTAACCAACTTTTCCGAAGAGTAATATGATGGTTTTCGAATTTACCATAATTAAAGTTCCTTCAGGTCCAAATCCCAGACATAATCATAGTCCTCCTCCAAAAATGACCAACTCTTATGCTAACCAATATGATGATTTTCATATCTACCGTTTAGCTCCTTCAGGTCCAAATCTGATACATAATCCTAACCCACCTCTCGAGATGACCAACTCTTATGCAGATCAATCCAACGACTATCGTGACGTTCCAACAGGCCCAGACCAAATACATCATATATCCCAGCCCACCATAAGTAGATGGCTTTTAACTAATGCTGTTTCACAGAAACTAGAGAAGTTTATCAATAATTCATGGAAATATGTCCTTGTAATAGATTAATTTGCAGTGTGTATTGATTAATTTGCTGATGGGTGAATAAAATAATAATCGGTTAGACATTGTCTCCGTGCTAATAGTTAATCGAAGATTTTGTCTATTTTTTGCGCTTATGTTTTGCATAATTATTTTATATACTATATATTCTATTTTTTTTTCTCTTTCTTATGCTTTCACTTTGTTAAGTGTAATAAAAAGTAACTAAATAACTCTAGACAGTACATACGTGAATAGTATACTTCATATTACTGTTGAACTTAAATATGAATAGAGTCGTTTGTCATTATTTACTGTTCAACTTAAATATGAATCACAGGTTAAAAATATGGATATGAAATTTTTTTATGAATATTAAATATTTCAGTAACTTGACTTCCAACATTTACTCAAAACAATCACTACATCAAAAAACACCAATTATACACTGTAGGGGTGAGTAAATTGCTCATAACTCGTGAGCCGCTCATAACTCGCTCACTAAATGCTCACTTGAACTTGCTCATTTATCCGCTCACTTAAACTCGCTCATTAACAACTCGCTCATTTATTAAATGAGCGAGCATGAGCATGCCCCAACTCGTTCATTTAAAATTTGCCACATCTAATCCCACCGCCACATTCAATTCCAAATATTCATAGTTTATACATTTATTTATTTTTTTAAACAGATGCCTCAAAACAGTGTGTTGTTGTTAGTTTATGTTTTTGGATTTATGTTGGATTTTTATTAGTGCTGCTTTAGTTTTTGTTGATTGTTGTTTGTTAATGCTATTGTTAGTTTATATTGTTATTATTATATTTTTGTAATACCGTTGATTTTTTTGTTATTATTCTATTTAATTAAATTATGACAATTTATTAAATTTTAGTACCATAATTCGTGAGCCTCTTATAACTCGCTCATTTATCCGCTCGCTTGAACTCGTTCATTTAACAACTCGCTCATTTATTAAATGAGTGAGCACGAGCATACCCTAACTCACTCATGCTTGCTCATTACTCACCTCTAATACACTGTATGTCATGCATACACATACACGGATGGGAGAAATATCCAATAAATCATTGTGTAAAGTAAGAATGTGCGCATCTGAAAATGAGCTCGAATATTTAGACACGGTTAATTAAAATAGAAACGGGCATAAATGTGTTCCAACATTTTTACACAGTTGTTTATTAAGCAACTGTGTATGATTAGAAACAATTGTACACAATTGTGGTCAACTTAACCGTGTACAAATGAGCTCTGACAATTGTACACATTTTCTTTATACCAACCGTATATGAATGCTCCTTAGGATTTTTCAGAAAAAATCATGTATGTAATCATATACCCTTTTTTTTTCTACCAACCGCGTATAAATTCAGCAGAATTTTTCGAAAAAAATCATACTTGTAATCATACGCGGTTTTATTGTATGATCTATGTATGTGTGATGAAAGAAACACAAAATTGTAATACATTTTTATTAAATTAAATATTAAAGTAAAATACGAAATAGTACATTGGAGAATCCAGATAATTTGTACACTGCAAACAAACAAATGAAGAGATTAATTAAATTACTATTTCTACACATCAGACTGAAATAAATTATATATACATACATATCCTGGATTAATTACAAACTAATACAATGCTTAAGCCATCATCATATTCCTAAATTCATCAAAACTGAGCACTCCATCTCCATTCAAATCAAACCTACAAATCATGGCCTTACATTCATCCAAATTGCTCGGTGAGCCGAGTCGACTTAGCATGCAATTCAGACTCGCCGGTGTGATAGAACCCTCGCCGCCCATCTCGTACATCCAAAATGCTTGCTTCAAAACCCTAGTTGTCTCCTCTTCCCCCTCTTCTACGTGCACCAACTGCATGAACTCCTCTTCATCTAGCAATCCGTCTCCGTCTAAGTCTGCCGAGGCAACCAGAGCCTCGGCTTCATCAGAAGAGATATGTTCGCCAGCTGCTGCTTCCATGCAGAGTTGCAGCTCGGCAGCGGAAATCTTACCGTTGCCATCTCTGTCGAATGAACGAAAGATTTGGTCGAATTCAATGTATGGTGAGGATGACCCTGACACGGTTTCAACATTGATGGCTTCTTGCTTTCTCATGGCTTCTTACTTTTCTTTTCCTTTGTTCGTTTTAAATCTTTGGGGTGTTTATTCTGAAGTTATGGGTCTATGTATTGTTGTGAGTGTATGTGTATATATATAGAATGATTAATTAGGAGGTAGAGGAAAGGGATGAGAAGCTACAACATAATTGTGGCGTCCCAACATATTTCGAAAAGCGTGTAACGACTTGTTTTGTTGACCTGTGGAATGCTTTTTTTCTGTCCCGTGTTGAGTATTTATTGTTTATTTGAAATTTCATTTCAGTAGAAGAAAGTTTGACCCTTGCTCTTTTTGGGCTTTGAGTAGCCTCAATAATATATTTCGGCCTTAAAGGCTCAAATTAATGAGGGCCTCAGACGGATTTTTTTATAGGAGGATATTACTTTTAAATTAAGGGGAGTTGGCTATACACATCGAGATTATTTTCATTTACATAAAAATTTGTTTGAAGCCCGTAGGGTTTATATTTCTAGGTAAATAGGTGTCCTTATGGACAAACTTTTGTTCAGCCCATTGTTGCATAGTTCTCTGGACCGCCAAGATTCTCTAAGGGAATAGTCTAGCCCTGGTCAAAATGTTAGCAACAGAGGACCAAGCAGTCCTGACTATATCTTGTACTTCTGTGTGTGCTAACCAAAAATTTTCAAATTTGAATCTCCTTTTATAATAAGAGGTGTGTGGTTTTAGGGATAACAGTAATGGGATGTGATCTGATATGGAGGTTCTGTCTAATTTAGAGAATGTCAGGATCGGTCGACCGCTCGACCATGTGAAGTGCCGACCTACCACAGGAACTTCGAAAGTGGCAATATCATTAATCATAGCATTAAATCGGAGTAAGTGAGGTACCTAGATTCCTGAAATTGCCTGTCGTGTCATTAGTCGAGTGAAACAAGTTAAAATCACTGGTAATGATCCAAGGTAGGTCATTCAAGGTTCTAACTATACCTTCAATTCCTCCATAAATAGTTTATCCTCATCTTGTTGCGGCCTATAGACACTAGTCAGCATAAATCTGAAATTTTTTTCTTTTTTGAGAATGACAATAACACAATAATTATCAACTGTCAATAGTTCGCGGGTGAAAGAATTACTCCAAGCGAGTAAAATTCCGCCCCTCATACCTATCGCATCTAAAGTTAAGCATTGATTAAACCTAATTAGGCACACTTGTCTTACTCGAAATAATGAGTGATTATACCATTTAGTTTCTTGCAAACATAAAATATCACATTTTGTATCTAACACAACATCATTAACCACAGCACATTTAGACACATCACATAATCCTCTCACATTCCAACACATAATTTTGAAAGAAAAGTTTAAAAGCATAGTTGCATTAGACATGGGTACCATTATACAGAAGTCACCTTACAAGTGCAAACACCAAAAAGAAACCAGGCACTAAAAAGAAAGTACAGTAATGCAATTAAAATAAAGTAAAACTAATTTAAACTAGTTAATTGGGGCCATCAATCTCTTCATCAGAGAGGTAGTCAGTGGAGTCATAACCTGGCACGAATTTTAAAGTGGATTTATAAATAGGCATCAGATTGAATTTGACTCGGCTGATGGTAAATCTGAACCATAAAGTTGTGGACCCACTTATGTTGAAACTGGGACGATATAGACTCGGATTGCAATTGGATCTTACTTAGCCCCCAGGAGCAGATCCATCTTAGTCTAGGGGGTCACTGCCCCTCTTTGGATTTTGAAATTTTATATAAATTTATAGGTTCGGACCGACTTTGTTCTTCTCTGTAATTAATTTTGTTTGCCCTTCTCTGGACTTTTGGTTTGTAATTAGAGGTCAGAGTATTGGAAATTAGAAATTAGAACATTTTTTTTATCTAGTATTCTATTAGCCAATGGATTCGAATATGATTAACTATTCAAATCAAACTTGTTATTTTTTTGCCCCTCTTGACAAAAAACCTGGATCCATCCCTGTTAGTCCCTATGTTTAGAAAAAGTTACAATTTCCATGTGTATTTTTTGTAATTTTTTAATGAAATTCTATATTTGCCGTTTTGTTAATGAAATATTTAATTAAGCAAGCAACAAATATGTCTCATATTGAATATTATTATCTAATCAAATTCAGTCCATATTTTAGTAAATTTCTAATTCAGCACATAAATTTCACACGACTCCGATAATACATTTCCAAACTGCTTCAAATGCATTTCAAATAAGTTCTTTCATTCAAATAAAAAACCACATCTTTATTTAGTTCTCCAAAGATGTTCAGTATATCTTCCTCATTTTCAAAGTGATTATTTTTTGAACAAAAATCATGTAATATGAAGGAGTGAATAACTTTAGTTATCTTGGGGCCTTTATCTTGAACTAGCATCATATCCTGAAACAATCTTACATAACCACATGATTAATAATTATAACCACTGATATCTTGTTTACTTTCTGATTTTTGTAGCCATGTCTTCAATTGGTGAAAAACAGAATACTCATATAGAGAAAAGAAAAAACAGATCATGATAGGACCTCCTCTGATTACTTTCCCTTACATTTATGAGGTCCTCTGAAATTTTTGTGTACAAGAATTAAGAGGAAGGATTCTATGCATACTCTGTTTTTAATATCAGTAGGAGACAGGGATAGAGCCAAGTGGTTTTTTCAAAAATATACTTTTACTTTTTCTTTTTTTTGAAACAACAAATTAAAGAAATATACCTACAATTATAAATTGTGTCTGTTTCTGAATTTTTTTTTCCAAAATATAGTTCTAGTTCTATATTTTCTCAGAAAAATTTGAGAAATATACTTAATATTTATATCTCATCTATTATTTTTGTTCCATCTTATTAAATACCATGTCTCTGCCCATAGCAGGAGATATAAATCAACAAAATAATTGAGGGTTTGAGATTTTCCGATGCGCGTCCTTATCCAGAACTCATCCTACTTTTTTTAGTTACCGTTCTAAAAATTTAAAACTCTGACAATCATGACTTTTTTAATGTTTCAAAAATTACCACTCACGCTGTCTGCACACTATTTTTTTAAGCGTGCGCAGACTCAGCTTCCGCACAAAATATTGTACTTAATTTACCGTACTGTTCCCTCTGTCAGGTCTCTTCGAATGTGATCCAGCAAAACATAAAAACATCACCAAATTTGGTCAAACCGTCAAAATAAATTATAAAACCTCTGACCATTCTACCGGAACATAGTCGGCAATACGTGGAGCACTTGCATTGGCCAATTTATTGTTATAACCTTCAAGCATCCGAGGTGCGCTTGAGTGAGTATCCTCGAGATATCTCAACTTTTGCGCGACCGACGTGTCCGATGCCTATTCGGGGGTGATGTAGGATTATGTGTGCTTTGAGATTCGTGCAGAACGTATTCAAACGGTTGGGATTTTCCAAGTCACGCAAAGTTTGAGATATCTCAGAGGACACGAATTCGGTGCGCTTTATGTCTCTTTTATCTGTGATCCCATGTGGGCGTGATCTGTGTGATACATGACCCATTAATATGAGTATTTATTTCCTCTATTGACTTTTTTTTTTTTTTTTAAAATCCTTGACAGATGCTGCCAATTTTTGCATTAGCCGTCAACATTTTACAACAGTCATGTTACAACTAACTTACATGTATAACAGTAAATTAATCCGTGATACCTACTTCATTCTTTTTATCTATGTTTACTGTTTAACAGTATTTAAGCCATAAATTAACTTCTACTAAAATTCTGTCTGACAATATCTTAGGGAGAATTGCGTATTTCTATTGATTTAAAACAGTTGTTTCAATATTACATAAAAATAACTCATAAACTCATGCATGTAGTAAATTTTTTTTTTCAGACTTCATTTGCAGTTTGATTTTAGATTTTGCATATTCCGATATCAGTCGGATACATATATGGATGCGAATCGGATTGAATATTTATTAAAATAATATAAAAAATACTAAGTTCATAATATTTATTTAATTATAATAGTGAATAACATATTTTTTTCATAATATATATTAAAATATATGATATATTATCTACTATTCAGATACGGATAATTGAAACGTAAAACCATATAAGTATTAATTTATATCCATACGAATATTCAGATATCAAATATCCACATCTAATTTTTTAAATACAGTATGAATACATATCGTATATTATCCATACCATTTTTTTTATTGGTTGTTACTTGCTATAATAATGTTTTCCGATATTATATGCAGAAAATCCATCAAAACTAGATCAGCAGTTTCAAGTATACTTTTAAATTGTGCATATTAATTTAATTTCCCATTTCCGCATGAATATATTGGTCTATGTACACTAAATTTGGTGTGTGACCAGTGTGCGCATGCGTCAAAAATAATGTACAAAAATGGTAACTTTTGAAATATTAAAAATAAAATGGTAATATCAGAATTGTAAATTATTAGAGTGGTAACTAAAAAAATTTCGACCAGAATTCATATCACTTAAGGTAATAAAATATTTATATTTAGATCCACACGATTAAAGGGACATTATGCATTCCACTTCAGACAGAATTAGTTCGACTTCTTATCAAACAGTCCTGATTTAAACATAAAATTATGTTATCTCAAAGGATACGGACTTCCCTATCTATACCATAAAAACAAAATATAACAAAAAAAATAAATGAATAAGTAAATAACTAAAGAGAAGAGAAATCAAAATCCAATTCCCAATCCATACTGGCAGGGACAATATGAGCTTGTGATCCATATGCAGTTCTTATGTCGATCCTATACGTGTTTTTCTAAAAAAAAAAATATCTTATGTCGATCCGATCGGTGATATAATTAAATAAAGAGCAAAGATACAATGCTGCCACCCATGACTCCATGAGGCCATGACCCATCCCGTGCTACTGTTATAATAATTAATGCTACTGTACAAGGCCATGGAGGTAAGAATCAATGGGCAAATGGTTGCTCAGGCACTGCCACAGCTCTGGTTTCTTTTGAAAAACCAGAGATATAAGAATAATGTAAAAATGTGTTTTCCTTCTCTGATCATGTTTTGAATTTTTATCTCTGCTTTTAAAGTTCAAACCGACAATTCTAATTATACTTAATATTAATATGAAATTTATATTAAAATATGTTTGGAGACAAATTTTGTTGGGAATTTGCATTTATTTGCCCTATTTTTGTTGTTTTTTGAGAGATTTTTTTTTTTTTTGAGAGAAAGCCCTATTTTTGTTGTTGTTTTGTTACCTGTATGTGCATTCATTCGAAAGCCGTTAGCTTTTCAAAATCTAATTATATTCAATGGTATAATTATATTATTGAATACTATGTTACTCGGATATTCCATTATAGGCTCCGTACCTGTATTGGACACAATACGTGTCCGATACGCGAGCTTACGTGGTGTATCCTTACTCAGTCGATACGGTTGCCGATACTCAGTTGAAACGGCTGGATACGTGCGGATACGGTGATAGAGAAGATCAGAATCAAGATCAGATGAGAGCTCATTTAATTGCTTATATTCAACATCTGAGACCATCTCGGAGAGGAGCAAAAGAAAAAAATGTCATATCAGAAAGGGGTTTAAACGAGAAGAAAATTTAGTAGAAGAATGGAATGTTTGGCAAGCACCTGAAAAAGAGAAAATATCGAACAGAAAGTATAGAAAGGTATAATAGTCAAATACTGTTATTTAATTAGTTTAAGATACAATTAATATATTGTAAAGTTATAATGGGTAAATATGATATTGCAAATTTTTTAAGGGGAAAATATATAATATCAAAGTTTCGAAGGGAATACATGAAATTCCCTCTTTACATTAAACAAGAGAAAATAAAACCTTTTCATAACAAACATGTACCAGAAGCATACCCTTTCTGCCTAACGAATTTACAATCCAATCAATATATCACCAAATCCAACAGGAGTTACAGAACACAAGTTATTGTGTGGTCCAACCAATCAAAAAAAAAAAAAAATGAATTAAAGAAAAGAGGAGAATAAAAATTATGATACTCGTCCCAGAAATTCTCTCTGTTTCTGCCATCCTCGATCACCATCGATCTCACCAATGAGCAATTGAGCATTGAACTAACTTCAGTCCAATATCTGATTTGAACCGTGTCGAAATTTGCATATTCAATTTAAATTTTACGAGATGATTCACAATTTTTCCGTACGAATTTTAATACGGACCGAACAATGAATGTAATTTCAATGTTATCCAATCAACATATCACTAAATCCAATAGTACAAGTTATTGTCTAGTCCAACCAATTAAAAAGAATAATGATTAAAGAAAAGACGACAAGAATGATCCTCACTTGGGAAATTGTTTCTATTATTCATATCGTCACCATCTCATATTTGAGAGTCTGATGTCCGATATGATCCGTTTGAATTTACGTCGGAATATGTACATCTGGTTTATATTTACGGAACAATTTCAATATTTTTATACAAATCTCAACACCAATCAAATGATTCTAAGAACTGAATTTAATCACTCAGGCAACCTTTTCCAATTCTGACACGATATATCACACCACTAAAAGGACAATAAAAAAGGAAATTATACAATAATTTCTGATGGCAAAGTAATTTGTCATGTTTTCTTTATCACCTAATTAATCTGGTGATCAGAACTCATCAAAATGTTTTGAGGGCGAGGAGGTGTAAAAGAGGAAGAATATTAAGAAATAAATGGAGAGAGAGCAGCAGAGGGTAAAAGAAAAAAAAGGAGAAACAGAGAGAAGGAAACAAAATATATAATATATTCAATTTTCTAACATTAGTGATCCGGCCTTGCTTCCTCTCTGATTCTTTGAATGCGGCTTTTGTCGGATTCGCTCGGTCTCATCTCTCTGCAGTTGTTGTCGACGTCGGTAGCGCAGATAGAGCCAGAGAAGAAGAAAGAAGAACAAAATAGCAAAGAGCAAAACAGTCACAATTAGAAACACCTCTCCATGCACCTTGTAGCTCTTATCTCTTGTTACATTCACCTCCTCTTGATTGCTTGGACTTGGTGCCATTTATGCCAAAGAGGAAAATGGAGAGAGAGAGAGAGAGAGAGAGATATGTTAATCCACGATACCTAGTCATGGCTAATTATGTGAAGGAGGGTATTAGATGTTGATGTGCAATTTGGGACCATAATCTTAGAGACACGTTTTCCATTTAAGTAATATGAAAAACAAAATTGATGAAAACGAAATCATAAATCATAATTTCTGAAAACTAAGAATATTATTAAAGATTATGTGAATCTCTTTAGTAGTGAGAAAATTGATACTTCATAAACAATATTAAGCTTTCAAGCGGTAAAATGTGCAAGTTTTTAAGTTAATTTTAATACATTCATTTTTCAATATTTTTACCGCTTGATTTGATACTAAAATAACTCGAAAATTAAAAAAAAAAATTATTTGTAAACGCATCACTCATAATGTAAATCGGTTTGGATTAGTCATTTAAAGTCAATTTGATAGGTTTTAGAGTTAGTGTTATATAGGCTAAAATGACACTAATATTATATTAGTCAAACTTTTGGTGGTCAACTTTCTTCTCATGGGTCATTTGAAATAAAAGTTCCATATTTAAGAAAGTTTATATTTTTTTTTTGAGAAAAAATGTGAGTCAAGCTCACATTTAATTCCATTAAATGGTAAAAGATTACAAGAGTTTTGTAAAAATATGATGAAAATGTAAATGCTCAAACAACTGAGCTTTGAAAAGTAGATGATTAAATCCTAGAAAGCAGTAAATCAGAAAAGTAAAAAACGAAAATAAATAGCAGAAGAAATGCCAGCAGCATTGAGCTGAGAGTCATAGTTTTGCGAAAAGGCCCCTGGATTTATTTTCCTCCTCCAACCTTGTCAGTACCAGTTTTGCTAAAAGGCCCCTGGATTTATTTTCCTCCTCCAACCTTGTCAGTACCACTTTGGTACCAAGTTGGTTGTGCTAGTATAGAAGAAGTTGCTGATTCAACTGTCCGTGTTGGACCTTTCCTTTGTCAGTATTACCCCTAGCGTACAGTAGCATACCAGTAGCGTACCGGTACCAGTCGGTATCTGTTTTCTCCTTACCAGTGCCTAACTTCCATGGCCTTGATGGCTCTGTCTTGTGTTGATCCTACCAGCAGTATAGCGATTGTGCCTTTACTGTTGCTCGGTATTGTTGCAGGCCTATGTTAATGTCTGTCCTTCCCTCTGCAGTATTATACTCCACTGATCCCGCACTTGTTGTAGGAGAAGGTCATTACTATTTGATTTATCTGTAAAAACTCTCGAACACCTCTCTCTCCAAATAACAAATTGTGTGATCTGTAGCAATGATCTTTCCTCCTTGTTGAGTTCATTGTTGAGCAGTGCCTTCCTTGCTTGTCGAGTTGGCACCTTCATCCTCATGATTATAGATATTTGCCTGTATATTTCCTTTGTCACTGTACATTTCTCAAAGAGGTGTGGCACTGTTTCTAATTGCGATTTACACATGATGCATCTGTTTACCATATTCCATCCTCGTTTCATCAGATTATCTATTGTTAATATCTTGTTTAACACCATTAGCCATGAAAAAACTTGCATTCTAGGGGGTGCCTTGCTTTTCCATACCTTATTTACCTCTGACTTGAAGGTTGGGGCATGTTTGTAGGCTTGGTAGTATGATTTGACACTGAATTGTTTGGATGGTGACCATTTCCATAGTGCTTTGTCTGGGGTGTTAGTTAGGGGGATGGTTTACTGCTCCAGTGTAACATTCAATTGTACTAGTTGCTCTGTTGCTTCTTGAGATAGCACTTCCCTGAACAATTCTCTTGTACTTCTTGCATTTAAAACTTGTGCTACCGACATCTCTTGGTCAATAGCATACGTGTACAATATTTGGTATTCATGCTTGAGAGTCCCTACTCCCCAATTGTGGCTCCAAAATAGAATTAAGTCCCCTTTTCCCACTATTCTCAGCATTGATGCTTCCATGAAGCTGTATACTTCTTTTAGGGTGGTATTGAAAAAGTAAGATTTGGGTACTGGACATAGGGTGTAATTTGTCTGTTGGAATATTGTCTTTCATATTTTTTTTTTTGGATTTACCCATTGCCAGTACCATTTAGCTAGCATGGCATTGTTGAAGGCGGTTAGGTCCATAACACCTAAACCTTCGAGTTTCTTTGGTTTGCAAACCATTTCCCAGTTGGCTAGGTTAAGCTTTTTCTTTTGTTGTGTGATACCATGCCATAAGAAGTGTCGCCTGATTTTGTCTATATCATGAATGACCCAAACCGGCAGCTTAAGGCACGACATGTAATAAGTTGGTAATGCTGATAGGACGGCATTGAGTAGTGTCAACCTGCCAGCAATTGACAGGTTTGTCGCTGCCCAGCCTTCTAGTCTATTGTTGAACCTTTCTAACAGGGGCAGGAAGGCAGTTTTGGGTAGTTTGGTATTTGATAAAGGGAGGCCAAGATATGTGAATGGGAATTGACCTAGTTTACACCCCATTGCCAAGGCTAGTTCTTGTCCCATGTCCTGATGTGTAATGGTTGTCACCAGTTCTGATTTATTCAGATTTACTGACAGCCTTGAGATGTTTTCAAAAGCTATCAAAACTATCTTTAGTATTTGTATCTGATGCATTTCTGGCTTTAGAAAGAATAAGGTGTCGTCCGCATATAGCAAGCACGAGGACATACCAGAGAAGGGCATTCTGATTGCTCCTGTTGCTTTTAATTTTGAGACCCATCTATTGATAAAATCCATGGCAATTATGAACAAGAAGGGTGATAGCAGGTCCACTTGCCTCACTCCTCGTTTGAGTATTATTTTCTTTCCTAGAAGTCCATTAACAAGGATTTGTGAAGTGCCCTTTAATACCGAATTCTCAATCTATTGTAACCAATTGCTCGGAAATTTGAGGTTTGTAAGAACCCTGATTAAATACTCCCAACTAATTGTGTCGAATGCTTTATGTATGTCCGCTTTGAATATCGCTAAAGGGATTTTATTTCTTTGTGAGTTGTGTATTGCTTGCTGAGCATAAATGAACCCTTCAGCTATTTGCCTATTCTTGATGAATCCTGTTTGTTCTTTGCTCACTAATTGTGGTATGTATTGCTGTACCCGATTTGCTAGGATTTTGGAGAAAATCCTTTGTATCCCATGAATTAAACTGATAGGTCTGTATTCTTGGGGATGAAGAGAGTTTGTTTTTTTTGGGATAAGGATGATGTGGGATGTGTTTAGAGGGTGTAATGAGCCTCCTTCTGCTGTGATGTTGGATAGAACTGCATGTATGTCCCTTATTAAGATATGTTGATATTTGATGTAGAACTCACCCGAAAATCCGCCAGGACCCGGGCTTTTATTGAATGGGATACAAAGGATTAATGTAAAAAAAATTTGTATCCTTTGTATCACTAATTGGGCTTTTATTAAACTCCTATTCTCAATAATTAATGTAAATATATAAATTTCCTATTTTATTGAAAATTATATGTGTTCGATCCGTTCAATGTGCAATATAGCTCTTAAAATAATTAATTTTGGTTGTGTTCTTCCATTAAATTTCTATGCATTTAATCATATGTTTACCAATGTATATGACTTTAATGTTTCGAAAAAATAATATTTATTTGTGCTGATAATTTTCTGAATGTAAAATATTTTCTGTAAAATATTTTCTATATAAATATTTTAGAAATTGATATTTTTTTCGTTCCGACCGAAATTCAATAAACAACTCTTATGAAGTAACGAAGATGGTCCAAAAATATTGGATTTTGATAAACCCCTTCGGATAACATATAATAGCGGTCAATTTTGTTTCTCTTTTGCAACTTTTTCAATATAAATTTAATGGACTTTATTTCTTATGAAATTTTGTTCTCATTTGGGACCACTTATATAATTAGGTGGTTGGGACAATGTTGTTGTACCGAGTTGTTAATGTTTGTTTTGTTACATCGATATCATGCTATTCAATTAATGATTTTTAGACGAAGATAAGAATTAAGTCTTTTAAGTTTAAATATTTTTCAAAAAAAGAAAAATCACTACTTAATTGAATTTTGAATCTATGACTTTGTATAAAAGAGAATAGAGTGAGGCTATGGTATACTTTGCAATGCGCGGATTGTTCTATGCATATCTCCGTCTTCAAAGTCCAAATATTCGATCCAAACCGTTCAACATTATTATTATATGAAAATGTATATACTTGGAGACAAAATTTTATATTTTTTGGAATTCTTTTACTATTTTTTTATAGGTAGAAAATTACTAGTTTTAGATATATGGCCCACAAGTTTTAGATCAAGTGGTTTTCTAATTGTCTCAAAAATATTAAAAAAAATTCAAAAAATATAAAATTTGGTCTATAAATATATATATTTTCATATGATAATAATGTGAGCAGTTCAGATTAACTATTTGAACTTTGAAAATACAAATATAAATCCAATACACAAAATGATCCGTGCATTGCAAAGTCCTTTGCCTCACCCATGAGTATACATATGAAGGATTGGCTCTCATTGAATTAACATGTTGAATTAATAGCCTTTATAGGCATATTAGTGTTCTTGAAGAAAATCTTAAACTTCACAGCATGTAATGAAATGATGCAAAGAGTATCATATATGCGGTACAAACATAGTATTCGAAAGATCATACGCAATTCTTTCTCTTATACAAAGGTGATGTTGATTTAGTAGATGTGGCAATATAACAACAAACTTAACTCAATTATTTGGGAACTAATTAATTAATTAAGATGGTTCCAAATTCCTTTCTGCCTCTTTCATTGTCAGTCATGCATGATATGTTATTATAACCGGACCAAATATCAATCAGCTGGTTCGGATCACTTGGTTTAGTAGATTAGGCCATGTGTAATAACAGTGTATTATACTTTTGTTAGCTTTTATTATTTGCTTTTATTATTATTATTATTATTATTATTATTATTATTATTATTATTATTATTATTATTATTATTATTATTATTATTATTATTATTATTATTATTATTATTATTATTATTATTATTATTATTATTATTATTATTATTTTGGGTAAAGAGGTTTTTTCTTATGCCACCATCAACGGAATTCAGCTCCATTGCAATATCTGACTGAGCAAAATAAGATATGAGTCGTCAGTTCCCTGTTCGGTAGCCCCATAACCCATGAAAACTCATGGACAAATTACTTTTCATGGGTAAAAAACAAATTGTAGATATTTTATCTAATTTCTGTTCGGTAGTATGTTTTTTATTCCTATATAAATTTCTCAAGAAGATCATCCAGTAATAAATTTTTATGATGAAAAAAAATCAACGGACTCTGATTTTTTTTTTTCCAACCAATGAATCCCTGACGCTGCTTGAATTAATTACATCTACTAGTGGAACCTTCTTATATCTGACCTTTGCTGTTTAAATTATATATTTTTGTTGATGAAGTTTGCAATATTAATTACTTCTTAGTTTCATGGTACTGTGAAGTTAATCACTTCTTGTATAAAATTAAAAAAACAACTTCAAAATAGAATTTTAAAGTCCTCCACAGTATTGCAAATAACGGTATGCAGTCATCAGACGAACAATGTACTGCCAAGTGATTAGTTAGGAATAATCAGGAATAATCAGACGGACAATGTACTGACAATGTACTGTCAAGTGATTAGTTGCAAATAACGGTATGCAGTCATTAACAATTTTTAAATTCTTTTGTTTGGAGGGGTGTACCGTATACGCATTCTAAAATATAGACCTTTCTGGCTGGCCCAATTAATTGGGCTTATAAACCCAGGAAAGTCAGATCCAGGCTTTTTAGGCCGGAAATAGAACCCAAAACCCTAGTTACTTCGAAGGAAACCCTAGAAATCTCCAAAAAGAGAGGGGGGAGAGAGAGAGAGAGAGAGAGAGAGAGAGGAGGCGAAATAAAGGACGTGAAACTTGTGGAGCGGGAGGAGAGAAAATGCCTCTATCAAAGCGCAATCGAGAAGGTAGTTTGTTTCGATTTTAGTATAGATTTGAATATTTTCGAAGGTTTCCACTTGTTTCGATCCGTTTTCATCAAGCTCAGTTGTAGAAATCCCTTGTTTATTTCTGTTATTTCAAGTTTCTTGAAAGTAATTGGCGAAACTGAAGTACATGGTTTATTTCTTGTTTGAAAAATTGATAGTTTGTCTCTTGATAGATTCATTAAAGTTGCCCCCTAGGTGACCAGTAATTGTTTATTATTTTATAATTCTAGTACTGTTATTGCTACCTGTGATGTGGATTATAGGAATTAATTGATTTTCATACACCTTGTTTCAAATTAATGGGAAATAGATTTTGCGGGTATTACTTTTTTATAGTACTTCATAATCATGGTGCTCTCATTACAATTTAAGGATATATAACCTGAAAACCAAAATATTTGCTTATAGTGATTTTATCTAAAGATCTTTAGCCTTATTTATTTATGTTCAAAGTGCCTATTGAAACATACAGTGACATTGTCAAAAACAAAAAAGAAGGGAAGGGTGGCCAAGGAGTCATTGGTAAGTGCCATAAAAGAAGGGCTTGAGCAGTATAAAACCGCTTATGTTTTCACTTATGAAAACATGAGAAACCAGAACTTCAAGAAATTTAAAGAACAGCTCAAATCCAGCAGCAGGTACACTTCGTAAACCTGCTTTGTATTTGTATTTGTATTGTCTAATGATTTATTTGGAATGCTACAGTTTAATATTGTACTGTTTTGTTTGCATTGATAGGAAGATTTCTATTACTTATTATTTGCTTGAACTAAAAGTTAAATTTCTAATGTTAAATTGAAGGTTTTTTCTTGGATCAAATAAAGTAATGAAAGTAGCACTTGGTCGGTCCCCGGCTGATGAAGCTAGACCTCGTATACATAAGCTCTCTAAGGTTAGTTTTTACATCCATCTTATTTTTATGTGGATGCTACAGTGAAAACAGTAATATTTTTGTTTTAGTATATTTTATTTTGTTTTTATGAAAATTACAGTTACTTCGTGGTGATTCTGGTCTCTTTTTGACTAACCTACCGAAAGAGGATGTTGAAAGGTAAATGCTCTCTGATTTTTTTTTTTTTTTCTTCTGTAAGGTGGATATTTGTTAGAAAACAATTCCCACGTAAATTTGTTCCGACATTTCAGAATATTCAGAGAATTTGAGGAGCAAGACTTTGCAAGAACTGGGACTATTGCTACAGAAAAGGTTGCTACTAGAGTGTTTTTTTTTTTGTTGACTTCTTGATTAATTACCTTTAAAAGTAATAATGATATTTTTGATTTGATTAACAGATAGAGCTTAAAGCTGGGCCTTTGGATCAATTCTCGCATGAAATGGAACCATTTCTGCGTAAACAGGGGTTGCCCGTTCGATTGAATAAAGGTAAAAATATATATCAAATTGCCCTTTGCTAGATCTGTTGTAATATTTCATTCTATATAGATGTTTAATATAAAATTTTCATTTTATTGAAATACAGGGGATATAGAATTAATATCTGATCATCTTGTGTGTGAAGAAGGGGAACCCCTGTCTCCCGAAGCTGCTCGTGCTTTGGTATGGACCTATTTTTATTCAATTTTATTATTTGTTGTTCTTGTTGTTTTTTGTGCTTCCATTTAAATATCCATAGCAATGGCCAAGGTGTTGCATGCACATATTTCATCCAATAAAAAGTACTTGTACAGTGAGGAGGGTACTGTTTTACAGGAGTTTGTAGGTGATATATACTGTTATGTAAGGGTGATGTGGTTTTTCTTGTGGCGCACAATTTGCCCATCTTTTAGAGGACTTGTTCTGAATTTGATATATATTTTTTATTTTTTGTTGATATCACTGTTTTTTTTTTTTGGCAGAGACTACTAGGGATTAAATTGGCAACATTTAAGTTGAACCTATTGTGCAGATGCTCAGAGGATGAATTTGAAGTTTACAGGGAGGGTTTGGATCTATCTGATATTGAATCCTCTTGATTGATATCAACAAGAAAATTAAATTGCCTACTGTATGATTTCTTATGAGATCTTAGGTTGAGGATTATGATCTGCAATTTTGTTCTCTATTTCTAAGTTAGTGTGTATGTGTCTGAAAGTTAGTACTGCAATTTGTTGCTGGATTGTATTGATAAACCATTTTAAATGTGTTCAACATTTAACCCATTCCAAAAGGCAAGTTTTAGATAGATTACAGTTAGAATTTCTGTTTTATTAATAATATCTCTGACATTGTCGTTAGTTCTCTGTTTATTGCAATACTCCTATATCAGGATGCAATATATTTAATCCTTGGATGTGGCATTTGGTGATTGCTCCCGTATTCTACTTGTACCAGACAAATTTCCTTTTGGTTTTCAGAATTATGCATGTGTATTATGCGATTGATCTTTAGGAATGTACATCTTCATTTTGACAGTCTAAAGTAGTAGATCTCAATTGTTCAATATGGTTTTCATATGAAAATTTACTGTCTTTGAAAATCAAATTTTACATTTTTTTTTTTTAGAATTTTCTGCTATATTTTTAGATTTATAAAATGATCATAATCATTACTTTCAAATTGTCTCATTTTTTTCGACCTAACTTAGATCAATAATTTTCTACCTGTCTGAAAAGGATAATAAGAAAATATAGAGAAGTGTAAAATTAATCGGTGTGAATTCTTAAAAAAGCTACGTGCGTGCTCACCACTGCTAACTAGGTTTGCAATTTACAATAGTAGATATGAATGCTTATGTGACCAAACATCCATTTTTAAATAATGACATGGTCTCACTAAATATGGAATTATTGTTTAATTCATATTATAACTGCACACAATTTGACTATTTTACTAACTACTTTTGTAAAAGAAAAAAAAAAAGACTAGTTTACTAACTACCCAGAAATGAAAATGACATAACCATTCCTGAAACATTTGAGATCATTTACCTTTATCAAAATTGACTTTTGGAGTGATGTTTAGTTTTCTTCCGAGATTTTTATCAATACTCTTAAAAAATATATATATATATCAAATATGTTTTTTATTTTTTTTAATGTCCTGACTGTTCAGATGGAGAGCGCCTAGCTTCCAACACCAAACCGCTCCCCAATGGGGGGGTCATGTATCAATACCAAACTGTCCTCTAGTTGGGTGGTATGGTATAAAACCTACTATATATTCAATTTTTCTGTCTTGCCCACTCAAAATTTATTCCAACTTCAGAGCAAAGAGAAAGACAGAGAAAGAGAAGAAGAGAGGAGATTTTGGACGATTTTTTTGGTGACTACAAGTAATTTTTTTATTAACTTTTTAATTTATTTTTATATGCTTTTTTTAACTTTTTTTATTTTTTAATTACTAATAATTTTTTATTTATTTTATTGGCTAATAATGTAGTTTGTTAAGAAAAAAGTGTTAATTGCATTGTATGTGGGCGGCAAGCTAACTCGGGGTGTAGAGGACGCATAATACATGAAAGATGCTATCTATGACTTCAAGGTTAATGAAAGTACTACATTTCTGGAACTTAAGCAACTGGTATATGAAAAAACTTGTGTAAACCCCAACCAGTATGACATAGAATTGATTACACGGATTGACACACAAAGGGGGGAGGTAATAGGCCTTTCTTTGTGAGGTATCCTATAACAGATAGGGGATTATGGAGAAGTGTGTACAATCAATTTGAGTTGAGGAATATCCCAATAATGGACTTATAGTCCAGGAGGGTTCCGCATCAGCCCGGGGTTGGACCTTCTAGGGTAAATTTAGGTTATGACAATTCAGGGTACCACAACTCTGGTTATGATAACCCGGGGTACCACAACTCCGGTTATGATAACCCGGGTACCACAACTCCGGTTATAACAACCCGGGGTACCATAACTCTGGTTATGTACCACCGTACGTACTACATGTTTATGACAATTATGCACCTAATTATATCCATTATTATACCCTTGATTTTAACCACCACCCCAACATGAACCTGTAATCCCTAGATTTTCATCTATACCAGAGTTAGTACCATTACTATTACCTGTTAATTGAAATGATACTGAGATTGAGACTGATGGGATTGATGTCATACCAGAAAAGAAAATGGACACGGGGGATGATTTTGAAAGGGCTTGGGATTCTGATCACTTATCATATGGTAATGTAGATATACTACCTACTCTTAGGGAAGACATATTTTCGATTAGAGGTCGGGAGAATAGGTATCTGGTCGCCACATTCAACGATACCACAGCTTTTTAAGAGGCAAATATTAGTTTTTTTAGTAAGCATAGTGTATACAATCAGGAACTTCTCCTAGGGCAACTTTATAGCAACATAGAAGAACTTGTGAAGAAAATCCATGAAACTCATGTTAACAGCAACTGGTAATGTAAAATACAAAAAAGGGACTAAACAAGATTGGTTGTGATATATATAAAACGCCCCCGCATTGTGAGTTCTGCCTTTTTGCAACTCCCGCTGGTTAAGGGGAAGCATGGATGATTAAGAAGTTTGAACCATCTCATACATATAAGTCTGCATCCACAAGGACAGACCATGCATAGCTGACGACATCACTAATTGCTGATGTAATCGAGAAAGACATTAAGAATGACCCATCGATGAGCATTAAGTAAGGGTGTAAACGGATCAGATGTGTTATTCAATTTTGTATGAATCCGAAATTACTTAAATTATCCGATCCATATTCGTATCAGAGACTATCCGTATCCAAAAAATCATAACGAAGAAGGATATGGTAAGACTTTTAACTATCCGTATCTAATCGTTTACACTTTTAAACCACGACAAATGTGTTATATGTAATTAAATTGATTTATTAAATTGCATATAGATATATATATTTTGATGAACAATATAACACTATGACATAATTAGTGACTAATATTTTAATAATATAATAGATGTTTTGTAACCAACAAGCTAATTATGAAAAATATCCATATCCATCGATATCTGATCTATAGCCGTAACGTTTAATATTCAATCTGTATATGTATCCGAGACTATCCGTATCCATATCTATATCCGTATTTGAAAAATTATAACGAATATGGATACGATAAGACCACTATCCAATCTGTAACTGACCGTTTACACCCTTAGTATTTAGGAGGTGGCTAGAAGTGTCAGAATAAAATACTAACATGCAACCCCAAAATACAACAAGTTGTGAAGAGGTCGTGAACTTGTGGTTTGCAGAATATTCAGTAGTTGGGAGGGTTCATATGACTTGTACCATTGCTCCAGGCCATAGTAAGTACAAATCCCGGCACTGTATATGAGTAGTGGCATGTCAATATATATGACGAGAACGAAGTACTAATGGAGGGAGTTCAATAATTGAAGGGCATAGCATGAGCTTTTGGTGTTTATATTCAAGCTGTGCCATACATCAAACTAGTTATTAGTATTGATGCATGCTTCATGTCTGGCTGTTAAGATAGGAGGCTACTAATAGCATATGCATATGATGCTGAAAATTAGTTATTGCCTTTGACATTTACAATTGTTGAGAAAGATAATGGTGAGTATTGGGGATTCTTCATGAGTTTTTTACGAAGACGAGTGGTAGGGGAGAGGTTTTTTTGTGTCAATATCAGACCAGCACAAAGAAATAAAATATGTTTTTGATCGTACAGATTACGGTTAGTCAACAAGAATTGGCGAGGGTGTGCGTAGGTTGTGCATGCAACACATTGCAGAGAACCTTAGCAAGGCAACCAGAAATGATACATGGGTTTCAGACACATTTAGACTACATTGCAAAAAGAAGAAGTCGAGAATGGTGGAAGAGATGTTTAGAGATTATGCAAAGGTATGTATATGTCAAGTGTTTACATTTAAAATGATGATTTTTTATTTCAAGTGTTTACTTATATTATTTTCTTTCCTTATTTTTCTATAGTACATGTCAAAAGTAAATATCTACTTAATGAAGGTGGGCAAAAATAATTTCAAAGATCTCTAAGAGCCACCAGCATATGAGAAAATATTTCAAGCTTGTAATAGAAGTTATCATTGGATGTTATTGCACCTGCACCACCACCACCACCACTAGTCGATCACCAACAGTAGTTGTTAAACTAGTTGATAGAGCCCTATAGGACTTGCTTCATTAGTGACATCTTTTTCCTGAAAGAACTCCAGAAAGTGAAGATCTAGCATAATATTAAAGAGCCTAGTGTGCTATAGGCATGGATTGAATTGGTTCGAATTCTAAATACAAGGTCTGAAAATTATCAATACAGAGAATGCATATTTGACTCTGTTAAGAAGTAGGCAAATTAGTTATCCAAAAGTAGACAAATTAGTTATGGCCCTAATCATCTTTAGCCCTCTTTCTAATTGAAAATCTCTAGTTGTAACAAGAAAAGCGACAAAAACTAGCCATAATGCTTAAGCTTGTCAAGATGTTTCAGGGTTCTAAATAGTGCACTATAGCGTTTTTGGATCATAAAAGCTATGACGCTATTGGCAGTATTTGGGAATAGTGCTGTTTTTTCAGCCAGCATGCTATGACGCAATAAACGCTATTTAAACATTTGAGATGTTTCATAACTTTAATACTTTTGGAGTTAATTTAAAAGAGGATTGGACGGTTTTGGAGCTCGTCAAACTTAAAGTAGATTTAATGGGCATTAGACCTACTCCAAAGTCGAGAGCAGCTGTTCGAAAAATAAACGCTAACTTAACTTCATTGTTTTATCTAACTAAGAATTGAGTTAGTGGCTATTTTCTGAAATTTTTAAATATACCATATCTCAAAAAAAAGATAAACCAAACAACTATAATTTTTGAAAAATTCGAATTTTGACACGACCACATCCTCTAGGTGCAGCCACCATTTTTTGGGCCGCATCCCCTAGATGTAGCCCGTAGAAAAGTGGTCACATCTAAGGGATGCAGCCGTGTCAAAATTCGAAATTTTCATAAAATATGATGGTTTGGTTTATCTTTTTTAAGATTATGGTATATTTAAAAGTTTCAGGACTATTTTAGTGTTATTTTAGCACGCTAAGCTCACTAACCTACTTTACACTCGAAGTTTCAAACGTATCCTCAATAAACAAAATGAAAATCTTCAAATTTAATATATTCCAATATATTATTATTGAAATAAATTTATTTTAACGATTCAGTACCATCGTTCTAATGTGATTGAAAAGATTAAAATTATATTCATGAACCTTATTATATTAATTGATGACTTCATCTCATTCTTGCTTTACTCAAAACACATCATTAGAATGCCAAAGGTTGTTAAATAAAATCCATATTCTCCACAAATGTGAAATTTGTGTTTAGAATCCGGAACATTCGATCAAAATTCGAACCGATCCGAACCAATTTAAAAATTTATAAGATCCTTCAATATTCATGTTAATTCAAAATGGACGGTCCTGATTCTTTGTGCACTAGCTCAAATTTTGAGTTACCTCTGTATTTATTTAAATTTTTGGCAATTTTGTATCACCTGCCTCTCCTACAGCCTGGATGCTTGTCAGCTTGTCTCAAGTCTCAACAACTAAATCATAGAGCAGCGCTGTCAGAGGAGAACATTCTCTCTTCTACCACCTCATAATTCTTTCGAATTAATTCTACCTTCTCATAGCGGTCTATAACGGCAAAATTAAAGTTATTATCAAAGTTCTAAATAGCGTTTCTCATAGCGGTCTATAATGGCAAAATTCAGGTCATTATCAAAGTTCTAAATAGCGTGCTATAGTGTTTTTGGACCATAAAAGTTATGACGCTATCGGTGCTCTACCACGCTATAGCAGTGTTATATGAACATAGCGTCTAGCGCTTTTTTTTAGCCGTTCCGCTATAATGCAATAAACGCCATTTAAACCTTTGATTACTATTGTCATATTTATCATTTCGATACAAATTAATGTAATATGGGATCTGTTTGATTCAATTGACACAATATGCATTTTTATGCCACGGAAAAACTAAAAAAATAATAACTATTACTCGTTCATTTTTTCTTTTAAACTGAACAAGTCATCTGTTTTTGTGACATCTCAATATTTTACACATTTGGATCAGGTAAGGTATCCGATAGAGTCAAGTTAGATCTGAACTGTTTAATTTAAGTTTTCACGAATCTTAAAGCAGATCCTCTATATTTCAATAGACCTGAAATTGAAATATTTTGTTTCAACTCGACCTAATTTTGTCAGATTGCTGAGAATACGAACTCATATTTTACAGTATAAACTGTAACTAAAAAAATGTGTATTTTGGACATCTTTTGAAGTTAACAGAGCAAGCAGCATTAAACCAGTATTTTTATATTTTATTTTGAGGAAAAAATAAATTCAAATAGGATATGTTTCATCATATACGGTGTAAATAATATCATTTTCTAAGCAAAGCTAGTGAGTGGGGAATATATATATTCCGATTTTGGAGGGGTATATTTGATATTTTGAGACTTAGAACGCGTCAGGTAGAATTCACAGCACCTAAGGTAACAGAAAATTTATATATAGATCTGGACGGCCTGATCAGAATCTGCACGAATATTAAAGTGGACCGGCATTCCACCTCTAGCCGATTGGCCCGGATTCTGATTGGACGGTTAGAATATAAAACCAAATATCCTGTTACCTCAGAGAATATGGACTCCTCAGGTAGGCACCTCCCGTGTCTCCTCTCCCAGTGCCTCCCCACCCCGTTTCACCCTCTCTCGTCTCTCCCTCTTTCTTTCTCGTCAAACGAGCAAACCACCTCCGATCGGATCTCCTTTCAAATCAGCACAAATTGCTAAAACACCCTAGCACATTTCCACATTCCCCCCTCCAGATCCGCCTGCGAGGGGCCATTTTGCAAACCCCGCGTAGAAGATGGGGGATTTCAATCTCGCACTGGTGATCGTTGCGGTGGTGGTGTCTGTACTGGTTCTTCTCGTGAGCTTCTACCTCTTGATTAACTATCAACACCCCGACGATGCTAATCAGGCGTACTTCCCCAAACTGGTGGTGGTTCTCGGTCTCGCCGTGGCGGCGATCTCCATTCTCATGCTTCCTGCTGACGTGGCTAACCGACAGGCCTGTCGACACGCAATCTACAATGGCGCGTGCAACCTCACGCTCCCAATGAAGACCCTCTGGCTCATCGTGTACATCGTCGACGCCGTGCTCGTTTTCCTCGTTATTCCTTTTGCGATGTTTTACTACGAAGGAGATCTTGACAAGTGCGTTTTAAAGTTCGAGTCTATTTTGGTTACTTTTTGCGTCAATTTGTTCGGAATTTATCTGATTGGATCTGGGATTTTGTCGCAGGAGCGTTGGAAAGAGATTGAAGAGTGCGTTGATTTGGGTGTTTTGCTCGGCGTTTGTCTGCGCTCTCTGCCTTGGAATTCTTTACGGTACGCGATTCTATTGTTTATCCGTTGTTTCTTAGCCCATTTTTTTCTTCTGAAATGTAGCTTACATTAATAAATGGAGAAAGGAAATAGTAGTTTGTCATAAACATGACTATTTTCTATATTGCATTTGTTAAAGTTTATTTACCATTCAGTGCTTAGTACTTTGGTTCTGCTCTGTGCGCAATGAATGGAATGAATTATCTCCAAATAGCATTAACACTAAAATAGATAGGTTAATTAAGGACATGACTTGCCCCTCAGAAGTTAACATTTAATTTGTTAAGAAGCCCTTTTTCGGATTTTATTTTTTTAGTTTTAGTGTGATTCCTACAAAAATATCCTGACTGATACACATGGTACAGCTAGATTCAAGCATTACTATGCTGGGTTTTACTAATCTAGATTCAAGCATTATTATGCCAGATTTTACTATTTGTATGTAATACCTTTCCTGTATCTGATACCTGTATGGTCCCATAATGGTTTGACCAAATTTTCTACCAGTAATTGTTTATTTATTTTTGTTGTTAATAATTGCGCAATTAAAGGCGGGTAACCTTTGCTGCATTGGGTTGACTAACTTCTAAACCTGGTATGACTACTGGACAGTCCAGTACCTTCACAAAAACAGAAATTTGTAATCCTTGACCATATCATACTGCTTTTGGAAATTGCATATAGGCAAACTTAATACATCTTTTGTGTGTTATCAGCATTGATCGGTAAAGTTGACTTCACTGTCAGACACCTCTCATCATCAGTTCAGACTTTTCCAAGTACTTGGAATCAATTCTCCAGTGGCCAACCTTGCATCAGCCCCTTGACTAAGCAGGTTTTCTTTTAACATTTATAATCCGAGATGATATTTCGTTTGTACCTCCTTCAAACTCTTGATTTAAATTTCTATTTTATGTTCTAGATGATTTTTCATATGCTTCTTATACTGAACCTTGCACTATTGTTGGTGTGTATATGAGATAAATAAGTTTGTCATCTACTTATTCTATTTTTCTTTCTTGCCCTTTAGTGTGATGCCTATGTGGCACCACCTTCGTCAGAGACAACCTGGACTATGCGTACCTCCTTCCCAGAATACATCGTCGCTCTTGCCACTATTGTTGGCTCTGTGTTATTTACTGTACGTTCATTTTTCTATATTCAGTACATAGATTTTGCAAATTACAATTGACATTTCCCCTCATTTGCAATCAACACGAGAAACATGTCCTTGATGTGTTTATTTGAGAAAATTTTAGCTTTTAAATTTTCTTGGCATTGTTTTAGGTCAGTTCATGCATGGGAGAAAAGGACCTTATTAGCTAAGTGTAATATTGTCAATTCTTGAATAAACATATGTGTGCCGTAGCACTAAGTTACTTTGTTCTGGTTACAGATATCGGTAGGATGCAAGCTGTAAAATTTTGTTAATATTGGAAAGGACCTTATTAGTAAACACGAGAAAATTTGTTGCACAGTAAAATGTCAATGTATTATTGCAAAGGACCTGATTTCATTCTTAATAATCTGTTATAGATTTTTGGAGGAGTCGGGATAGCTTGCCTTCCATTAAGCCTCATTACCGCCTTTGTAAGGCGCCCCAAGGCTGTCATAACACGATCTCAGTACATCAAGGTTCCAGTTTTTCTCCTCAAATTCATTCGTTCACTATTTTCTGTGCTTGCACTACTCATATGCTCATCTGTTTGAACTTTCTTAGGAGGCGACTGAGATGGCGAAGAAAGCAAGAGAGCTGAAGAAGGCTGCTGAGGCACTTCACCAGGAAGAGAGAAATGGTAAAAAAGACCGGAAATGGCGTAAAAATGTCAAATCTGTGGAGAAGGCAAGTTTTCAATTTTTCTTGTACCAACAACCATTTGGAATAAAATTTCTGATTCTTGTACTTGGATGTGAAGTGAATATTTCTTCTTTACGCAGGAATTGCTTCTTTTGGAAGATGATATGAAAGCATTGGAGGAGATGTATCCCCAAGGAGAGCAAGTAATAATAGAAGCAAAATAAAGATAAAGTATTAATAAGTACTTCGTATAAATAATTTGGGTTCACTTAACTCTTTTTCTTGCATAGGCGGAGACTACTTGGGCTTTGACTGTCCTTTCTTACCTGGGGAAGCTCGTACTCGGAGTTGTTGGGTAATGTTCTTTAATAGATCATGCCTATTTGATAATATTCGAAAGCAATTTTTCTCAATTTGGATTTGGTTAGTTCAATGTAATTCTCCTTTTCAGGTTAATTGTATCAATTGCATGGGTTGTGCATATCGTGTTGTACTTGCTGATCGATCCTCCTTTGTCTCCATTCCTAAATGAAATCTTCATTAAGCTTGATAGCATCTGGGGTATTTAACTAATAAACTTAATAATTATAAGATTGTATTTATTCTTATCTCTCTCTCTCTCTCTAAAAGTCAATAAATTTTTTACCAGGTCTTCTAGGTACAGCAGCATTTGCATTCTTTTGCTTCTACCTTCTAGTTGCAGTGATTGCTGGTGAAATGATGCTGGGGCTTAAACTAGTTTTCATCACCATTCACCCAATGAAGTAATTAGCCATTATCTTCTTTATCCTTCCTCAGATTTTTTTTTTTTCAGGTTCTGTTTGACATAATTTACTTTTATTTTTGCAGATGGGGAGCAACACTCATGAACTCCTTTCTCTTCAATGTTGGCCTCATACTCCTTTGCTCGATCAGGTGAGAGCTTGAAATATTAAAATAGTTGTACCTTTGCAGTTAACTGGCTATATAATTCTCAAAAAATGTATTTGATGAGAAGTATAATGCCGTTTTAGGTGGTAGTGAGATGGAATAAAGGCAACTGTGTAAAGTAACATGTGCCTAATATTTTTGATCAACTTTACAATTTAATCCCTTTTTCAGTGTGATTCAATTCTGTTCAACGGCTTTTGGCTACTATGCACAAGCAACAGCTGCTCAGGAGATATTTGGGCACACACTAGAGTCTCTGCGGGGAATTAAGTACCTTTACAAGTGAGCCTCATAAAACACAAAATAAATTTATCTTTAGTTGTGATTTTTTTTCGTTTCTGTCAAAACTTATTCTGAACTGTGCGTGTTTCAGGTACAATGTGTTTCAGTATGGATTTGTTGCTTTTGCCATTATCACACTCTTTTACTATTCATGCTTTGTAAGCTATCTCATCTTATTTGTTATCACCTCATTTAACAAAGATAAGACTATGAAACATGGAATATGCCTTATATGACCATAAAATTATGAGAAATCTACCAAGATGATCTCTTAGTCTACATATTTAGAAAGTGGATCTATTTTCTCTATCCCAAGTTGCAGAGGGGCTATTGAAAGTAAACTAAACACAGAAAAAAAGTCAACATCAGGTTTTATTTGTGTGTGTTCTTGTTTTGGTTTTAAATAATCTGATCTTTTTATCATTTTGGTCCCTATCTAATTTGTCAAAATCATGAATGACAATCTTTGGGTCAAAATCATTTTGTTTGTGTCAGAGTTCTTATTTTTGTTTTAATTTAATCTTTCCAGCCTGTGTAAGGTTACATTGGGCATTTCATGTTTTATACGATGTATTTGATAATTATGGCTTTAATAGGGAAAATATTTCCTGTCTAAAATTCATTTATATATGTTGTTAGGGATGGAGAAAGAAGAGACACACAGGGCGGTTTCAGCTGTCCAGTTAATTAAATTCTGCAAGTTGTTAGGTTGTGTGCTGGTTTGCATTAATTTCATGCGGTAGTGATAGATGTCAACTGCTAGCAATGTACATTGGTACTTAAATCACTTAATTTGAGGGATCAAAAATCACACGCCGATGTAAATTTATTGAGGTTGAGATTGTGTGAGATGGGGCAATTTTCAGCGTTTTACGATCTTTCGGATGTCCATTTTCTTAACCTTTCTTGTATTTCTGTACTATTGTATCATAGTTGCTTGATGTTTTCTTCTTTGCTTGCAACAAATCCTTTGTGCCACTGTTTATACCGTTTTCTTTCCTTTGAATTTTTTTTTTTTTCAGTTGGAGAATTAGATGATTTTTGTCTATGCAGAGTCACATTATTCTTTCATCGTTTGCTATTCCTTAAGTTTCTTTTTTCTTGTGTCATTTAACTGTTAAAATTTAGTGTTAGACTTGATAAGTATGGAGTTTTTATATTTGGTTTCCTAGGTAATTAATGAAATGCAAAGAGTCTTATCTGTTTGAATTTCTTGCTAATAACTGGTTACAGCATTGTTACAGTTATAGTTGTTGTGCACAGTTGTATCTGATTTGCTTGATTGATATATTAGCTGTTATGTGCAAATGAACTCAGCTTGTGCTTGTATATCAAAAAGTGAAAACAAGTGAAGCATGCAGTGCAACCAAGTAAAATAACTTGAAATTTGCTTTTTATTGAAAAAAAATGCAGATACTGATAATTATCTATATATATTAACTTGTGTAATTTAAAATTATGTATATTTAAATTTTAGTTGTATCCTACTTAACATTTGTATGTATTCAGGTATAGAATAATTCATATCCAATAAAACTCAAATATAAACAGGTAATATGCGATTTATTTTTCAATCCTCCAATTTCTTCCGAATTCTTTTCTATATCAAACTTTGCGTAGCAATCTGTTTTGCCTAAATTCCCATCTAATTGTTTTGAACTATTCTGTGTTTTTGAAGTATGCATTTCAACAATCCTTCGCGCCAAGAAAATTTGCTTGTCCCCTCTTTATGTGAGCTTGTAGCTATTCAATTCAAAAATGATTTAGATTCGGCTTATAAACATCTCTTAACATCGCTAAACTGATGCCGACATGTCATGCAAATTGAACGAAACTATTTAATTCTTAAGATACACTAAAATTGTTAACATTGCACTTCTCTTAAACCATATAATTCTAAAGATGCACTAATATTTGAAATAAATGCAGCCCTTCCACAGTATGCACCCTGAAATAAGGATAAAAAAAAAATATCAAATTTAACCGTTGGATCTAAACTCAAATCATTTCCCATAATTTATATTCCCAAATGGATCTCAATACTTAAATGGCCTAAAGTCCCTTCCTGAGCCCATCAAAAGAGAAAAGATGACAGAATCAATGGGCCTACATAGGCCTCATTACTCTCTCCTCTTTTGTTTTTCTCTAAATTTTTCTTTCCTAACTCATGAGTAGGTAAAATCCAAAAATTAGTCCAGATGACCCAAAGTCAAGCTCAGCCCATCAAAAGGAGGAGAGAGAAAAGTAAACGGGAGATATGTGAACAAGAGTAACTAGGGTTTCAAAATCTATTAGATTAGCTTCAAATAATAAATTCAAACCGTTGAAACAAATTTACTTCAAAGAGTGATAAATTTACATATAAAGTTTTTAGAATTTTAAATTAATTTTGTATAAAGTCAAGTGGTCGAAAAGTGTTAAATGAATGCACTAAAATTAATTTGTAAACTTTTTAATTTTGATCGGTTGACTTTGTACTAAAATAATTCAAACACTTAAAAATTTTTGTATGTAAATTTATCACTTGTGAAGTACATGAATTTCAACATCTTAAATTTATCATTTGAAACCGATATCATATATTTTGAAGTTAAGCTCACCAAATACGTTGGTGAATTTAAGAACACTCTAGTTTTACTCTATGAACAATGCTAACTAAAATAGCACAAAATACAACACCACCACTACTTCAAGGAAATATCTATGTCGACAAGAGCTGTTTAAACCCCTAAACCAATAAAAAAAAGAACTCCCCACGACCTCCAAAAAAACAAAAAGGATTATTGTCAAATTATTTGCTTAATCATCATCCATCACGATAAATTCACCCAAATGCGAGCTCTCCCCAATGTCATACCTTTCCCTGGCCTCAAGCTCTGCAATGTCAGAGGAAGTAACATTTGGAAGCCCGAGAGAAAGCGACAAGTCAAGACCTCCATTTTCATCCCTGGAATACCTTCTATTGTCTGCATCAACAAACATGTGAGGCCCAGAACCAATGCCCAGGGACAGACTCAAGTCGGGCTGGTTGGACGTTTGTACTTCGTTATTTTGGTCACTTCCCAATGGGGCCCAGTTCTCATTGACAGATGGAGACGACTGGGTTGAAGGCAGAGCGAGATTCAGGCTAGCTGGAAGCACGCTCAAAGTAGGGAGCATATAGTTCAAATGCATCAGTCTCGGATGTGTGTAAAATGCGTAGGTGGAATTGTTGGAAACTCCATTTCCAGGTGGGCTAAAATATATACCTTTTTGTTAGCAAATAAAATTTATGTATGAGCATTAATATAAACTAGAGATCATTTTTTTTTTCTTAACGTCTGTGAGCAAGTTGCTCACAAACTGATATATTAAAAAGAATAGTTATAACTGACAAGTTACAGCACTTCCTAGAGCCTATGAATTCTCAATCCAGTAGGCTATAAAGCATTACTAATGTGCAGCATGCATACATGATTTTTCTATATAAATGACATAATGACGTATACCCAAAATGCTAAACTAAATTATTTAACATCAGAATTTATATATATTGCTTGACAACTTTACATCGTGTACTTTTGTCAACTATAATTAATTATGATCAGTTACTGACTTGAAATTTAGAGTTCAGAGCTTAGCTAGGTTCATATACTAGATCCTGAAATCTGAAGCCTAGATTCTTCACTTATAATAGAAGTTTCACGATCTTAATTAGTTCTACACATGATTAAGAAAATTGATCGCAACTGCACTTTTCTTCTTAATCAAATTGTCTTATTTTCGTTCTACCGGCATAGGTTCTGGTGTACTCATACTATTTTTTTCATCAAATACAAAAACCTTCATAATTAGTTTATTTACCTTGGAGGAGCTAGGAAACTCCAATTCACAAAACTCGGTGAAAATTGTTCCATTCCTCCTATAAAAGTACATGAGAAGATCATTAGCTATTTTAACAAAAAGATTTAATAGAAGTCGATTGAAAATTTCATATTAACTTAGAGCTTGAAGTATGTAGATTAGACCTACCTATTATAGCATTGTTGTCAATCATCATCCTGTAAATCTGCAAAAATCCAAAAGATAGTAAGTAAAATACATACCAACCAACACAACAACATTTTGAGACCCGTCTGGTCTGCTCGTCTGGCAATAGAAGAAGGGACAAAATAATTACTTTTTGGCTTAAGATAGTGTTATCTACAAAAACAGATGCTATCCAAAATCAGGTGCTATCCATTCTTTTCTCCAAAAGTTATCTCTTAGTTGGTAGAGATAGAAGGGACGAATTAATTACTTTATACCCTTAACATTCTGATGCCTAACAGAGGCTAGATTAATAATGATTAAATACTGTAAAAATCATTCAAATAGAATATCGATAAAGAAGTGCATCAAAATAATCCTTGTACTACAAGATAGCATGTGACATTTGTGATCATCAGGCCAGGCGCCGCATAGTTTGCACAACCATGGCCGGTGTAGCTCCTGCATTGATCATAAAAAATGGAAAGTGGGCAAAAATAATTTTAAAATACTTGTAAATAACCAAATCTAGCACTCAAACCAAAGTTGTTTGATTTTACTTTCAACAATCAAAGTTATCATACTAATTAACTTTGAACTTACAATATGGCCCGCCTAAATAATTAACCGTCCAAATAAAAAACTCCTCGATTTCTGGAGGCCACTGCCTTTCCATTAAAGACATAAAATACTGTTGTTGAATCCATGGCCCTGACCTCGGATGGAAAACCAAATCGTGTGGCTGGTTCCGTACCTCCATTCGGTAGTTGCCAGAATCTCCACAAGCACTCATTTTCTGCGTTTACGTCTAGTTTTGATTATTTGAGGGAGTTGTGAAATGGGGTATAGGGGATTAATTGATTTTGGGACGTCCTATATAAGCCATGACGGGGTAATATCTCCTTGTGTTCTCCGCAAACCTCATGCCATGTGTCACCCGGTTCATGCATGTTATTTTCTTGGATATACTCATTATTTGTAGTGTTATTATTTTGGATAATCCGTTAATACCTGACCTTTTTTACTTCAATTCAATATTTATACTGAAAGGGCATGACAGTTGTCCTGAGATGCAATTTGATTTGGTACGCCATGTCCAAGGATGAAGTTGGTCACACGTGGAATGACAAAAATAACCAGAGTAGCATGGACCCTTCTTTCCAAAACTACTACTTGGTTAAAAGAAATTGAATCTTACAACTCTTTATTTTCTCATTTTCATCTGTACACATTTCTACTTGACATCTCTAATTTCTCATTTTTAATTATAGAAACAGACTAAAGAAAACCCAAAATTGATCTTATCAGTGTCAGTTACTGCAACCATAGGAAGTTGAAGCATCCTTCCCTCCCTGTACAATAACACCTAACAGGCACTCTTTACAAAAACAGTCAAGTAAACGAATAAAAGCTACTAAAAGATTCTGTCAAGCACTGAGTCGTCATTTTTGTCAAGCACCGGGTAATCTTCCTCTTTCTGTCGTTTCCAGGTATAATTGGCCACCTCAATCCACTGAGGGGTGACCACAAACTTCTTGTTTTCTATTGCCCATTTTATCCTCCTGGTGGTGGGGACATTTGCCACGACATGTGTCACCGAATCAGTCAAGGCATTAAAGCATCTGGCCCCCATGGACTCAGCAAATTTCCAAAGCGGTTGTTCTCGAGACCACACTTTGGAAGCGAATAAATTACTAAACACAATGTCGCAATCCTGTAGTATCTCCATTTTCATTAATTGCAGTATCTACAGAAACAAGGAACAGAAAGAGTTTTATCAAAAAAAAAAAAAAGGAACAGAAAGAGAGATCAGAGAATACATCATTGAGAAAAATAATCAATTTAACTAAATAAGAGTGAGCTGCAATCACCTTTCTCACATCTCTTGTAGGAAGATCAATTTGCATCTCCTGCAAAAGCAAGTCACCAATCAAAAACCAATTTTATTGAGGACATTAGCAATTTTTAACAGGTACAATGTTTTTCCATGAAAATTTCAGCAAGAATTTCACACAGGTTGTTATGTAAGTAGGCAGTGACACTAACCAGATCAAAGAATAGTTTATGGGCCCGCTTTAGAACATCAAGAATACTAGCAAGGATCCCGTCTGATTCCCCTTCATCTTCCATTTCCTCCGATAGGGATTCACTGCGGGTATTGTTGTGTCTCCCTCCATCAGCAAAGAAACAATACCTCTTCATTAGAATGAGGTTCTCCTTGTGCTTCTGCCAAACCTGTCAGAGAATATTAAATTATGGATTCTCTGCTGTCATTCGTGGGGTTGAGAAAGAAAATGAAGTACGACCAAAATCAGTGTCAAAAAGTCACTTGCAAATCTTCTACTAAAGAAAAACGAGCGAAACAATGGTATAATGAGTAATGACTCAAGCATCATAGTTGCAGCAATAATAAAATAAAATAACGACTTGAGCTTACTCGTTCGGTATCATCAAGAATAATCACCAGATTTTCAGACCCGATCAAAATATCAAGACCCTTCTGATTTATTGTGGTGCTGTCGGACTTACAGATCACCCTAGAGGGGAAATACACACCTCTAGGGTCAAGCAGATTTGCACATTCGTCAGCATAACTCCGATTTCCCATTGTGTATATGTACATTTCAAACAAATCATTGGCCTCCTTCAAGAAGGTATGGACAAAGGGTCGCAGCTTCATCAGCATGTTGAATTTCTTAATCTCAAAGAGGGTTTGGTTAAGGTCATCTGATTTGTTATATTCAAAATACAAATAAGTACTGGAAGCTTGGTATCTGTAGTGTACAAGTACTTGCTATTTCTATAACTAATTGTATTGTTCTGGTGAATCTGGTCTTCATCAAATTTAGCTTCAGTTTGTCCATAACTCAATTTAGTAGTTTGCAACAGAATAAACCAATCGATAATTTAATTTGAATTTCTAGTTTTTGGGCAAAAAAGCTTCATGTTTTACCTTCATCTTCAATCTTATCAAATAGATAAGCTGCCTCCTCGAGAATAAGATCATCGCATTTAGCCGAGTTAAGCAAAGTGTAGTCTAGATCCAAAACCAATATCAGTTTCTTATTCTTCAAAAGGTCTTTCATAGACTCTTGTCGTAACTTCTCAATCTCTGATGTTTCAACCATCAAATCCTGATGTTCTAAAACAATTAGGTCTTTCATAGTTTGACAGATCAGAATTATTAGTTGTAGATTTGGTGAGAAGATATACCTTGTGAATATATTTCAAGGCCACACTCGATCGAGCTTCTTCAACAACCTCACCACAGTGTGAGCATAAGTGTTTTATAACAACTGGATGAGAGCATTTGACATTACCCGCTGTTGAAGAAGAATCTATTTAATTAATAACATTGGATAAGACCTTGCAATTTTACCAGTCATGCTCAATGCAGTGGATAAAACTGCAACTGGTCGAGTTCAATCCTCGTGGATGAATTTTTCTCACAGATACCGTAGTTAAAAATTATACCATCGCTAATTTCTCCATCCACCTCCTCGACTGTCTCTGATTCTGTTTCTTCATCGGTACTTTGATCCATAAATTTTATTCTTTTGTTCCTACACAAGCATTAAAATACATCTGAGCTTCTGAGGAATTAATATTTGTCAAGAATAAATCTCAATTCATGACACTGCAAAATAGCCATCCATACAAGATAAGAAATATCATCTATTCCTACAAATATAAAAGATTATCTATTTTACACTTCACTGTTCATCTTGAGATATTTTTGAACTAGAATCAAAACTTGAAACATCTTTTAACTAGCCTTCCCCATGTTTGTAGGCCTAAAGAAATTAGTCTTTAACCAGGACATGAAAGAAAATTCAAAAATTGTAGGGGAAAGCATGGAATACCTTTGCTCTTGAAGCTCATTCTCCTCTTCTGTCTCTTCTTCGATTTCTTGTTTGATCTCTTCTTCAACTTCTTCTTCGCTTTGTCTTTTTATCTCTTCTTCGATCACTTTTTTTATTTCTTCTTCAATCTCTTCTTCGGTTTCTTCTTTGATCTCTTCTTCGGTTTCTTCTTTGTGCTCTTTTTTTATTTCTTCTTTGATTTCTTCTTCGATATCTTCTTTGATTTGTTTTCCAATTTCATTTTCTAAGTAGGTAGCACATTTATCAAGGCTGCCTGGAGAGCATGACGATGGAGATTTAGCTGGTAAAGTCATCTTAGAAAGCCAATCTAGTGACCTCAGAAAAGAAAAATACAAGTTTTAATGAATTAGAAATGGGGAACTTAGAATAGTTATTGGAATTCATATGAATTGATTGCAAAAATAACAATCCAGCAATACTTTCAAACCAAGAAATTTGAGCAAGTGCAAGAGATAAAATACAAAAAATGAAATAAAACCATAAATGCAATTGTCTAGGCTAATTGCTACCAAATCAGTAGTGAACAGTGCTGTATCACTTATCAATGCAACGGAATGAACGGATGATTACTACATTGACTTATTTCTTGCTCAACAGTAAGGAGAAACAGAGGAGCGTTCCAAGAAACCTAAACGAGTAGGATTACAAAATGAAGAATGTTCCAAGAAACCTAAACTAAGAATCACAATTCACTATGACTAATAAGATCTGCCTCAAATCAATTGAGGTACTCACATTTGCCATAACTCACATCAAATTGTTAAAAAAAGGGAACTAAATCTGAACCTCAACCAGAAATAATGCGAGATAAGAGTAGAGAGAGAAACCTTGGAGAAGAAAGGAGACGATACAGGCGCCTCCGGTTGTGGAAAAAACGAATTAAATCCACTTAGTTGCCTTTCCAGTGTTGCACAAGAAACAGAGGAGGTGAGAGAGAACAGGGAGCAGGAGGTAAAAGTAAAACTAACCGAGGTGATTCAGGTGAAGCTGAAATGCTTTTGTTTTTTTATTAACTAAGTGGATAGAGGCGGCGGCTTCGAGTTCAACCGTTTGGAATTTGCAATTTTTATTTGGGCCGAGATGAGAACTGTTTTTTTGTTTTGGGCCCGTTATGGAAGGTACTGATGATGGGCTATGTGGACTAAGAATGAGTTTATATTTATTTAATCACTAATCACTAATTACAACCTACCTAAAAATAGTCTTTATCACGACCCAATTGCAGCTGAGCATTACATATCTGCAACAAATTTATTTATCTTTTTTTAAAAAAAAATTAGCACCGTTAAGTAAATGCGATTTTTTTTTAATGCTCAAATCCAAAATCCCTGGATGGCAATTCTAAAACTTTTCATACAGAAGAAAATTCAAGATTCTTAAATTTCTTGCCTTTGAAAGATTCAAAGTACTAACAAAATTTTCAACTCTATATTTCACAATTAGTGTATACAGAACAGTGAACTTGAAAGAGGGAAGAAATGATTCATTCTTTAGGTAATTTAATATGCAGCTCTTACAATATAGTTGTAATAAACATGCAGGTGAGATGCAGTAGTTTATTATACTATTATATCACTTAGTGTTTGGAGATGTACTCTAGTTATTCATTTTTTTCATTTTTAAATAAGATGTGCTGTACATAGTTTTGACGATAG
This sequence comes from Carex pumila, assembly GCA_033356055.1. NCBI lineage: Eukaryota > Viridiplantae > Streptophyta > Magnoliopsida > Poales > Cyperaceae > Carex > Carex pumila. The sequence continues at coordinate 91,235 of JARJHM010000059.1, read as the reverse complement.
CTTATTATTACCAATATGAACTATAAATTTGTAATGAATAAAATGCAAATTGTAAATAGCATGCTATAGTGCCGCTATAAGAAAGGATTCTCTATGCTTACATTCTTGTAAAATGTTATTCGGTTGAGTAGAATGAGCTGTAAGTGAGTAACTACTAACTAAACAAGTGAAACAAATTGACACAAAAAAATTGAATCCTACAACTACTCTTTATTTTATCATGCAACTTTTCATTAAAAATCGAAAATTTGGGCCTTTGAGCCTCCAGCAATGAATATCATTTGATCTGTACACATTTCTACAATTCCAGTGACATCTAATTTCTCGTTTTTATATTGTAGAAACAAGCTATAAAAAACCCAAAATTGATCTTGTCACAGCAATTACTGCTCAAGTAAACAACCACAGGAATGTTGAAGCATTGTTCCCTCCCTGTACAATAACACCTAACGGGCACAGATTTCAAAAATGACTAAAAGAACCTATCAGGCCATCACTAGTCATTTTTGTCAAGCACCGAGAAATCTTCCTCTTTCGATCGTTTCCAGAGGTAATTGGCCGCCTCAATCCACTGAAGACAGACTTAGGCCCAATTTGGTCTCGTTACTGTTTTCGTGAAAAAAAAAAAAATTTCTCACAAAAACAGTACTTTTCAATTCAATTCCTGTGCTCATGCTCATTCCTAATTGGAAGCCGAACAAGCTCTTATTATTTTCTCTTGCCCACTTTACCTTCCTAGTGGTGGGGACCTTCACCGCAACATGTGTCACCGAATCAGTCAAGGCAGCAGAGCATCTTAAACATGGAACATAATTCTTTTCTTTTGTTTAATAAAAGATGAAATGGGTACATTATAAAATGAGTTTTAATAGAAAATTCAAGAAATTGGGAAATTTTGAGTTTTTGAAGCTTGAAGGCTAAATATGATATTATAAATTTTAGAAGGAAATATACGTAATTATTATTGTTTCTGTGTGGAAAATTTTCTAGTGTAGGAATAATTTCTAGTGTGGCCATGTAAACTTTTGAAATAGACGAATTATCCGTTAAAATACCATAAAAATATAATATTATGTCTTTTATCTCCTTTTAATTTTTTAACATTTTATTTAATTATTTTTAAAAATTAATTAATTGACCAATATCAATATGTCCTCTGATTTTCTTGGTTTTGCTGAGACAGACACATACGAGGTAGAACCTGGGGTTAAAACATTTATGTGTGATCTTCTTCAAATAAGCATGAAGTACATGGAGGAATGGAGGAAGATGACATTCAAAATTAATGGAGATTTTCAGTTAAAATCAGAGGTTATATTTGTAAATAAAATATGTTAGATAATTAAAAGAGAATAGAAGAAAGAATATTAAATTTACATATGAATATTAAATATGTTAAATTTACTTTAGAGATAATAGGGTCAGATTAAGCCACGTTTCACTCTGGAAAGTGTTTCTATCTCCTCATGTTCCATGGTTCGTACTGTTGGATAATCATTGGTTGAGAGTTCGAGCCTCTCTCATCACTTTCGTAGTCTCTTTCCGAAAATTAATATACACACACTAGTGAGGCTATATTAATATGCATAGCATATATTGGTCCTACTTTGAATGAATGTCTATATTTTTAAAGTCCAAACAATTAATACGTTACATGATCTTCATATATGAAATGTACTTAAAGTTGGAGACTAAATTTTTATTAATTTTTTAGATAGTCAATTTGGGTTGGCAAAAAAATTCATAGTTCATGATTCGAATCGAGTTTGATTTGAGTTAATTCTATTCGAAATTAGTTAGAACTAAAATGAACTAAACCAGGTTCGATTCGAAATTAATTCAAACCAAATTCAAACTAGACCTAGTTCAATTGAAATGGGTTCGCGAACTTTTATAGTTCAAATCTCATAATAACATCGATCATTCATTTATCTAATGAAATTAGAACCCAAGGTAGAGAGTCATAATTTAATCTAGCCGACTCTCCCTGACTCTCAAAACACTCAATTCTTGTATGATTACTCGTTTCACAGCATATTTTAGTTCTTGTACTTAATTCTCTTTTTACGATTATTTGTTGTGGCAATTGCAGTATTTTTCATAAACAATTTTTCAATTTAAAAATACTAATTTCATACTTTGATGTCACACTGAAACTCTTTTTTGAGTATCATAGTGGCAATTGTGAGAGTTAATGTAGTAGCTATCAGTCTTGCACTTATCTATGCTCAGTTAGTAGGATTATAGCATCTAACAGCTTATTAATAAACTAGCTTATAATTCATTAGTGTGAATTCCTGAAAGGTAAAAGAAAGTTATGTAAATTGTTTTGCGAGAAGAAAATTAATGTATAAACTGCCGATATAACTAGAGCTGCTAAAAAAAAATTAGTTCGTAATTTGATTCGACTTCTATTTGAAAAATATGAGTTCGCAATTAATTCAATTCAAAACAAATCAAATCCAGTTTAGTTCGAATCTTATTCAAATCTTATTCAAATCAAACTCAAACTAGAATAGATTCGATTCGGATCGGTTTGTGCCACCCCTAGTCAAGATCAAGTGATTTTCTATCCATCAAAACAAATAGTTAACTTGTTTGGAGAGCTGCAGCCAACGAAGTTGCTGCAGTTGTTCTTATTTGCATTTTTGTATCAAGATGCACTATTGTATAGTTTTGAGGAGAGATTATTTCTACCAGCAGAATATTATTCATTTGCACTTTTGGTATGTACTAAATAAATTAAACCATATTCATTATTTTTTGGTGGATCATATGTAAATATAGAATGCATGTTATTTACTTTTACCTAATAAAAAAAATGTTATCTGTGCTTACATTGTTTTATAAGCTTTCTTATTCGGTTGAGTACGTAGATATATAGAATAAGGTGTGAGTGAATAACTATTAACTAAAAAGGTGAACAAATTGACACAAAGAAATCGAATCCTACGACTCTTTTATTTTCTCATTTCCATCTTTACACATTTCTGCTTGACATCTCTAATTTCTCATTTTTAAATTCTAGAAACAAACCAAAGAAAACCCAAAATTGATCTTGTTAATGTTAGTTACTGCAACCATAACAAGTTGAAGCATCGTTCCCTCCCTGTACAATAACACCTAACAAGCACTGTTTACAAAAATGGTCAAGTAAATGAATAAAAGCTACTAAAAGATTTTGTCAAGCACTGAATCGTCATTTATGTCAAGCACTGGGTAATCTTCCTCTTTCTGTCGTTTCCAGGTGTAATTGGCCACCTCAATCCACTGAGAGGTGACCACAAACTTGTTGTTTTCTCTTGCCCACTTTACCTTCCCAGTGGTGGGGACATTCACCACAACATGTGTCACCGAATCAGTCATGGCATTAAAGCATCTGGCCCCCATGGACTCAGCAAATTTCCAAAGCGGATGTTCTCGAGGCAACACTTTGGAAGCGAATACATTACTAAACATAATGTTGCAATCCTGTAGTATCTCCTTTTTCATTAATTGTAGTATCTACAGAAACAAGGAACAGAAAGAGAGATCAGAGAATACATCATTGAGAAAATAATCAATTTAACTAAATAAGAGTGAGCTGTGATCACCTTTCTCACATCTCTTGTAGGAAGATCAATTTGAATCTCCTGCAAAATCAAGTAACAAATGAAAAACCAATTTTATTGAGGACATTAGCAATTTTTAACAGGTACAATGTTTTTCCATGATTATTTCAGCAAGAATTTTACACAGGTTGTTATGTAAGTAGACAGTGATGCTAACCGGGTCAAAGAATAGTTTATGGGCCCGCTTTAGAACATCAAGAATACTAGAAAGGATCCCGTCTGATTCCTCTTCATCATCCATTTCCTCCGATAGGGACTCACTGCAGGTACTGTTGTGTCTCCTGCCATCAGCAAAGAAACAATACCTCTTCATTAGAATGAGGTTCTCCTTGTGCTTCTGCCAAACCTGTCAGAGAAGATTAAATTATGGATTCTCTGCTGTCATTCCTGGGGTTGAGAAAGAAAATGAGGTACCACTAAAATCTGAGCCAAAAAGTCATTTGCAAATCTTCTGCTAAAGAAAAACCAGCGCCCAATAAAAACAATGGTATAATGAGTAATGACTCAAGAAATCATAGTTGCAGCAAATTTTGTTTCTTCCAGACAAAAATATAAATTAATAAAATAAAATAACGACTTGAGCTTACTCGTTCGGTATCATCAAGAATAATCACCAGATTTTCAGACCCGATCACAACATCAAGACCCTTCTGATCCTTTGTGGTGCTGTCGGACTTACAGATCACCCTAGAGGGGAAATACACACCTCTAGGGTCAAGCAGATTTGCACATTCATCAGCATAACTCCGATCGCCCATTGTGTATATGTACATTTCAAACAAATCATTGGCCTCCTTCAAGAAGGTATGGACAAAGGGTCGCAGCTTCATCAGCAAGTTGAATTTCTTAATCTCAAAGAGGGTTTGGTTCAAGTCATCTGATTTGTTATATATCAAAATACAAATAAGTACTGGAAGCTTGGTATCTGTACTGTACAAGTACTTGCTATTTCTATAACTAATTGTATTGTTCTGGTCTTCATCAAATTTAGCTTCAGTTTGTCCATAACTGAATTTAGTAGTTTGCAACAGAATAAACCAATTGATAATTTAACTTTGAATTTCTAGTTTCTGGGCAAAACAGCTTCATGTTTTACCTTTATCATCGATATAATCCAATATATAAGCCTCGTCAAAAGTAAGATCATCGCATCTAACTGAGTTAAGCAAAGTGTAGTCTAGATCCAAAACCAATATCAGTTTCTTATTCTTCAAAAGGTCTTTCATAGACTCTTGTCGTAACTTCTCAATCTCTGATGTTTCAACCATCAAATCCTGATGTTCTAAAACAATTAGGTCTTTCATAGTTTGACAGATCAGAATTATTAGTTGTAGATTTGGTGAGAAGGTATACCTTGTGAATATATTTCAAGGCCACACTCGATCGAGCTTCTTCAACAACCTCACCACAGTGTGAGCATAAGTGTTTTATAACAACTGGATGAGAGCATTTGACATTACCTGCTGGTGAAGAGGAATCCATTTAAATAAATCACATTGGATAGGACCATGCAATTTTACCAGTCATGCTCATTGTAGTGGATAAAACCGCAACTGGTCAATTCAAACTTTGTTGATGAATTTTTCTCTCAGATACCACACTTAAAAATTATACCATCGCTAATTTCTCCGTCCATCTCCTCAACTGTCTCTGACTCTGTTTCTTCATTGGTACTTTCATCCATAAACTTTATTCTTTTGTTCCTGCACAAGCATTAAAATACATCTGAGCTTCTGAGGAATCAATATTTGTCAAGAATAAATCTCAATTCATGACACTGCAAAATAGCCATCCATACAAGATAAGAAATATCATCTATTCCTACAAATATAAAAGATTATCTATTTTACACTTCACTGTTCATCTTGAGATATTTTTGAACTAGAATCAAAACTTGAAACATCTTTTAACTAGCCTTCCCCATGTTTGTAGGCCTAAAGAAATTATCTTTAACCTGGACATGAATGAAAATTCAAAAATTGTAGGGGAAAGCATGGAATACCTTTTCTCTTGAAGCTCATTCTCCTCTTCCGTCTCTTCTTTGATTTCTTCTTTGATTTCTTCTTTGATCTCTTCTTCAACTTCTTCTTCACTTTGTCTTTTTATCTCTTCTTCGATCGCTTTTTTTATTTCTTCTTCAATCTCTTCTTCAGTTTCTTCTTTGATCTCTTCTTCAATCTCTTCTTCGGTTTCTTCATTGTGCTCTTTTTTTATTTCTTCTTTGATTTCTTCTTCGATATCTTCTTTGATTTGTTTTCCAATTTCATTTTCTAAGTAGGTAGCACATTTATCACGGCTGCCTGGAGTGCATGATGATGGAGATTTAGCTGGTAAAGTCATCTCAGAAAGCGAATCTAGTGACCTAAGAAAAGAAAAATACAAGTTTTAATGAAATAGAAATAGGGAACTTAGAATAGTTATTGGAATTCATATGAATTGAATGCAAAAATAACAATCCAGCATACTTTCAAACCAAGAAATTTGAGCATGTGCAAGAGATAAAATACAAAAATGAAATAAACCATAAATGCAATTGTCAACTAGCCTAATTGGTACCAAATCAGTAGTGAACAGGACTGTATCACTTATCAATGCAATGGATGATTACTACATTGACTTATTTCTTGCTCAACAGTAAGGAGAAACAGAGGAGCGTTCCAAGAAACCTAAACGAATAGGATTACAAAATGAAGAATGTTCCAAGAAACCTAAACTAAGAATCACAATTCACTATGACTAATAAGATCCGCCTCAAATCAATTGAGGCACTCACATTTTCCATAACTCACATCAAATTGTTAAAAGAAAACGAACTAAATCTGAACCTCAACCAGAAATAATGCGAGATAAGAGTAGAGAAAGAAACCTTGGAGAAGAAAGGAGAGGATACAGGCGCCTCCGGTTGTGGAAAAAACGAATTAAATCCACTTAGTTGCCTTTGCAGTGTTGCTTAAGAAACAGAGGAGGTGAAAGTAAAATTGACCGAGGCGAAGCTGAAATGTTTTTTTTTTTTTTTTTTTTTTTTTTTAACTAAGTGGATAGAGGAGGCGGCTTCGAGTTTAACCGTTACGAAATTGCAATTTTTATTTGGGCCGATATGAAAACTGTTTTTTAGTTTTGGGCCCGTTATGGGAAGCTACTGGTTATGGGCTATGTGGACTAAGAATGGGTTTATATTTATTTAATCAGTAATCACTAATTACAACCTACGTAAAAATAGTCTTTATTTTTGTATTTATTCGGCAGGAATTTTATCACGACCCAATTGCAGCTGAGCTTTACATATCTGCAACAAATTTATTTATCTTTTTTTTTTAATAAGCACCGTTATAATTATTTCAATCAAATGCGAATTTTCTTTTTTTACTGCTCTAATCCAAAATCCCTGGATGCCAATTCTAAAACTTTTCATACAGAAGAAAATTCGAGATTTATTAAATTTCTTGCCTTTGAAAGATTCAAAGTACTAACAAAAATTTCAACTCTATGTTTCACAATTAGTGTATACAGAGCAGTGAATTTGAAAGAGGGAAGAAATGATTCAGTTCTTTAGGTAATTTAATGTGCAGCTATCTTACAATATAGATGTAATAAACATGTAGGTGAGATGCAGTAATTTATTATACAATTAAATGACTTATTGTTTGGAGATGTACTCTAGTTGTTCATTTTTTTTTTGCATTTTTAAATAAGATGTACTGTACATAGTTTTGACGATAACTTATTGTTACCAATATAAACTACAAATTCTTAATGAATAAAATGCAAATTCTTTATTTGTTGTCAACCGATAGAGAATTTATAGTAAAAATTAAGGTTCTAAATAGCATGATATAGTGGTGCTATAAGAAAGAATTCTATATCTATACTTACATTCTTGTAAAATGTTATTCGGTTGAGTAGAATGAGTTGGAAGTGAGTAACTATTAACTAAACAAGTGAAACAAATTGACACAAAAAATTGAATCCTACAACTACTCTTTATTTTCTCATGCAACTTTTCATTAAAAATCGAAAATTTGGGCCTTTGAGCCTCCAGCAATGAATATCATTTGATCTGTACACATTTCTACAATTCCAGTGACATCTAATTTCTCGTTTTTATATTGTAGAAACAAGCTATAAAAAACCCAAAATTGATCTTGTCACAGCAATTACTGCTCAAGTAAACAACCACAGGAATGTTGAAGCATTGTTCCCTCCCTGTACAATAACACCTAACGGGCACAGATTTCAAAAATGGCTAAAGGAACAGAAATTAGCTACTAAAAGAACCCGTCAGGCCATCACTGGTCATTTTTGTCAAGCATCGGGTAATCTTTCTCTTTTGGTCGTTCTCAGAGGTAATTGGCCGCCTCAATCCACTGAGGGGTGGCCACAAACTAATTGTTTTCTCTTGCCCACTTTACCTTCCCGGTGGTGGAGACCTTTGCCGCGACATGTGTCACTGAATCATCGTTGGTGGTACCTTGAATTTCCAAGTATGTAAGAACCTCCATGCTACTTTCCCTCGACTAGATAATTCCTCATACGTTGATTTAGAGGAGTCTCCCACTGCCAAATTAGACGATCCTCTGTATGACCTTTGGGTATCCCACCGCCAAATGACTCATGTCTTAATCGTGTCTTACATTTTTATTTTTGGATTGAAAATTCAAAAGTTGATTTGAAATGCTCAACATGATCTAAGTGGAAACTTGAGAAAAACGAATTGTATTGCTTCCATTGTTCACTTGAGCCTATATAGGCGTTACATTTTCATTCAACACCCTCAACTATTCTATAATTCCTATATTATCAAACGGTCCCTATAGTTCCATATAATGCATAAACATACATAAATCTCAACAATCTCTATATATTAAAATGTAATTGGAGACAAAATTTTATATATATATATATATTTTGGAATTAGTTTTCTATTTTTATAGATAAGTACGTACAAAATCATTGTTTTCAAAAGATACTGGATCATTCAAAAACAATGATTTTATATCTATTTTAAAAATAGTAAAAAGTTTCAAAAATATAAAATTTGACCTCCAAACACATTTTAATATAGAGATCATGTTGTGCAATTCAAATAAACTATTTGGACTTTAAAATAGAGTTGCAGCAGCCCACGAAGTTGGTTCATACCATTGGATACCCAATGGTTGAGAGTTCAAGCCCCTCTCACCACTTTCGCAATCTCTTTCCGAAGATTAATATATATACACACACTAGTGAGGCTACAATAATATGCATAGCATATATTGGTCCTTACTTTGAATAAATATCTCTATTTTTAAAGTCCAAACAGTTAATACCTACATTCAACATGATCTCCATATGAAATGTACTTAAAGTTGAAGACTAAATTTTTATTAATTTTTCAGATAGTCAAGATTAAGTGATTTTCTATCCATCTAAACAAATAGTTACTTGTTTGGAGAGCTGCAGCCAAACGAAGTTGCTCCAGTTGTTCATTATTTGCATTTTTGTATCAAGATGCACTATCATATAGTTTTGAGGAGGGCTTATTTCTACCAGCAGAATATTATTCATTTGCACTTTTGACATGTACTAAATAAATTAAATCATATTCATTATTTTTTGGTGGATCATATGTAAATATAGAATGCATATTATTTACTTTTACCTAATAAAAAAATGTTATCTGTTTTATAAGCATTCTTATTTGGTTGAGTACGTAGATAGAATAAGGTGTGAATGAATAACTATTAACTAAAAAGATGAACAAATTGACAGAAAGAAATCGAATCCTACAGCTCTTTTATTTTCTCATTTCCATCTGTACACATTTCTACTTGACATCTCTAATTTCTCATTTTTTAAATTCTAGAAACAAACCAAAGAAAACCCAAAATTGATCTTGTTAATGTTAGTTACTGCAACCATAAGAAGTTGAAGCATCGTTCCCTCCCTGTACAATAACACCTAACAGGCACTGTTTACAAAAATGGTCAAGTAAATGAATAAAAGCTACTAAAAGATTTTGTCAAGCACTGAGTCGTCATTTTTGTCAAGCACTGGGTAATCTTCCTCTTTCTGTCGTTTCCAGGTGTAATTGGCCACCTCAATCCACTGAGGGGTGACCACAAACTTATTGTTTTCTCTTGCCCACTTTACCTTCCTGGTGGTGGGGACATTCGCCACAACATGTGTCACTGAATCAATCATGGCATTAAAGCATCTGGCCCCCATGGACTCAGCAAATTTCCAAAGCGGTTGTTCTCGAGGCCACACTTTGGAAGCGAATACATTACTAAACACAATGTCGCAATCCTGTAGTATCTCCATTTTCATTAATTGCAGTATCTACAGAAACAAGGAACAGAAAGAGTTTTATAAAAAAAAAGAAAAAAGAAAAAAGGAACAGAAAGAGAGATCAGAGAATACATCATTGAGAAAATAATCAATTTAACTAAATAAGAGTGAGCTGCGGTCACCTTTCTCACATCTCTTGAAGGAAGATCTATTTGAATCTCCTGCAAAAGTAAGTAACCAATCAAAAACCAATTTTATTGTGGACATTAGCAATTTTTAACAGGTACAATGTTTTTCCATGAAAATTTCAGCAAGAATTTTACACAGGTTGTTATGTAAATAGGCAGTGACGCTAACCGGGTCAAAGAATAGTTTATGGGCCCGCTTTAGAACATCAAGAATACTAGCAAGGATCCCGTCTAATTCCCTTTCATCTTCTATTTCCTCCGATAGGGATTCACTACCAGTATTGTAGTGTCTTGCACCATGAGCAAAGAAAAAATACCTCTTCATTAGAATGAGGTTCTCCTTGTGCTTCTGCCAAACCTGTCAGAGAAGAATAAATTATGAATTCTCTGCTGTCATTCCTGGGGTTGAGAAAGAAGATGAGATGCCACCAAAATCAGCGCCAAAAAGTCACTTACAAATCTTCTACTCAAGAAAATAATGGTATAATGACTCAAGAATCATAGTTGCAGCAATTTCTTTTTCTCCAGACAAAAGAAAAATTAATAAAATAAAATAACGACTTGAGCTTACTTCTTCGGTATCATCAAGAATAATCACCAGATTTTCAGATCCGATCACAACGTCAAGCCCCTTCTGATTCATTGTGGTGTTGTCGGACTTACAGATCACTCTAGAGGGGAAATACACACCTTTAGGGTCAAGCAGCTTTGCACATTCGTCAGCATAACCCCGTTCACCCATTGTGTATATGTACATTTCAAACAAATCATTGGCCTCCTTCAAGAACGTATGAACAAAGGGTCGCAGCTTCGTCAGCATGTGGTATGGCTTAATCATATAGAGTGTTTGGTTCAGGTCATCTGATTTGTTATATATCAAAATACAAATTAGTACTAGAAGCATGGTATCTGTAGTGTACAATTACTTGCTCTTTCTATAACTAGTTGCATTGTTCCGGTCTTCATTAATTTGAACAGATATTTCAATGGTTCAGATCAACCATTAGGACTTCCAAACTGAAAATTTGAGTCCATAGTGCGGGCCAATATGCGCTATGCATATTACCATAGGCTCACTCACAAATTTATTCATATAAATCCTAATTTTAATCAAATTTGGCTTCAGTTTGGCCATAACTCAATTTAGTAGTTTGCAACAGAATAAACCAATGGATAATTTAACTTTGATATTCTAGTTCTTGGGCAAAACAGCTTCATGTTTTACCTTCATCTTCGAGATTATCTAATAGATAACCCTCCTTGTTAATAATATCAGTGAATCTAGCCGAGTTAAGCAAAGTGTAGTCTAGATCCAAAACCAATATCAGTTTCTTATTCTTCAGAAGGCCTTTCATATACTCTTGTCCTAACTTCTCAATCTCTGATGCTTCAACCCTCAAATCCTGATGTTCTAGAACAATTAGGTCTTTCATAGTTTGACTGATCAGAATTATTAGTTGTAGATTTGGTGAGAAGGTATACCTTGTGAATATATTTCAAAGACACACTCGATCGAGCTTCTTCAACAACCTCACCACAGTGTGAGCATAAGTGTTTTATAACGACTGGATGAGAGCATTTGACATTACCGGCTGCTGAAAAAGAATCCATTTAAATAAATCACATTGGATAAGACCATGAAATTTTACCAGTCATGCTCAATGCAGTGGATGAACTTTTCTCACAGATACCGTAATTAAAAACTATACCATTGCTAATTTCTCCGTCCACCTCCTCTGTCTCTGACTCTGTTTCTTCATCAGTATTTTCATCCGTAAACTTTATTCTTTTGTTTCTGCACAAGCATTAAAATACATCTGAGCTTCTGAGGAATCAATATTTGTCAAGGAGAAATGTCAATTTGTGACACTGCAAAACAGCCATCCATACAAGATAAGAAATATCATCTATTCCTTCAAATATTAAAAATTATCTATTTTACCCTTTGCCGTTCATCGTGAAAGATTTTTGAAATACAAAACTTGAAACATCTTTTAACTAGCCTTCCCCGTGTTTCTAGGTCAAAAGAAATATTAGTCTTTAACCAGGACATGAATGAAAATTCAAAAATTGTAGGGGAAAGCATGGAATACCTTTGCTCTTGTAGCTCATTCTCCTCTTCTGTCTCTTCTTCGATTTCTTCTTTTAACTCTTCTTTGATCTCTTCTTCAACCTCTTCTTCGTTTTGTCTTTTTATCTCTTCTTCGATCTCTTTTTTTATTTCATCTTCAAACTCTCCTTCGATTCCTTCTTTGATCTCTTCTTCAGTTTCTTCTCTGTGCTCTTTTTTTATTTCTTCTTCAATATCATTTTCGATTTGTTGTTCAATTTTATTTTCTATGTAGGTAGCACATTCATCAGTGCTGTCTGAAGGGCATGACGATGGAGATTTAGCTGGTAAAGTCATTTTAGAAGGCCAATCTAGTGACCTAAGAAAAGAAAAATACAAAAATAGAAATCATAAGACTATACATAACAATCTGGTAAAGTCATATTAGAAAAGTCATCTTAAAATAGTTATTGGAATTCAAAATACAAAAATAGAGATTTAGCTGGTAAAGTCATCTTAGAAAGCCAATCAATGAAATAGAAATAGGGAACTTATAATAGTTATTTGAATTCATATATTGAATGCAAAAATAGAAATCATATGACTATACATAACAATCTGAACAGGTGCAAGAGATCAAATACAAAAATTAACAATGCATCAGTAAACCAGCCTAATTGGTACCAAATCAGTACTGTATCACTTATCAATGCAACGGATGGTAGTGAGAATTTCGTCCTTCTTGTGCATCAGTAAGGAGAAACAGAGTAGTGTTCCAAGAAACCTAAATGAATCCAGTTACAAAATGAAGAATGTTCCAAGAAACCTAAACTACAAATACACAGACTAGTAAGATTGTTATTCGTGGAATCACAATCCACTATGACTAATAAGATCCGCCTCAAATCAATTGAGGTACTCACATTTGCCATAACTCGCATCAAATTGTTAAAAAGAAATGAACTAAATCCAAACCTGAACTAGAAATAATGCGAGATAAGAGTAGAGAGAGAAACCTTGGAGAAGAAAAGAGAGGATACAGGCGCCTCTCTTGAGTTGTACAAGAAACAGAGGAGGTCAGACAGAGAAGAGGGAGAAAGAGGAGAGTAAAGGGAATGTTTTTGTTTTTTTTTTCTATTAAATCAATTTAAGTAACTAATTAAGTCGATAGCGAAGGCGATTTCGAGTGTCACCGTTTCGAATTTGCAATTTTTATTTGGGCCGAGATGAGAACTGTTTTACAATTTTGAGCCTGCTATGTTGGGCTATGTGGGCTAATAATGGGTTTTCACGACCGGTGGCAGGAATTTTATCACGACCCAATTGCAGCTGAGCATTACACATCTGTACCAAATTTATTTTATCTTATTTTTTAAAATTAGCACCGTTAAAATATTTCAATTTTTTTTTACTGCTCTAATTTGTATAAGTTGAAGTAATCTAGATTTTGTGATTAGTCAAGTCGACAACAAGCTCATTAAAATTCCCATTATATCATTCTACATACTTCAAATTTGGTTCACCAATATATAATAACTAGGGTTACTTCTCGAATTTCACATTGAAAATATTTATATAATTTTTTTAATAGAAGATAATTTTCATAAAGAAAATACTTTCAGATAAATTTTCCCATAAACAAGTATCTTTTTTATTTATTTAAAGACATGTATAATGGTAAGCAATGCAATACAATTACCGCAAAATTCTTCATGCAGAGGATCATAAAATGAATGTATTTTTTTTTCTCAAGAGTTGCGTTACACCATTGCAGTACAAACATATATGAGCCGTCCGATTAAAATGAAAAAAAAAAATCGAATGAATGAGATTTCTTCCACTCAAGTAATTTTCATTCTTTCCTACACCCTAGAAAATTTGTGGAGATATCTAATTGATTTATAAAACCTCATTTCTATTAACCTAATTACAATAATTTAAATTTAACTATTTACAATGATCCCCTCCATCCATGTGCTTTGTTGAAATAGGTTGGAAGCTGGATCCACGCCTGATCACATGGCATGTTCTCCACAAACGGTCAATTGTTGATTGTATTGATTACTTGTTACTAGTATAAAATATTTAGACTCTGGTCAATAGATTGGTGCTAACTTGTACTATGATTGTTGATTTGATCCTACATATTTTGTGGAGCTATTTATTTACCTTGAAATATTTTCGAAAATATGAGTTATTTAATGCAGAAATTGATAAATTTTGTAATTTTCACTTTACAAAGTTTTGTGATGTAGATGAGTGATAAAGACAATATTCTTCGCAGAGATTAATTTTTGTTCTATGTGTATTGTTACAAACATATCAATATGTAATGTTATAAATTTCACAGGTTCGAAATTCAATTAGGTGATTTCCAATCATTATTCAAAAAAAAAAAAAAAATCGGTATGATCTAAATGTTGTTAAGGTTATAGTACCAAAATGATGTGTTAAATTACTTAATTTATAAATTTAATTACATTATTCTTTGAAAATCAGATCAATACAAGAAAACAAAATTCTTAACAACTTCGGATTTGATAAAAAAAAAATTATCTCTAAAATAAATTTTGTTATCACCATCACTATCTTTCTAGCCTGTCACTATTTCAATCGGTGAAGTGTCCCTTCATTGAAGAGTTCAAATTTAGTTGTATAAATATTTTATCTAGGTATTATAAATAATAAATTATACTCTAACATTAGTGCTAAATGATGGTAAAATAGTTATAAAGATGCATATAAAAAAATTAATAGTAAATATAAATAGTTAAAACTGAAATTGTTATAAGTTAACATGAGAGGCGTTGGTGCCAATCAGAAGAAGGCGGAAATGAATTCATATGATATAATTTAAAAAAAAAAACTCTTGCAAATACTTAGAAGGGAAAAAAAAACCTCCAAATAGTTTACACTGCAAGTCTATATAAGCAATATGACGCAGTTAAATTACTTCAATTTTATAATTTTAATTCCATTAATATTCTTCCAAAATCTTACCAGCATAAACAGAGAAACAAAATTCTTAACAATTTCGGAATTGATTAAAAAAACAAGCTTATTTATAAAATAAATTTTGTTATCTCCATCCCTATTTTTCTAGTGTGTCACTATTTGAAACGGTGAAATGTCCCTCAGTCAATGAAGAGTAGTTGTATAAATATTTGATGTAGTTGTTATAAATATATAACTCAAACATGAGCGCAGCATAATAGAAAATAGTTATAATGATAAAATAGAGTCTGGCTAGTATAACATTGTTATCATATGACATTAATTTTAAAATTGATTAAATAGATTTCAAATTATTAATACAAATCGTTCAAACTAATTTACTTTATGAGTGGTGCATTTACATGTAAATTGTTTATATTTTCGAGTTATTTTAGTATCAAATCAAGCAGTATAAATGTTTAAAAATGAATGTATTAAAATTAACTTAAAAAAGTCACTCATTTGACCGCTTGACTTGATACTAAATAAATTCAAAATTTTATAAGTTTACATATAAATGCACAACTAATGAAGTAAATCGGTTTGAACGGTTTGAATTCACCATTTGGAGTCAATTCGATAAATTTTGGAGTTAGTGTTATATAGGCTTAAATAACACTAATGTTATATTAGCCATAATGAGAAAAGTTCAATAGTGAATATAAATAGTTAAAATGCAAAATATAGTTAGTTTGGATAAGAGTTTAGCGGATTGGTGAATTTGTATGAATATATAGTTTTGAAAATAAATAAGTTTAAAATATTGC
The DNA here is from genome assembly GCA_033356055.1 of Carex pumila. Classification (NCBI taxonomy): domain Eukaryota; kingdom Viridiplantae; phylum Streptophyta; class Magnoliopsida; order Poales; family Cyperaceae; genus Carex; species Carex pumila. The sequence goes on along the minus strand of JARJHM010000059.1, from coordinate 75,355 downwards.
AAATTATTCAAAAAAATTACAAATAACTTACACAGTATGTCTATATAACTCTATGAGAATCCTGTCAGATAATAAATTGTTACATCCTAGGAGTTAATTATGGTGTTTCTAAATTCTTCAATTATCTTTGTAAATTTAATTCTAAAATTTAATAGATTGATTTTAAATGATAAATCCGAATTGTTAAAACTTGTCTATCTCACAAGTGATGAGTCTATATGCAAAAATTTTAACTCTCAAATTAATTTGGTATAGAAGGTTTATATTTTAATTCATTGATTTTTCGAACGTCTTTTTACCACTTGACTCTATACAAAATTAATTTAAACATTTCAAAATTTGCATGTAGACGCATCTCTCGTAAGGTAGACAGATTTCAACTGTTCAGATTCGTCATTTGAAGTCAATTTGAAAGTTTTTAGAGTTGAGTTCACAAAAATGTTTGATGAACTTAAGAACACCCTAGTTGTACTCTACCGAAATTTTTATACATAAGAAAATAAAAAATAAAAATATTAAAAATAAGAAATATCGTGTGAGAATTTGAAAAATGAAAAGACAGTAGGGGCCCATGGCGTTCCTGCGGGAGCCATGGCACACTCAAGACCATGAAAAAAAAAACAAAAAGAAAATTCATAAGTGGGACGCCATCTCAAAAAAGGAAAAAACAAAAAAAAGTGGGACACTATGGAACAACCGAACCCACACGAAACGAAAAATTCTTTCCTCAATTTTGGGAACTTGTTTATTTTTTTTCATTTCCTCGATTGTGTTGTCTCATGGTGTCCCACTTTTTTTTTTCTTGAGTTGCCTCATGACATCTCACTTTTGAAATTTTTTTTTTAAAGGGGTTGAGATGTGTCATGACGTCTCTGATTTGTTACTGCTTTCTTATTATTAAAATTTTTACACGAGATTTCTTATTTTTAATATTTTTATTTTTTATTTTCTTATGAATAAAAATGTCGGTGTACTCTACATCTTGGTATAAATATTTGTTATTGTTTGTATAAAGTATAAACAATTTCCACCAAAAATCAGAGCGTTGGAAGAGAGCCGTTGATTAAACAAAGGCCCCAAAATAAATATATTAAAAGGTGTGCTGATTTTATTAGACCAGTTCAATGCTCTTTCTTGGATTGCTGCAATAAATATTAATTAAAAGGTAAACAAATAAACAAATAATTAAACAAAGGTCCCTAAATATTTAATTATTACTTACTTTTAAAATCCGTAAAGTGGCCGTTAGTGCTTTATCTTTGGCCAACACTGACAGGACCGAACAGTTGACCCTGTTTTATTATTTTTTATTAATTCCATAAACAATCTTTCAGTATAGTCCCAAATAATCTCTTTAATTTTACGTGAATAAGAAGAATCAATGTCTAATTTAGTGACAAAAATAATATTCTCCGTGTAAAAAATTATAAATTTAAAACTCAATTTGAAATTTTTTTGTTGATATTAAAATAGTTGGATAGTTTGATTCACAGTTCCGCTAACAAAAAAATATGTGAAATGAACAATTATAGAAAACCTAGGTTTAAATTTTTAGTTTTTTGTTTATGGAATAAGATAATACATGTCATGTGAGAGATTGTAGATTTGAAATCTGAACAAATGATTTCTATTGGATTCCAATACATAAATAATTCTTATTCTTTTTCAGAAAAAATAATTTTAATATAGCCATTATGAAGCCCTTCATAAATATAAAATAACATATATCCTTAAAAAAGCTAGGTCCCATATTAATTCTGTAAATAGTTTAATGATGTAGACACAAAAGTTACACGCATTTATTGCTAAACAAATTAGAAGAACAAAGTAATTACCTGACCGAGATATTATTTACTAACAAGTAATGTTAGAAAACAATACCATTGCAAGGAAAAAAAAACAATTTTATTTGAAAAAATATTGTAAATATGAAAGTGAAAAACAAAAAAAATAGAGGCCATTCAAACAATTTCACTCCGGATTATACTTTATAAAAATTTGATTGACATGTAATTTTATTACTAGTCAAAGTTTTGAAAAGTTGCTAATGTGTAAAATAATAAAAAAATGTAATACAAATTAATACATAATAAATATCTAATCCCTTGGCTCTCAAATTTATTTGTGTTGTATGTAATTTAAACTTTAAATTTAAATAATTAGTGACTGGTATATATGACAATGATCTTTGTTCTGTCATCACAAAAACAATTGAAAACTATGAATGATGTATTGTTGATAGGAACCCTACTTTTTATATATCTTAATTTGTTATTGATTAAGTCAAGTATTATGAAGAAGTAATCAAATTAATTAGTTAATATTTGCTCATTAATTGATTTGAAAAATAGTATTCTAGGCCTCGTAATTAAAAATGTTGACATCATCAAGGGTGATATTATCATATTAAGAGTTACAAAATATTGACATTTTACGTGGTACAAATTGTAAAAATTTAGGGATGGAATTTGGAGTTTAATTAATATTCCTTATATATGTTATGGAATGAGCCAAGCTGAAAATTTTGGAAATAATTATTATATATTCAAAATTAAAAATAAAATAATCCATATATCATAGGAATAACTAAAACGGTTATAACAAACAAAATAATAATGGTTTTAGCAATTAATTATATATAAGCAACATAGTTAAAATTATGACAAAATTTGATCATTCAAAATGTGTGAACTATAAGAAATGTAATATTCACCTACCATTTATTTATTTATTTTTATTTTCATTTCAATCTTATCTCTACGGACGTGCTATTGCCTCGTCACGTTTTACTTGTGGTTCATCACTTCAACAATTTTTTATTTTTATTTTTAAAAGGTAAGATAGTTTTGAACTGGTCTTGTTACAAACAAAGAAATAATCTTGACAAGCGCTTAACTTTATACAAAAATTAAAATAATATATAACTAACTTGGACCTGGTTATTTTTATATTTTAAATTAAATAAGATATTTTAATCTATGATATACATCGGGCGTGATAGTCTTAACTTGCTTTTACCAAAAAAAAAAGAAGGTGACCTACTATTATTTTATTTAAGTACTATTTGATTTGGTAAATCCAAATAATGTTCAAAATTGAATAAAATGCAACTGTGTCTGTGTGGATAGTGGATACAATGAAATGAAGAACCTTGAAAATTTACACTCTTAAATGAAGCCTCCATTTCTCAGAAACTGATTTAGCATTTTTGTCATAAATGGATTTATCCAGCCTGTTTGAAATGGAGACTGGATCTAACAAGTGCTACAAGGTCAAAGTCTACCCTTTCTCTAGATGGAATCAATCAAAAGTTCGAAACAGACAAATATCACAGACTATAGATAATAGATTAGGAGCGAAGGAGATCCGATGGTCATCTGACCAAATTAGGTCCTATCCTATGTCAACCGTTCGATCCGTCTCAAAGTTCGTGTGGAAGTAAACAACAAGGAGGATCAAACGGTCTAAAAGTCGATTGGACTAATTTAACTCGATACCCATTTCATAGATCATTGATTAGACCCATTCTCCCTCGGGTTCTCTCTCTCTCTTCTGTCTCTCTCTGGTAACTTAACCAACACTCCCTCCTCTCCTTCTGAGAAATTGAGCGGGCGGGTCAGTAGACCACCACTAAAAAATCCAGTTGAATTGATTGTGAAATAAAAACAAGCAATCGGATTCCTCAAATTTCGTCGAGTCGTTCTATTCATTCAGCGTTTGCAGTTGAAAGATTCCAGCTCTTCATCTCAATTTTTTTAAATTTATAACTTTTGTTCTTAGCATTTGTACGGATTCGCCAAGGGGAAGTTGTTTTTACATTTTGTGAAAGATGGAGATTTTAGGAGGTCGATTAGTTGGCTTGCTGTTGTTGATCTTTTTAGTAATTGAAAGATTTCAGCTTGGTGCTTCCTTCATTTCTGAAGGTACTAAATTTATTATAAAAAAAAAATTCAGATAATGGATTGATTGCTCAGTTATTATCTAATTTATTTTTTCTCTCTGTGTTATTTTTTGGTGATATAACAGGAAGTCATCTATTGAGGTTTAGAGAAGGAATAGAGCATGATCCATATGACGCTTTATCAAATTGGGGAGAAAATGGAGCTATGGATAATTATTGCTCTTGGTTTGGTGTTGTCTGTTCTGACGATTTCAAAGTTGTAGCTTTGTAAGTTTTTTTTCAAATTCCACCTTAGCTCAAATCCTTCTGTACAGATGGTTCAAAAAATTTAATTTGTTTTTGATCAATTGTTGTTTTTATCATATTATGTGAAAAGTTTATATTTCATACTATTTTGAAAAGAAGTGTATTTTTGTGGCTTCCTTCATTACGAAAATAATTGAATTTTTTTTTTTTGTAGCATGAGTGCATTTTTTGAATGACGAAAACATAATTTTCATTTACCTTTTCAGATATATTATTTTGCTTTCAGCTTTCTGTTGTACTTTTTTGTTGTTGTTGGAAATGGATTCTAGTGCATTTTATCATTTTTCTTCTAATAATTTCTCAGTAAAATTCACTTCTTTTACATGTTAATGTCATATAATTTTGTTAAAATTTTGAAGAATTTTGTGGTAGGAACTTGCCAGATCTTGCTCTGAATGGACTGATCTCTCCCAAAATTGGAAACCTCAACCATTTGAGAATTGTGTAAGCATTTGGCATTCTTATATTTTGTTTTTCTAAATTCCAATTTTACCCCTTAATGTTGTGTTAATTTTTCTACTTGGTTAAAACTCAGATGAACCTTTTTTAGTTGAATTACATATAATCCAGAGCTAAGAACCGATAAAAGGATCACAATCTTGATTCCTTGCCAAGCCCTAGTTACTGTCACGTAACCCTCAAAAAGATGCTTGCTTCTTATTTTGTTATTTTTTCACTGGTCTGCGTATTGAAATGAAACCTATCTGATATAGTTGGTACCACTATATTGCTGCTGGTACAGTGTCGGTACCAACTGGCTGGTAAAGGTACCCCTGGTTTCCCTTCTAAGTTCTTAACTTTTTCTCTTACACTCATTTGATAAAAGGAGGTCAGAAAATAAAATCTGCATTTTATGCTTCTAGGCCTTATATTTGCTTTTTTTATGTAGTGATCTGAGTAATAATTCTTTTTACGGGGTTATACCAAGAGAGATTGGAGAATTGAAGCAATTGGTGGTATTAGATTTGAGAAACAACAGTCTCAGTGGGACCCTCCCATCAAAACTTGATGACATTTTATCACTAAAACTATTGTAAGTGTTTAATATACTCCCTCTCTGCTTGAAAAACACTGTACTTTTTTTTTTTTATAATGTAATGTCATTTTTCAGATTAATAAATGGAAATATGTTTTCTGGTGAATTGTCCCCCAAACTGCAAGAACTTTCTGTTATTTCTGAAGTCATAGAGCAAGATGATTTTGAGATGTCAGAAAAAAGGTACGTCAATTCTCTAAAGTCCATTTATATTTTTCATCTTGATATTACCTCACAAATACAATCTGTACAAGTACCTAGACATTTTATTGTTGTGTTAATTAGGTATCTGTTGAAGATTGAAGCCTCAATTTATTTCAGGTACTCAAAGAACAGCACCATAAAGAGGCAGCTGCAATCCTTGACCCCACGTAAAGCCCCAGAGTCTGCCAACAGAGGCACCTCAGCCTCAAATTCTCCATCTCCATCTCCTGATCCCTCTCCCGGTCCTTCTCGACAATCTCCATCCAAGAATAGTGTTCACATTCCTATTATATTGGGACTGGCAATTGGAGTATTTATTATAGGAGCCTTATTGGCTTTGTATATGTTTTTGTTCAAAGGAAAAAAGGTCAATATCGTGCCATGGAAAACTGGATTGAGCGGGCCCATCAGCAAAGCCTTGATAACAGGTCTGATTTACATATCCACCTTGAAAATGTTGTAAAGTACACAATTATAATATATATCTTTTTTTGGAGAAAGTAGATTAATCCTCCATTGAGCTAGCGCATGCAAAAAACATCCAGAGGATGAAAGTACAATATTTTGAGTTTAAGAAAATTATTATACAGAGATTAGTAGTACCTAAATTTTTGTCATATGGTGTTTTACCCTTGTATGGTTTTGGACTGACACCTTAGGTTGCTTGAGCCTTAATATATATAAATAATGTGCAAATTAACAATTAATTGGAGGGTGTGCACTTAAAATGCCCAAGTTTTTCTTTAAGGAAATGCATATGCATACTGGTCCTATTTATACTTTCTTGTACTTACCCTTCTGGAAAAAAAAAAAAAATTGTCATATGATGTGTATCATGAGTTTGGGCTTAAAATTTATTATCCTGAAATGTGAGAAAATATATGGACGTAAGCTTTTGAGATTTCTATGAGGAAATAAAGGAATGTCAGATGGTTGTTCCAATCCAGGTGTACCATCACTGGGACGCGCTGAGCTGGACACAGCATGTGAAAATTTTAGCAATATAATATCGACCTCACCTGATCACACTATTTACAAAGGGACACTATCGAATGGATCTGAGATTGCTGTTGTTTCTACCACCAAGTCAGCAGACAACTGGATGGACATATCTGAAAATCAATTTAAACTAAAGGTGAGATTATAATTAGCCGTTCTTTTTCGTTTTAACGACTTGTAAAAAGAGTCTTGTGCTCTGATCCAGTGATAAAATTTACAAATACTAATCTATGGTTCTGAATTTGAATTCTTCATCTCTGATTTCTCTGTGGCACAGATATCAACTTTATCGAAAATAAACCATAAGAACTTCATGAATCTGCTGGGTTACTGTAACGACGATGATCATTTTACGCGTATGTTAGTGGTCGAGTATGCCCCTAATGGTACCCTTTTTGAACATTTGCACAGTAAGCTCTCTCTCTCTCTCTCTCACACACACACTTACTCACTAATATATAGGAAACTTCATGTATGCTCCTGCAAATACCATTCACATCCCGAAAAAGTTCAGAAAAATGTATATATACCCAAATTATTCCTCTTATTTACAACAATTGAGTAAGAAAAGAGGGTGTTGTGTCTACATCTTACAGAGTTTATCAGTATTTGATGAAGTATTTCTCTTCTTGTAGGGGCATATATGAAATTGTTCCAAAGATAAAATCAGTTCTTTTTCTTTATAGGAAATATAAAAGTTGCTTTTATTTGTCTTCGAAGAAAATAAATATTTTTTTTCATGTACTATGCAGTTAAAGAAGCTGAACAACTAGACTGGTCAGCACGTATACGTATAGCTATGGGTATAATATACTGTCTAGAGTACCTAGAGAGTATTAACCCACCTGCAAGGGTAAAAACCCTAAATTCATACACTATCTACCTCTCTGAAGATTATGCTGCCAAGGTTTCTGATATCGGGTTTGGAGTTGATACCAAGAAAGACCCGTTTGTCACTGATGACCCAAATGGCTTGGATGAAGAAGAGCCAATAGTTTATAAATACGCTGTTCTACTATTGGAGCTTATTTCAGGTAAGTTACCGTTTTCTGCGGATACGGGTTTATTGGTATTATGGGCTTCAAGCTACCTATCAGGCAAGAGGTCATTGATGGAAATGGTGGACCCCACACTTGATGATTCTATATCTGAGGAGTTTTTGATGGCCTTATGTAAGGTGATTAGAGCTTGTATAAACCCTAATACAGAGGAGAGACCTAGTGTGGCTGAGGTGGCAAAACAGATGAAGGAGATTTCTAGGATTTCGCCAGAGGCGGCGATACCAAGAGATTCGCCACTATGGTGGGCTGAGCTTGAAATTTTTTCTACTGAAGGTAGCTAGAGAAAATATTGGAAAATTGGCAAGCAATTTTTTGGATATATTTTTTTTTCTTTTTTGGGGGCTGTTTTTCAAGTTTTTTTAGTGTGTTTTACTTGATACAGAAGTTGTACATAATATGGATGTGATGTAATGGCTTTTAAAGAGTTTCTGAAAAGGAGCACTATGTATCACTTGTGTGCATTTTTTTTTGGTGATGACTTGTGTGCATTTTTCTAAGGGAGAAATGTATACTTTTTGTGTGTTATATATATCACTTTGTAAGTTGAGAAAAGTAAAGATTCATTTGGAAATGCTCTCCCTGGATAAGTACCCCTATATGCAAGTGCTCATCCTCTCCAGCAAGGGCATCCCGTGCAGATCCTTCTCTTGATTTTTAGGAGGGATTTGAGATTTGAGTTGGCATGAATTTCAAAGCAAACCCAAGGGAAAGCACAAAAAGAAAAGAAAAGAAAATTTCTTTAAGAGTACCATTAGTAACAGCTGATATAATGACCTAATTAGTACATGTGGTTGAACAAAAGTACTTTTGACATTTTTAGAATAAAGATGGAAGCAAACTCAAGAAACCATTCTTCCAAGCAGATATCACAATAACTCCCAAAATAACCTAAAGCAACATTGCAAAAACCGCCTCTATCTTTTTTCTACTGACGACATAACCAGAAACCACATAACTAACGAACAATAGTATTCCTCCTGCTCCAAAATATTGGGGAAAAAAAGGAGTTTGTTTTACTATGAAGTTACGCCATCAGAAATCAATATCCTTTCCAAACATCTCATTGATGTCATCCATGGCTTGCCGAGTGAAAAATGTTGGTTCAAACAAACCATCGCAGCATCCTCCACCTTCACCCTTTTTAGAGGTTGGGTTCAATTTAACCTCAGTTGCTGAGTTAGAACTGGTACCATTAACGGGGTTGTCTCCTACCAAAAAACTACTTTTACCCATTTTTGGGTTCTCACCCTTAAAAATGTTATTTGGTTTACTTTTTGGGTTTGTGTTCTCTTCCAATTCATCATCTGGTAAAATATAAAAACTGCTATCTGAATTGCTGTTTGGTTTATGGGTTGGGTTTGTGTTCTTTTCCAATTCATCATCTGGTAAGATAGAAAAGGTGCCATCAACAACTGGATTCGTTTCCACTAAAGCAACTTTTTGGCCCCTCTTTGGTCTCGCCCCCTTTGGAAAATCCATGGGTTTTCGAAACATGCCATTTATTTCATCCATCGCTTCTTTCAAATTCATGGTGGGGTCCACTAGGCCATGATGACATGCATTCTCTACTTTTGGTTCTTCAGAAATTGTTGCCCCGACAATTTTTCGAATCATCACTGTATCTTCTCTGAGCCCATGATTAAAGCTTTTTGAATTTCCATTCAAATTTTGCAGTTCTTCATCTGGTAAAATTGTAAAATCACCCACAAAAGGTTTAAACTTTCCTGGGTTTTTGTTGGATTTGCAAGGCCTTTCTTCTTCATCTACAAAGATTTCAAACTCACTATTTTCTTTGTTTAGAGTTTTGTTTCCTTTGTTTCTGTGTGATTTTCTCTGGATTGCTGGATCAACATCCAACGGCTCTTGAAACATGTTATTGATGGCGTTCATTGCCTCTTTAGTAGTGATTGTGGGCTCCACAAGGCCATTATGGCATGACATTTCAGCCACAGACTTGCCAACTATGGCAGAATCAACGAATTTGCGCACCATTATCGTGTTCTCACTGTTGAAACGGGTGTTAGTACCAGTATTGGATGTTGTTTTGGTGGACCCGGTTTTTGATTTGACTTTTGTTTCTGCTCTTGGCTTGTCTCGTTTTGTGGGACCTACATTTGAAGATGGATTTTCTGAAGTACCTTCACCTGACAAAGAAACATGGTTCTTCAGCCTTAGTTCATAAGACATGTTTAATTGAAGCAGGGAAGTTCTCATATGAAGATCCACAAGAATTAAAATATATTCAAATAATATTTGATGTCATGCCAAAAAAATTGATTTAAAAAAAATAAAATAAAATAAGAGCTCCAGTGAATCCCAGTATCAATGTCTTTGCAGATAAACCTGCATCTCTTTGTAGAGAAACAAGGTCCATCATCACCTGTGCTTGACTAATTAACAGCCAACATATCTCAGCACCAGATACATTGAATTTCTCTAAGGGTTTTGACTTTCATGTATGGTGCCAAATTTGATGTTTACAACTCCATCTAAACACAGATAAATGTGGGTCTGGATCCCATAAAAGTAATCCAATTTTTTAGTTTTCATCCAGACCGTCCAATCAGAATATGGGCCAATCTGAGGTGGAATGCACACCCCTGTTTAATATTCATGCCATAACAGATCAGACAGTCCGGATCCAAACTCAAAAATTGGGTTAATTTGGGGGATCCGAATTTGATAAATGTATAGTACAAGCACCCATACAAATATCAAAGCCAATCCAAACCTGATTAAATTTCAGTCCAGTACCAACTTACATGACTAGACTGGGATCAGCTGTACCACTGCCAACAAAGCTTGTGTACTCTCCAACCAGGTCCAAAATATACATACAAGTAGCAGATCAAAAAATCTAGAATATTTACTTACCTTTGGGTACAATGGGATGGTCCCTCTTTGTGCCCCTTTTCCTAGGCATCATTCCCTGCATCTTCAAAAACTTATTATAATGATGCTTAAGTATAAATTACAGCATAGTCCCTGAAATTAGACTTCTCAGATTGTTAAGAAAATCCTCGTACTGCCGGTACACAACCTAGAATTTTCTGGGTCGGTTTAAGCTTGTTATTCACATTTGGTAGTTAATTAGTTCAAAGGGAAAATTGGTTATTTGCCACTCCAAAACCTTCAAATTGGAAAAATGCCATCCCAAACTTTGAAGTTGTAAAAATGCCATTCTTAACTTCATTAATTCCTAATTTTGCCATTTATACTGTATTAGTCTTGTTAAAAAATAAAAATAAAAATAATGACTAAAATACCCTTAAATCAGAAAAATATGAACAGAGATGGCCTTGATAATATATACTAAACACAACAAACCAGAGACCAAAAAAAAAAAAAGAAACAAAAAAGGAACCCTCTCCACTCTTCCACCCCGGCCAAACTATATACTAAGGAGCCGGTAATAGAGATGGAAATCCAAATTTCCAAAGTTGTTTCTCCCAGCAATTCATGTAGCAACTCCATGCACAGCACTTCATCAGGTCTAAAACAGTTAAATTTGTGAATTCCGCCTAATTAATTCCCCGATTAACCGAACTCGGAGGAAGTTGCAAGCTAACGACTTGCTATATGCAGCGAGAAATCAACTTGTGAGAAATTTAGACTACGGAGATGCACACACAATTATAACTTATAAAATGGGATCCAACGGCAAGCTTCTAGAAGCTTCGACACAAGCCGAACTGGGCCCACTCACGCCGGGGCCACAATCGCCGGTTCCCGGCAGGTCTACTCGGACGTGCAATCAAAGTGTTGGTACGGCTGAGCATCTCCCACATCACGTGCACGTCCTCGTACTCGCACGTGCTCACCTCCTGCCTCAATCTCCTCAATCTCTGGTTTGTCACCTCTGTTTCATGCGGACGGGAGAGAAAGAAAAGAGGAAAGAAGAAGGGCTGTGGTGGGGGGGTCTGTTGTCAGTGGGAAAAGAGAGGAGGAAATGGAGGCGGCTATACATGAAGGGTATAATTGGAAATACAGAAATACGTATTTCAAAATAGTATTTTTCAGTTAATTTTTAATAAAAATAGTATAAGAATTGAGTATTGGTGGCAAAATTGCAATTTAAGCAAGTTTAGAGTGGTATTTTCACAATTTCAAAGTTCGGGATGACATTTTTCCAATTTGAAGATTTTGGAGTGACAAATAACCAATTTTATGTAGTTTAAAATTATTCTTGTGCACTTCAATAGGAACATTAAGGTCGGTCTGAGTTGATATTTATATTCAGGATTTTTAAAAAATTGTGAAGTATACTTATGCACTGAATTAGGACCATTCGAAATACTAGAAATATAAAAAATAGATCTGTTTACCTTTAATTTTAATTGTTTTTTCTTAAACAACTCGACACGTTGAAGGAATTGGTCGTATGATTTTTGTAGCTCACTGACAGGCTCTGCAATGCTGTTATATAAAAGAACAGAAAAATACATTAATGCAAAACTTCAAATAAATATAATCCACGAAAAAGTATAATCAAAGAAACATTACATCTGGACCCCAACTTGGTACATTTTCTCGGCCTCTTCAAGCTTCCTATGTTTCTCATAATATAATGCATATGCAATATAATAGGAGGCTCTCTTTAATCCGATCTGATTCTTCTCCATTTTCTTCAGTAGCACCTTTGCATCATCCACATAGTCCATCTACAAATTATATACTTTTTTGAGTCCCAAATTCAAATGAAAAACAATAGAAAAACCTCGATCCAAACACGGATTGGGATTGGGATTGTACCAACTCGATCCAAACACGGACATATCTAGCATCGTTGCGGTATCTATGATCAGATTCAAATGTCTGTGCGCATTTTTGAAGGAATCTTGGGAGCTTATCACTTAATTCCTGAGGAGGTAATGCCCCCCTCAATCTCTTTATTCCACTGTTTCACAAAATAACAAAATCAAGTTTTGCATCAGTTTTCAACCAAAATGCATGGGTATAGTTATAGAGTAGACAAAAAGTAGATGACAGAAAATTCAAACTTTGCAATTTGATTGATGAGCCTTTGGTAGGTACCATTACCACATTTCTCAATTCAATATTAGTAACAGTGCTAACCATTGCCACCCTTTTGCATAATACAAGCTAAAGCACTTATTGGAAATGCAATTTGAAAATTGAAGGGGTAAAAATATGCAAAATACATAGAAATTGCTAATTGGCAACATTATCAACAATGCTAACAAAAATCAACTTTTTGCATCATTTTTCAACCAATATGCGTATGGGTATAGTCATAGAGTACACAAAAAGTAGATGATATAAGATTCAAGCTTTGCAATTTCATCAATGAGCCTCTGATAGGTACCATTACCACATTTCTCAATCCAACACTAGCATTAATGCTCAATATTACCGCCTAAACGGTTCCAAATCTAACGCTGAGGATGTTTCTAACCTCCCCTTTGCATAATACAAGCTGAAGACTTACTGAAAATGCAATTTGAAAATTGGAGGGGTAAAATTTGCAAAATTGATAGAAATCGGCATCCTAAAACAGCAACTGGGATACGGAAATGAAAGTACTGGTGAATAGATACAGTTTCTAGCCATTACTAGACCAAAATAGACCAAAACAAAAATAGAGAAGCTCTGAGGGTATAAGGCAAAAGATTTGGACTGATCTTACTGGAGCCAGGGGCGGAGCGGATCGGACCCGGAGTAGCGCTTAATGTCGGAGATGAGAGAGGAGAAAAGCTCTCTGTGCTCATCCTCCGTCGCCATTTTTGTTTCCTAGTGAGAGAGGGAGCGTTTTTGTATTTTGATTTTGATTTTGATTTTGATTTCGATTGTTTTTCTTTTTTTATTTAAAACTCGAGAAAGAGGAGAGAAACGGACTGTGAAACACTGACAGGCGGGCCCCCACCATTGTGTGTTTTACCGACAAAGCCCTGCGTGGGACCCATAGATCAGCGAAATACAAAGAACAGAGAAAAGGAAGAGGAAGGAATAAAACTTTTCAATTTATTTATTTTTATTTTTTTTGACAAGAAAAAGTGGAAGTCTAGCTTCCAATTTTCATTAATCATGACACAAGTTGTATCAGTTTTACATTTTTGAAGAAAGAGAGAAATAAATACGAAAAATGCAGAAAGTGAAATTGAAAATAAAGTTACAGAAGCACAAAAAATATTTGAAGGAAGAATTATAAAAGAAGCCCTAATATCCAGTGAATGTTTTTGTTGTGCTGTTGCCTTTCAATTATTGGATCCAAACCAAGCCGTTACTTCTCCGACTATCTCACTCGCCAGGTACTGAAAGTCTTTTTGTTTTTCAGTCTGATACACTTTTCTCTCTAGATGACAAATGCTGCTGTGATCTCAGTCTTGCCATATCTTTTTGTGCACTGTTTAGAATAACATTCTTGAAGTTTCTTTTTGCAAAATCTGAGTTATTGGTTATTGATCCATAGCTTCTTTTGATGTTTTGCACCACTGCCTTTGTATACACACATCCTGAGAACAGATGTGCAACAGTTTCTTGTTCTCTTTTGCACAGGCTACACCGATTAGCCATATTCCATCCTCTCCTCTGCAGATTATCTACCGTCAGAATTTTATTTTTCACTTTTCAATTGATTTTGTTTAGTTAGATATTTGAATAAATAAAAATGTATGGTTAATGGAGATTATTTATTTAATTTTTAATATTTTAAAATGTATATCTTATTAAATTTTAAATTAAGGTATGAAGAGCCAAGACAAATTAAATAAGAAAATAAAAAAATATACTACTTACCTTTTCGAATTCGGGATGGAAGTCTGTGCAGATCTGATTTTATATTTTTTTTTTGCATGAGTTGCATATGAAACTGGATAAGATATAAAGTTACAAACACTGGTGATTTCAGCCATCAACGAATTTTTGCTCAAATTAACACCAAAATGCGCTAACTTTTTCTATAATTAACACTGTAAATTATTATATGGTCATATCATGTATCGTATTTGATACGATACGATATTCATATTCATATTTATGTCAGGGACGGAACTTAAGCCAATTGAAAGGTAACTAAGCCATCCTTGTGATTTTAAAATATTAGTTATATATACTAAGATTTAATTAAATTTTATTTTTTTAAAACATTTTATATAGTCCAACACCCTAATAAATAATTATGTGCTAACTTTAATCTAGTAATAAGAACTTATGTAGTCTTTGAAATAATTTGAATTCAATTTTTTTTTTTTTTTGAGAAGCACCGGGCAGAGGCTGCCAGGGTTATATTTGAATAAAAGTAAATTACAAGGTTCACTTCCAGAGGGGTCCAGTGTGACAGCCAGCTCAAATATTACAACTACATCTGCATAGCACTGACCCCGAAATCAAAAACAGAGAAAAAACAGTATCGCTGAGACCTCAGACAAATACCCCATAGCAAAAAGAAAATTAAGTAAAATTAAGCAATCATGTTGAGAGCACCCTTGCATTGCAATGCTTCTCCCATAGTGTTGCTTCTCGCACTATCCAATTGACAATCACATCTACCGGCATCTGTTTTCCTTCAAATATTGTGGAGTTCCGCTGCTTCCAAATCGCCCAGCACACAGCAGAAAAAAATACCTGGCACCTTGCCTGTGCTGTTGGGCTACTGTTGAATCTTCTAGCTGATCTGCTCCATGTCAGTTCCGCCGAATCAGCCCTAATTAGAATTCAATTTTTACTATTCACAAATTTTATATTTTAATTTTTAATCTCCTTATTAAGATTTTCTAGTTCCGTGATTCATGTAACATAGCATATCATAGCTTGAATCTGTATGCCTTCAGATACCGTACTTGGTTTTCAAGGTAGCTCCTCATTTTAGTTAGAATTTGGTTTGTGAAAGTTTGAGCGGAAATCGCTTGGAGTCTAATCGGATAGTTCGAAGCTAAACTTAAACGGTGCGTTGATGCAGAGGTTGGGTCCGAATCTCCTAAAGTAAACCAACTTTTGTGTATCGTCACCGTTCCATCAGAATTCGAATTCTGATCAATTCGATCTGAAACGGAATCCACGGAGCTTCTTCGTTATTTGAGCCTGTAAAAATTGGACAGTCCGGATCCAAACTCAAAATTTGAGTTACTTTTTAGACTGTCATCCGATACTATAATATAGGGTCCGTATATGTATCAGATACGTATTGAACACCGACAAACGTCTGATACAACTACGATACGTATCAGATACGTCAGCTAGCGTATTAAATGACGTGGCGTATCCTTAATGCACTGATACGGTCGCCGATATGTGTTGAAACACACCGATACAGGTCTGTCTGTCTGGACACGCATCCAATACACACGACACACATTCGATACACGCGCGTGCGCCCATGCACCGTGGTAAAGTTGTACACCAGTGACTTCTCCGTGTCATAGAAGGCTGTCAAGCAGCTCTTGATCTCATTGATCCTTGATAACAAGATCCGGGGGATCAAATCGCTGAATACAGTGGTTGATGATTGCAACAAAAATTCACTAGCATTTCCAAGACACAATTGAGAAACAAAGTGTGTGAAACTTCAAGTTTGTTGATAATCACTGGAAGGTAATAAATTGATTAAAAATATTTGTTAGATTTCTTGTCAATCTCGTTGGATTTAATGTTAACATTGATCATATATGTAATATAATTATGAATTGTTTACTGTCATATATGATTGTCAATTAAAGTGATCAAATAAAATAATAGACAATTAATATATTCATTAGAATGTAGTCCATAAATGTGTAGAATAATTTAGATAAAGATCAAATTATTAATGAACTGATCAAAGTACCTTTTTAGAGGTCAGAAATCTACCTTTATGGAGGATTGTGCTGTTTGCACGGATATTGATGCAGTTGCACAGATTTTGATGCACTGGCACGGTTTTTGATGCACATCACATTATACCTTTTTTCAATTTGGCAAATAACCATAAAGGTTATTATATATAAGGATTGGTTCATAAGGCACAGGTAACCAAGAAAAGCATAAAAACTGAGCATATATTTTTCTTTTAAGAAAAATACAATTATGTGTGCCTTCTCTTTTTCTTCCACTATCAAAGAATAAATAAAAGAAATCCATTAGGAAATATGGAGAAGATTTCTCGAGGGCCACACCTTGCTGTCTTTGAAGACTTATTCCTCGACCCGACAACAAAATGCAAGAAAAACTTCTTGCCATTAAAAACTTGTCTCGTGCTCACAGAGATGGCTTGCTCTACTGTGGCTTTGGTTATTCCATGACAACAACATGGAATCAGATATTATGTTCTGCACTTATGATTTATATTTTGAATCTCTTTGACATATGACGGTCCTTAGATTAAGGTGAGAAACTATTTCTTCTTCTCCGAAATGTAAGTGTTTGATCCTTAGATGAAATGTAATTATTTGATCTCTAGATAAGACGTAATTATTTGACCATTATGATTTCCCAACAGTATTCAGTTTTATAATCATATGCTGACATAAATTTAGCCTTTTCACTCATTTGGAGTTATCGGCGATGTTTTTCTTGGGGAAACTGATTTTATAGGTTAAATGGAGGTGTCTTAGGATCCCCTTGGATTACCTGCTACTACTACTCCATGTATCTTAATTATACATTGATACTATACTTTTATTGACCACATTAAGTTTTATAGGTACAAAAGTAGAGATACCACTATAGCAGGGTCGAAATAGGCATAAAGAAAAAGGTGCTCATCCCCATGGTTTTTTTTTTTTTTTGCATTTCTAACGGATATTTTTTCTTTATTTTGTTTATTCAGATAATTTGTGATACAAATGAGATTATAATTAGTTGAGATTAATTACTGTAATTTAATAATATCAGTTTCCACTGCCATGCTACTTAACTAGTAATCACCAAATCTTCTTACATGGCACGCGCTAGTTTCATATATTCATATTGCTTCAATTTTACTCGGTTTTCCTCGTTGCAAAAAAAAAAAATGTTAAACAATAAGTATGGTTTATCCATCAAATAATCAAGCAATTAAATTTCTTTATTTTTTGAAACTGAATCAAATCATTAATTGTTTGAGCATAGCTTTTGCATTCTGACACTTCGGATAACCTGCCCTCAGTTGTCCACTACACGATTAACAAACAGAAAGTGCCATAAGAAATCAAACTGCCATTAAAATACAAAAATTGGAACAAATCAGTTGATTCTCTTAAAACGAAAATTTCACATTTTCACTCGGGCATTTCATCAAACACTTGAAGCCCTCACCAATCAGTTGACGCTCATGTCTACACCTTCTCACTACGCCGCTTCTGTAGAAACTCAGCACGGCTCCGACGAAGAAGAAAACGAGGCCGACGAAGAGGACGACGATGAGGGCCCCACTGACAGTGAATCGATATCCTCCCTGCTCCGCCGCCTGGCCGCCTCCCCGGTCCCAATCAAGGTCCATTCCGTGCAGATCAACAACAGCTCAAGGACCAAACGCGAACTGATCGAGTCGGTGCTGGATCTGAGCTCAATTTTAAAATCGAGTACCTTCCAAGAGCTGGTCTATGTGGCTGGATTGGCCAATGCCAGGTTGAAGAGATTGGGGGTGTTTCGTTCAGTAAGGATCACCATCGACGCAGGGCCTGATGAGGTTCCGGGATCTTCTGTTGTTGTTGTTGATGTGGATGAGGCTGTGCATCCTTTTGCTGGGGATTTTTTTGTGGATTTCAACACCGAGGTATTAATTTCCTTTCAATGTTTGGACACAGATCAAGGTATCAGTTTGATCAAATTTCTGGCTCGTTTGGTTTTGAGTAACTGAGGATAAATTCAGGAGCAATTTAGGCGTACATTTACAATACAGGATTAGTCGAGGCTATATTCCTATTAACTTGCACAAGATGAACTTAGTTTGCAACCGATAATAAAATGCATAGCATTTCGGGATCTTCAATTTAGTTGTGGCTTTGTAGATAAAAAATCTAAATTTGATATAATTTTTCATTTTGGAGTAACAATGTGTAAAGGTGATCCTAGACTCTAGTTTAGTGAAACCAAATTAGGAATATTAAAACTAGGATAATGCGTACTCACTTATCCCTTGTAAAGATAGTCTTAATGTTATAAACAAAGATCTCTTTAGATTAAGTCACCTCATTTGCTGAGTTAAAAAACCTTTATTGAAAACTTGGGAACTTTTACTCTCACCCTTGTGTAAACCAGTTCAGCTAATGTTCTATGACCAGAGATTTGGGGTTAATGAATGCAAATTGTGGTAGTTTTGACTTGAAAAAGACTAACTAACCCAAATTGAGTCAGGAGAAAACACAGTAAATATGTGCGAAGAATTTTGTAAAACCTGTGCCAGTACAGTAAATAGCAAATTTATGTTTTTGAAAATTTAAATTTCAGGAATATGCATGGTTGCTGGGCAGCTCTATAAAGCTCAAAAATCTACTGGGTTATGCTGACATATGGGACATTTCTACCTCTTATGGGTGGGACCAGTCACCTGAGCTGAGTGCTGGCTTAATCCTCCCTGTAATCAAATATATGCCATCTCCTTTCGTTGCCAGAATATCTCTATTTCCTCAAGAATTATTCAATAGGCAATCGTACAAAGATCACCTAATGGGTCTCTCTTTTGGTCTCATCTCCACACTCAATCACAACTTGTCATATGATCTTTCGTGGCGCATCTTGAGCAACCCAACACGTGTACAGCCACATTTAATCCAACATTGGTTGTCAAATGGCATGCTCAATTCAATAAAATATACATATAATGTTGACGTGAGAGATTCGCTCGTCAGACCGACATGTGGCTATGCCTTCCTTTCTTCTTCTCAGATTGGATTCGCACCCACTAATTGGAGATCATGGTTTTTTCGTCAGGTACGCTTATTATACATTTCAGCACTGCTCCTGTTCAAGATAACCTACATGATATTTGTAACCTAGTATCATCTTATGACAAAATTTTCATCCTAATATTGGTGCGATGGCCTTTCATGTCAGGTCTGGCTCTAGTATGTACCAGTAAATTTGTATCTTACCAGTGTTTCGTAGGAGGTGTTTAGATTTACAGCAAAGTGCAAACATTATTGAAAATTTAAAATAGTTCTTAAAAATTCAGATTTCTTTCAACTTAGGTTTTTACTCTCCTACTTTTGTTTACAGGAATTTGACCTGAGAGCTGCCTTTCCTCTAAAATATTTAAAATCTTCACTCAACTTAGGAGTGTCAGCGGGTATTATTACGCCATTTGGGAAGGAAATTACTGATTTACCACAAAATATGGCATATAAATTCCACTTCAGTACTACGTCACCTACTTCCCGTTTAGGTGGTCTTTCGCTATTTGGGTTAAAATCCAAAGGTTCGACCCTGCTGGAAACATCCAGTTCTGATGCTACTGGAGGAGATATAGCTGTGACAGCATTTGCTGACTTGTCATTTGACCTGCCTGTAAAATTTTTAAGGGAGAAGGGGGTTTATGGCCATGCATTTGTTAATGCAGGAAATGTTGTGAGATTGAAGGACAATGATTTGAAAAAATTCTCATTTACCGGATTTCTAAATACTTGTAGAAGTTCCACTGGAGTTGGGTTTGTTTTGCCGACTAAGATCTTTCGACTTGAGGTTTGTTACTTAAACCTATTATTTAATTATTATGTTAGAGTGAGGCTATGGTACTATGCATAGCGCAGATTGTTCCGTACTACGGATCGATATTCTAAAAGATGCAAATTAAGTCAGCAAGTACATTTTTTTATGGAGATCACATTGAATGGTTCATATTGACTATTTGGACTTTAAAAATGAAAATATTGATCCATAGTCTGCACTTTGCATAGTACCATAGCCTTACTCTTGTTATTATTTCTGCAAGAACTGGGTTGGTTTATTAAACTTGAACACTTTGTGGTTTTAGTTTGCTCTTATCAATAGATTTCTCATTTTAACTCATCTTTGTTTTCATTTTTGTCAGTTGAACTACTGCTACATTCTAAAACAGTTCCAGAATGATGGAGGGAAAACAGGGATTCAATTAAATTTCTCGTCTCCATAGTTGCTTCAAGTTTCTATTTGATATATGTTGTTTTGCTTTCTTTTTACAAAATAAGAGGCTGAGTTTTTGGATCTGCAAATAAGTAACGTTGTACATTAATTAATCTGCAAATAAGTAACATTGTATTGCTATGCTCAGGACATCTCTTAAAAATGTAAATTATACTGTTAGTATAAAATCAGTCTGTTATACTTTCCATCTGAAGATAAAATCAGTCTTTTATAAATTGTGTTTGTACAAAATATTCCTCTCTTAAGAAAAAAAAGTAGCAAAAAATGATAATATTCCAATCTAAAAGCACAAAATGAAAAAAGTAACTCAGAAAATGAAATCAATTTGCAACTCACCTGTCGTTAGTACTGGAATCTAGTTTCAAATTCATTCAAAATAAGAAAGGTGAAAAAGAAGCAACCAAAGGACAGTTCTATGTAAAAATAATGTAATCAACTAATAAAAATAAGTTCTAATAACAACTACATAACTTAAGATTCCCACTCTCCAAAATTCTAGTTGTCTCACAAGATATTTTTAGATTCTGGCTCGACTAAACTCGCCATAGATGGAGATGTAGATAGAAATAGAGGCAGGGAAGATGATAATGTAGTGGCAGAATCGTTTGTTGATGAGAACGAAGAGGGGGTGTTAGTAGGGGTGCAAACAGATCGGATAATATCTAACCGTATCCGGATTCGTATTCGAAAATTAAATACGGTCCGAATATCCACACGGATACGGATACGGATACGGATACGGATATAGTTTTGAATTTTAATTATCCGTATTCGAATAGTAGATATATCTCATATAATTTAATATATATAGTGAAAATATTTATGTCTATATTTACGGATATCCGATATTCGATCTGTATCCGTACGTATCCATCTAATATCCAATCCGTATCTGTATCCGAAAAATTAAAATGGATATGGATATGGTTTTACCACTATCCGATCCGTTTAAAAAAAGCAATTCATTGACAAACAATTAGTTTATAAAAAAAAAAAACTCCACCGAATGGTTAGTGGGAGAATTATAATAACTAAGGCTACCTCGTCTTGCTTGTAAATATATTATGGGATGTTAAATTGATTTGTAATTACTTCTTAAGAAAAAGAAAAGAAAGAATTCTTGTAAATAGAAAATTAACTCTACTTTAGTATAGCTCTTCATTATATTACAGTTACTATATGCTCTAAAATCTTTGTCATAATATCTAATTATAATTATTTATAACATACAAAAAAAAACTTTGATTAACTAAATGAAGTTAAAACAAAATTAAATTTTTGCTAAAAACATATGTATTTTACGAATACTAAATACTCAAAAAATAAACATATTATCATTAGATGACATGTCGACTGTCATGACAAGAGGGAAGTTAAGCTTTAATAATATTTCACAACCTTTCAAACAAATGAATACAACATCGTACACTCTTCTGACATCTTCCGCTGTTTCAAATGACCTGAGCCAGAGCCTGCTAATATCAGAAGCCCATTTGACACCTTAACATTAT
The DNA here is from genome assembly GCA_033356055.1 of Carex pumila. Lineage (NCBI taxonomy): Eukaryota > Viridiplantae > Streptophyta > Magnoliopsida > Poales > Cyperaceae > Carex > Carex pumila. Next base: position 53,302 of record JARJHM010000059.1, on the reverse strand, counting down.
TTTTTTTTTTTGTAACTGCACAAGCACTAATGTAAATATGAGCTTCTGAGCAATCAATATTTGTCAAGGTTCACTTCAACCTTTAGAATAAATCAAATTACATATTTATAGCACCGTAAAATTATAATCCATACAAGATAAAAAATGTCATCTATTTCGTACAAACATAAAAAAATTATCTATTTAACCCTTCCCCATTCATTTTGAAAAATTGAAATTATAATTATTTGTAACACAAACTTTGATTAACTAAAGTTCCAGTTTTGTTTCCACTTATTTGAAATCTAAAGTATTTGTTTATGGTTGAAATCTATTTATTCAAATATTTGAAATCTAAAGTATTTGTTTCCACTTATTTGAAATATAATTTTATAGTTATTTTTAAAATTAAATGATGATACCTTATAGTTATTCAAATATTTTTTGTTTGCTCCAATATCACATATTAAAAAATATTATGGAATAATTGATGTTCGCATATTAATGTAATATACAATTTCATGGAACTTTATTTATAAGAGATAAGAGTAGCTGAACTTAAAATGAAATATTGTTTTAGTAGTGATTATTTTCGAATGCACAAAAATGTATTCAAGTTTTTTTTTTTTTTGGTTAATACATGGCCCGTAGGCCTAAATGTATTCATGTTTCCCCTCACATTTTCAAATAAATGTTGGATGATTTCACATGTACATCGCATTTGGCGTGAAGAATCACATCTTTCGTGTTATCTCTTATTTATTTTTTCCATCTGTTTGTTTCTTTAATTATTTTGAGACTTCTTCATTTTGCTTTTATCTAGGTGTTATATTGTACAAGAATACAATTCATATGATACCACCACGAGATTGTTATTTAAATATTATGAAAAAACTATAATCGAATGAAAAGTATTTAAATACCTTTTTTTCATATATATATTATTCTTATTAATTATGTAATCTAAATTAATTTATTAACACACAAAAAATATTATGATTTTTATATTATATTAATGAAAACCGATAACTCGAAAAACCAATACATTAAAATTGTCCATATCAATGGATTTTACAGCCTTTTCACATGAAAAAAAAAAAGTTAAAATGTATAAGTTTTTATACTGACATAAGGCGGCCATTTTTATTATCAACCATTTAATGACATATCCAGCCCGCAGACCATTTAACACAAACAAATACTGAGTTTAATTAGTTAGTTTGGATGATGAGTTACTGATCCTCTGTTTTGTGTAATCATGTACAATTATGAATTATCCACGCTCTCTAATCTCTATGCATGGGTCACTGAGGAGTGGACCCCATGTGTAAGGTCGTCATTGATAACCTCTTAGCTAGGTATACAGTAGGAAGTTATTATTGCACATGGTACATGGATTGTTTTGCCGAAATTTTTATTAATAAGAAATAAAAAAAAAAAATCTAGATTTGAGAACGCTTTTTGTTTTTTTTCAGATCTAAGGAAAATGTTTTTAAATATCGCGGCCACTGGCCGTTGTGGCTTATCACGGCCATACTTAGTGCCTTATTAGCCGTTCTAACTATATTAACCATTCTAATTGAACCAGAGAAAAAACCTGAAAAAAAATCTTGTCCGTTATGGATAGAAACGGCCAGTGCGGAAAAAAAAAATTTGCTGTCTGCAATGGATAGCAACGGCCAGCGAAAAAAAAATAAAAAAACCTGTCCGTGATGGTTTGTAACGGGCAGGGGGCGGAAGAAAAAAAAAACAAGAAGAAGAAGCTGCCTGTGATAGATAGCAACGGCCTGTCGGCAGAATAGTTAAAGGTCTGGACATGATTCTCTGTGAAGGGCAGGCCCCAAACAAACAAAACAGTTCTCTGTCCGTGATTTTTCATGACGTCCATACAGCATATAAATAACCATCAGCAGCTTGATATGTACCATAACTTCATAATCTTCTCTTAATCTCAACAGAATACATCATCTCCTCTGAAAAAAAAAAGAAAAAAACCCTCTTATGTATTTTTCAATTATGAAAAATAATTAATTTATTGCAGAAAGTGTTGTGGAGTTTTGCATCGTGAAATATATATATTAGATAATCATTCCCTCCGTTGCACCGTCAACAGTTTAGTTTCAAATTTTTCTATGTCATTATTGTCATAGACTGAAACTAGATTTCTTGGTGGTGCCATGGGGGGAACATTTATCTGTTTCACGTTACAAAGCTCCCCCTCACTTTCTCAGGTTCTCGTATTGTGAATTATAGCTTCAATCCTTGTCGCATTATTGTCATCACCACACTAGCAACACTTTTTTGTATTATTATTTTGTTGTCATAAATGCTTAGTTTTTATAACTCTACGCATGCATGTGTATCCTTGAAAAAGATTAGCATCTCATAAATATATACATGCCCTGTACTCAACAAATAATTAAAAAAATGTGGTGGATGGATAATTGAGTTTTTCTTGTAATTATGCAAGAGCTAATATATATTTTTTTAAATTTCTCTCAAAAAATTAAATTATATTACAATAACTTATTTAACTAAAATTTTATTTTTTTGGATATGCTTTGTTTTAGTCCATATTCGTGAAACGAAACCCATTCTTTTTCATTAATTAGATTATGATGTTGTTAAAACATTTTAACAGTTTGGAATTTTAAAGTAGACATTTTTTTAAAATGGAGCATTATAAAAGATTGTTATTACTGTAGGGTTTTGACGGTTCAAACCCATTGATTAAGTATGTTGGGGTTTTGACGGTTCAAACCCATTTATTTGCTTAAGGTGCGGAAAGAGTAAAACAAAATTTTTACATCTAACTTAAGCTATAGATTAAATGAGGTATGTCAGGAAACTTTCCAAGGCGGTCCACCTTCAGTATTCCTTCGGCATCAAAACCTCATTTAATAATTTTACAGATCTACTCCATAATTGATTTCTAAAACTTTAATCTACTTACCAATTAAATAGATTAATATAACAATTTATACCTTATTTCCAAATCACAGTTGGAATGCAGATAAGCGAGAAGAGCTACACCAGGGAAGGAATCGACTCGGAGTATCACACGTGTGATACCTCTATTAGTTATCCACCAGGACTAACCAGAGAGCGGTTTATTTCTTTTGCCAGAAATACTATAAACCGCGGTATTCTGCAAAAACACTATTCACCAAAAAATTCGTTTCAATCAGATTTGCTAATTAAACCAAATCTGAAATATCGCGAAAATTCGGTAAAACACTATTCACTAATCAGAAAACCGTAAATAGAGAAAGAGAGAAATCCAATTAACGAAGTAATCAGATTAACACGTGAATTAGTGGTTTTTCTCTTTCACCTATGCCCCTCTATTTATAGGCAAATGAGGAGGTTCGCCAAAAGACCGAAATACCCCCGTACTTGACAAAATTACATTTTTGCCATTTTGGATGTGGCATGCAAATTTGATTTTGCAACTTCATATTGGTTAGATTAGTTTAATGGATTCTAAACCCATTAACCCAAACCCACTATGAATAGTAAATATCCAAATCAAATATGTATAATTGTCATGTACAATTATATTCGTTTACGGTTTTCGTTTGGTAATTTTTATACAACATGTCAAACACGTTTATAAACAAACCCGTGTTTCTGTTTGTCATTCTAAATGACGTACAATTAATTTAATTAATTATACCAAGTATAACTAATTATAACAATTAGTTTTTGCTTTGTCACTTTTAATATGACAAATATAATTTAATTATAACACGTATAATTAATTATAACCATCTTAATATTGATCATAACCAATTTATAATCAATCACAATAAGATTCTCCGATTAACTCCTATATGGTGTGACCCAATAGGATCTGTGTTATGTTGGTAAACAGAGTTAAAACTGTTTTAACTTCTGTAATCATGAGCGGCATCTGGCAACACATCATGACCATCCAATTACACAGATGATGCTGTACTATACAATATCACGATCCAGTAAACAATTTATTTGTGTCAGTTCTTCTGTCTCATAGCTATCAGATCAGTTTCAAGGTAGATGTGTGTCATCCTTGGTAACTGTATCTTTTTCTTGATCTTGAGTAGATTATCAAATATAATTACTCTTGTAATTATACCGCATGCAGATAATCTAACTCTACCAAGGGGCCCAGTGATGCTATAGCTCGTATAGAGATACGAGGGACAAATAGTATTCTTGGCAGACTATCACTTCCTCAGCTAAGCTATACATATCGAAATGCTACCGTTATGACTGCTTTTTACGGACAGCGTTAGATAACACTCACACATATATATTTCTTAGTGGAAACGATAAATACCTCATACTGTAGAACTTTGACACTGAATGAAAACATTAATGACACGAACACAATTCTATTCAATGTTTCATTCGGGGTCTGTCAAATACCATGTTCCTAGAACATGTATCTATGTGATTAAAATGACATCTCGTGTCAGGTGGTTTGTAAAACTTAACCATCTTTTAATCCACATACTAACCTTATAGCGATAATTAGTGTTCCTGCTAATTACCTTGGTCAGTGACATTTTAAGAGTATATATCATCTATATTATGGAGTTTCACAATTTCAGTCATGAACTCGAAATGATCCACAAATGCAATAATACTCAAGGCAACAAAATGATATATAAATAAACATTCAATTCATGAACAAAGCTTTATAATTAATTTATTGTATTATTGACTTCTAGATTATTACAAACTAACAATTACATGGGTCAAGTTAGACCTAAAAAATAATATTTGTATAATACATGATAACATATCAGAAAAAAAAAGAAATAGCTAGTTTAAATATGGTCAGGGATCAACTTATTAATGAAAGTGTGTTGACCTGATTTAATGTGATGGTATATAACAATTATGACCTGTGACAAGGCCTGTAATTTTTTTTTAAAATGTCAAATGGATGTACGCTGTAATTACTTTAATATATTTTTTAAAATTATTAATGCACCATAACCATTGGCTTGCTATTGATGATTATGATTTATTTGATAATGATGTTCCACTATCCAAAAGTGTATTAGTGGCACACATGCAAGCCATACATCACTCTCCTCGTAAATTCGTAATGGCAGTTTGGGTGGATTGTCTTGTAACTTATATTTGTAAGGTTCCCATCTTACCATGTGGTCTTCAAGATCTTGCAGTGTCGAACGAAAGTAGCCAACTCCAGCACGACCGTGAGCTTCCTTGTAGTTATGATAAAAACACCACTGTTCCCCGATTGCAGGACAGCTATAATAAAAAAATACATAATCTTAATACACATAATAAATGATAAATTAAACTATTGTAAAGTTTTTTGTACTTACTTTTCTAAATCCAGGTTGCCCCAATTTGGAGTCCATCCACCGAGGAGACGAGGACGTCCGTTCGGTAATCTAGTCCAACACCAATGTTGGAGAAGAAGAGTCGGTCCCCACACTGTTCTTGTGCTATGATAGGCCTAAATTATATATATATTCGATCTGATTTTTATCACGAAATAACACCAAATATCTTGTATTTTGAATATAAAGTGAATAAATTACACCTACGATCAAGTTACTGCGTTTGCTTGGCTTTAACTTACAGGAAATGAAGAAAAATAAAGAAAAACCGAAGAAAAATACCCACTGCGAACACACGGTTTGGAATATGGCCAAAATAAGTACTTAGATGGATTTCTGAACGCGCGCCAATTTTAAAAAGGTATAATAAGCTATACATCAAAATTCGTGCGGATGCACGGATCTCGATGCAGCCGCACTCTGGTCGCACAGAAAAAGTCCGAGCCTAGTGCGGATAGTGAAGACACAGTGCGGATTGTGAGGACGCAGTGCGGATGGTACTGTAGCAATGCGGATTGCAGTGCGGACGCACTGTGGCAGTCAGCCAAAAATAGAGTTTGAACTTAAAACGGTTATAACTTTTGACTCGTAACTCCGATTTAGGATTGCGACCACTTTTTGGAAAGCTAGCAAGAAGATCTACAACATAAGAAACTAAAAAAGGAACTTTGGAGTCGGTTGGACGCACTAAACTCGCAGACAGCCATAAATACACGTTTTCAACACGGTTTCTATTTTTGGCGCACCAAAGACACGTTTTTACATCCAAATGTGGACAAGAAAATCCTGGAAAATAATCCAAATATAACACCCACTAACTCCACTTTCTAGGCTCTTAATTGGGCATGGTCCTTGGCTATAAAAGAGGGGATTTATTTTTCATTCAAGGCATCTCTTCGCAAATATCATCATCCACACTCGTCTCATCTCATCCCATCCATCATCTCTTCCCTTCTCATTCTTTCATTCTCTCTACACACACACAATACTTAGCAATATATTATGGAGAAAAGGAAAGCTTTCAAGCAAGGAGAAGAAGGGTTTTATGAGCAAGAAGTTGGCAAGATAGAGGGTCTTGATTCAATAAAGGGTGTAATCATTTCTTTATTTCATTTCTTCTTACTTTTGCCAATTTTTGTAATGGATCCATGAGGGAGTAGTTCTCTCTCTAGGGGTTTAGGTCAATGCATGAACTTGTTTAATTCTATTTTATTCGGTTATTTGTTTTTATTATGATTGTTTTATGGGATTTGATTGTTAATTTCTGTGATTTAATCATTTGTAGTAATTGCATAGTTAGTACTTGAATTGTAGTATTCCGTTTTGGATTCTAAAGAACCCAAAATTGACTGCGATCAATAGGATAGTACCAAATTATGAATGCAAATATCCTAGGTTTAGATTAAGATTGTAACCAATTTAATCTAAGCCGGAACTATAGAAATTAAGGTTAGGGACTTGGTGAAAAACCTAACCGTGAAGTCAAACCCTAATTAGGACATCTCAATTCGAATCGGGTATTGGTATGATGGACTTAGTTGCGGAGTACCAATATTTGAGGAGATGAGAGACTAACAAGAGCTTATAGGTCTAGGTAGCTAGGGTGGGGGACTTCATTGAGAAGTTCGAGTTACCTAGGCATGTTATTAATTTACGAAAGTAACCCTTAATAACATATTAGGTTAGAAACCTTGTCAAATCATACATGAATTCAAACAAATACCGAATTAATAGAGTTAGCAAGGAATTGTAGACCAAAGACCCCTAGATCTCTAAATCTTGAAAGCAAACCAATTCCCTTCTTTTACTTTTATTTACAATTATTGTTTCAAACTCCTTTCTTTTGGGTATTGAACCCAACCTTAGGAATTGTTAAAACAAACCCCCCAATTTACTTTTATTGCACTTTACTTTATTTTATTTTCTGAAATTTATTACTAAAGTTTGAACTAAGTTTTTATCGTACTCCCTGTGGATCGATACCTAAAATACTACTTTGATAGAATTGTGCACTTGCAATTTAACTCAAACGCGTGTTAAAGGTTTAAAAGGTACATCTTATTGTACTGAAACTTTGTGCATACGCTTTTGCGCGCATCAAGTTTTTGGCGCCGTTGCCGGAAAATATAGTTAACTACTAAGTTTTTACTTTAGGAATTTATTTCAGATTTTTAGTTTTCTTCATTTTTATTTTATGTATTTTTTGTGATTAGTTGATTCTCACGATTTATTTTCTCTTGTGCGAGCTATTATCTCGACAAGATAGAAGGACAATGACACAATTCTACGACAATGAAACCTACCAATGACATAACCACCAATACCAAGACAATTCTTTTTCAAACACCTACAATCTTGATTGGGGAAACCATCCAAATGCTTATGACCAATATTATCAAAACCCATACCAAAACCGACAAAACCAAGGTCCATCTCAAATTGATCGGATAGAGAAAAAGCTGGGCAATTTCATTGCATTTATAGAGCAAGTCAATATGGAACTAAGACAACAAAATGATAGGCTCAACAAAGAGCGCGGACCATGGATTGCCAGGATGGATTCTATCACAACACTTGAGGACACTGAACAACCAGCTTTTTGGTGCCAACATGACGAGGTCCCAATCAAGCCGGAAAGCAACTCAAGGGAGCACGATCATGCCATGGCCATGGAAGTCAAAATTGTGCATGAAGGGCAAAGCGGACAAGTCGAGCAAATCGAGAAAGAATCCACAAAGAAGGAAAGGTATATCCCACCTCAAAAAAGGGAAATGTATGACTGTCCTCATAGATCTATTTTCTTTTCACAAAATTCGGTTGAATTAAATCTAAATGATCAAATTGGCAATTTTGCAAATCAAATAAGAAAACCAAAAATTAAAAAAGTGCACCACATGCCAAATTTGACTAGATTTTTTTCAGAATTTTCAACCAACAAAAGTGAGAGTGAAAATATCTCATTAAATGAAGAAGATAGCGAATTTTTTCCATATGATTTACCTCTTTTATTCACATTAGAAGAACCCGAAAGCTTCTCATCACCATACTCAAATGAGAATACAACAATTGAAAAGCTAACGTATGATTTTGAAGCAAATGAAAATCCCTTGCCCCATGAAATGTTTGACCAACTTGAGTCCGGTAATTTTGAGTCGACCAATACGAAATTAATTCTAGAAGATGGATTAATACAATCTCCACTTGGTGTTTTGAAAAATGTGGTCTTCAAAAATGAAAAAATTGAGATCCCTGCCGATTTTCTTATACTTGAAAATGAGAAAAATGTTCAATCGAATAATCTTTTAAGTCAAATTATCTTAACAACGGTGGGTGTACACAACAATGTCAAAGAGGAGGAACTTTCTTTTTTTGTGGAAAAGAAGAAATAAATTTTTTGTCATAACCAACTAAATACCCCTTCTACTAATAAAAATTCATCATCCTTGGTACAGATTTTGCAAGTGGATAACAATTCTTTTCAAGGAAAGTCGGTGGCAACATCTAAAATGACAAGGCACGAGAATCCAACAAGATGAACCCATCTTGGTACTCGAAGAAAAAATACATTAATTTGATAAGAAATTACAAGAAAAGGAGAAAGAAGAAGAAGGTCAAGCCCCGACTTAAAACCAAATGCTTCTTGGGAGGCAACCCAAGTCCTCGTTCCTTCTCTCTACTTGAACCGCCATCTCTCTGCCTCTATGACGGTTCTTCACATAACTTAAGCTTTCATATTTCTTTCTATTTACTTTTTAGTTTTAAATTAAAGCATTGGGGACAATGCTTAATTTAAGCTTGGGGGATGGGAAGAAATTGTATCTTTGCATGCATGTTTATTTTTTCAGTTTTTTTCGAAAAACTTTAGAATTTATAACCTTGTTTTTTACTTAACCATGAATAGGGTTTGTGATTTTGAACTTAAATGATTGAAATTGCGAATTTGTCAAGATGTTTTACGAGATTATGAAAAATAGAGTCTTGCATAATTAGACTTAATTGTTTGAAAATGCTTAAAGTATAAAATCATGTTTAATTTTTGTGTTAAAAGTTGGCAAAAATAAAACCTTTGATAAATTTGAGTGATTAATGGAAATTAGAGATTTTGATGCGAATTTTAACGAGTTTTTAGTAATACCCTTGGAATAATTTGAAATAACCACATAATTTGGCAAAAAACTTTGTGGAAATAAAGATTTATGAAAACAAAAATTTAGGATTTAAATTTATTTTAAAAATGCAACTTGTTTGTGAAAAATAGATTTAGAAAGATCGGGATATCCATGGGTATGATTTAATGCCTAGGGATGTGTGTATTCATGATATATGCAAATGAAAAAAAAAGTGAAACAAAAGAAAAGATGGAGATAAATAAGAGTACTGACACAATAAATCCTACGGGATGCCTTTGAGCTCATCTCCCAAAGTAAAAATAAAAAAAGAGTACTGGCACAATCCCACAGAATGCCTTTGAGCTCGAAAAATTTTCAAAAGTTTTGCATGTATCAACACACGAAATCCGCTACTTTCTAACCTAAGTTCCATTCAAGCTTGGGGGAATTTTTAAAATAATTTCCGCAAATAAGAGTGCATTTTTTGTAACGAATTTAGATGTCTAAAATTTACAAATTCTTAGTCTTTAAGGAAATGAAAGTTAGAGTAATCAAATTGTGGGGTGAAGGATAATTAGTCAAGGGTTGAACTTTAAATTTGTAAAAATTTACATTGAGATTTTTAAATTTTGTCAAGATCATACAAAATTTTTAATTGAAGGAATATACTTGATATGGGGTTAAATTAGAGATCGAATTGTAGTTTAAGTTTAGATATTGCTTGTCTTCAAGCATGCTACGCTCAATGGCATTACATAAGTTTCTATATAGTACTGCTAGAACAGCACCACCCCAGTTGTATTGAGTCGGTGAGTTCAGATTTTCAAGAAATTGCAGATACATGACAGGAACAGAATCTCCCGAAGAATCAGCAAAAAGCATGGTCCCGAACAAGTTGAGTATGTAAGCCCGAGTATATTGTTGTACTTGCTCTTCTGTAGGCTCATCCGGCTGTAAGTGTGGCATGATCTGAAATCGATTGCGTAGTTCCTTCAGTTCTATAGAATATCCAGAAGTCGTGCGAACAACTTGTTCGTTCGACCCCGTTCTCTTCTTCTTTTTAAGCAGCGGAGCTGCAAGCCCAACTCCAAGAAGCCGTTCCACTAATTCAGACGCTTGTACGTCTGCAAAACCAGTCACCGGAGCCCCTTTTATTGGTAATCCCCATAAACATGAAATATCTTGTAGTGTGACTGTCATCTTTCCCACTGGAAGATGGAACGTATGTGTCTCTGGTCTCCATTGCTCAATAAGGCCAGCGAGGAGGAATTTGTCAATATTTATTTCTTTCATTCTAGCAACTTGAAACAAACCAAGCCTCTGCACGTATGGTTCACAGAGCTTGTGAAATGGAATCACAGCCCGATGGTGTCGAACATCCAACCCGTTATAAGTCTGTCATTGTTATACAATTTGATTAAAAACAATATCGTAATTCAAGCATTTATCTCATAGAAAAAGTTCTATGAAATTTGAATTTTATATGATTCATCGAGTAACTTACAGGATCAGATAATAATGATATTTTATGCTGTGCATGCGGCATCCATAACAGATTGCTAAAATTTTCTGCCATCCTGCATGAATAACATTTTAAATAATTTATATTCAAGTGTACATTTTTGAGGTACATAATACGATGAATTTTCTACATAATATTTGTTAAATTTTAATAAAACCTAAAATATAAATCTAGAACTAATTGAATAAAATTAAAACATAAAGTTAATGCAAGTTTGGTACAATTTGACAAAATTAAAACTAATTTGTAAATTTAAACTTAATTGGATACTAATTAAAATATTAAACCTAAATAGTGTGTGCTAATTTATGAAATTAAACTTAAATACAAAATTGATGCTTAATTACAAAATTACATCTATTTGAGAAATTACTAATTTCTACAATCAAATTGGTTACAATTTCACCTAATTGGTTGCAATTTCACCTAATTGGTTTTAATTTCGCCTAATTGGTTTTAATTCCACCTAATTGGTTTCAATTTTACCTAATTAACAATATTTTTCAAAAAATTACTAATTGGTTGTAATTTCACCTAATTAAACTTAATAATTGTCTTCATAACAAATCAAATTAACAAATTATTGAGGTATTACTAATTTAAGTAAAAAAAAAAAACTCACTTGAGAAAGAGAGGGCGAAATGGAGGCAGAAGAGACCTGGCCGTTGCTTTCTATAACGTCCTGTGCATGTTGTTGATCTCTCTTCTTGGTTAGGACCACAGATTTTTTTTCTTTTTTTTCTTTTTTGGTGCTGTCGGCGGAGACAGAGACAAAGACAGAGAGTTGGAGTGAAAGGGGTAGCGAGAGAGAGCGAGAGAGGAGAATGAAGGAACGGGGTATGGCCGTGATGGGCTATCATGGCCCGCTATTTTTTTTTCGCTCCTGCCCGTTAGAAACCATCACGGACATGTTTTTTTTTTTCGCTGGCCGTTGCTATCCATTGCGGACAACAATTTTTTTTTTCCGCGTTGGCCGTTTCTATCCATAACGGATAAGGTTTTTTTTTCCGGTTTTTTTCTCTAGTTCAATTAGAATTGTTAATGTAATTAAAACGGTTAATAAGGCACTAAGTATGGCTGTGATAATTCACAACGGCCAGTGGCCGCGATATTTAAAAACGTTTTCCTTATATCTGAAAAAAAAACGAAAAGCGTTCTCTAATCTAGATATTTTTTTATTATATTTTCCATTAATAAAAATTTCGGGATTGTTTTGTCGTGTTATTTTCAATGGTAGCTTCTTATAGCTTAGTAGGTAGGTGGATTATTGTTTGTGCACATGTAGTATTTCGAGTCGATTTTTTTATTAATAGAAAAATAAAAGAAATATCGAAAAAAGGTACAAAATTACGAAACTTTAAATATTAAAAAGAATATTATAAACTATAACATTTAGGATAATGTAACTGAATATTATAATTTATAACGTTCAGTTACAGTGTTTTTTTTTTAATTTTATTTTCTATTATTCTTAGGTAAGATATCTGAGATTCTTGAACTTGTTAACTATTATTGTTGTTATCTATTTAAAGAGAAGAAATTGCGCATAGTAGAGTGGAAAAAACGTGTTGTACTGTGATTGACACGTCATAACTTTAATCTCGTGCTGTGCCGTGACTAAATTAAATTTTTACATGCCGTGCAATACTGTGACCAAATATCAAGAGGTGATTACAGCATGTGAATGTTCACACCACGTGAGTCACGATATGTCCAAACGTGACTCGTGTGACCATTTAATCATAATTTATATTATTTTATTCAAAATTCAATATTTAATCAATATTAATTAAACATTATTAACTATAACTTCCAGCTATAATGATCTGAACATTATAATTATAACGTTCTTCCTATATTTTAAAATTTCGTAATTCAGTACCTTTTGATATATTTTTTTCTATTAATGAAAAAATCGGGTGTTTCGAGTGCTTCGTTGTTTTTCATTTATGCATATGGATTTTTACTTCAGGAATCTCATCGACATTTTTCCAGGCCGTCTTCTAGAATTGTATTCTGAAATTAAATTTTCAAAAGTGTTTTGTTCAAATTAATTTGTTTTACCTTGTTTGAAAAAAAAAGGTAAATTCATCCCATTTGCTTGCCTGCTGGGATTACAATTATATATACTTAAATATAACTGTTATAATATTTTAAACTTTACTTAATGTCATTTATTATTTTATTTTTATTGAATGCCAAATATAAAATAAAAAATATATATATCAATATCTGTATATCAAACATCATCATTTAAAATTACAAAATATACAAAAATTCTTAAATTGGTAATTTTTTATATTAATCTACAAGATTTTGACATGAAGATTTTACTGAATGCTTTGGATCCAACGTTTGGATATGAAGTAAAAGTAAAATTTGATCCGCTAGCTTATCCGTTGATATAATAACATTATTTTAATAGCACAACTTTTAAATAAGTAATTTATAGTAGAATAAAATAATAATACGAATTGAACAGCATTTACTGACCGTGGGGCGATGGGGAGTCACTAACTCTTCTACTTTGCCTTTACCAACCATATTGATAAATGAATTATTCAGATTCAGTTCGGCAAAGTCAAAAATTTGTAATTCGGAAATAATTTGGGTATGATTTGAAAATGATTCGGAATTTTCAAGACCAAATATGTCAGTCCTAAGAGAGAGCAAAAAAAAAAATGTTATGGAACAAATTCGGAAAAAAATTCGCGAATAATTCGGGAAATTCGGGAAAAAAATCATAAAATTTGCGAATTATTCGGGTTTAATTCGGTTAAAATTCAGTCAACCGAATAATTTAGCGTTCAGTTCGGCATCACCAAAAAAACGAATTATCCGGTTTTAATTCACGAATCTTTTTCTTTTTTCTAAGTGGTGCAAGTGGGCGGTACCTGATTTGTGTTTTTTTTCTTATATTTTTCTTGTTCTTAGTCCCGAATTAAACTGCATATGTAACCATACTGGTACAATACCTGTACCAGATGATGCAAGATCAGTTTATGAGAGGGGACTAGATGTCAACTCTCTCACCTGACAAATTTTAAACAGAAAAGGGGGACTACACTAAGTGCAATTTCAGATTTGTATTGCCAATAAGTATTGATGCAGGCCTATAGATCGACTTTGTTTTTTTTTTTTTTCTTTCTTCTGATGAAATGTAAACTGATTGCATTGACATTGTTTCTGGGTGGTTGGGTTTCAATCCTCGCTTTTGACATCGCTTTTGACATCGTAGGTGACTGGGCTGATCATGCTGTGGTACAGTTAGTATTACATAAGAGTTGAGGAAACATTTGCTTGTTAAACCATACTTTCATCAGGTTTGTTTCATAGTATTTGTTAATTGGTTGCACTTTTTTCTTGAGGGACATGCCAGTGAAAACCTTGTTGGCTAATCAGTTTAAATCATTTAAAAAATTACCACTTAATCTTCGATGCCCTAGTTGACTTTTCGACCTCTTTTGTTGAATGAATATGATAATACCACTTGACCTCTCTTTGAGGGCTCTTAATGTCTTCCCTTCATTGATTATTGATGACCAATTGGAACAGTGCTCAAACTGCAGCTGGAAAAGTTCAAGGCTGCATTTTTCCACCAAGTTCAAAGGAAAAGAAGTGCAAAATTACCAATGAGGGTCTGCAATGCAATTCTAGTCAAGCTGAGGAGATCAATTAAATCAGATTAGTATGAGGATATTATGAGGTTAGAAGTTGGAAAAATTCAATTTTGACTGATATCATTAAATGGTACAAATCTTTTATTTAGAAATCCAGGTCTAATTTTGTACTTATATTATGGAGGAAAAATGTTAGCTAAGTCAGATTCTAATAGCTCAGCTTGCTACGCTGTCTAATTTTAAACATCGCCCCTTTTGTTGAGTTGCCTGAGGTTTGTTCATTCCTTGTAACTGATAATATATCAAATGACCTTTCATCAAGTGTTAATTCATATGTGGATATGAGAGGTCATCGATTTTGTTTGATTTTGCTTCAATTGATGTGACTTCTGTTATTTTGGCTTGTATTTGGTAACGGTATGCACACACTAATCTAACAAATTGACCAAAACACTTTTAATCTAATACATAACCAATTAACAAATAAAAGGTATCAAAGAAAATCACACGAACACTCAACTACATGAGGCAAAGCATATGCTAATTTAATCATCTTCAAACAGCACATGCAAAGGATTATCAAAATGTGTAGTGAAAGAAAGAAAACCTTTGAAAATTTCAATTCTAAAATTTAACAAACTCAAATAATTAAATCTTGGGTTTGCACAAAAGCACAAATGGGTTTCTTGAAGCTATGCAGCTTTGTTTGCAAGGAAAATTGGAATTTACAATATATATATACACTGCTCCAAACGAGTCCTTGTATAAGATGAATCTTTACAAAGAAGTGAAGAACCCACTTATATACATGCTGGTGTTCTCCGCACTTAGTGTACACATATGTTTATAAACGACTATACAAAGAAGGCATCTATATTTTGTACAAAGACTCACTGGTTATCTCAAGCAAATAGTTCTCGTTTGTAAAATCTAAAATTCACTAAGGTGCGCAAAATGAAGTTTACTTGTAAATTCTTTTCCAGCATGGCAAATTAGTGTAATATGTCTCAATTTTGATTTACATCTTTTGCACAGTTAAGACGCCGTTGTGCATATTCAACACTCAACTTATGGCGTGCAAGACCATGCCACTTTTCATTGGGCCCCACATCCTGCATTTTGATTTTCTCCAACTCCACATGTAGATGCTTAATGTTGAGAAGAGGCACAGTCGTTGGCCGCCCATGAGCACACTACAAGAATATATCTTTTAAGGACTATATCAAGACCAGGACTTTTCACTAATTGGTCAGGTTAGTAGAGGTAATGAACCAACCAAACTAATTTAGCACTTTGACTCCAGGCTCCAATAAGATCGAACTTTTACATTAAAAATATAACTTAAAAAAAAAAAAAATAAGTATAAGGTCTATCTCAGTTGCATATTTGACCATTTGATATGCCAAGACCCAAGGTTAAGCACTTCATTTGTCAACCAATACTTGTAGAGGTCAGAAAGGGTCTGAAATTACAGATTCAAAGTACAGTTAAGGAAACAACTCAAGTTCATATCTGTTTCCTTCTTCTATTCTCAATTAATGGTATCTGTACCACTTTTTTCAGCAGAGTGAAACCACAAACCTTCTCTATCCATTTAACAAATAACCTCTTATACAACATTAACAGATTTCACTGCTCTAAAGTTTATTAGGGTTAAGATATAACTAAACAGGGGCAGACCCAGTAAGGCCCAAGGGTAGGTAGTGGATTTGAAAAAAAGTTTTAGCCTGTGTTTTGGGCTATTGCCTGCCTCTAGTGAACAAATTTGCCTACCCTGAGTCAAATCCATTTTTTTTCTCAACTCATTTCTTCCCAATCCACTCATTGTCTTGCCAGTCCAAGTAAAACTGCAATCTGCAAACCTGACTAACGAGTTGTTACAAAGAGTCCTATATGTCATATACTAACCTGGAAACAAAGAGATGTAGCTTTCAATTCATCAAGAATGAGGGAGCACTCAGAAGGTAACAAGGGGTCACCAAACATAATTGCACCTGTAATCATAGAAAAGAAGCTATATACATTGACATTCACACTCACAACTCACACAAACACCAAAAAAAAAATGGAATAGCCACATGCAATATTACTAATTTTAACTAACCTCTGCAAGCTTTAAGGTTGAGAATTCGAACAACAGCAGGGGGGAGATTTCCCGAACCATCTGTTTCGACAAGCTACATTATAACAGGAAAATAGGAAAAAGTAATCAGATAGCAATTATGTAAAATATAGTACTTTAAGTTGACACAATAAAAGAATAATTATACCTGTTCGAGGAATTCTAGAAGATCCTTGCTGGTAAGGTTGGTACCAAGAATGCAAGGCACCTGCATTGCAATTTGTGGGACACAGTATTATTGATAATACTATAGGCACTGTTATATGAGTTGCATGTACACAAAACAAACATGTACTTACAGCAACAAGACTAATGACAGAGTTATTTCCCTCACGTCTCTTCAAAAGGCTCATGCTCCTGAAATTATGAGAAAATCATTTCAAATACCTTTTGCATTACTTCACATTGGATAATAGTATATTAGTAAGGAAAAAAATAAAAAATAAAACTAGTTACTTTTTGAAGGGATCAGAGGATTGGTTGTCAATACTGGTGACCCAACCCCACTTCTTAATTTGTTCACTGTATTTCTCAAGAAGTTGAACGCCCATCTCAGGAAGCACCTGTTTTTGACATGGAATAGGTATTTTGTATACCAGTAAGGTAATCATTTTTTATACCTGTGGACACATCTAATAAAAAGAGAATTCCTTGTGAGCAATTTAGGGTTACCAACTCTTCTTCTGAGTTCAAAAAAGCACTTCCACAACCTTCACCAGATAACACCTGAAAGCCCCGAAAATATTGTTTTAGCATGGATAAAAGACCGCCGAGGTAAAGATGAGAAGATAATTTTGTAATAGGATAGAAAAAAAATATGGTCTGTTTATTAACTGATATTATGAAAACATTAATCACAGTTATTATATTATACCACAGTATATTTGAAAATATAAAATATTGTATGAATTTAAACACCATTGCTACTACTATTAAAGAATAATGCCATTATGAAATATTTAATCACATTAAAGAATTATAAAACTAAAACGGTGCTAAAGGTTAATTGATGATAATTCCATATTTCTCAATTGTTAACCATCTTTTTAACTAATATTAGAAATTAAACGTGCTTTTCAATTTCGTCATACTGTGGGTTCTTTTTGCAATTTCATCACAGAAAAGAGTGCATTCAAATTTGGATACCTTTCTACGCAGGTCTTCCAAGCGAATCCTTTCATCGGCAGCATGCTACAGATAGTTTTGACAAAAGAATATAAAAGGCATTGACATTTGTATGATTGTGCTAAATAACAGCCAAAAAGTACAAAAAGGGCAGTAAACAAAACCTGGTCAAGAATAACAAGTGTGTCACTTGCAATTACAGGAATAAATTTCTTATCAAGCTGGAGAAGAACTTTTGCATTCTCAAGGCAATCGCGATCTATGCTTTCAGGAATCAAGGAAGTACTTGAGAGATTCAATAAGCCAGAAGAGATATTAAGAACATCGTCAGTTGAACTGTGCGGAAAAGATACTGCCTACAAAAAAAAAAAAAAATGAAGGAATGCTCAGTAACAAATTCTTGGCTCAGTAATTTGACACCACAGTAAGCTATTAAGCAAAATAAGGGGAAAGGGTTTAAAAATTAGGACTCTGCTCAACTGGAGGTTGGACTGGACTGACCCGCCACTTGGTCAATTCATTTCCAGT
The DNA here is from genome assembly GCA_033356055.1 of Carex pumila. NCBI lineage: Eukaryota > Viridiplantae > Streptophyta > Magnoliopsida > Poales > Cyperaceae > Carex > Carex pumila. The sequence continues at coordinate 34,937 of JARJHM010000059.1, read as the reverse complement.
GTGCTCAAAATTGTCATGATGGCAAGCAGGTGACGTATGTGAAGTCTCCTTTTTTTCCTTTTCTCTAGTATAGACAAAAAATAAAGAGAGTAAGAAGTGTGTTTTGATTTGTTGTACCAAAAGAAGTCAACAGAAACTACCTCAAATTTAACTCTAGAGTCTCAGACCACACTGGATCAGGGCATGGCTGTGATAAACACATTTCTGGAGTAGTGCTCCGTGCAGGTGCCTCTGACTCTGCAAGTTTACACCACATATCAGTACTGACGCCCACTAAAATATTGTGCAAGGTATTTTGCCAACATAACCCTCTAAAACTCAATTATTGTTTCGCAAGCTTTCAGAAGTATCAAGAATTAGTCTCATGAGGAAAACAACTATATTTACAGAAAATATAACAGTTAAAAAAAAAAGCATCCTCCGAACCTCTCTTCTGTTTACAAATCACTTCAGACCAAAAGATGGATTGCTTTAAAACGTACAGGTTCATAGAATCATTGGAGTAAATTTGCAACTAACCTGTTGTGGTTTTCTGGAACTGGGAAGTTGAGCCTTCTCCCGTCAAGGTAGTCAACTGATCATTCAAGTACGAATATTTGCATTTCCCTCTATAAAATGGTGGGGCCGAACAACTTCTCCTTGGTCTAAATGTAACCTTATAATGACGAGATGAAGGGTAGCATTGTAATTTTTGTTCTTCCAGAGTGTCTTCAAGTACATTACTCCAATCTGACTTCTTTGTTATAGGAGAATCCAAACAAGGAAAATCTTTCTCATTCAAAGAAGTAAAAGAGTTCTTTGCTGTTATAGGAGAATCCAGAAAAGGTGAAGAGGGGGTCCGATCAATCAGAAATTCAGAGAACTGGCTTTTCTTGAAATTGAAGTCGTGATCCCACAAAGCTTTCTTAAAGCTTAATACAGAACTTTCAGAAAATATATCCCTTGCAGTTTCAAGAAATTGATCCTGATCCTCCATCAATCTCCTTTGCTTTCTACACCACTTATTCTGATACAACCCAGTACTAGACCAAAATGGTGAATCTAAAACACAATCCTTCTGAGGAGACCCAAAATCACTCACAGAAGCACCTGGCGAATCCCATACCCTAGTGCTACGATTACCAGATTCATGATAAAGCATTTTATCAATATAATAACAAGTCTCACGATCGGAAAAATCTTCACATGAATTTTCAAACTCCATGTAATGAGAAGTGCATGCCTTCTCTCGACTAGGCATGGAGCAGGCTGGTAAGAAAGATTCATCCTCTTTCAAGCTTTGAAAACTGAGAGAAGGTTTTCCTTCCAAAACAGGATAGGTTGTTCTGTAATTTGCTCCCATCATGGGGGTGGTAATTGGTACATACTCATCTTCTAGATGAAGCAAAGGATCACACTTTGACCAATCGGACTGAGAAGTGCCACTTGTACATGGATTTAGATCCAAGAAAGAAGCACATGAATTTCTTGGTGTTTCATATAAGCCATTGTGATTGGTTGCTTCTGGAACATTTTGTATCGGTATACTTTTGTAAGAGACCACTTCAGTTTTCATTTTTCTTAGATTTGAAGAGCCCAGATCAGTTGCCTTAAGTGTACTTTTCATCAGTGAGATTTTAGAACAAGCCACTTTAGCTTTCTTCCTCCTTTCACTCATCAGTGGCTTCTGCCCCTCTAGCAAATGGCAAAGGTTAAAAAAATAAATAAATAAACAAAATCAAACAATGCATAATCCAAACCTATTGTAATTCTCATAGATAATTACAGGTTCTAAAAGGATTGGAGGATTCCGATGGAAGTGTATACATATTTCTTTTTGGTCTTGTCTAAAATATTGTAATTTCATACTGGTAATCAGAATATCAATTCATAACTAGGTAATAATTTACTGGTAAGGGATTTTTTGAGTGAGTCTATGTACTATGCATGGCGCGTATTAGTCTATACTATGGATTAATATCTCTATTTTAAAAGTTCAAACAGTTGTCTGAACCATTCTTACATGATCTTCAAATGAAAACATACTTGTAGCTCAAATTTTAGAATTTCTTAGATTTTTTTTACTTTTTTTTAGATTGATTTAAAATCACTTGATCTAAAGATTCTTAACCATTCAAAAGTGATCATTTCTACCTATCTAAAAAATATTAAAAAAATTCTAATATATGTAAAATTTAGTAGGAAAGTACATTTTCATATGGAGATCATGTTGAATGATTCAGATCAACTGTTTAAAAATTGAAAACAAAAATATTGATCCACAGTACGAACCAATACGCGCTATGCATAGTACCATAGCCTTGCTCCTTGCAAGAAAAAGGAGCTTAAATATCTTGCATTGAAACAGTAGTACCTTCACTGGGTATCTCTCTTTCCAAAGACATGCTAGTGTCCTCGGCATGATGGATTTCTACAAGAAGAGAATAACCTATAAAGGCAATTTATGCAAAATACAGCACCTATTCATTTGTTACATTAACAAGGAAAAGACAAACAAACCTTCTGGTTGGAGCTGAGGCATCGTCTTCCAATAGTTCGTCACAGTTTTCTCAAAGAAAGCTAAAACAGCATTTAAATCCTGTCGAGAGAAAAAAAAATAGTTGACAGGAAGTCAGGAACTATGTGGCTATAACAATTAGAAAAAAGGGGGAATTTCATGTATACCCCTCAAAAACTTTGAAATCAAGTATTTCCTTCTCTAAAATTCGTAATACATATTTATATATACCCTTCTAAATTTACACAAGCATATACCTAAATGTCACGGTGTTAAGAGTCGGAAATAGAAAAATAACACATTTGCCCTCGGAAACCGACCAATTAGAAGCTGAATCATGCTAGATATTTTTTATTTTTCTTAATAAAGGGTAAAATAGGTACTTTATAAATTTAAAATGAGTTCTAATAGAAAAGACAATAAAATGGGTAAATTTGTGAGTTTTTAAAATTTAGAAGGGTAAATATGATACTATGAATTTTAGAGGGGGAAATATATAATTTTGAAGTTTTTTGAGGGGTATAAATGAAATTCATAGGGAAGAACAAAAAATGTACAAGCAGTGCACCTTAAATTCGACAACTGTCTTTGAAGGTTCATTGTTGAGATCGTAGATAGACAAGGGGCAGCATAGGTTAAGCAAAAAGGCCGGGTATGCAACATTTTTCTGCCTTTTTCTACTTTGGGCCTTGGGTTCATCCGTGTTTGGATCAGAGCATGATTGCCACTGAGTTGCCAAGTTGTTAATCAAATTATGAATAGGATTCTTCCTGACAAATCTGGAGTTAATGTCTTAGATTGTTAAGACAATACAATGAAAAGAGTCTCTTAAATACCCGAAATTTTTAGGTGCTTAGATCCATTAGAGACGTTCATTTAGTGTGCTTTTGCAAATAAGCACTGAGTTTCTTAATCACCGAACAATTTATGCATTTTAATTGAAACCCTGTCGTGGGGCTTATTTGTGAATAATGCCTAATTGTTCGTACCAAGGCTAGCAAAAGCAATACAAAAATGAGTACATTGTGCTCAAATTTTTAATAGTAACCTAAAAAATACTTCCATGTCTTGTCTGTGTTAACTTGTACCCAAAAGGAGCTCCTTAGAGTAAGGGATGAATTTGTTAGTATTTTATGGTATACACAATTTCTATTGTGCTAACCCAAACAGTTGATGTTTTCTATTTACAAATATTCTAAAATGCAATTGGATTTTGATTGAAGATATGACAGGTTCCTCAATTTTTTTTTTTTCAAACATGGTGCAAATTTGCATTTTATCAACAAACTAACAGATAAGATGTGTTGTCTATAGAACAATTAGATGAGGTAAAAAGGATACATAGGTATTGCAAATCCTGCAATGAAAATTTCAATCAACTTAGTAATATAGTTTAATCAGATTCAAACTTGTAAGAATATGTATTTCAGGTTCACAGAGTGTACCCCGGTCGAAAAGGTGTCACAAGGTCCAGAAATAAACCCAGAAAGAGTTAATAATTGGTCAGAGTGAAATATTTTGTGGAGAGAACTGGAGACATCCTTTCCAAACCCATCAGAAATCAGAGGCAAAGGAGATGAGGAGGGAACTGTGCAGAGTAGCTCGTCCCCACTGCACTAGTCCAAAATGTCACATATATACATACATACATGCATACATAAAAATAAGTTCACATGTGTGTCCACATACAATTTTAAAGAATCACCTTTCTATGTCATAAACTTTGAATGAGATTTGTGGGTGAACAAGTGCAACTCGAAGTACACACTTCTTCACTGAATGTATTTCTCTCTTTGGGCTTCAAGAACAACAACAAGCAAAAGAAGAAACAAACTTTTATAAGTATAAATTAACAATAAAAAAAAAACAGAGAAAACACAAAGCACATTCAAACATAGATAAGCAAAAAAGAAGTTTTGAAGACGGGAAACCTAGATTGCATGCATCTTCTTCGTACAGGTTGATTATAAAACAGTTCTCTAACAGTAACTGCCACCAAATGTAGAATAACTAAATTAGATACAAAATTCATAACAACTAGCATCTAATTGTAATATATAACTATATCAAAACAACATTTCAGCAACATACAAAATGCAAAAAATAGTACCGGTGGTTCCAACTGCTTCCCTCTTATCATCTATCCCCATATAAATACACTTGGAACCCTGTAAATTAACCAAATCAAACACTTCGAACATCACTTACATAGAATGCAAATAACTGAGCAAATTATAAAATGTGCTTAATGTAACTAATTTCTTGCCTTTATAATCTTGCAATACGAATTTGGCCAACCACGAGCTTTTGTTCTAATTTCAACCAACGAAATATCAGAAAGAGAGCCCAATGTCTCTCCTTTGAAGCCAAGATTCGAAGTGCCACATTCAAAGCCATCTACTGGATAATGCTTAGATGTAACTAATAAAAATTTACCAATCATAATAAGAGTGAAGTAATAGAAAAAAAATAGTAATCCAGAACAGCAAAATAAAAGCAAATATTATAGTTGTTGTACCATATTTTTCCCCGAGAAGTACCAAACCATCTCGAGAAATACCACAACCTGAAATTATGTTCGATAAGAATTGTATAAAAAACTAGCATTTATTGTATTTTAAATTGAAAATTTGAAACTGAAATGGGGTAATTTTACCATCATCTGTCACCTTGACAGTACATGCTTTCACATTTACTGAGACATCAACCTGAAAATTTTAAACCAGAATACATTGTTTTAAATTAGGCAAAAGTTAAACCACAATCACATAGTTTCAGCAACTATGGAAATGTAGAGAGAGAGAGAGAGTACCTTGGTGGAACCCGCGTCAATACTGTTATAAATCAACTCCTCAACAACTCTTGGCAAATCAAACAAGATTACACTGGACCTGACAATACTGTGAACACTATCGGGCAACCGCTTTATGCTCCCCATTCCTTTATTCTGAAAAAAACCCAAAAAATAAAAAATAGCCCTCCAAGATTAGTTTCTTCGTGAATCATCTCAGCAAATGTATTAACTTTGAGAAAAGATTGTGTCCCAAACCCAAGACCCCAATCATTGATTGCCTTTAAAATTAAAGTACTAATGTAAACAATAAAGAGATTCTTGTCTCACATTGCTCTGCGATTGCCTTTAGCTGGAAAGTAGAATTGCGACTGGAGAGCGAAAAGAATGGGTCCGACTGGAGAGCAAGGTAATAGCGACGACTAGAGTAGAGAAGTAGAGTAGCGAAATAATGACGCTTGGAGTTGCAGGGAGCTGAGAGAGACCCTTTTCTAGGGTTCAGGCCTTCAGGGTTTAAGAGGTTTGAGAACGACTCGCGTCGGGAGAACCAAGAAAAGAAAGGAGATGGAGGGAGAAGTTCTCCCGGAGAACCGACAGGGTCCGGATCCTCTAAAGTAACTCAAATTTTGAGTTTAAATCCAGACCGTCCGATCATAATTCGTCGACCCGAAGTGGAATGCACGGAGCGACTTGAACCCAGAAGAGAGACGGAGCGGATCCAAACTAAAATTTGGATTACTTAAGATATCCGAATTCGGTTCGAGAAGCGAGAGAGGGACACTTCGTGCCGCTGTGTACCCAGTTCGAATCCGTATCCTATGTAGTATTGCAGAGGATCACCCTCACTTTACGGTTTGAGATTAAATTTCAACGAGGATGTTCAGCAACAAAAGTAGGATTAAATTTTAAGCTTTGTTAAGAAAGAAGTATTTGACAACAAAAAGTTAAGAAAGTAAAGACTTAGCTTTCTTAAGAAGTTTCAAGTGCTTAAGTCATATAGAATGGCTCCTTAAAAACTTGAACAAACTTAAAAATGTGGGCAAAAAAAAACTTAAGAAAATAACTTTAAACCTTACAAAAGAATAAGTGTTTGGCAAGCTTAAGACTCCTTAGAGTACTAAGGAAGCCTAAGCCACCTTTGCCGAACACCACCAATCAGTTTGAGATTCAGATCGCAATAGGAGGCAGTGTTTTTAAACTTTGAGATTCGTGCCAAGTTAAAAGGAATGGTTCAGATCTAATAACTCTACAGAACAATATCTCTATAGTAATAGAGAGGATACGAATTCCCCAGTTCCGATTAATTCTTCTATTATAACTCAATTAAAATTTAAAAGGGACAAATCCTGGAATGGACCAAAAAAAATTTGAATCGTCCATATTTTATAATTTTGCTAAAAGAAATATATATATATAATCAGTGTAAGAAAAATATTATGCATTTTAATTGGCAGTTTTTAAGGATAAATTACTTATTTATCTACTTGTGACTGTCCTATTCTGAATTTTCAAAAACAATTTTCAGGATACTGAATTTTGAACTCTTATCCCACTTTCAAAAAATAAATGTCCTACCTTGAGCTCAATTTTACAACAATCCATGGTCCACAATTTCCATAAAACAGTATTGAGGATACTGAATTTTGAACTCTTGTCCCACTTTGAAAAAATAAATATCCTCACAATTTTACAACAACCCACGGTGCACAATTTTTATTTTTATTTCATGTGCGCAGTCCAGAGTGATTAGCGATAACCCAAATTTTAGAGAGAGAGAAAAGATATCTGTGTGCTAATTTATTTTTAGAATGATTTTTATGCACGACTGAGCAAATAAGCAAAGAAAAAAAATTAATAATTAGCGATTTAGCCTAAATTAACGTAACTATTATCGCTCCTTAGCAAAACTGAATGCAATTACGTAAATAAATAATCTACATTCTTGAAACTATTAGAGTTTCTAATTCGACGTGGCAGTTTCTAATTCAGTTTCAGAAATGTGAGAGAGTTTCTTATTTAGAAACTATGTAGAAAAGTTTCTTATTAAGAAACTGTTTATAAACTCTATGTTGGTTAAATGATTGGCTCAAATTATTTCTCTATTTTAATTTGTTGCTGACGTGACTTAATAGAAACTCTAAAATGAGTTTCAGAGATATGAGAGTTAGAAACTTTAGAGATCATAGTTTTTAAAAAGTAATTAATAATTATTTAGAAATTATGTTGAGTTTTGAGGATGTAAATGCTCTAAATAAATAAAAAAATCACTACTAGTCTACTCTCAGTGATAAGGAAAAAAATAGCTACTCCAGACTCCAGAGAGGCTCTCTGCTCCTCAGTCGCTGACAAAAAAAATACTATTTGCAATACACCCAAATTTATATATATTGACAATTACATTTTGTTGCTCCTCATCTTATATATACATTAACGATTACATTTTATTGCAACAAAATAGTTGAAAAATATTGTTAGCAAAATTAATAGAATTACTTTGAAGATTTCTATAAAATTGATATAATCTGAGAATCAATTAAACACCGATCAAGCACTGATAAAACTAATTAACACCGTTAATTCTTTTAAATTTAATGCACAACCTATTCAAACTATATGAAACATATTTACAATTTTAACTTTTTATTTTAATAACTATCTTATTGATTACTATATGGTTATTAGTTTTTTTTTCAAATAATATCATACTTAATTAATGCACAATCTATCAAAACTACATGAAATATATTTATAATAATGTTACTTTTTTGTTTCAATAATTATCTTGTTAGTTACTATGGTTATAAACTGTATTTTTCAGTGAATATAACGTAATCAAATGCTAAGTTTGTTTTTCGGACATAAGAACAAACCTGCCATAAGCTAATTTTCCAGAGAGATGAAATCGCTTTTCCTGAGTGAAACGTGGCCTAATCTGGCCCGTTGTCTGCGCAACGCTTCTGAAATAAGATCTGGTCCATTTTTTTCTTTTTCAAGTACTGCATATAATAAAGCAATCGGTCGCAAGGGGCAGTAACGAAGTAGTAGTAGTTTAAATCTGCATGGCCTTGTGTGTTGCGGATTGTGGGTTACTCACTCGATAGTTTTAACAGGCTTATCACACAGAAGGCTGCACGGACAATCTCACATTCGAGAAATACTCCTGCGGAAGCTGACGTGTCAAGTAGTAATTGGTGCTTGCAAGACAGTAGTAAAAAACATCCGTTTAGGTTTATTAATCGGCTGATTAGTCGTTGATGGTGATCAAACTGTCATTTACAACACTGTTATTTACAACACTTGGCGGTATCCTATCTATCCGATAATTACACATTGTTATTTACAACACAACACTGGTTGTAATAATAATCGTGTATGTAGATATGCAAGAAGGTACAGATGCAGTAATAAATTATTTATCATTCGTAAAAATGGAATTAATATTATTTTTTCAACAAATAAAAGGGTTCGCTATGCTTACATTATTTTAAAATCTTTCTTATTCGGTTGAGTAAAATAAGCTGTTAGTAAATAACTATGAACTAGAGAAGTGCACAATTTAACACAAAAAAGTTGAAAGCTACAATTCTTTTATTTTCTCATGAAACTTTTCAGAAAAAATTCGTGCCTTTGACCACCAGCAAAGAATATCATTTTTAGCTGTACACATTTCTACATGACATCTCTAATTTCACAATTTTAAATTCTAGAAACAAACTAAAGAAAACCCAAAATAAATCTTGTCACTGCAAATACTACAACCACGGGAATGTTGAAACATTGTTCCTCCCAGTACAATAACACCTAACGGGCACAGATGTAAAAAATGGTGAAGGAAAAGAAATTAGCTACTAAAAGAACCCGTCACTGGTCATTTGTGTCCAGCACTGGGAAATCTTCCTCTTTCTGTCGATTCCAGAGGTAATTGGCCACCTCAATCCACTGAGGGGTGACCACAAACTTGTTGTTTTCTCTTGCCCACTTTATCTCCCCGGTGGTGGAGACCACTGCGACGACATGTGTCACGGAATCATTCAAGTCATGAAAGCATTTCGCTCCCATGTCCTCAGCTGATTTCCAAAGCGGCTGTAGTTCAGGCAACACCGTGGAACTTGAGAATACCTTACTAAACACAATGTTGCAATCCTGTAGTATCTCCATTTTGATTAATTGCAGTATCTACAGAAATGAGGAACAGAAAGAGAGATCAGGTAATTCATCATGAGAAGAAAATAAATTTAACTAAATAAGAGCGTGATGTGAGCATGTACATTTCTCACATCTCTTGTAGGAAGAGCAATCGTGTTCATCTGCAAAAGCAAATAACTAACCAATCAAAAACCAATTTCAGTGAGGAATTTGGCAAATTTTAACAGGTACAATGTTTTTCCATGAGAATTTCAACGCGAATTTTGAAATTTACACGGGTTGTGATGTAAGTAAGCAGTTAAGCTAACCGGGTCAAAGAATTGCGCATGGGCCCGCTTTAAAACATTAAGAACACTAGCAAGGGTCCTGTCTGGTTCCGTTTCATCATCTAAGTCCACCGATAGAGTCTGAGGGGCGGATTTGTGCAGTTTTGCACCATCAGCAAAGTAAGAATACCTCTTCATTAGAATGAGGTTCTCCTTGTGCTTCGACCAAACCTGTCAGAGGAGAATTAATTATGCATTATGCTACTGTATTTGTAATGCATTTATCAGGTTGAACCCTTTTGTTTTGGTCTTTAGTGTTTGATTTATATATATTCATGCTTTTTAGAAAACCAGTACAAACATTGATGAAAAGGCAGCCACTGGCAAGTACCAGCTCGATCATTATGGTAAGATAATAATACAATATTGAATTCTCTACTGTCATTCCTGGGGTTGAGAAAGAAATTAAATGAGGTACCACAAAAATCAGTGACAAAGAAGCCACCTACAAATCTTCCACTAGAGAGAAAATGAGGACCCAAGCAAAACTATGGGTCTATTGACTCCAGAATAGTAGTTACCAAACAAAAAATAAATTAATAAAATAAAATAACGACTTGAGCTTACATGTTCGTTCTCATCAAGAATAATCACCAGATTTTCAGGCGCAAGCACAATATCAAGCCCCCTCTGATCCATTGTGGTGTTGTTAGACTGACATATCACAGTAGAGGGAAAATACACACATTGAGGGTCAAGCAGCTTTGCAACCTCTGTAGCATAATCCTGTTCACGTGTTGTGTATATGTACATTCGAAACAATTTATTGGCCTCCTTCAAGAAGGTACGAAGAAAGGGTCGCAGCTTTATCAGCATGTTGTCGCCAAGCTGAACGAGGGTTGGGTTCATGTCATCTGATTTGTTATATATCAAAGAAAGGAAGACAACAAACAGACTGTCAGACTTAAAATCCAAACAAGTACTAGAAGTCTGGTATCTATTTCAATAACTAGTTGCATTGTTCTGGTCTCATTAATTGTGCAGATAAGTGTTGATTACAGAATTAAATTTATTCGTATAAACCTAATTTTAATCAAATTTAGCTTCAGTTTTGTCCATAATTCAATTTAGCAGTTTGCTACAGATTAAATCAATGGATAACTTAACTTTGATATTTCTTAGCAAGTGCAAAGGTCAGAACAGCATAAACTTTCTATTTGTTGGGAAAACAGCTGTTTTTTTTTTTTACCTTCCCCTTCATAAACTGGGGGTATTACATATGTCTCCCTGGGAATAAAATCACTCGGCGTAGTCGAGTGAATCAAAGTGTGGTCCAGACCCAAAACAAGTATCAATTTCAAATCATTCAGAAGGACTCTCTGATTATGTTTTCGCAACTGCATCTCTAATGGTTCAACCCTCAAATCCTGAAGTTTCAATAAAGGAATGGCTCGTGTCATGGTTCAACTGATCAGAATTATTATAAGTTGTAAATTTTGTGAAGATTGAGAAGGTATTATGCCTTGTGAATATAGTTATAAGCCATACTCGATCCAGCTTCTTCAACAGCTGGATGAGAGCATTTGACATTACTTCCTGCTGAAGAGGCATTACTTCCTGCTGAAGAGGAATCTGTTTAAATAAATCATATTGATTAAGACACACAATTATACCCGTCATGCTCAGTGCAATGGTTACAATCACAACTGGTCATATTCAATTTCTTGGATTTATTTTCCACACAGATAGCATGGTTAAAAATTATATACCATCACTAATATCTCTGACCGGCACCTCAACTGCCTTTACTGCTGTTTCTTCATCGGTACTTTCATCGGTACTTTCATTTGTAACCTTTATTTTTTTGTTCCTGCACAAGCATTAACGTACATCATGAGGAATCAATATTCTCAAGGAGAAATTGCACATCAACCTTTGGAACAAATCAAACTATGTATGACACTGCAAAACTGCCATCCATACAAGATAAGGAATATCATCTATTTGTATGAATATAAAAGATTATCAATTTGACTCTTCTCCATTCTTCTTGAAAAAATTTCAAACATCTTTCAACTAGCCTTCCCCATGTTTCTAGGCTTAAAAGAAATTAGCCTTTTAAACAGGACATGAATGATAATTCAAAATTTGTAGGGGAGAGCATGGAATACCTTTGCTCTGCAAGCTCATACTCCTCTTCTGTCTCTTCTTCAATCACTTCTTCGCTTTCTTCTTCATTCCCTTCTTCGCTTTCTTCTTCAGTCTCTTCTTCTATTTCTTCTTCATTCTCTTCTTTGATTTCTTCGTCATTCTCTTCTTCAATTTCTTCTTTGTTCTCTTCTTTGATTTCTTCTTTGTTCTCTTCTTCGATATGTCCTCCAACTTGTTTTTCAATTTCAGTTTCTAAGTGAGTAGCACATTTATCACGGCTGCCTGGTGAAGTCATCTTATTAGAAAGCCAATCTAGTGACCTAAGAAAAGAAAAATACAAGATTACGAGGTTTAATGAAATAGATATAAGGAGCATAGAAAGAATACTTCTTGGAATCATGTGAAATAGAATGCAAAAATAAAAACCATACAACTATACCTAAGAATAATCCAGCAATATTTGAAACCAAGAAATTTAAACAGGTGCAAGATATTCACTAAAACCCTAAATGCATCTGTAAACTAAGTAACTAACCTCATTAGTACCAAATCAGTACTGAATAGTATTGTATTAGTATTGTATCACATATGATGATTACTACATTGACTTATCTTTTAAACGAATATGAAAATATCATCCTTGTTTTTTCAACGAATCCAGTTACCAAATCAAGAATGTTCCAAGAAACCTAAACTACAAATCAACTGACTAGTAAAACAGCCTCACTATTCAGTTACAAAATCAAGAATGTATTACAATCCACAAATGACTAATACGTTTCGCTTGAATCAATTGAGGTACTCCCATTTGCTATAACTCTCAACAAATTGTCAAGAAGAAAACGTACTAATTAAACACGTACCAGAAATAAAGCGAGGTAGTGTAGAGTAGAGAGAGCAACCTCGTAGGAAAAAAAACAGAGGAGACAGGCGTTTCCAGTTGCTCGACCCAGCACCTTTCTAGAGTTGCACAAGAAACAGAGGAGGTGAGACTGAGGGAGGGGGGAGAGAGAGTAGGTAAAAGCTAAAATTGACCGAGTAAATGGAATGTTTTTGTTCTTTCACTGGAGTTGTCAAGTAATCAAGTAGAGTCTGTAAAGAGCAGAGGCGGCTTCGGGTTTAACTGTTTTTTAGTTTTGGAGAGCGGAGGCGGTTTCGGGTTTAACTGTTTTTTAGTTTTGGGTTCCGTCAAGGGAAGCTACTGCGGGAGAGTACAAGTATTGTCTGCCGAGCTATGCGGATTTTTTAATTTGATTTATTTATTTGGATCCTGATAACAATCTCCGCAGGTCTATTCCCGCAAAACCCCCCGCACAAACTGTCAAAAATATCATGGGGGGACCGCTCAATAATTAATACTCCGCAGAAACTGTTAGTATTTAACTTGAAACATCAAAGTATTTATCCTCGATTTTCAAAATATTAATCCCTATGCAATGATCTCTATTTATGAAAGAATAAATCAATTCATTAATTGTCCCCGCACAAAATTTCCTTTTTTTTTTAATCATCCCCGCACAACTGGGGACCATTAAACATGGGGGGACCACTCAATCATTAATGAGCGTTTAAAAAACTGTTAGTATTTAACTTGAAGCATCGAAATAATTAACTTGAATTTGTCAGGTATTAAACCCTATGCAATGATCTCTATTTATGAAAGAATAAATCAATCCATTAATTGTCCCCGCACAAAATTTTCTTTTTTTTTGAATCTTCCCCACACAACTGGAGACCATTAAATAAACAATCCCCTCACCCAATGATAAATACTCTGAGACATAATGATAAATATTTTATGTTACATGAGTAAATACTTTACATTATATGGATAAATACTTTATGTTACATGGATAAATATTTTTCATGCATACTTGCAACTTTCAGTAAAACATTAATGATAAATACTCTCATGCATAATTATAAATACTTTATGTTACATAGATAAATACTTTGTATTGCATAGATGAATACTTCTCAGACATAATTGCAACTTACAGTAAAACATCAATGATAAATACTATCAGACATAATGATAAATACTCTATGTTATATGGATAAATACTCTATGTTACAAGGATAAATACTTCTTAGAAATAATGATATATACTTTTTTGAACATCAATTAATAGATAAGCATTATTAACGGAAATTGTTTTTAGATAACAGTATAATTAATGCAGAGATTGTTTTTAAAGGAATAATTAATGCAGGAATTGATATTAGAGGAATGCATAATTAATGTGGGGATGGGAGTGGGGGGTTTCTTATAATTAGTGGGGGGATAAAAGGAAACTTTTAGGGAAATTAGTGGGGGGATATATGGTAGTTAAGGAAGAGAGAGAGTGCGGGGAAAATGGGGGGATGAGAGTGGGGGGGTTGTTATAATTATTCTATTTATTTTGATTGAACGTATCATATCAGAGAGACTTTAAATTTTGAGATCTGATTTGGTCCGTTTGATTAAAATGAACGGACTAGATTAAAAGCTCCGCAGAGAATACTCCGTAGAAAATAGTGTTCTAGCTACTGTTGGACTCGTGTGAAAGATCGATTTCCCCTCTATTTTCTATGACGTAAGAAGTGGAGCTTTCGCCATTTGTGAATAATTTACTTTTCCAGGTATGAGAATTGAGAGTATCTATATTTCTAGTATTATTAGAGTTTTTAATTTAATATGACAGTTTTTAATTTAGTTTTAGAGATATCAGAAAGTTTTTTATTTAGAAACTATGCACGAGAATTTTTATTAAACTTTTTTTATAAACTCTATACTAGCTAAATAATTGGTTGAAATTATTTCTCCTTTTATTTTTTTTAATTTATTTTTAGAGATGTGAGAGAATTTTTTATTTAGAAACTATGCAAGAGAATTTCTTATTAAAAAACTGTTTATAAACTTTTGAAATTATTTCTCTTTTAATTTTATTATTTACGTGATTTAATAGAAATTTAAAAATTAATTTAAAAAATATAAGAGTTAAAAATTTAGACTATAATTTCTAAAAAGTAATTAACAGTTATTTAGAAAATCATGTTTCTAGGCCTAAAAGAAATTAGCCTTTTAATAAAGATTAAAGGGTAAGGTTAAGGTGCTATGGATTGCATAGAGGGCTATAGTACTACTGCTCAATATTCGAGTTTTTAAAATTCTAACAGTCAATCCGAACCGTTCATTTTGTTCTCCATATTAATATGTGTTTGGAGACCAAATTTTATATTTTTTGAAATTTTTTTACTACTTGTTTAGATAGGTAGAAAATCATTTAATCTAAATTTTTTTGCACCATTCAGATATTTGATTTTCTACCTATCTAAAAAAATAGTAAAAAAATTCCAAAAAATGTAAATTTGGTTTTCAAACATATATTAATACGAAGAACAAGATGAACGGTTCGGATAGACCATTTAGATTTTGAAAACTCAAATATTGAGCCGTAGCACCGTAGTCCTCTATGCAACCCATAACATCTTAGCTTTATCCAAGATTAAATGAGAACTTTATAAATTTTTTAAGAGAAAAGGTTTTATGTTCATCATGTTTTGTCCACTATCTGTCCACAGTCTTATCCACAGTCTTATCCACTTTCTTACAAACTCCAACTCTAATGGTTTGACCTCTCTTTTATAAACTTTCTGATCTAATCGATTTCTCAATTTTGAAATTAGATCTCTTCCGCCTCACCCTAGTTTTTTTTCCTCTAGTAGCCCCTCCTCTCTCTCTGTCAATCTCTTTTCTTCTGCTCCTCTGTGCATATCACCTTAAGCTCATAGCGACAGCCGCAACACGATTACGACAGTAGGTTTCAATTTGTAATACGACTTCATCAATATGTGGAAATAATTTTTTTTATTTTTATGAAATTCCTATAGTGAGAAATATCAATTCGCTGTGACATATCAATTACAACCCAGTAACATATCAATCACAACAACTTCACACCTGTATCATATCAATTTCAACTCCTTACTCACTGCGATGGTAAATTTAAATTTGTCACTATAAGAATTCATCTTACTTTTCTATGAAATTACGATCGCATCTTACTTTTAACTCATCAATTTGTGCTACGACTGATTTTAGGTTTCAGTTTTTTCTATTCATTGCTGCTAATCGGTGATCAATCTTGTAAAAAACTGAAATCTACGATCAATCAAAAACAAACTTGTCAGAGGCGATTATTGTGGGAGAACGACTCGCTTTTGAGGCTCGTCTAGCTGCTCAACGAATTGATCGTAAGTACTCCGTCTCACGCGCGACTGGATGAGGTGGCGCGCAATTTTACAAGATTGGTGCAAGTGAAATGACATTTTTTCTTTATATTTGAAAATTGTTATTATATTGTTTTACATAAGTTACAATTTTGAATTATGAATTTTACAGAATTGGCGCAAGTCAGTTTTACATGATATATATTGTTATTTTTAAAATGTTATATATATTATTTTATGTTACAAATGGGTTTGGTTTACGGTATAGGTGACAAATTTTACAGTATATAAGTAATGTTTTGATATGCACTTTGTATTATTTGTTATGATATGTGTATGTTACATTTTATATTAAGTAATTTACAGTATATAAGATATACAAATACAGTGCTATGAATACATTTTGATGTACATCATCATTATATATATTTTTTGTGTCCAACATTCTTTAGTATTGATTTTTGCAGTTTTGCTCCAATGGCTTTTGATTTGAATGAAGATTTGGCAAGTGAAAATTTAAGCGTGAATAGTATTGCAGAAATTAGGATTGTAGAAATCGATTTAAATGCCGAACCCAATATTGTGAGAGATGTAGGAATTGAAGAATCAGCAGAGTCAAACATGGTGGTGAACAGATTTTGTGTGTGGTGAACAGATTTTGTGTGTGGTCAACAGATTTTTTGTGTGGTGAACAAATTTTTGTTAAATAGATGATGAATGTATGTATAGATTTAGAAATTTTACAGTATACATGATATTATTTTTATGGTTTATATTTTGAAATTTTACAGTATACATGGTATTATTTTATGGTTTAGATTTAGAAATTTTACAGTATTATTTGAAAATTTTACTGTATACAAGATTCAATTTTACAGTATACAAGATTCAATCGAAAATTTTACTGTATACAAGATTCAATTTTACAGTATACAAAATTCAATTTTACAGTATACAAGATTCAATCCAGTGCAGATGCTAATAACTAACTCTAACTACCAATAACCAGTAATAACTAACTCTAACTGCCAATAACTTCCTATAACTGCAATTTCCGAAAGTACAATTTGAAAGTACATTTCTTTTCTCGTTGCAATATTTTTCTAATTATCATGGGACCACTTCAAGTAGTTGCTGGATGTTTTGTGATTAACTGATATATTTTATGTGATATATTGTATAATTATACAGCATATAAAAGTAATTTTACAGTATTCGCCCAAGTCAAAGTTGTGAACAAATGATTGACAAAAGACTGTGGATAATTAGACGCTTCCATTTTTTAAAAAATAATAATTAATTGGTTAAAATTGTTAGTTTTTAAAAAAGAATAATCACACGGGCCCAGCAGTAGCTTCCCTTGACGGCGCCTCCAGTTGCTTGACCTCAGTCTCACCTCCTCTCTCTCCCCCTCCGTCTCACCTCCTCTGGTTCTTCATTCTCTTGTTTCTTTAGGTTACTCTCGCTACCCTACACTACCTCGCTTTATTTCTGGTACGTGTTTAGTTCGTTTTCTTTAGGTTACCTCAAGTAACCGGGTCGGATCCTGTCCCAACATCCGTGACCTCATCCCAAGTCCAAATGAATTCGGAATCCCTGAAGTTACCCAAATTTTCAGTTTGTATCCGAACCGTTCGATCTATATGGAACGAATATTAAAGACATCCCTGTCATTTAACCACGAACTGGATTGGCACCAATTCTGATCGGACGATTACGATCTAAACGAAAAATTTGGATTACCTTAGGGATCAGGTCCCAGTCAAATAAAGTTAGCATCAGTTCTTTGTCCAAAGCGCAATAAAAATCCAGGGACTCTGGAGCTTCCACGTATCCCTCCCATTGCCTCAAAATTATTTTTCCCCCGAAATTTCTCTTTTTGTCGGAAGTATATTCTCTCTCTATTTTTCATGTAATTTTTCTTTCAATTTCGCATTAATCGCTTATGGCGAGATGGACTCTTTCTCCATGCACCTCCATCGTAGCGAGTAGGAGGAGAATTTCTTCTCTCCCAAGTCAATTTCTCTTCTCGCCTCTCTCTTCTTTCTCCTATAGCAATCCTTCCTTCAACTGCCTCAAAGCGTCCAATGCGGAGCGGATTCAGGAGATATCCGAGTCGGATCCTGTCTCTACAGCCGTCACCGCCACTGCCACTGCATCCCAAGTGCAAACCAGGTTAGCATCATATCCTTGTGCAAATCGCAATAAAATTGCTTCTAAATTATGAGAAGAAGACTGATTTGTTTATTTTGTATGCTATTTCGTGGCAGCATCTGGATGTGGCGCGGGTACAGGATCCGTTATCAGTATGCTGGTACAAGTGGTCCTGCACTGGTTTTGATTCATGGATTTGGGGCTAACAGGTGTAAGTCAACTTTGAAAGAAAACTGAAATTTTTTTTTTTTTTTGATGGTTAGCTGGCAAGTGCCAAACTAACAAATATATTATAATAAAAGTTAATTACATAGCTAGCACTATACAAGGTCATTTTTGTTATGACCTGTTACAACCCTCAAGAAAACTGAAATTTAATCAGACAAATGTTGTTTCAGGTTTTATTTCCCGAACCCAATATGACTAAACTGTGTCTTACTGTTTAACCTTTTGAGCTGCTTGTGCAGTGATCACTGGCGAAAAAATATACCTGTTCTTGCAAGCTCAAACAGAGTATATGCCATAGATCTTATCGGATATGGGTATTCAGACAAACCCAACCCAAGAGAGCTCAATGGTAGCTTCTATACATTTGAGACATGGGCTGATCAACTCAACAGCTTCTGTTCTGATGTGGTAAGGGACCATGCCTTCTTCATTTGCAACTCCATTGGAGGTGAGGCATGTGGATGACTCACATCACTGTTATTATGAACTAGGTACCAGAGTTGGTACATTATGGTACCTTATACGGCACTGAACTAATTATGCATGATTTGATTTAATACAGGGCTTGTTGGCCTCCAGGCTGCTGTTACAGATCCATCCATTTGCAAGGGAATAGTGTTATTAGACATTTCTTTGCGAATGCTCCATATCAAAAAGCAACCGTGGTATGGTAAACCCTTCATAAAATCCTTCCAGAGCCTTCTCCGGTAATTAAATTGCCATACAAGCTCCTCCCCTCTACTTTCTACTTCATAAATTTGTACCATACATGAACATTGCAAATTTGACATTGTATGTAACTCAGGAACACACCTGTTGGAAAGCTGTTCTTCAATGCAGTTGCTACACCAGAGTCTGTTAAAAGCATTCTTTGTCAGGTACATCAATCAGCCCATGAAGATATTTTGTTATGTTGTTTTTGTGTTGTTTCTTAAACGCATACATAATTAGTTTATTCTTGGTTGGTTGTTCCAGTGCTACTATGACACGTCCACTGTAACAGATGAACTAGTTCAGACAATCCTACAGCCGGGTTTGGATCCAGGTGCGGCTGACGTGTTTCTGGAGTTCATTTGCTACTCTGATGGACCTCTTCCCGAGGAGCTTCTTCCAAAAGTGACGGTATTTCTCAATAAACCAGTAATAAAATATTACAGGTAATAATAATAATAAAGATGACTAATTATTAACTTGTGTGATTACTTGGATTATAAATTAACAGTGCCCCGTTTTGGTGGCATGGGGTGAGAAGGATCCTTGGGAGCCAGTGGAGCTAGGACGAGCTTATGGGGATTTCAAAGCAGTCGAAGATTTTATTGTGCTTCCAAATGTCGGCCATTGCCCCCAGGTTATTTTATTTTTTTGCTTCCCTATATGTTCCCCCAATTTTTTTTTTTTTTTTGCATTGTAAGATGCCCAAATTCTATGCTCTCTCCAAACCATCTTGTGCGCATTAAGATTTGTGTGGACAGTTTAATTCACGGGATGGTTTAGATTTTTGGTGAATCTAAACCCATCTGTACGAGCTGAATTTGGTCCGATGTTCATTTTAGAACACATCCTTAATTTGTTTGTAACATCTGATCTTTTCTTTTTTGGGTTGTGCAGGATGAGGCACCAGATCTTGTAAATCCCTTGGTTGAATCTTTTGTGAAGCGCCACAATTAAAGCTATGTGGCGGAGGCATTATAAAAAAATTGTTTTCATCAAGTGCCTTGTCATTGTTGTCAAGTGTTTTGAAAGGATAAACTTTGAAATTATATTTCGGTTGGTACCGGTGTAAATAAGAAAATTATATTTTAGTCTAAATATAATTCACCTAGAAGGCACAAACAAGTTTCACATATCACAAGTTCCAAATATTTGAATTTTAACAAAATAATTTGCAAAACAGGGCATGAAGATAGATTAAATAAAACATTCTCGATATATTTCTGCATGTAAATATATTGGTAAGTGAATTATAAATTGACAAGACTTTTATAATAGTATCAGAATTCAGGAGGCTCCGGACCAATGTGGCTTAGTCATTGTAAAATGATACGTCATATTATTACGAATTATTAGTCCGAAATGTAAGCGCTCTGTTCATGATCTTTATGCATCTGCGCTTTGAGAACTGTGCCCTTTGTCTATCCCTCATGTAGTGTTTGGTAAATGTTCGGGGGCTCAATTCGGACCGGTCTGCCCGTGCTCGTGTCTGGACCGGACTGTATCCGTTCCACGGGTATGTACGGGTACACGGGTACATAGGCACAGGTATTAAACGGGTCAGATTCAGTTTTTTGGAAAAATACCCGTGAGAACCCGGACCCCCGTACTCGTAACCCGTATCTGTGACGTCCATGTCCGTGTGCCCGTGCTCGTGAACCCGTGGCAGATTTTTTTTTTTTTTTACTTTTGGTCTAAATTTCAAAATTTAAACCCAAATTCTCCCCATTTCTGTTTTTTAATTTGTGTTTTTTAAATTTTATTTTTCTTATTTCTGTTTTCTATTTCTATTTTTCTTATTTTTGTTTTCTATTTTTGTTTTTTTGTATTTCTATTTTTGTATTTCTGTTTTTCTTATTTCTGTTTTTTATTTCTGTTTTTCTTATTTTTGTTTTTTTATTTTTGTTTATTTTATTTCTGTTTTTTATTTTTGTTTTTTAAAATAAAAACAGATAAAAAAACCGGATTGGGACCCGGACCGGGTCACCCAGCCCCCCGTACCCAGACCGTCCTGCCTCCGAACCCGTGATGGGCACGGGTATTAAATGGACAGGACAGGATTTTTGAAAAAAAAAACCCATGATACCTGGCCTATTTGCCCGTGTGCCCGTGACCGTGGCTATCCGTGTCCGTGCCTGGGTTTTGCCTGGACCGCCCGGCCCGTTTACCAAACACTACCCTCATGCAATCTAAATACCTGCCTCATAGCTCTCTTTGGAACAGTAAGCGCACTTACAAATGCACACGCCTTTGGAAGGCCATGTTGCAGGCTCGTTCTGAGTTGTTACCTCATGTCAAATAGATATTTCGGGAATGGGATACATGCATGTAATGTATTTGACGAGCCATGGTTTCAGAACTGGTTAGCAATTACTCCAGTTACTCAATCGCAGCGAAAGCTCAAGGTCAATCAGTTGTGTGACTTGCATAGTGATACCTGGGATGTTGCTAGGATGACCGAAACACTTGGATCAGGCTTTACCAGTGAAATTCTACAGTAGTACTCTCACCACATGTTCAATAATCACATAGAAGTTAGGCTCGTATTTACCTATATACAAAATATATAGCGTATTTACTGTTCCCAGTGCATACTGTCTTCTTGCCGAGCCTCATCACAATTCTCTATCTTCCCCTCTCAGCCAATCTCGAGACTTGTGGGCTACAATCTGGCAAGCTGAAGGTGTAATACCCCATGTTCAGTTGTTCTTATGGTGAGCCATTCACCAAGCACTTCCAGCTGGTTCCGTGTTGTCAAGACGGTTACCTCATTTCTCTACTACTTGCCCATTGTGTGGTGCTGAATCTGAATCGGTTTTGCACATCCTGTTTCAATGTCCTCATGCTAGAGCAATGTGGTTCCATTCCATTTTGGGCATCAAAACTGATCTGAGACTGGGTGACTAGCTCCCCCTCCTTTTAATGGACCTCTCGCGCATGATTTGAACCCAACACATTTCTCACTTCATACTATGGCATATTTGGAAGTCCAGATGTTCTACTCTGTATGTGAGCAAACCCTCCTGTCACGTCACCACTATACGGGCTGTTCAAGAACAAATGCATACCCTTCAGAGTAAGTGTGCCCCCATTAAAGCACCACCAGTACCAACCCAGGTAAACTCTATTTTCTTTGTTTGTTGGGTGGATGGTTCTTTCAAAGAGCCTAACGAAGGGGGTGTGGGTATTGTCATTAAAAACTGTGGTACTTTGGTACGATATGATGCCTCACATGAACTTGTGTTGTCCCCATTTCACATGGAGGCTTCAAGCTTGCTCAAAGGGATGCATTTTTTCAGTGATTCGACACAACTGGTGCACATGTTGAACAATGTGTATAAGCCTGTTAGTGATGACTGGCGTGCCCATCTGGAAGTTATGCAAATCTGGCTTCTTAAGGCAAAACACCCGCAATTCTCTTGATGTTTTGTATCTCGGGACCAAAATTAGGAATCACATTATCTAGCAAATCTCGCTTGTAGGCTGCAATGCTCTGTCTCAGGGTTCACATACCCAATTTTGGTTTAAATGTAATATATGTTTATAGTTTCCTGATGCTGTACTTTTTATATATTTCTGTTTTGTATCTTTTGTACGGTTGGAAAATGGTTAGCATATAGGGCCTTAGAAGCTCATCCTTTTCCCCATCCCCGATCTCCTCCATCCATAGGAAATGAAGCACTTAGAGATAGGTAGGTGCTTCCTTCCGGTACACACCTCTATTAGAAGAGCTTGGATTAGTAAGTAGATGCTTCTCTTCTCCCGGCCAAATTTGCTTCTAATTGTTGTGTTGACTGTACCACATAATTAAGTATATAGTCCCGTACTAGAATTACTAATACTGGAGAGAAAACATTGTTGTTTATACAGTTATTATTATCAATTTTGTGTTATATAAGTGGTTAATCTCAATTTGTATCTTTAAATTGTACTTGTCAGATGGTTGACCACTCATACCATACTCTAGAATAGACAACTTTACAACGCTAAACTTAATTACTTCCATAGAACAGTGAATTGTAACTCTAATTCATTAATACATTTCTCACTGAAAAAAGACGACACCTACAAAACTCCGCCGCCCTTTGGGAAAAAAACGACGCCTGGAAAACTCCGCCGCCTTTAGGAACTCCGCTGAGAAAGAAAAGGCCATCTTGATGGTCACAACGAAGACGGATGATTGAGAGTCGATTTGTGGCTGGCTGCTCCACTTCCCTCCATCTGTTTCTTCTCGTCTATTCAGTTTATTTTTTTCGTCTCAATTGAGCAGATGGCTTGCTGCTTGTTTAACTGAGGATTTGTGAATTCATTTCACCTCATAGTATCTACAATAAGATATATATCTTTTGTTATTGTCGATGACGAAAACACAAAGAATTCTCTTTTCTCCTTTCTAAGTGATAATTGTTCTAGTTCAGTTTGATTCAGTGTCATCTCAGTTCAATGATGATTGTCCTGATTTAGTGTTCTTTTTTTCTTTCTTTTTGAGTGGTAATTGTTCCGATCCGGTTTGATTCAGTATCTCTCGGCTATAAATTCTTCTGAGTGGTGTCGAATTCAGAAAGAAAAAAAATGTTTCGTCCTCAAGAAAGGTCTCGATGCAACGTAGTCCGTGAGCTATGTAACTTGAAAAAATTACTGTTGAGTCTATATTTTCAAAAAGAAAATTAAACGGCCATTTTTATTAATAACCAAAAAAAAATGTTTTTTTTACCAAAATAACCACAAAATCTGAGTTTTTTCAAATATAACCAAACCGCCAGGGTTGCTGGCGGTCCACTTCTATAGCGGACCGCCAGGATCCCTGGCGGTCTGCTATTTTTTTTTTTTTTTAGAAATCTGATTTTTTTTCTTAATATTTTCATTTGTGAAGTTTTAGTTTTTTTTTTTTGTTTAGGGTATTTGGGATATTTGTCAAAAAATTAAGGACTTGGCCTTTATGTTAGTCTTTTTTTTTCAGTTTTTATAATATATATATAATATATACATATATACATACATACATACCGGTCATTTTTATTAATAACAAAAAAAAATATTTTTATCAAAATAACCCAAAATCCTGAGTTTAACATAACTGTAGTTCTAAAGTAGTCTAACAAGTAAAGTTCACGAATACAATTAAAGTTCAATGATACAACTGAAGTTCATCAATATTCATAACTTAGTTCAAACCAAACAGAATAAGTTCACCCAAGCAAAATAATAAGTTCATCTTTCACGACGTCGGAATAAACCCAATAGACGAGAAGATTTTCTGGTGCCAGCTGCAGGTGCGGCAGTACTTGTAGACCCTTGGCTACTAGATGATTGGGTCGCAAGAGGTGGTTGTGTTCTACCAGTTGCTTCAGCAACAACTCTCGCATTTTCTCTTTCATTGTGTTCGTTTATAGCATCTGAACATAACAACATAATTCAGTTATTAATATAATAAAATCATAAATTAATTCCGAAAAATGCTACATACCTGCTCTGCGCCTGTCAGAAACGGAACGGCGAGCCTGATTTCCCGATGGCCTCCTACCACCCATCTCGTCCATGGTCATTATAGCACGTTTGTGTCTCCTCCTCCCCTTACTTATCCATCATTCTGAAGGGAGTATTCTATCACCGACATACGCATGCCACTCATGCTGGTTGGGATAAGAATGGAAAGATCCACCCCAAGTAGAAGCAAGGTAATCGGTACGATACATGTCAGCGACATAGTGATCCTCGCAGAAGTTTCTCACTCGGCATACCGCCATCACGTGACTACAAGGTATGTGTGTTAGTTGGGGTCCTTGGCATGTACATGTCACCTCTCTTGCCTCTCGGAATTGCACTACGTACTTGAAAGCCCTTTTCACAAACTCCATAGTGCCATCTGGTCTACGGCTGGAAGGAACGTACTCATTTGGATTGTGCACTTCGAATTCTGTACCATCATTACCCATCGGGATCACGGTCATAGTTGCACCTTTGTTCCTGTGTTTTCTTAGTTTCTCCTCCACCCTTGTTGAAAATGACTGGTTCATCCTTATTAATTATGCGGCCTTAGCACGCCTTTCCTGAAACCAGGTATTTAACTTGTAAAAAGTGTCTTCTACAACTGCAGCCACAGGCAATGTCCGGCTCTCCTTGAAGACTGCATTCAACGATTTAGAACCGTTGGTGGTCATAATTCCCCAACGGTAACCTCCATCACATGCTTGATATATTTTCTCGTATGCTGGTGGCTCTTGGACATCTCTGGGATTATTTTTGCCCACCTTCATTAAGTAGAGATTTGCTTTCGGCATATACTACATATAAATAAGGAAATAAAATAATATAAGTAAACAATTAAAATAAAAATATGTCCACAAAGTACAATAAGACATGTAAACAATTAACAAACACATACCTTTGCAAATTCTCTACTCATCTCTTCCACCCTTCTCGGCTTCTTTTTTTTGCAATTACGTCTGAATGTTTCTAGGACCCATGCATCGTGTCCGGTTGCCTTGCTAAGGTTCTCCGCAACGTGTTGCATACACAACATGTGCACACACTCGCCAGTGTGTGTTGACCAACCGTATTCTTCATGATCAAAAACATATTTTATTCCTTTGTGCTGGTCTGATATTACAGAGAAAAACTTTGTTGGCCCAACCACCCGTCTTCTTAAAAACTGCATAAAGAATCCCAGTTCTCACCATCCTCTTTCTGAACAATTGCAAACGCCAAAGGCAACAACTGGTTCTCAGCATCATATGCACATGCTATCAGTAGCCTCCCCTCGTAACGGCCAGACATTAAGCATGCATCAATGCTGATAACGGGTCTGATGAATGGCACAGCTTGGATACAAGGACCAAAAGCCCATGCTATGCCCTTGAATTGTTGAACTCCCTCTATTAGTACTTTATTCTTGTCATAAATGGGGCCATGCCACCGCTAAAATACAGTGCCGGGATTTGTACTTGCCATAGCCTGGAGCAATGGTGCCAGATAGTCGTATGAATCATTCCAACTACCGAATATTCTGCAAATCGCAAGTTCACGACCTCTCCACAACCTGTTATATTTTGGGATTACATGTATGTATTTGTGTCTGACGGCCATAGCCACCGCCTTGATGCTCATCGATGGGTCCAGCTTAATGTCTGCCTCAATTGCATCGGCAATTAGTGATGCTGTCAGATTTGAATGGTCTGTCCTTGTGGACGTAGACTTGCATGTATGAGGTGGTTCACACTTTTTAATTATCCATACTTCTCCCGAACCTGCAGGGGTTGCATAAAGGCGAAACTCGCAACGAGGGGCATTTTTGCATATCACAACCAATCTTTTTGATTCCCTTCTTTCTAATATACATTCCCAGTTGCCGTGAACATGAGTCTCATGGATTTTCTTTATAAGTTCATCTATGTTGGTATAGACTTGCCCTGGGGTAAGTTCACGATTGTATACAATAGGAGGACCAAAGAAACTAATGTCAGCCTCTTCAAAAGCTGTGGTATCGTTGAATGTGGCGACATGGTGCCTATTCCCCCGACCCCTGATTGGGAATTTTTCTTCCTTGGACAAACTTGGTACATTTGCATCACCATCTGATAAGTCATCAGATTCCCAAATTCCTTGGTATTCATCTCCAGTTTCCATTTCTCTTTCCGGTATGGCATCAATAGTATCAACATCAATATTAGTATCATTTCGATTAACGGATAACTGTATTGATACTGACTCTAGTATAGCTGGAAATGTAGGGATTTTGGGTGCCTGTCTGGGTGGTGGTGGTGGGGGTACAACTTCAATAAACTCACGGGAGTTATGGTACCCTGGGTTGTCATAACAGGGACTGTGGTACCCCTGGTTGTCATGAGGGGAGTGGTGGTACCCCTGGCTGTCATGAGGGGAGTGGTGGTACCCCTGGCTGTCATAAGCCGAATTGTCATAACCTGAAGGTCCAACAGGGGGAGCCCTAGAAGGTCCAGCCCCAGCCGCACTAAAAGGTCTAGCCCCAGCCTAGGGAACCCTCCTGGAATATAACTCTATCATCGCGACCCCCCTAGACTCAAATTGTTGGTACACAGCCTTCCACAACTCCTCATCTGTTATAGGAAAACTCACAAAGTAAGGTCTACCCCCCCAGCCCGTTGTGTGTCAATTCGGGTAGCCAAATCTAAGTCATACCGGTTGGGGTTTACACCAGTCTTTTCGTATACTAGTTGCTTAAGTTCAATAAATGTGGTTCTTTCATTAACCTGCAAGCCGAATAAGGCATCTTTCGAGTAATACACGCCATCTACACCCTTAGTTAGCTTACCGCCCACGTATAGTGCAACCAGCATTTTTTCCTTCACAAACTACATTTAAAAAAAAAATTCATAAGAATTACAGTATAATAGATTCATTCTTTTTTTCAATTTAAAAGTTAATTATAATATTAATTAAAGACTAATTTATAGTATTTACAGATTGCGGGTATAATAATTATTAATTAAAAATTAAATAGAAAATAATTAAATAAAAAAATAAAATACCTGTAGCAATCGCCTCTAAATCGCCTAAAATCGCTTCAAAATCGCCAAAATCACCAAAATCGCTCTCTCTTTCTTCTCTGTGGTTTAACAAATGAATACAGTGCGTGCTGGAGAGAGAAAGCATGTAAGACAGCTAGTGGACCGCCAGGGATACCAGCGGTCTGATCTGCATAAAAAATCAGATTTCTAAAAAAAAAAAAAAATAGCAGACTGCCAGGGATCCTGGCGGTCCGCTATAGAAGTGGACCGCCAACAACCCTGGCGGTTTGGTTATATTTGAAAAAACTCAGATTTTGTGGTTATTTTGGTAAAAAAATATTTTTTTTGGGTTATTAATAAAAATGGCCGAAAATTAGAAGACCCACCTACTTGCTATTTAGGTGCGAATAAACTAATTCGCATTCTCTGACTTCACACATCTTTTATTTTCTTACATAATAAATTATATGATTGTACAAGTAGTTCAATGTATAAGTTTTAATATTTTTTAATTGAAATAAAAAAATTTTATGTAATAACTACTTTTGTAAATTATTAAATCAATATAACAAACTATGTACTTTCAACTAAAAAAAACACTATTCATTAATTATGATTCATCTGTTTATTTATTTTTGGGCTCAAGCGGTCATGTATATATGTGTAGTGGTGTATAATTTCTCTCAATTATGTAGCCAAATGTAGTAAATTGATAATAGTATACATTCCTTGTGAAAAAACACAATAATAACAATGAAGGTTTTATAGATTCTCTAAGTTATTTGAAGAATCATTGTTCAAGCATTAGAGCTTTCCAAGGAAACTTTTTGGAAATATTTTATTTCTGAAAGAATAATTCAACTTCGCTTCCACTGTGGAGTAATTTGTTTTCCCTGCAATTTTGACAGAAAACTTCAAAATCCAATCCAATTATTACATTAAACACTTAGTTTG
Organism: Carex pumila; assembly: GCA_033356055.1. Lineage (NCBI taxonomy): Eukaryota > Viridiplantae > Streptophyta > Magnoliopsida > Poales > Cyperaceae > Carex > Carex pumila. Next base: position 6,341 of record JARJHM010000059.1, on the reverse strand, counting down.
GGTTATATGGCCCATCCCAACATTCCAATTCTCCATGCACATAATATCACGCCACGTGTATTCCACCGCCTGCCACGTGCATTCCCTTCGCTGTCCTCATCTCACAATTATAGTTATATATATCTTTACATACCAGATCACTTCAATTTCAACTAATAATAACTTCAAAGAAAAGATGGAATCAAAAACAAAAGCAGCAGCTGCAGCTGTAACTGGAGCTGCACCTACAACTGCACCTGAAACTGCAAGCATAGATGATAAGAAGATAAAGAAGGCTACAGCTGATGCTGGTAATGTCCAAGTTGACATCCCCACTGACAGCAGCCCGTACGTCAAGTACTCCGATCTCGAGGATTACAAGACCAAGGGATATGGGACCTCGGGCCATCTCCCCGTTGTCGACCGGCCTCATCATGGCGGTGGCACCGATGCCCCTACTCTGTCTGGCAGTGGCCTCCCGCCGCAACAAGCCCCTGATGACGGTTCTAATTAGTTACAAGCCTGGCCAGTTGATTAATTACTTGTTAATTAAATGCATGCTATAACGGTTGTGTTGGTAGGCTGTATGTGATATAATTATGTATTGTATTTTTCTTCCTTGAGTGAGCGACATTTTTGTTGCAATGAATAATTCAAATAGTTACTGTTATATTGTCAACTTCATCAATTTTCTTTTATGTATATTCTTGGTCTTAGATTTAAAAATAAATAAATCAATCTAATCAATAGCTAGCCACTGATTTAATTTTCCCGGTGAAATGAAATAAATATCGGTGAGGATCGAGTTTGGTGAACATCAAATATATTAATTAATACCTGAGAGTCGGAGGTTTTATAAATAAAAGGGAGCGCTTTGCTCCTGTAACAAGATACAAAGCGAAAATTATTGTACCGAATAGAACCGGTACAATTAATTTACCATAGCAAGCAATAATTGTACACACCACGGTGAACAAATAGATAACATACCAGGCAACAATTATATAAAAGCCTCAATAAAATAACCTTCCATTGTAGCAATAGTACATGGCAAGGGCTGCATCGACCAATTGGACCGTTGTTGGCTCTCTCTCTCACACACACGCGGCACATTGTCTCGCAAACGCTGTGCACACAACGCTATATCTATTGCTTCGCGAAATAATGGAAGAGAGGTGCAACAAAGAAAGAATAACAGACCCAAACCAGGGCAACAAAGAAATTATTTCCTGTTGCCTGATAGACCTTGAGCTTCTTGCGTGAATCCTTGAGAGGAATTATATGGTGTTTTTGCTTGATTATGGGAGAGTGGTTGATATCATCTTCCAGTTACCTGCAATTAAGTAACAGAATAAAAATAACAATACAAGGTTATCTATTTGGTGTGAAAATATAGGTTATTTAAAATTGTGAGACAATTTTTATTTTTTTTACTTTTAAAAAGAAAGAGAAAAGAAATAATAAAAACAGCATGCATGTCAAAAAGAGAATATCAAAACTATATATTTTAAATCAGTTTAAATCAAATATCCTGAAATATATAGGACCCACATGCATCTGACTTGGTCATATTGCTTTGTAAATTTCAAAACATCTCACGGTGAACTCAGTTTAATTTATTATATTTAAATATAGTGGGATACTGGGATTATACTCTTCATACCTAATTGGTAACTATACATACGTACGACAGGTTATATCTTTGACTTAAATGAAGGTATGACTACTATTAACTAGAGCTGAAGTTTACCAATTAAATTAAGTACTCAAATGGAGGTGACCTTCAGGTAATATACCAAAATATAAAAATAAATCGAAACTCGAAAACAAAAACAGATCACCTACGTATACCCCTAATTCCACTAGTCAAGCTGTAACATAATTATTGGAAATTTACCAATACCTAACATAAAATCTTATTATTTTTTTTTTGGCATTCAAAATAATCTTAATTAATTGACATAACTGCGTGTATGATAGAAGTAGTGTAAGTTTCCAGCTGAGTCAAATAAAAGTTTGTACGGATCTGCTTTAGATGTATGGGACCTCTTTAAGATTAGTGTCAGATTAATTCGGACATTAGATGCGGTACCTCGCTGAATCTGAACTCAAGTTTTCAGCTTATAAATATAGAAAAACCAAACAATTAATGAAATATTGTACCACAAACCATGGGCTCTGCCATGCTTCAAAAGGCAGCATATATATATTGCCCTTAGCAATTTAAATTGAGGAGGACTAGGGTGTTCTTAACTTCATTAAGTCTCTTAGTGAATTCAAGTATAAAACTTATCAAATCAGTTTTAAATAACAAATCCGAACCGTTGAAACCCGCCTACTTTACAAGTGATGCGTCTACGTATAAAAATTTTAAACATTCGAATTAATTTAGTATAAAGTCAAGCGGTCAAAACACGTTAAAAAAATGAATGCATTAAAATTAATTTATTAACCTTCTAATTTTGACCAATTTATTTTATACTAAATTAATTCGAATGTTTAAAAATTTCACATGTAGACACATCACTCGTAAGGTAAGCAGATTTCAACAGCTCGGATTCGTCATTTGAAACCGATTTAATAGGTTTTAAATTTGAATTCACCAAGGAGCTTGGTGAACTTAAGAACACCCTAGTTCGTCTCATTTAAATTTACTTGCAAGCATATATTTTTATGAGGGTTCAAATGCCTCCATGTTTTTGTGCCTCCATTTCTCTCTATCATTTTCAAAGTTCAAACAGTCGATCCGAACCGCTCAACCAAACCTCCATACTAAAATATATTTGGAGACCAAATTTTATATTTTTAGGAATTTTTTTACTATTTTTTTAGATAGGTACAAAATCAGTAAATCTGAACCATCTAAAAACAGTATTTTTGTACCTATCTAAAAAAATAGTAAAAAAATTCCTAAAAATATAAAATTTGGTCTCCAAACATATTTTAGTATGAAGGTTTGATTGAGCGGTTCGGATCAACTGTTTGAACTTTGAAAATGATGGAGAAAAATAGAGATATGATGGAGGCACAAAAATATAGAGGCATTTGAACCCTCCTCCATTTTTATTGCTACTTAAATTTGTAAAACATTAATTACATCACCGGGCCATTTATTTAATTTCTTCTTCACACCAAATCTTCAGAATTACACTTACAAAGTAATTTACTAGAATGGTATTATATAACAATGATTTTGATAATTAAATAAATATTCACATACTATACACCAACTAATTCATACAACCAGCTTAATATATAATCTGCCCTTTCTGATTGCAACAGTATATATTATAATTCACAGTATAAAGAAATTAAAGAAGTGTATGTATTCTAAGCATGTCTAATTAATACATTTGATATGTACACATTCCTAGTAGCACAGGATAATGATCTTCTTCATGATTTCATCAAGAGCGCTGAATTTCTTAGAAGCGTTATTTCTTTTTAGAAGAATTATGAATACAATTTGTTAAAGTGCATTTCTTCTTTCCTGGGCATGCCGGATGTATCTGTAATATTCATAAAAGAGATGGCATTAAAACATGTTAACATAGAATATGCCAAACTATAGGGAAAAATATATTATTTATACTTCTCCGTGGTATAGAATTAAAATATGATGACAGAAAAAAAAAATAGTTCGAATAATATAGCATGAAAACTTAAACATTGAAAGGAGATTCTTCATGCTACAAAAATCGCATACAAAATTAGCACAAAATGAAGGTAACAATTGACTTTTTGTATTGATGAAAATAAAAAAATTATATTTTTTAAATGATGCAATTGTGGCAAGGAAAAAAAAAAGTTTTAAGCAGACCTTGGTAATAGGCTTAGAGGGCAATGGAGCAGGGGAGCTCATCTTCTGTAGGTCAGATAAGGTAAATTTGAAATGTTGTAATTGATATGAATATGGTTTGTGCTAATGCGTGCTTTTATAACACCTATCTATGTCGGTTATTGCATTTTACTAGGAAAATACAATTTTGGGAATTTTCCTCACTATGGAATTTTGGTGGGTATTTCATAATACATGTATTTTAGGAGATCCTTTCATTAAGACCAGTTCAACAATTCATATTAATTCTCTGTAAAGTACAATATATCTATGGTCAAAGCAAATAATAAAATGTGGATAATTACCCATCCATATTCCTTTGGTAGAAAACATTAAACCATACACGGTAAATTCCTACAGAAATTATAAGGGTTAATTTTTTGTACCCTTCATTTTTTTTCTTTATTCTGTAGAAACAATAGCACAATGATGAAAGTTATGTTGTAATGGAATTTGATATGTTTAGTTTTTTTTCTAACACTACTGGAGTTTTTATTACAAAAAAGCATTTCAATACCATAGAGTTTTTTTTGTAAGCCGTTATTACAAATATTATATTTTAGTTAGTAATTTAAAATCTAAAATTAAATGATAATCTCAAGTTGTTATTCTTGTCAATCTTAACGAGCGATAATGTCTTAAAAAAAAATTCTATGTTCATTTGTGCAAAGATTGCAAAAAATTGAACTTTTAGTTTTGTACAACGCAAACTATGATATATCTCTCGTGAAAAATAATAAAATGAATGGTTCAAATTATTGATTTTAATTTTGAATATGCAATAATAAGATAGAATAATAAGATAGAAAATGTTAGTGACCACTTGTGCCGTGTTACTTGACCCTTCTTAAAAAAATAAAGAAACTTTTCTTCTTGAAATATATATGTCTACAGTATATGCATAGGTGGTCAATTCTCTTCTTCTTCTTTTTGAGATTGCCATTGTAAATATTTATTTTTAATAATGGAAGTTTAATATTAGATTTCGAACCCATGAAGAATATTATTTTAGTTAATTGCAACCATTAGTATTTTATTTTAAGACGTTAAAATATAAACAGTAGGTGGCAAAATTCATATTGAAAAATGGCTAATTTTGACAGAAAAATATCAAAATAAAAAATATGATGGTTTTATATATAGAGATCTCTCTATCACATTTATTTTTCTAAATTGAAACTATTCTCATATTTATCCAATTTATTGTCTTATTTACTAAAATTATTTTACATTTATAAAGTTTCCATTTGATCCTTTATTAAAATAATGAAAAAGATGTAGTATGTGTAAGAGAAAGATTTAGTCTTTAATTGGCCGATTTGTGAGGACAAATAATTTATTTCTCTACTTGTGATGTACACAAAGTGATATTTTGAAATAGTTACAAATAGAAAAATAGACATTTTATCCTTACAAATCTGTTAATTAGAAGACTCCCTTTACACCGACTAGATATTTTTTATTTTTTTAATAGAGGATAAAACGACAACTCTTTAAATATAACATAAGTTTTTTTTTTAAAATATTGGATATACTGTTTTGAGTCCGGAAAGCTATTAACTGGAAATTTGTCCCAAATTCGGCTATTGGATAACCGGTTTGGGTAGTTTTTGAAATTCGTTCGGGATTTGAATATTTTTTCAAATTTTATTTATTTTTTGGATATTAATAAAAAAATCGGGCATGCCGTGGCTAATAAATTTAAATTAATACTAACAAATAATAGTGCAAAACATACAGAAAGACAAAGGTGGACATGAAATAAATTCCTTTGAATTTTCCTGATTCTAGGCCTTGTTGCTTCCTGTATGTAATTAATCAGTCTAGCTGTCACCTGTCCAACAAAAAAAAACAAATAAAAAGTGTAAAAGAATTTCTAATTTTTTCTGGAGTAATGAAAAAAAAAACTAAATTCATAACTGTTGTTCGTACAATAATCTTTTACGTCTATTTGACTAATTTGCAAAAACATACAATTATTGAATTTTACGATTTCTTCTATTTTGAGAATATGTAGGTCCAAGAAGAGTAAGAACTGTTGAATAATAAGCTTGGACTGAAGAAATCATGAAGACCTTTATCAAGAATACATATTGTAAAATCAAATGCTTGGTAAAGTATGTGTGAGGTTGATTAAATTGAGATAAAACGTTATGAACGTTTTTAAAACGTTGGTAACGTTTTATAATAATCAGAAGCCTCAAAAGAATCAAGTTATAACGTTATACAACCGTTGTAACGTTTTACAAACGTTATAACGGTTGATAAACGTTGTAACGTTTAAAAACTACAGAACAACTGGAGTGCAGCTGTTTAATATAAGCAATAAACGTTGTAACGTTTATAAATCATTATAACGGTCTTGAAACGTGGTAACGGTTATAAAACGTTGTGTAACGTTTTCTAAGCTGTCAGAGAATTAAAACCCTAAATCGTATTTGAATAAAACGTTGGTAACGTTTTATGTCAAACAGCTCATTTTTGAGCTGCCACTATAAATAGACTGAAGGGATCACTTTCAAAT